>CM053266.1:98321937-98921937 GCA_028583415.1 Protea cynaroides
GGGGAGAGAAAAAACATGGAAGAGAAGGGGATTTAGGGTTTTGAGATAATCCAAAAATATTTTGAGAAGAAAAGGAAAGAGGGGAGAGAGAAAACGTGAAAGAGAAGGGGATTTAGGGTTTTGAGATAATCCAAAAGATCTTGAGAAGAAAAAAGGAAAGAGAGAGGAATAAAAGAAAAAAAAGAAAAGAAAAAAGGGGGAAAAAGATTCCCCTTCACGTTTCTAGAAAGAAAACGTGAAAGAGAGAGAGAGGGGAGAAAAAGAAAGAAAAAAGGAAGGAAAGAAAAAGGAAAAAAAAAAAAAAAGATTTTTTAGAAAAAAAGATCTTCTAGAAAATGAGTGAAAAATTATAAATAGGCAAGAGGAGGTTCCTTTTTTCCAGACCATGAAGAGAGAAAAACGTGAGTGAGAGAGAGAAAAGAAAAAAAAATCGGAAGAAAAGAGAAGAAGAAGAAAATAGAGAAAGAGAGAAGGAGAGAGAGAGAGAGAGAGAGAGAGAGAGAGAGAGAGAGAGAGAGAGAGGTGTTAAGAAGAGAAGATCTAGAGGAAAAAGGGAGAAGGATCAAAGAGGAAGAAAAGAGGATGATGAGAAGTTGCAAAGGAGAGAAGGAGAGAGAAGAAGCCTGAGGTAAGAATCACCCATCGCTTTTGTCAGTTTATTTTTTCAAAGTCAAAGCATACTGCAAATGTATGTCTGAGATTGGTATCTAGCATTAGGAAGATGCCTCTGTTTGCATTAGGTTCCTTGGGGCTTTTTCAGGATTAACTTGGGGAATATTTTATAGTACCACCGGCCAGAATCTAGAACAGATCTGACCAGTGCATTTGCCTGTACTTGGGGAATATTTTCGACCTGCCTATAGTCTTTTTCAGGATTAACTTCCTTGAGACAAAATGTTGGCCTCTGAGTCCTCTTTCTGACCATGTATTCGGATTTTATTTTCATGAGCTACATGATTTTATATTGATTTTATAGTACCACCGGCCAGAATTTAGAACAGATCTGACCAGTGTATTTGCCTGTACTTGGGGAATATTTTCGACCTGCCTATAGTCTTTTTCAGGATTAGCTTCCTTGAGAGAAAATGTTGGCCTCTGAGTCATCTTTCAGACCATATATTCAGATTTTATTTTCATGATCTATATGATTTTATATTTATTTTATAGTACCACTGGCCAGAATCTGGAACAGATCTGACCAGTGTATTTGCCTGTACTTGGGGAATGTTTTCGACCTGCCTATGGTCTCTTTCAGGATTAGCTTCCTTGAGACAAAATGTTGGCCTCTGAGTCCTCTTTCCGAGGATATAATTTAAGAATTTTTTGAGTAAGTACAGTGCCCTATGTGCCCATTTTGGTCCAGCCTGACAAAGCTGTTTTCTTGCTGCATGTTCCATCATGTTTTGATTGATTCTCATATGCTTTGGTTGTTTCTCACATGCCATATTTGATGCTATATTTGTTTACATGCTATGTTAGGATGCTCGTATGCATACACTACTATAATTGAAATGGTCACACTGCCATAATTGGATGATTACTGCCATGATTGGAATGATCATACTCACATGCTATATTAAATGCTTTTTGTCATAATTAGGGTAGAAAACCCAAAAAAATAGAAAGAAAATAACAATTAGGGTAGAAAATCCTAAAAAATGGAAACAAAATAACATTTAGGGTAGAAAACCCTAAGATGGAAAGAAAATAATAATTAGGGTAGAAAACCCTAAAATGGAAAGAATGTAACAATTAGGGTAGAAAACCCTAAAAATAGAAATAAAATAATAATTAGGGTATAAAACCCTAAAATGGAAAGAAAGTAACATTTAGGGTAGAAAACCCTAAGATGGAAAGAAAATAATAATTAGGGTAGAAAACCCTAAAATGGAAAGAATGTAACAATTAGGGTAGAAAACCCTAAAAAAATGAAAATAAAATAACAATTAGGGTAGAAAACCCTAAAATGGAAAGAATGTAACAATTAGGGTAGAAAACCCTAAAAATAGAAATAAAATAATAATTAGGGTATAAAACCCTAAAATGGAAAGAAAGTAACATTTAGGGTAGAAAACCCTAAGATGGAAAGAAATAGCAATTAGGGTAGAAAACCCTAAAATGGAAAGAAAATAACAATTAGGGTAGAAAATCCTAAAAAATGGAAAGAAAATAACAATTAGGGTAGAAAACCCTAAAAATGGAAAGAAAATAATTAGGGTAGAAAACCCTAAAAATGGAAAGAAAATAATTAGGGTAGAAAACCCTAAAATGGAAAGAAAATAACAATTAGGGTAGAAACTCCTAAAAAATGGAAAGAAAATAACAATTAGGGTAGAAAACCCTAAAAAATGGAAATAAAATTACAATTAGGGTATAAAACCCCAAAATGGAAAGAAAGTAGCAATTAGGGTAGAAAATCCTAAAATGAAAAGAAAATAGCAATTAGGGTAGAAAACCCTAAATATGGAAAGAAAATGGCAATTAGGGTCTTGCCATGCTTAGAAGATAGCCTACTAGATCATGCCATATAGGCTCTTGCCTTATTTGCATTATATGCCATATTTGAAAGATTTTTAAACAATCTTATCTGTATGTGAATTTCTTGTCATAAATGTTTTATGTGCCATATTTAGATAGAATATTCTATTTTTTTGGCAATAATTTATTTTATGCAACACCCTAGTCAAACTACCATATCTGCACACTTCTAGAAGACAATCTAGGTGTGGGGACGTGCATTTAGGCACCCACATTCTTGGGAAGGGCATAATGGGAATAATAAAACCTTAATAAAGAAAGAGAATTCTTTGCCAAACCTTCCAAAATTAGAATTCAGAATGAAAAGGGTAATTTAGGACGATTTGCCCCTCGGCAAACCCTAAACCTAGAATAGGTTCTAAACCCTAAACCTATAATAGGTTCTAAACCCTAAACCTAGAATAGGTTCTCAATCACTAACCTAAAAGGGGTTATCCGAACCTTAGTCCACTTAGACTATCCATAGATCCTCTAGGATACTTACCCACATTTTGACCCAAATAGGGTTATCCATCCCGAACTACGTGGATTCTGATTCCTAGGGCAAACTCTAGGATACGTAGGCTATTTGGGAGAATCCCAAATTCGGATCCACACCTTAGTCCACTTGGACTATCCATAGATCCACTAGGATATTTATCCACACATTTAGTCCACTCGGACTATCCATAGATCCACTAGGATATATTTATTCACACCTTAGTCCACTCGGACTATCCATAGACCCACTAGGATATATTTATTCACACCTTAGTCCACTCGGACTATCCATAGATCCACTAGGATATCCATCCATATCCACCAACCATCCCGAACTACGCGGATTCTGATTCCTAGGGCAGACCCTAGGATACGTAGGCCATTTGGGAGAAACCCAAATTCGGATCCACACCTTAGTCCACTTGGACTATCCATAGATCCACTAGGATATTATCCACATTCCAACCCAAATAGGGTTATTCTTAGATCCACTAGGACTATCTATCAGTCCACATGGACTATCCAGATCCTAACCCATAGGATTTCTCAACCATTCAAGCATAAATTTCAACTTGAACAACGAACTTAATCATGCACAAGCATAAATCACATCCATAAACTTTAGTCACACCTGAACTACGATGGTGAACCTGATTTTTGGAATAATTCCGTGATACGTAGGCAATCTGATGGATACAGATTCGGTTCAATGATATCAAACCCCTTGGTTTGGTTTGGCTTAGCAAATAGAGTCTAGCATAGGAAAGGTATAGGAGACCGATTTCGATCGGGCGGTTTGGGTGCCTAACCCCTTCCCATAACCGTAACCTGACACTTACTCAATCTCTGATGGACCAGAATTCCAATCTAAGGGTCATGAGTCAATCGAAGTCTTACCTTAGGGTGAGATTTCACATTTCTAAGGTCCTAGACCTAAATCTAGGTGGCGACTTCAAAAGATTTCCATCTTTGTCCTCACACCGAGATAGGAAAGGGAAGAAAAAAGAAGGACCGAGATAGGAAGGAGAAGAAAAAGAAGGACCGAGGTAGGAAGGAGAAGAAAAAGAAGGACCGAGTATAAAAAAGATAAAATATAGAAAAGAGGAGATGATCAAGAAAGGAGGAGAAGATCGCGATAAGAGGAGAAAGAGAGAGAGAGAGAGAGAGAGAGAGAGAGAGAGCGGTGGAGGGAGTATAAAAAAGATAAAAAAAAATAAAAAAGAGTAGAAGATGGGAGAGGAGGAGAAGAACCGAGAAGATGGAAAAGAGGAGAGATGGTAGATCGGGGAGGGAAATAAAAAAAAGAAAAAAAAGAACAAATAAAGAATGAGAGAGAGAGCGGTGGAGAGGAGGAGAAGAACCGAGAAGATGGAAGAAGGAGAGATGGCGGAAGGAAGCGGGAACCGGAGATGAAGAAGAGGAAGAATAGAGGGAGCTAAGTAAGTCTAGCCCCTCATTAGTTCTAATACTTGCACCCTACTCAATTCCATCTCTAACCATCCACCGCCTAGTACCATCTAGCCCCTACGCTTGCACAACATCAAATCCTTGAAACCTGCACATTCGATAATCCCCTCATCTTCTTTCAATTCTAATTTCCACCCACACCCTGGCTCACCTCCATTAGCCATTAACTCTCATCTTGTTACCCAGATCCAACATCAGATCGACACCTATCATCCACAAATCAATATACACAACACCTGGTCTACCCAGCTCCACTGCAACTTCCCTAATTGCTACAACCCGATAAACCCAACCACTCTCTTACCACCATGTGATCATCCCTCCATGCGTCAACACCTGATTATCACCCCTCTACAGCAATCCTCCTTACCCGAACCCTATTAGACCACAGCCACTACTCACCATCTTTGCATTTGGCCGAAACCCACTCTAACCAATCCCTTTCTCCATATTGATCTGAAGCCCTTTGTTTTATGAAAATAAATCATTATTGATCTCATCCATTGGATGTCATTTTGTTTTGATCATGAAATTTATTGATTGGTGATTTAAATATAGCCATTTTTATCATGAAATTTATTGATTAATGATTAAAATCTAGCCCTTTAATCTTGAATTTAATGGGATTAAAGTCTGACCTTTTGATGTTGAATCTGGCCCTTTGATGTTGAATCTGGCCATTTGATGTTAAGTTATTTCATATGATTTAATTATGGTCTTTGATCTTGAGCCATTGATTGATAAATTTGATCCACTGAATGTTCAATTTATTTATGATTATGTGATGATATTAAATCTGAACCATTGGATTCCATGTTGATATGTTTACCATCTTGTTGCTTACATGATTCTTGTTGTTTTGGAATGTTACACATGCTTATTGCCATATTTGTCTGCCACATGCTTACTGTCATATTTAGATGCTTATTGCCAAGTTTGGATACATACTGCTATGTTTGGATTACTACCACTACTATAGTTGGAATGTTTTCAATTGTCATATTTGTCTTGGAAATAGATAAGTTAAAAAGTAGCAATTAGGGTAGAAAACCCTAAAAATGGAAAGAAAATTGCAATTAGGGTAGAAAACCCTAAAAATAGAAAGAATAAAGCAATTAGGGTAGAAAATCCAAAAAATGGAAAGAATATAACAATTAGAGTAGAAAACCTTAAAAATGAAAAGAATACAACAATTAGGGTAGAAAATCCTAAAAATAGAAAGAAAATAAAAATTAGGGTAGAAAACCCTAAAAATGGAAAGAAAATAGCAATTAGGGTAGAAAACCCTAAAGATGGAATGAAAACAAAAATGGTAGGAATTTTAGTCTCATCCCTAGATCCTATTGACAAAAATAGAAAGAATTTGGTACACATCCCAAATAAAAATGGTAGGAATTTAGGTCTCATCCCTAGATCCTATTGACAAAAATAGAAAGAATTTGGTACATATCCCAAATAAAAATGGTAGGTATTTAGGTCTCATCCCTAGATCCTATTGACAAAAATAGAAAGAATTTGGTACACATCCCAAATAAAAAATGGTAGGAATTTAGGTCTCATCCCTAGTTCCTATCAACAAAAATGGAAGGAATTTGGTACACATTCCAAATCCAACTCTCACAGTCATTTCGAACTACGTCGTAGCTAATTTATAGAGCACACCCTAGAATACGTAGGCAATTTGAGAATCCCAAGTACGGTACAAAACCACCCATCAACCATACATTCAGCATAAACTTCAACTTGAACAAAAGAATCTAATTGAAGCACATGCATAAATCACTTCCATAATCTTTAATCACAAAATCCTTTCGAACTACGTTTTTGGACTAGATTTCTAGGATTGGAATACGTAGTCAGTTTGAGATGTCTTACACATCTTAGATTCAGTCCAAGACCGAACCTTCTTTGGTCTGATTCACTGTATAATATTGTATATTACATTTGCTTTTTTATTTACTTTAAAACATGATTGGTTGAACCCTAGGTTAGAATAACTTAGCAACTTGGTTTAAGACATCTCCCATTGAACCCTAGTCATCCAGTTGACCAAGCACAGTCAAAATTAGAGTCTAAGGAAAGTTTAGGAGGCCGATATTGATCGGGCGGTTTGGGTGCCTAACACCTTCCCATAACCGTACCCTGAATACTTACCCGATCTCTTGCAGACCAAAGAACTATTACATTGGGTCACGAGTCAATAGAAGTCTTACCTTAGGGTGAGGCTACATTTTTCGAGGTCCTAGACCTTAATCTAGGTGGTGACTCCAACAGAACAATTGATCTTCATCGATACGGATCCACAATCATCCCGAGGAGGATCATGATTTCCCATTGTCCTCACACCGTGACATTTATTATGTTAAGGTTACTTGGAGGAGCTGAGATATAGAAGAAATCACATGGGATGAAGAGAATGCTATGCAAAAGCAATATCCTCACCTTTTCGACTCGGAAGGTATGTGCAAATTTCGAGGATGAAATTTCTAATAAGAGGGGGGAGTTGTAAGACCCGTATCGAACTAACTGGTCTTACCACCTTGTATCAGGTCTTCCTATCATGGTCAAGCCAACTGTACCAAGTGCGTGATGAAACCAGAAGACCAGGTATGAAAAAAAATTAAAAAATAGTCAATTATGAGCGTGTGGTCGCATACCTAAACAAGTGTGACCAACCGCACCTAAAAATAGTGCAACCACATGAATTTTGGTCGTGTGGTCGCACATTTCAGAAGGTGTGGTCAACGGATTCTGCGATCCCACCTCCGACCACACTAACCCAGTCAGAAACAAAAATTAGGAAACCTTTCTAATCTGAAGGGGGTTCTTTCCTAAACTCATTAGGGCATATTATGGAGGATTTTTCTCTATAAATAGGACGTCCCTTAGCCTCTTTCACTCTTTTAGAACTCAAACTGAAAGTGAGAGAAAGAGAAGAGAAGGAAAAGAAGGAAATTAAAGAGGAAGACTAAGGAGGAGGAAAATTCAGAGAAATCTCTGAATCTTCAGCAAGCTTAAGGTATGAACATATTCCCCATGTTAAATTGAGAGCCTAAAATAGTTAATGAAGAAGATAGGATTTAGAGAAACCCAAATCATCAATCCATGGATAAATTCCAAGAGAATCCATGGAGGAAATTATGTGGACAATGGATTGTGTATAAAATAATAGTTTTGAGCCATAAAATAATCATAGGAAGGACTATGATGATAAGCCAAGGGATCCAAACATGAAGGAATGAAGTTGAGAGTGAAAGGTCGACCATCACACGTGTGGTTGCACGTGTGGTTGCATGATGTGTGACCACACGAGACACACATGTCCGACTACATGCCCTTGGGAAGTTTCCAGGGAGGGTGTGGTCGTACGTGTGGTCACAGGATATGCGACCACACCCTACAACCACACACCCTGTAGTCGCAGAAACTGAGACCACAGGTGCTGCCACACCTACGACCCCTCAGTTTTTGTTAGTCTAAATTTATGGGAATTAATTTTAATTTAAAATCTATAAATTTGTTAGGTTTTCAAGTGGTTTAAAAGTGAATTACAAAGCTTGAACGAGGATCTATTATCAACCAAAGGTGAGGGAACAAGACCTAAACTAATTGGCTAATAATAAACCATTTTTATTTATTGAGTCCAATACCATGAATGATTCTATACTTGTATGATTGTTATGTACATTTCACATGTCATCCAATATTCTTGTTATTACTGCTCATGCATATTTAATTCTATTTATATATAACATGATGTGATGATGATGCTAGGAATAGGCATGTGAATGTATGTGTGTGGTTAGTGTATTTGATGTGAATGGGGCATCAAGGGGAGGACGTGACACTATGGTTCATTCTGATCACCAGACTCTAGCTCTATCCTTACTCAAGTCTTGTCCACTAACATCGTCGTATCGCCATTACCTTAGAAGAACTATTACATCGTAGGGCATCAGGGGAGGTAGTCTCGGACCGTGTAGTCTCTGATTCTATCGGGGGGCCTTAGCTCTATTTCTATGGACATATTGAGGGATGCTGAGGTGAGGCCTTGGATACACTATTTGACATTAGGACTGGTTAGTTGTGAGCCCAGTTCGCAAGCCCTCGCCAATAGGGGTTTACGTGTTGGTATGGGTAGGGCATCAGGGGAAGTGTCATGCGATGTTTGATCCAGGCACTTTAGCTCTATCACTATTCCATGATGGGTGCATGTGGGATGGCAATGGTGTTTGATCCATTGAGCGGCTTCACACACTCGTGTATAGAGGTGTGGCGGCCATCTATCATTTTTATTGCACATTGCAAACTTATGAACCAGACCAAAGATATGAATTGAATGCATGCATATGTTTGTTGCATTGTTTTGTTTGCCCACTGAGCCATGATGTGTGCTCACCCTTTCGATATCAAATATTTTAGTTGATGATGCCGGTCCTACCGTCGAATATTATATGAATGCTCTAATGTACGGGCATGTTGCAGCAATGGATGCCGAAGCTATGATGGAGTCGCATGATTCATCATGCGAGTGCAACTCATGCGTCTTTCATTAGATTTTAATTGTCGGATTATTTAGAACGTGTAATTGATTAATTTATTTTATTTTATGTTCAGTTATTTAAGATAATTAGATACATTATTTATGATATCACTGTTAGATACTCAGTTCATTAGTATTAAAAACTTCCGCTATTGTTTATTTACTCTGATTATGGTTGTGGATGTGTATGGTTTAAGCAAACGGACACAGCCTATTCAAGATCCTTGTTGAACTGTTGGATCATAGAGGTTCATCACACCATTATGGTTGGTGCAGAATTGGGGTATGACAGGGTTGCTTATCCAAACAAATCCATGAGTGGAACACCAGATTTAAAATGCCAGATCTAGAACTTGAATTAGGGTTTCAGTTACAATATATCAAAATCAATCCAATGGCCCTAAAAAATTTACCCTAGACTCATCTAGGAGTTAGAAAGAGTTCCTAAAAATTTTCAATTCATTTAAATCTGGGAAGGCCATGAAAAAATCATGTAACTGCTGTGGATTAAATTTTTAATGAATATTGAATTTAACATGGATTTTAAAATGGTCTGAATCTTGAATGATTATGGATAATGCATTGACTTGACATTGTGGGTGTTTTTTTTAATCTACTTGGCCTTTCTATTAGGTTTGACCCCTCTAGAGAAATTGTAATCTCTAGGTCTACTTTGATCTCATATAAGTTAGGGTTTATTTGGACATGAAAAGCCCTCTGTGCATTAATTTTACCATGACCCAATAGAGCCTGGAATACACTCTGTCAAAATTGAAGCCCAAATTTGGATGAGCTTTCTCATGGGTTTAAACCCAAAATTAGGGATACATCCTTTCAGAGAAAAATGTAGTTCATTGAATTAGCCTTAATTTGATATATTTTGTACTTCATTTGACTTCCTAAAAGTAAGGTTACAAGCCGATTTATAAAGTACACAGAAAGTGCTTTGCTGTTTTCATTCAACGTGTCATGCATGCTATGCTAACATTATTTCTTACAATATTTGGAATAACAATCTCTAGATTACTTGCCATTTTTGGTTTTTCATGTGTTGTTTCTATATTTGGTATGATGGATATTTCTTACCATGTATACACATGCTATAATTGGTGCTTGCCATATTAATACATATGCCTATTGTGATATCTTGTTATTTTTAGCCTTTCCATGCATAAAAATTCCATTCTTAGATCTTACCATGCTTAGAAGATAGCATACAAGATCTTACCTTATTTGGATGATTCATGATATTTTTTTGCTATATTTGAATTTTATGTTTAGTGTTCGCCATATTTGACATATAGATGCATATATTGATTTCTTACCATGTTAGGTTTTGCCATGCTTAGATTGGCATACTAGATCTTCCCATATAGGTTCTTGCCTTATTTGCAACACATACCATATTAGGGAGATTTTCAACAATCTTGCTATATGTGTATTTCTTACCGTAAATGCATTATATCCCATATTTAGATAAATAACTTATTTTGGCAATAATTTAATTTATGCAACACCCTAGTTGAACTGCCATATATGTACACTTCTAGAAGACAATCTAGGCGTGGGGACGTGCATTTAGGCACCCACATTCTTGGAAAGGGTATAATGGAAAATAATAAAAATTTTAACAAAGAAAGAGAATGCTTTGCCAAACCTTCCAAAATTAGAGCTTAGGATGAAAGGGTAGTTCAGGATGATCTCTGCCCCTCAACATATTTCAACCTAGAATAGGTTCTAAATCCTAAACCTAGAATAGATTCTAAATCCTAAACCTAGAATAGGTTCTCAATCCTAAAACTTAGAATAGGTTCTAAATCCTTAACCTAGAACAGGTTATCCCATCATTTCGAACTACGCAGATTTTAATTCCTAGGGCAAACCCTAGGATACGTAGGCCATTTGGGATAATCCCAAATTCGGATCCGCACCTTAGTCCACTCGGACTATTCATAGATCCACTAGGGTATCCATCCATATTTTGACCCATAAAAGGTTATCCATATTTCAATCCAAATAGGGTTATCCACATTCCAACCCGGAAAGGGTTGTCCACATTTCAACCCAAATAGGGTTATCCATATTCTAACCCAAATAGGGTTATCCACATTCAGACCCGAAAAGGGTTATCCGTTCTTAGATCCAGTAGGACTATCTATCAGTTCGTATGGACTATCCATATCCTAACCATAGGTTTCTCATCATTTCAAGCATAAACTTCAACTTGAACAATGAACTTAATCATGCACAAGCATAAATCACAGCCATAAACTTTAATCACACCTGAACTATGATGGTGAACCTGATTTTCGAAAGAAATCCATGATACGTAGGCAGTCTGGTGGATCCAGATTTGGTTCAATGATATCAAACCACTTGGTTTGGTTCAGTTTAATAGATAGAGTCTAGCATAGGAAAGGTATAGGATATCGATTTCGATTGGATAGTTTGGGTGTCTAATCCCTTCCCATAACCGTAACCTGACGCTTACCCAATCTCTGATGGACCAAAAATCCAATCTATGGGTCATGAGTCAATTGAAGTCTTACCTTGGGGTGAGATTTCACATTTCTGAGGTCCTAGACCTTAATCTAGGTGGTGACTTCCCAAAATCCATCCATCTTTGTCCTCACAGTAGCGACTTCACTAGGGATATAAACGTCAAACTCCTAAATGAAAACTTTCCTTGTGTGAATTGGATGCTAGCTCTTAGGATACTATATTTATGCTTGTATAATATTATTTTTGGGGGAATGGGTTTAGTCACACATTCGTGCGAGTAGTCGAACCAGATCCCGTGCATATGGGATAGCCCACTAGGCAAAACACACAATCTTGGCCTGTACTTTGTGAGATCACGACAGATGAGCAGCCTCTAACGAGCGTTTCTTGGGTCCGCCTGGGAATGGGTTATGCTACTCCACGTCGCTTGATTCTTGCAACATAGTATATAAAGGGATTAGGGGCCCATTATTCATCATGCATTCGGTGATAGGTTACCCCGTCCTTGTCAAGGTGGCCTTTTCTGTCCTAACCTAGATTGTAGCCCAATGTTTGTTATTTTTGGTTCATCCCTAAACCAACCCGATAATCTACTTAACCATGACATCCATGTTCGAGACGTCAAAATTCTGCCCCTTTTTTGTCCTCGATTAATCAACATGTTAGAATCTACATGATGAGCATCTTGAACTCTCACCCATTGGGAGCGTGAGGTATGTATACACCTGCTCTACATCATAGTAGGCGGTCACTATACACCCTCCATTAAGTAAGCTTGATGTGTCGAACCTCTCATTATTAACACATCGATTTCAAAAAAACGAGCAAAAAATCCCTGTCAAGACATAGATACCATGGTCAAGAAGAAGTTTACTAGTTTGTTCCTCCATGAATCACTTTTACTAACCATCCCTAATAAGGACAACGGATTAATATATCCATTTCAATTTCATTGAATTCGGTAATCCAAGTGGCCAGACCTTGGTACCACTAGTTATCCATTTTTGGAATCACGAGGTCCCAAGACCGAACACACGGCTTAACCAAATTCAATTAAATTGACTTGGATAATATTTACCCGGTCGCCCTTATGAGAGAGCTAACTTTGTTTGGTTGAGTCATCCTTAATTGTGCATGTGACTTCTTTCCACTCCCGTCATCCTATAGTCCTAATATTTATCACTTTTGGGTTCTTTTCCGGTACCATTCAAGTAGTCAGCCGAAACCACAACCATTTCTACCTCATGGATAAGGGATCCCATTACTGGGAGGTTGTCTGGTGTGTATACACCAGAGCCAGTTAGTCCCACCTCAACCACATCAACTGAATCAATAGCTGACGGATCAAACCAAGTCCCGATCACTATTGATGCCAGGATGGAAAAGATGGAGGAGACCATGGGGGTAATAGCTGCCGCAGTAAGGGACATACGATTGCAACTACAGGCTCAATGGTCGACCTCTGAAAGGGTGAATATGGCACCCCCACAAGGATCGGGTACCCCTAACCAAGATGTGTCAAAATTCTTCACAAACCCGACATTTGAAGATATGGAGGGTGTCACGCCCCAGAAACAGTCAATCGTTCAGGCAACCCCTGTAACCAAGAAATTGAAGGAAGAAGACAGCCTATACGGCGATAGGCTGAGTCAAGTGGAAAAAATACTGAGGGGCATGAAAGGAGTAGAAAGTCAAATCATTGATTCTGAAGAATTATGCTTCTTTTTAGAAACTAAGCTGCCTCCCAAATTTAAATGGACCATTGAGAAATTTGATGGGACAGGAGACCCCAGGACCCACTTAAGATCATTCACGGGCTTATTGAAGCAAGGCGAAGGGTTTACTAATGAGCAGTTAGGACAAGCATTCCAATTCTCACTTACGGGCGGGGCTCATCGATGGTTGATGAATTTGAACCCATCACAGATACATTCATGGTCAGACATCGCCAAAGCATTTATCAGTTTCTATTCCTACAACACAGAGATAGAGACCCACCGTAGACAATTGGAAACCATGGTCCAAGCACAGGGAGAGACATTCACAAGAAATCATGTTCTTTTGTCCTTCATGGGTGGATTCTCAGGGTATAATCAGATAAAGATGGCACCTGAAGACAAGGAGAAAACCGCCTTCATAACAGACTGGGGTACCTATTGTTATACTGTGATGCCATTTGGGTTAAAGAATGCTGGGGTAACTTATCAAAGAATGGCTACTACAATCTTGCACGACCTGATCTATAAGGAGGTAGAGGTGTATGTAGATGATATGATTGTAAAGTCATTTACTAGAGAAGGTCACATCCCGACGCTAAGAAAGTTCTTCGAGAGGATCAAACAATATAAACTAAGGCTCAACCCCCAAAAATGTGCATTTGGGGTAATAGCGGGCAAAATGCTAGGCTTTATGGTCAGCCAAAGAGGAATCGAAATTGATCTGGCCAAGATCAAAGCCATCTCTGAAATGCCATCTCCTCAAACAGAAAAAGAAGTAAGAGGTTTCTTGGGAAGACTTCAATACGTCAACCAGTTTATTGCACATCTCACTGCAAGATGCGAACCAATTTTTAAGCTACTCTGGAAAGACCAGCCAAAAGATTGGAACCCTCAATGTCAGATAGCTTTCGACAAAATCAAGGCCTATCTGTTGAACCCACCAGTTTTAGCCCCACCAGTACCGAGGAGACCACAACTCCTTTACTTGTCAGTACTAGAATTTTTCTATGGGATCAATGATAGCCCAGCATGATACGGATGGAAAGACAGAAAAAGCAGTATACTACTTGAGTAAGAAATTCACAGGCTATGAAGCCAACTATACACAGCTGGAGAAGACATGCATAGCTCTGGTCTGGATAACAAAAGAGACTGAGGCATTATATGTTATCATACAAGGTCATACTCATTTCCAGAATGGACCCCCTGAAGTATCTGTTCGAGAAACCACCTTTGACAAGAAGGTTGGCTAGGTGGCTATTGTAATTGTCCAAATTCGACATCACATACACTACGCAAAAGTCTATCAAGGGGAGCGTAATTGCAGAACATCTATCAGCTCTACCAGTTGAAGATAACCTTAGACATCTGGAAGATGTATTCCCAGATGAAGAAGTCCACACAACTCAAGAGGAGGAGAAGAATGATACATGGATAATGTTCTTCGATGGAGCTGCAAATCATATGGGATACGGGGCTGGCATCTTATTCATAGATCCAAAAGGGGCATTTGTGCCATTTTCATTTAGATTAGACTTTGACTGTACAAACAACATTGCAGAGTACGAAGCATGTATCATGGGACTGAAAGTAGCCTTGGCCATTGGGGTCTGCATATTAAAGGTCTATGGTGACTCATCAATTGTTATTTACCAAGTCAGAGGGGATAGGAAAACCAAAGACGAGAAGCTGGTACCTTATCAACAATGTGCAACAACCTTGGCTCGGATATTCATGCAAATTAAATTTGACTACTCCCCAAGGGATACCAATAAGTATGCCGATGCATTGGCCACCTTGGCTTCAATGATTGGAAATGATCCTTTGGGATGTATCAAACCCCTAATCATAGAGAAAAGAGTACGACCAGTCCACTTGGAAGAAATGAATGCACTGACAGTCGATGGCCGATCATGGTTTGCTCCCATCATAGATTTCATTGAGGAAGGAAAGTATCCAGCAAAAGCCACAACAGGTGAGAAGAAATCTCTTAGGCGATATGCCTCTCAGTTCATACTATGCGAATATATCCTATACAAAAGATCCCATGAAGGTGTGCAGCTAGTCTGTGTCGACGAGGAACAGGCTCAAAACATCATCGAACAAGTCCATCAAGGAATATGTGGACCTCACATGAATGCTGGAATGCTTGCAAAGAAGATCCTCAGAATGGGATATTACTTGAACACAATGGAAGCAGACTGTATAGAGTTTGTAAGGAAATGTCACAAGTGCCAAAGTCATGCTAATTTGATACACGTGCCTCCAGCAGAGTTGCATACTCTTAGTTCTCCATGGCCCTTCTCAACCTGGAGCATAGATGTGATCGGAAAGGTTCATCCTAAAGCCTCAAATGGGCATGAATTCATCTTGGTTGCCATTGATTATTTCACAAAATGGGTAGAGGCACAGTCATATGCCAAGCTCACAGCAAACAAAGTGGCTAAATTTCTACAAGAGTACATCATATGCCAGCATGAAATGCCTCATTCTATAATCTCAGATCAAGGACAACACTTCAGAGGGAGGGTCCAAGAATTATGTGACAAGTTCCACATCAAAAGGCACCGCTCTTCTCCTTATCGTCCACAGACAAATGGGGCAGTAGAGGCGGCCAACAAAAATGTCAAGGTTATCCTCCAGAAGATGGTAGAGACTAATGTTGGCTGGGAAGACAAACTACCTTATGCACTCTGGGCATACAGAACATCCATAAGAACATCCACTTGGGCAACGCCTTATTCACTAGTATATGGAATGGAAGCAGTCCTCCCAGTAGAAATAGAGGTGCCATCACTAGGAGTCTTGATGGAATGCAAGATTCCAGAAACTGAATGGCTACAATCCAAATATGATGAACTAAATTTCATTGATGAAAGAAGAATGAAGGCAGTTGATAATGCAAAAAAATACCAACAAAGAATGGCAGCAACCTTTAACAAAAAAGTGTGTGTTCGTCACTAGACAGTCAGGGACCTAGTTGAAGGAGCAAAGAACACCTGTCCATGATCCTAGGGGTAAGTTTCGCCCTAATTGGAGTGGACCATTCATGGTAAAGGAAATCTTACCCAAAAAAGCTGTTCGACTGGTCAACATGGAGGGCATTGAGTTACAATACTTGACCAACTTGGATCAAGTGAAGAGATATTATGTGTAGCCTCTACACTTCAAAAAAAATAGAGGGTGTAGAAGGCCTCTCTCTCACCTCCTGACACCAACAACGGGCATTAATCGTTTGAAGAACTTACCGACATGGTTGACTGGATTCTCCAATGGGGTACAACAACATTTTACCCAGGGATTGTTCATCCTATCATCATAATCAAAGAAAGAATTTCTTATTTTTTTTTTGCTAAAATCTTTCATCCGTCCATCTATCCGATGGATTTCACAAGAGTTACACATCAAAGCCCATCTTTCATATCATTTGATATAAACTCTCATGAGTATATCAATCTGAGAAATTGCAAAATAAAAATTTGGCTGGAATTCTTATCTGTCGTTCATTACATCCGACGGCATCCAAAGATTCCAATAGGCCCTTCCTTTCTCAAACTGATAAATGGGGTCTTCTCGGTAAGATAAGTCCATTCTACATAAATGACCACAAACTCCTCCAGGTGGCAGACCCACCTGGACAGTTTCTTGTCAGTCCCATTTGGACCTCCACTTTCACTAATCATGTCTATAGATTTAAGTACTTAAAACCCAGACATAGTCATGCATATGTATACATTTCATGTGTAATCTACTAAGGGCATTTCAATATATCTAAACAACTGCAATTTAAGATAATTCCAATTATTCATGATTTAATCTCTATTTGTATGTTGGGATTCCTACAGGTCATACCCAGAAGGCGGACAATCCATTGATCTATCGAACAGAATTACAGAGATGGATAAGGCTTTGAAAAACTGGAGCTAGCGTGTTGAGTTCACAGAAGATAGCTCTTTCTTACGAAAGCATCAACTGGATGCACTTCCTCAGTTGACAACGATAAAATTATGCTCAGATCTCTTGAAAGCAGTCGCCCGATGCTGGGATCCAATAGTTCATGTCTTCAGGATGGTAGAAGTCAAGTTATGCCCAACTGTGGAAGAATTCAAAGCTTGCCTCCTGCACACACCTAAGCGGAAGTTCTTCAAACCATCTCCAGGAAAAGATTACAAGCAAGAGATACAAGATTTTTTTAGCTGGGACAGGAAAGAAATGTGTCGTTTTGTACAAGATCAATGACTACAGATAAAACGCATGATCAAATCATACGCTCGTGAATGTCTCTCCCTAGGTAGAGGCACAGTCATATGCCAAGCTCACATCAAACAAAGTGGTTAAATTTCTACAAGAGTACATCATATGCTGGCATGGGATGCCTCATTCTATAATCTCAGATCAAGGACAATAGTTCAGAGGGAGAGTCCAAGAATTATGTGACAAGTTCCACATCAAAAGGCACCGGTCTTCTCCTTATCATCCACAGACAAATGGGGCAGTAGAGGCGGCCAATAAAAATGTCAAGGTTATCCTCCAGAAGATGGCAAAGACTAATGTTGACTGGGTAGACAAACTACCTTATGCACTCTGGGCATACAGAACATCCATAAGAACATCCACTGGGGCAACGCCTTATTCACTAGTATATGGTATGAAAGTAGTCCTCCCAGTAGAAATAGAGGTGACATCACTAAGAGTTTTGATGGAATGCAAGATTCCAGAAACTGAATGGCTGCAATCCAGATATGATGAACTGAATTTCATTGATGAAAGAAGAATGAAGGCAGTTGATAATGCAAAAAAATACCAACAAAGAATGGCAGCAGCCTTTAACAAAAAAGTACGTGTTCGCCACTTGACAGTCGGGGATCTAGTATTGAAGGAGCAAAGAGCACCTGTCCATGACCCTAGGGGCAAGTTTTGCCCTAACTGGAGTGGACCATTCATGGTAAAGGAATTCTTACCCAAAAAAAGCTATTCGACTGGTCAACATGGAGGGTATTGAGTTACAAAATCTTGACCCACTTGTATCAAGTGAAGAGATATTATGTGTAGCCTCTACACTCTTCAAAAAAAATAGAGGGTGTAGAAGGCCTCTCTCTCACCTCCTGACACCAACAACGGGCATTAATCGTTTGAAGAACTTACCGACATGGTTGACTGGATTCTCCAATGGGGTACAACAACCTTTCACCCAAGGATTGTTCATCCTATCATCATAATCAAAGAAAGAATTTCTTAATTTTTTTGGCTAAACTCTTTCATCCATCCATCTATCCGATGGATTTCCCAAGAATTACACGTCAAAGCCCATCTTTCATATCATTTGATATAAACTCTCATGAGTATATCAATATGAGAAATTATAAAATAAAAATTTGGCTAGGATTCTTATCTGTCGTTCATTACATCCGATGGCGTCCCAAGATTTCAATAGGCCCTTCCTTTCTCAAACTAATAAATGGGGTCTTCTCGGTAAGATAAGCCCATTTTACATAAATAACCACAAACTCCTCCAAGCGGCAGACCCACCTGGAAAGTTTCTTGTCAGTCCCATTTGGACCTCCACTTTCGCTCGTCATGTCTATAGATTTAAGTACTTAAAACCCAGACATAGTCATGCATATGTATACATTTCATGTGTAATCTACTAAGGGCATTTCAATATATCTAAACAACTGCAATTTAAGATAATTATAATGATTCATGATTTAACCTCTATTTGTATGTCGGGATTCCTTCAGGTCATACCCAGAAGGCGGACAATCCATTGATCTGTCGAACAGAATTACAGAGATGGATAAGGCATTGAAAAACTGGAGCTGGCGTGTTGAGTTCACGGAAGATAGCACTTTCCTACGAAAGCATCAACTGGATGCACTTCCTAAGTTGACAACGATAAAATTATGCTCAGATCTCTTGAAAGCAGTCACTCGATGCTGGGATCCAATAGTTCATGTCTTCAGGATGGGAGAAGTTGAGTTATGCCCAACTATGGAAGAATTCAGAGCTTGCCACCTGCACACACCTAAGCGGAAGATCTTCAAACCATCTTCAGGAAAAGATTACAAGCAAGAGATACAAGATTTTCTCAGCTGGGACAGGAAAGAAATGTGTCGTTTTGTACAGGTTCAACGACTACGGATAAAACACATGATCAAATCATACGGTCATACAAGTCCCAAAGGGAAAGAAGCATAGGATCAGAGAAGACATGTTTACCTCTATTGTAGCATAGCCTGGCTATTGCTACGAAGTTGTACAGATACAAAATCTCCAATCATAATAGATCTCATCAAACATGCGAGACAAGGTTTTGACATCGTCCCTACAGTTTTGCCCAAGACATTAAAGGGCCTTGACTTCATGGAAACTCATCAAGATCAGTTCGAGCTGGACAATTTTAGTGGGTCACCATACCTACTTCAAATTTGGTTAATAGAGAGGTTAGGATTGGTTGAGGAATCTGAAGCAGCGACCCTTAATCCCTACCAATTGGCAAAAAGACCATATCCTATGGCCTATCAAATGGATATAGATTGGTTCAGCCACCTCAAAGAAATAACCAAGCATATATCAGATGAAAATGCACTTGGTAAAAGCAAGAACGGGTTGTTACAAATATAGAGAATAGTTTACATGTTTGGTTCATGGGGTTGACTCATACTTCATTCTATTCCCCAACAAGGCTACCTCAACAATTCAATATCCCAACAAGCACCAACAAAGAAGTGACTGATTCTGAACCTCTTAGAAAGTTGACATTAGATCTGGTTGATACCATTGCTCGTGAATGGAACAATCAAAAAGTTCAAACACTCCTTAGAGTTGCACCAGTCAACAAACCAATAGCATTTTAGGTTTTTTGAATTCCAGTGTGTCTCATGAACTATGTCTCTTTAAATTCAACAAAGAAACATTTGTTTCCCCACCCCATTAGAAATGATCATTATAACATGCTCTATGAAATTTTCAATATTTTGACAAGTGCAGGTACTCAACCCAAAATGACAAATCTAAAGAGCCCCAGTTCAATCAAAAGAAAAGACAATAATTCCTCCATCCAGACAAATCAAAGCTGAGCCCAAGCTCGTGCAACCAGCCTTGTATTCACAGTCTAGCTTCATACAAGAAGAGGTTTATCAGCCTACAATGGATCAAGTCGGGTTCAAGCCCGTGCATACCTTGCATCATGAGTCCAACCTCAACAAGAGGAGGTTCCCAACCTACAGATGAGCCTTGTATTCACAGCCTAGCTTCATACAAGAAGAGGTTTATCAGCCTACGAATGGATTAAGTCGGGTTCAAGCCCACGCGTACCTTGCATCATGAGTCTCACCTCAGCAAGAAGAGGTTCCCAGCCTACAAATGAACTTTGTATTCACAGCCTAGCTTCATACAAGAAGAACAATCACCAATTTTCCAAGAAGAGCAAACCTTCTTGCCAGTCGAACTACGTTCTGGGCTTGATTTCTAGGACACCCTTAGAATACGTAGGCAGTTTAGGATAAATTACCCTAAGTGCAGCCCAATAAGTAATCTCATTCATATAAAAAATGTGGTTCTTTTGTCTTTAGCCTTCAATTGGTAACAATCTCGGCTAAAGAGGGGCATCTGTAAGCACCCCATTTTTACCATCCCCAGCATAAGTGAATCCATATGACAAGTTTTCGGCTTTTAATTCAAGGGTTTGTGATTCTTTAATGAGCCCCACAACAGGGTCATGGGCTATTACCTACTTGGATGTATAGGTCGTGAAATTATCTTTAAATTGAGACCAGAATCATCCAATTTTGACGTCAAACAAGGAAGGTATATCAGTTGTAGTTAGTTTGAAGATATAGGGGCGTTTATGTAATTATCGTAGGATGCATGCATAAATTATCGTTGAACTTCAAATCATCATATCTTGATCATCCGATATCGGAACCATATGATTCAAGTACCAATATTCATTTTTTTCAGGCCTTTTCAAAGTGAATGTGAAAAATCACGGGTAGAGATCACCGATGGGTCCCATGCAAGCTTTCATGCAGAATTATCGATAGAACTTCAATGCTTCATATCTTTGTCGTTCTACGTCTGATTCAGATGATTCAAGGGCCATTATTATTCATTTTTTGTGTCTGTAAAGTGGACGTGAAAAATTCAGTACAGAAATCTCTAAAGGGTCCCATGCAAAATTACAAGTTGAATGGTCGTTTAATCTTTGAAAATTTATATTTTGGTCACCCTATATCCAAATCAGTTGATTTTAGTTTCAATATTTTATTCTTAGTGCTCTACAAAGTGGACGTAAAGGATTTTAGGCAGAGGTCTCCAAAGGATCTCCTGCGGAGTTATTAGCCAAATTATCGTAAATTGGCATGTTTAAACTTCAGAAATTCATAAGTTGACCATTTTACTTCCAAATGAGGTGATTCAAGCTCCAATATTTCTCATTTTTAGTGTTCTACAAAGTGAACGTAGAAATTTTGGGGTAGAGGCTATCAGAAAATTTTATGTGGAATGGCAACGAATATGGCCTATGAAATGATTGGAAAAAAACCAATCTTGGCCCAAACCCAGCTCAACCCAACTTAGTCCAACTTAGCTCGGCCCAAGTCAAACCAGTCTAGACCAAATCAGATCAGCCCATGGGCATGCATATTATGCATTATACTATATTTTTCATATTTTATTATATATATTATACTATATATTATATGCAGTATGCATCATATATGTAAAATGTGATATATCTATATATGAATGAAGGATGACAACCATGTGTCAACTAGATGGAAGAGGATTGGAATGGTGATGGATTAGAAAGGAAAGAAGAAGATTAAGGCAAGAAGAGGGCTGGCTGACCAAGAGAAAAAGGGAAGGAGAGAAAGACGGCCAGATGGAGAGGGAGAAGAAGGAAATAAGAAGAAAAGGAAAGAAAGAAAGAGAGACGAACATAAGGAGAGAGAGACGAACAGATAGAGAGGAAGAAGAAGGAAAGAAGAAGAAAAGGAAAGAAGGAGAGAGAAACTGAGAAGAAGGAGAGGGAGAAGAAGGAAAGAAGAAGAAAAGGAAAGAGTGAGAGAGAGAGGGGCAGATGGAGAGAGGAAGAAGGAAAGAAGATGAAAAAAGGAAAGAAGGAAAGAGAGAAGACGTGAGGAAGGAGAGGATTTTTTTTCGTTGAAAAAGTGAGAGAAAGATTGAGTGGAGAAGAGGGAGAGAAGAAGAAACCGAGAAGAAGGAAAGGGAGAAGAAGGAAAGAAGAAGAAAAGGAAAGAGGGAGAGGGAGAAGAAGGAAAGAAGAAAAAAAGGAAAAAAGAAGAAAAGAAAAGAAGGAAAGAGAGAAGACGTGAGGAAAGAGGGATATTTTTTCCATTTTGGGGGGAGTGAGAGAGAGATTGAGTGGAGAAGAGGGAGAGAAGTTAAAAGGATGAAAGAGAAAAAAAGAGAGGGAAAAGCCGATAAGAAGGAAAGCCAAGAGAGAGAAAAGAGAAAAGAATAAAAAAGAAAAAGGGAGAAGAAAGAGAGCCGAGAGAGAAAGGGGAAAAGGAGAGGAAGCCGAGAAGAAGAAGAGGAAGAAGAAAATAAAGGAGCAAAGAAGAGGAGAAAGAAGAAAAGAAAAGGAAGAGCACTCACCATCACCATTCTCTTCAAGCAAGCTGTAACAAAGGATTCACCCATCTTTAAGATAAGGTAAGAAACCTAAACCCATGTCCTAATAATTATCTTCGATGAATATGAATGATTGAATAGGCCATGATAGGTTATAGTATGTGATTTACATTGATGATACATGTTTGATCAACCTTTGCCATGATTTTACCAAGTCTATGATTTTTTCCCTCATTCTACATGATATGAGACTCCTCTAGTCCAAAACTGAGCTCCATCCATGGAGAGTTTCTTAGCCAAACAAATCCATGAGTAGAATACTGGATTTAAAATGCTAGATCTAGAACTTGAATTAGGGTTTCAGTTACAATATATCAAAATCAATCCGATGGCCCTAAAAAATTTACCCTAGACTCATCTAGGAGTCAGAAAGATCACCTAAAAGTTTTGGATTCATTTAAATCTAGGAAGGCCATGAAAAAATCATGTAAACTGTTGTGGATTAAATTTTTAATGAATATTGAATTTATCATGGATTTTAAAATGGTCTGAATCTGGAATGACTATAGATAATGCATTGACTTGACATTGTGGGTGTTTTTTTTAATCCACTTGGCCTTTCTGTTAGGTTTGACCCCTCCAGAGAAATTGTAAATCTCTAGGTCTACTTTGATTTCATATAAGTTGGGGTTTATTTGGACATGAAAAGCACTTTGTGCATCAGTTTTACCATGACCCAATAGAGCCTAGAATAGACTCTGTCAAAATTGAAGCCCAAATTTGGGTGAGCTTTCTCATGGTTTAAACCCAAAATTAGGGATACATCCTTTTAGAGAAAAATGTAGTTCAATGAATTAGCCTTAACTTGATATATTTTTTGCTTCATTTGACTTCCTGGAAGTAAGGTTACAAGCCGATTTATAAAGTACATAGAAAGTGCTTTGCTGTTTTCATTCAACGTGTCATACATGCTATGCTAACATTATTTTTTGCAATATTTGGCATAACAATCTCTAGATTACTTGCCATTTTTGGTTTTTCATGTGTTGTTTCTATATTTGGTATGATGGATATTTCTTACCATGTATACACATGCTATAATTGGTGCTTTCCATATTTATACATATGCCTATTGTGATATCTTGCTATTTTTAGCCTTTCCATGCGTAAAAATGACATTCTTAGATCTTACCATGCTTAGAAGATAGCATACAAGATCTTACCTTATTTGGATGATTCATGATATTTTTTTACCATATTTGCATTTGTTCGGTGTTTGCCATATTTGACATATAGATGCATATATTGATTTATTGCCATGTTAGGTCTTGCCATGCTTAGATTAGCATACTAGATCTTTCCATATAGGTTCTTGCCTTATTTGCAACACATTCCATATTAGGGAGATTTTCAACAATTTTGTTATATGTGTATTTCTTGCCATAAATGCATTATATGCCATATTTAGATGAATAACTTATTTTGGCAATAATTTAATTTATGCAACACCCTAGATGAACTGCCATATATACACACTTCTAGAAGACAATCTAGGCGTGGGGACGTGCATTTAGGCACCCATATTCTTGGGAAGGGTATAATGGGAAATAATAAAAAAATTAACAAAGAAAGAGAATGCTTTGCCTAGCCTTCCAAAATTAGAGCTTAGGATGACGATCTCTGTCCCTCAGCATATTTCAACCTAGAATAGGTTTTAAATCCTAAACCTAGAATAGATCCTAAATCCTAAACCTAGAATAAGTTCTCTATCCTAAAACTTAGAATAGGTGTTAAACCCCAAACCTATAACATGTTATCCCATCATTTCGAACTACGCAGATTCTTATTCCTAGGGCAAACCCTAGGATACGTAGGTCATTTGGGATAATCCCAAATTCGGATCAATACCTTAGTCCACTCGTACTATCCATAGATCCACTAGGATATCCGTCCATATTTTGACCCATAAAAGGTTATCCATATTTCAACCCAAATAGGATTATCCACATTCTAACCCGGAAAGGGTTATCCACATTTTGACGCAAATAGGGTTATCCATATTCTAACCCAAATAGGGTTATCCACATTCAGACCCGAATAGGGTTATCCATTCTTAGATCCACTAGGACTATCTATCAGTTCATATGGACTATCCATATCCTAACCCATAGGGTTTCTCATCATTTCAAGCATAAACTTGAACTTGAACAATGAACTTAATCATGCACAAGCATAAATCACAGTCATAAACTTTAATCACACCTGAACTACGATGGTGAACTTGATTTTCAGAAGAAATCCATGATACGTAGGTAGTCTGGTGGATCCAGATTCGGTTCAATAATATCAAACCACTTGGTTTGGTTCAGTTTAATAGATAGAGTCTAGCATAAGAAAGGTATAGGAGACCGATTTCGATCAGGCGGTTTGGGTGCCTAACCCCTTCCCATAACCGTAACCTGACGCTTACCCAATCTCTAATGGACCAAAAATCCAATCTAAGGGTCATGAGTCAATCGAAGTCTTACCTTGGGGTTAGATTTCACATTTCTGAGGTCCAAGACCTTAATCTAGGTGACGACTTCCCAAAATTCATCCATCTTTGTCCTCACAAAAGGACTCTATATGGAGAGTTTATTTCTATATAGAGGATGTCCCTCTGCTCTCTCTCACTTTTTTGGATCAATCTCAAACCCTAAAACTAAGAGAGAAAGAGAGAGGAGAAGAAGGAGAAGGAGACTTAGAGAAGTAGGCTAGGATAAGGTTTTGCAGGGAAGATTTCTATCTCTCTACAGTAAGCTTAAGGTACAAAACTTGTCTTTGTAGAGGTAGATGAGATAGAATAGATTCTACCATCGTTAAGTTGATGAGTTGAACCCCATAATGTGATTTCGATCATGAGGTTCTCTAAGTAATCTCAAGAAAAATCATGGGGAATAGATTAGGGTTAATTGTTAATGTAAAATTGTGATTTAAAGGCCATAGAACGACCATAGGAATGAACCCTAGCAATGAGCCGAGAAATCAACTCAGGAAGAATACGAACTGAAAGACCAAAAATTGACCAAACTTTGTGTGGTCGCATCACTGGTCGACCATAGTGCGACCAGCAAGAGGACCACAATCATTCAGGAAAATTTCAGAGTTTGTATGGTCACATGACACAGAACTACATAGTCGACCGCACAGTGAATGGTAGACATATATGTGTGACCACAGAGTCAACTAGTCAACCATTGAGGGCTCTGTTTTGATTTTTGACTGTTGTAACTTGATACAATCAAACCTAACTTAAATCCATAAATTTATTAGGTTCCCAATTGGTTCAAAGTAACTTTCAAGGCTTAGAAGGAGATCAAACATCATTTACAGGTGAGGGAACAAGACCTAAACTAATTGGATAATAACAAGCTATCTTTCTTTTGTTTTTTCTATTAACTTAATGTGCTGTCATACTTTGCATCTCACATGTCATCCACTATGTTTATTATATGTTTATGCATATTTATTTCTATCTACTTATGATATAGTGATGATGTTCGGAATAGGCATGTGCTTGTATGTGTGGTTGGCATGTTGGATGTAAGTAGAGTATTAGGGAAAGGATGTGGTACTGTGGTCTTTGGCCTAGCCATCAGGCTTTAGCCCTATCTCTATTCTATCCTATGCATTGACATCGTCGTATCGCTGTTACCTTAGCGGAACTACTATGTCGTACGGTATCAGGGAGAGGATGTGGTACCATGGTCTTTGGCTTGACCGTCAGACTCTAGCTCTATCTCTATGGGCATATTGAGGGAAGCTGGGGTAAGACCTTAGTACATCTGGATGACATTTAAATTGGTTAGTTATGAACCCAGTTTGCAAGTCCTCGCTAGTAGGGGCATACATGTTGGTACGGGTAGAGTATCAGGGGGGTTCTGGCGGTGTATGATCCAGGAACTCTAGCTTTATCTTTATTTTGTAATGGGTGATGTAGGACGATAGCAGTGTGTGATCCGTTAGACATGCTCACACTCTCGTGTATGGAGGTGTGGTTGCAAACTAACCTTACCATAGCATATTTGTAAACTTATACCAGAACAAAGATATGAATATGACTGCATGCATATGTTTGCGTATTATTTTGTTTACTCACTGAGCCATGATGTGTGCTCACCCCTCGATGTCGTATATTTTTAGTTGATTATGTAGATATCACAATGGAGGACTGCATGAACGCATCATTGTACGTATACGTGGAGGCTATGGACGTGCAAGCTGTGGAGGATCCGCATGATTCTTCATGCGAGGCTTCCAATGTGTTTTTGAATAGTTTATTTATACTTTAAGAGTTGGAACATGTAATAGTATATCTACCTTATGTTTTGAGTTTTTTTGGAGATAACTGGTTTAATTAGTTATTTATCATGTTAGACCTCAATTCATTATTAATAAAGACTTCCGCTATTTATTTATTGTCTCTGATTACAACTGTAGAATGTATTTGGTTTGGTTTTGTTTGCATGGTCTTTATGAGATCCTGGTTTGAACCATTGATTCTTATGGTGGTTCATCATACTACTGGTTAGTCCAGAATTAGAATGTGACACTGATGGGGTATGGTCTTTTATTATCATTGTATATGCATGACCATGTATGATGGTGCGTGTGACATGTTGGAGCATGGGTACATGTATCATGTTGGCTTGTTGGCACCTTAGTAGAGACACGGTGATCCATTAAAGTGGGGATCCGGGGATCTCTATTGGGGTGCAGCCCATGTATGGTGGTTTATGTAATGGGTGACTTCACAAATCACGTTAGGGTGGCTAATATCTTCATGGGGGCACAATGAACCAAGGGAGTGGGGAGTCAGAGATCTCTGCTAGGGTATAGCTTGCTTGTAATCTAGTGGGGGCACGTTCGGTTCATTGGAGTGGAGCCGGGGATCTCTGCTAGAGTATAATTTTATTTACTGCATGCACATGCCATGATGTTTGGTTGGATTAGATGTTGATGAGTGAAATATTGTGATTGTGTTCAATGGGGTATAATGGGCGTGTGACGTATTGGACCACAATACATGGGTCATATGCCCTGGCTAGCACCTTAGTCAGGGCACGGTCAGCCCATTGTAGTAGAGCCGGGGATCTCTGCTAGGGTGCAGTCCTCTTGTTATTATATTCCTCATGCATCATGCATCAACTTGGTCAAGTAACCTATGCTTTAGTAAGGGAAATTAATCCATGTGGTTGGGTGCTGAGTGCTCAAGCGGGGGGGGGGTACGTGCATATGTTCAGGGGGGAGATTCGAGCATTGTTCAGGGGGGGTAAGGTTTGGACAGATCCTCGTTAGGGTACAGGCGGACTATGATTGCAAACACACTTGATTGCCGCTCACAATTGCTTGTTTATTTACTTTATTGCATAATGGAATTGTTGTTTTAGGATTGCATTGATATTCGACCTCTTGCTGAGCTAGGATGGGAGCTCATCCTTCGATTTCAAAATCTTTTTAGCTTTGATTGTGGGTATCTTTATTGTAGCTGCTGCTATGGATCCTATTGATGTAGAGGGCACTTCTCTTGGCAGAGGGCAGCTTAAAAATCATGTCGAGGGCTCTACTTGTTTGGATTGTATTTACGGGACCCGAGTCTGCACCTTGCTTCCATGAGTCTTGATATCTGTAGATAGATGATGGTTTGGTCTATTTACTATGGTCTTATCAAATTTATTCCTAGATAATATGTATGGATTATATGTATTAAGATAGTATTTGTGGAAATAGTGTTGTAAGACATAACAGACTTATTTAACTTAAAATATCATTAGTCGGCATCTGTTCTCTATTATGATTTCATTGCAACTCTTATTATTTTGCTGCCATTATTATGACATGTTGTTGATTATGTTAGATATTGCTTGTGTAGGTTATGGGATTTGTTGTTAGATCATTTTTGTTGTTGGTCGTTGGAGGATTTGGGGTGTCTCGTAGATGACTCATATATCACGTATGGTTCCCCAGAATGGGCTGTGACAACACTGATATCAGAGCACAACCACTCTAACTCTATCTATAGACTTCCCCTGCATGTGCATTTCCATGTGTCAGAACGGATGACTAGGATAATTAAAAGCTATTATGAACCAAGAAGTAGAAAGTAGGGGAAAACAATAAGTTAGGTCACACATATTACAGAAATTAAAAAGATCATAATGTACAATATGAACTAAGAACAAAGATAAAGATACCTATATATATGTATCCAATTTTAAGTACAAAATTGGGTTGCGGCCCACAACCCGGGCAGTCATCCCATAATCCAGTATCTGATCAAGTAAGAGAAAAGAAGGTACATGTATAAATCAAAAGGATGTAATGTTCATAAGCCAAAATGAGTAGGGTACAGTTCACACCTCGGACAGTTTCCCTATGTTCATGCTGTGTCAAAAGAGATGATAAAAATAAGTAGTATGATCACTGCTCTATCTGCTGAGGTCTACTTGGTGAGGTAGATGGTTGGGATCTGCTCGGAGGTACAGGTGCTAAAGGTATATCTTGGGGGTAGATGACTATGGTGCACTAGGTGGGACTGCTGAAGGGGCAGGCCTACCTCTAATATAATGGTGTAAGTAACCAATAGTAATCATAGCATCATGTATGTAGCCCACATAAGTCTTCATAGTCCCCAAACGAGTCTCCATAGCCTCCACCTATCTCTCCAATGTCTCTTGACCATCCGTCAGCTTCTCTAGTTCCTTCTGCATGAGCTGGAGTACACCGAACATCTGACCCAGGTCAATAGATGGCCTCAAATACGAGCAGCTGGAGGTGCTTCTCTAGTACTGGTAGCTGGAGGTATATCTTTGGTATGTGAAGCTGTGTCCACCTCCATGTGGTCACTGCTCTCACTACTACCACTATCACCGCTACCCTCCTTGCTGCTGTCATCACCTTCCTCAGACTCACCCTCCACCTTGTCACTAGTGGATGGCTGGGGTACCTCCTCTACTCTCCTAATATGGTAGCTGGTACCCACACTTGCCTTAGTACTAGCTCTAGCTGCTACTGCTGCTACATGACTGGAAGGTTGTGCTGCTCTCAATGGTCTGGCGCGTGTCTCCAGAACTAGATCCTCTATGACTATATTGTGAAGCTTCATCCGCACTATTGTGTCCCAATTGAATTCTGATGACTCTTTACCATTTTCAATGACTTAATCCTCTAGGCTCACTCCAGACTGGACGAAATGCATGTCAAGAGCTGCCCATGTAGGAACTGGCCCTTTCTAGTCAGATGCTGAAAGGTGTGGATCAAGGTGTGCAAAATAATGTAAAGAAGACATAAGGGCTCCCTCTTGACCAAGCGGTCCATTACGAATACACAGAACTGGTTCAACTCTTCTTTGTGACTAGAACCGGACAAGACGTTGTGCTGTACTATTTTGCTGAGTAACCTGGGTGTAGGCTTGAAGCCCAACTCCTTCTCTCCCTTGGGTTTTCCTATGAGATCTTGCTTGGTCTGTGCATGTCTCATGTCTAGATATGCATCCTCTATAATACCCAAGGACTTCCTAGGAGCCCTGTGGATATGGTCCCCACCAACTGAAACCTCCAGTATGGTTGCCAGTTTGGCAACCATCAGTGTGAAATCAACTCCATTGACCCAACTAGTCATAATCAACTCCTCTGTGCCCTACTATGTGCTAAGTTCAGATTGCAAAAGAAGTGGCACACTAGGTTGGGATATGTATCGTCCTTGATGCGCATCATTGGTGTCCAACCAAAATGTTCGAATGTGTAAAACCCACACCCAGAAACCCCGGCCTAACCAGATTTCTATAGTGCTAGGAGGGTTTTACACCGTCAACCAAATAGGTTGATCAATAAAAACTGGGTTGCACCATTTGTGAACCAGACCAAAAGAATAAAATAAGAACATACAAACTAAGCCCTTATACTAGAGGCGAACATTATGGCCGGTCAGGAAACCCGAGCCTGTAAGATCTGCCAGTTCTGACCAGCTTAGGCATAAAACCTATTCATGAAAATGGAATGAGTTAAATTGATTCCTGGAGACAATTAGGAATATTCCTCTAGCTTAGGACAAACTATTAGTGTCCCATCTCATGTATAACTGTCGTAGAGTCTTTAAGGAAGAAACTCCCAATCTCTCTTAACTTCCTTGCCACATGGCTCTTTTCCATCGTTTCCCACTCTTGGAAGAGTTACACTCCAAGAGTTAGACTGGGAAGATGAAACCTACTAGACCTCCCTCTCATGAGGATAGGATACTCATTATAAAATATCCAACATGTTTTTTAAGAGAGAGGGTTGTTGGGGAGGAGAGAATTGAAAGAAGAAAGAAGAGAAAGAAAGGGGAAAGCCTACAGATGTTGTCGAAGTTATTAAGCCTCATTATCACCATTTAACCTTCGTTGCAGGTAAAAATTTCGTACCCCACACTGTAGAGACTGCGTTAGAATGAAGTCTATAGTCAATATCGATTTATGTAATAAGATAGAGAGGACCATGGAAACCCACCAATGATGATCATGAAGGAATAATGAGCAGAAGAACTCTATGGAAAGTAGATATCATTGATGTGCAGTAATAAAATCAATCGTTTTACCCAAAAAAAAAAAAATAGACCTAGTGGAAAGGAGAGGGAAACCTCTTACTAAATATGTTATAAGGTTATGAGGCCAATATCGAAGTCTCTTTCCAAGGGAACATCGGGAGTTCCAAATGGAAAAGCCTAAGAGCAGGGTGGGTTAGTGCACCAAACACGAAATCTAAGGGACCGACCAGGCCAAGCTGCTTAGACTAACCTTTCTGCCAAGAGCCAGACGCAACCAGAGACGATGGTCTGTAAGAGCCGGCTTAACAACTGACTGGTTTTAGAAGGTCATTAGAGGTGGTCGGACGATGTGGCGGTCATTGATACTATATCGACCGACCCAACAACTTACCATTGGGAGAATGCTCAGACGTTTGTCGAATGCTATGCTGGTCGTGATAGTTGCGACCGATGCAACAACCGATAAGCCCTAGACTTCTATAAATTGAGAATAAATAATGCAAAACTCCTAACTAATAACTCCACACTTATACACCTCAGAAACACTAATTGTTTTAGTGTAGATAACCGCAACTACGTGATATCAAGTAAGGAACATAACCCTGACCTAATTTTGGGTATGTTTGACATATGCTGATTATTGATGATGCATGCTTATATTTACATTATGAATAACATGCCATCTAATAACTATCTCTTTTGCATGCATTGCATCTATACTATGACTAATTGTGGTTGTGAATGTGAATTTTCAGTAGGCAGTAGTGAAAGGGTCGAGGACTGTTGGATCCAACATGCTAAGAAAATTAATTGTCATGTATTGTCCCATATCCTAGTAGAGGACAGCATCTTGGGGGGGAACAAATGGTCTAAGAATCCTTCTAGGGTATTGAGAGAGTACATAGAATGTCATATAGGACTGGTTAGTGACAGAACCCATGTGTGTAACCCTGGCCAGTAGGGAGTTAGGTACTGGTAGGATGGAATGATGAGGGGGAAGGGTCGAAAGTGTTTGTTGGAGAGTCACTGGCCAGACTTGCTGTCCGATCACCATTAATTGGGATACCGCGTGGCTTTACCAGGGCTATTGGAATAGGCTAGTAAGTGCCCATTCACTCCCATGCATGGAAGTTATAGTCATCTTCGGGGAAGTATGGCTAGGCCTTACCATAGCATATTTGGCATACATTAGACTGGACTCTTGCTGTGTGCATAATCTATTTATATGATTGCTTGCTTGTTTATTTCTCACACGCTCAAGTTGGAGAGTTCACCCTTGCAATCGCTACTCTTTTTAGTTGTGACTGTAGGTACTATGGAATTGAATCGTGAAGGTGTTCCAGCCAAATCCGGAAGACTCTAAAGAAGCAAGTCGTGGAGACGATGAGCCAAACTATGGAATGTGGACGAGAAGGATAATGCGTTGAAGTAAAAGACCATTTTCGTTTAGGAATTTTTATTAATTGACAATTATTTATATGGTTTAAATCTTTCTAGATAGTAGTGCCCACTGTATTAGGGCTAATAAGTTATGTTTTCTTTGATTGTTGAGACCATGAATAACAGTCGAACAAATTACAATTATATTTATTTATATACAATTAGAGCTTAATTTACTTAGTATGTTTCTGCTATATTAAGTTACTCTGTGTATGTGTTATGGAAGGAATGGTGGTTGGTTTTGGTATCTTCTGAGTATGTATCCTAGTTGGACTACAATTAAAATGATTGGTGGTCCAGTAGCCTGTCAAACTTTTACATATCATAGATTCGGGGTGTGATAAAATGCCTCTTGTAATCCGAACCGGGAAAGCTCTGCAAAGTCAATATATCGTCCTGCTTCCACCTTGGTTCCACTAAACCTACCCCAGTTTTGACTAGCAGGATATGAGGTGAACCAGTACTCGTTAAAACCCTACATTGAAGCCTCAACAGCTCTCCTAGGGCCCATAATACCTGAAAGGAAAAAGGAAGAACCTTAAGCTAGCAAAAGTTGACAAAAATTAATGAGTGGAAGCATGTCAGCATGACTAAGGTTTATAATAGCTGGTTGTTTCCTTGGGTGCCTTCACTAGATGATAAGCACCAGCTACCATCAATGTGACAGTGTAGGTAATAATGGGCATAAAACATGAATGTTCATTCGAACAAGTGAATAGGGCTCCACTGTCCAGGGAAAGAGAGTTTATAACAACCCAAGTTTGTTCCTTATAAATTGGGGGTCAGGGGAAATGAAGTTATCTCTAGGTGGGACCAAGATGAACAAACCCCTAGTAAGCCACCCTAACAAGTGCTAAGGTCGACAAGGAAGACCCACTTAGTGTTAGTAACTGAGCTACATGAGGTCATATGAATGTGACTCAGATGAAATTGTCACTCACATTATATGGGCAACCCACCCCAGATGAGTAGACCTTAAGGACTAATCTATTAGCCCTAGTGGTCCTGATAATGAGGTGACTGTAGACACACTAGGGATGGTTATAGATAATTCACACAAAAAGGAGATTTATTTTCCACCAAATGTTGGTGGAGTGGGATTCAAATTGTGTCTAAACAAGGGCCGGGGTTGGCTAATTACTCCAAACAACCTCAAAATATTTAGCCAAACCTCCAATCAATGGGCAAGGGTGTTAGTAAAGGGTTATGTCTTTACCTAAGGTAAGCATAGGTTACTAGGTGGCTAAGTGAGGTGATAAGATAGTTGTCCACTGCCTCAGTGGTGAAGGCTGTAAAGCCAAAGAGATTTAAATCATACAATGAAACAGGTGATGTGGGTACAATGCAAATTGGAATGCATGTTATGGTGGTTGATCTAGCCAACTTGGTACCACACAAATGTGGAGTCAGTTCAGCCAAAGTGAGTACATGATGTTGCCACCATTTTCCAAATTTAAGACAACCCTAATGGGCAGCCCAAATGAACCCAATGGGTAACCAGTAAGTTGATTCCTCGAGTGTATGCACCGAAACCAGTCAAATGTGTATCAACGGATATGAGAAGCACAATAGGATGGTAATAAACATGGATTCACATAATATTTTTATTATTCCATTAAGAGGGTCAAGTACCGTATAGAAATAAAATCCAATGCTTGGGCAAAAACCTAAATTTTGGTGGGCAATGAAGCTCTAATTACCAATGGGTTGGCCAACCTTGCTAGCCACTCGAGTAGAACCCAAAGGCAATGGGAGCTCATGAGGATGCCATAGCTGATTGGAGCATGGGATTCATGACATTTCCTCTAAATTTTGGAGTGTAAGTATAAAAACCCTAGGAAGGGGTTAAATGAAAATCCAAGGAAAGAGAGAAAGAAGAGAGAGATACCTAGAAGGGTTGGTTGAGATGAAGGAGAACCATGAAATCACTGAAAAAATGGAAGGGAGCAAAAGAGATGTCACCGAAGCCTTGGGGGCACTATTCTCTCACTCCGTTTGGGATTTGTGTGGGTTCAAATGAGAGCCCATGTGCCCTTTTATAAAAAAGAATTTTTATGGAACCAAAGGGTCGATCACTTAAAACTGCATCCGTTTGCACCCTCCAGTTAGGCCAAAGGTTGTGACCTTTGGATTTTTGCCGCCCAAATAATTAGAGCCACTAACACAACCGGTGGATCATCCCTCCTCTTGGATCTTCCAGTATAGTTAGATTTAGTTAAGTGGATGCTTTGTCGGATGATTGACCATCCGTCACAACCTCCAGTTAACTCTCAGGAAGTTGTTACCTATGACAGTTTAATAAACCGGATGGTCGATGTAAACCGGATGCTTGAGCACCTGGTAGACCCTTCGGTTAGCCTATAAATAGGTCAATGCATAACTAGAATTGTGCCAGATGACCTTACCCTTTACGTACGACTTTAATTTTTATAAATTGGGGGTACCTCAATTAAGTTATGGGTGTTAACCGATTGCTACCCACCTAATGGGTATCACTCTGTTGATGCAGCCGTATCACCCTAGTAGATGTGTGTGCCCTACAAAATTTAGAGTCATTAATTAATCCCTTATTAGACTTGTATGTAGCATACGACATTGTTTTCTGTTGATTATTGGGGTGAATTGACTTTAACCTTGGGTGTGAAAATTCTATCTTTTTCGAATTCACCAAAGACTAGCTAAGATGTCGCCACCCAAGCATCCTAATGAGAAGCCCACCTCCAAGGTGCTTGCCTTGGGGAATGAATTGGAAGAACATCAGCGTGTCATCTCCAATGTGTTGGCAACTCACCAGCCCACACCAGCTAATGAGCCTAACAGGTCAAGTGGGAAACTACCACCTTTCTCCCCCTTGCTTGGAGTAGACCCAGACACTGCATACGACACCATGGTTGGTTTCCAACAATTGAGCCTAGAACAATTTGATGGGGGCGTATGTAGATTTCTCTCAACCAAGGAATTAGATTCGAACCATGGGGGAAACTATGGACAACCTTTGTTGTTCTGATGCATAGAAGGTTAAGTGTGCCACCTACCAACTGGAAGGCGCGCCATATGAATGGTGGCAACTCACTCAACCTGTGCTTCTACAACACCATGGAGTGATAACTTGGGACATATTTTGGGAAGCCTTCTTGGCCAACTATGCTCCGCAACAAAGAGGGCCTGACCCAGAACTTCGTGAAGCCATTCGAAGGGTCTAAGCAGGCCTATCTATGCGGAAAGGTTTCACCAAGATAAGGGCGGACTATCAAAGTACTCATCTTGGGGAAAGTAGCCAATTAAAACCCCACGATCGAGGTAAATTTTAAATTTATGAGCAATTTTAATAGAATCCCAAGAATGGGGAGATTCATAACATGTGAGGAATGATTTAAATATGATTACCTGATTTCATTATATACAAGGAATTCAAATATTGCTGCTGATAAGTATTCCAATTCCTTGATGCAAATTTTTCATGCAACTTATCAAACTGTAGAATGCCATAACTGGATTATGTTTGAAAGCATAACTTGACTTGTAGTGGTGTGTCTACGACACATGGATAGCCACCAAACTATCCGTACCCAATAACACCCTATCATGGAATGATTACCATAAGAAGAAGAGTAACCTCAATGGGAGTAAGGTACTTGAGGTAGGGAATGGAAGTAAGGTCATACAATTAATGTCCGCCCCATTGTTACGTATGAAAGGTATACCAATGGTATTGACATATAAAGGGAAATTGAGCATAGACAACTAAAACGTATGATATACATAAAGGCTATGGGAATAGCAAAAAACAGAAAATCCACAGGTACTACGGATTTGGATAATCCTATTAGTACTTGTAGTTTATGATTGGGAGTTTTAAAATAAGACATAGACTAAAAAGTGATGCAAAAATTAAAGTAGAATAAGGTCCCACTCGTTAGTAATTAATGCATGTGTGCACACTTACTTGAGTAAGAGTTATAAGGAGAATATCAAATAGAGTCAAATATGGTAAAAATGTGTGCCAAACATTGGAAATTAAATATAAATGCTTGTTGTGGCTTAAGATTGATAGTGGATGGATATTAAGTTACACGCCTTAGAAATTTTAGACAGTGAGTTCCTACTAATGACTAAGGAATGTTGTTAAGTAATGGGTAGTACACACCTCCTTAACCTCGTTCGCTCGAGGGTCGGAACTCGTAAAGCGGGAATTCCTGACCACAAAAGCGACCAAAGTGCGACTTCGTCACACTTGCATCAAAACACTTGGGATATTGCAATTGTGATAGATGATGTCGCTAAGATGACCTACAAGCGGCATTCCAAATTCCAGCAAAGGATGATAAGAACATTGTTGGGGGCAAATAACCTAAGGGAGCCCTAGACGAAGAAGCACTAAGAGAAGTACCAAGGGTGTTACTGTTGGAGAATGATGCACTTCTGATGAAACTACCACTTCCCGCGGCAGAAATCCTAATACCTCCCATTGTGGGTCATCGGAAATGCTATTGGTGCCAGAGTCGAAAGCACCTAATACGGAAATGTACACAACTTGCTATAGGAGATCTATAACCCAACTCAAGGAAGTTCATTACATGTCTCTCCTGTTTGGCAGTGGGGCATAAGGCTTAGAACTGCAGAAATTTTGGGAAATGTTATGCCTAAACTTGAGCACGGACCTCGCGTTGGTTTGCAAAAGTTTTTCGAATCAAGTAAGCTACAAACTTCTTTGACTGATAAAAACCATGATCGATAGGTGCTGATTTAGTAATATTTGTAATGAATGGTAGGCACCCCACAGGTATGGGATGAAACTAACAACTACACCTTGATTTTGCGGATGAAATCCTAATAAAATGGGGTATTGTAAGACCCACACCTGGAATCCTCACCAATTCAGATCCCTTTGTGCTGGGTCTTACTATGCCAATGCTTGGCACCCTGACATCTTGACCTTCACTATGATGTCGGGTCAAACCTTAGGAGAACTTAGTGATTATGAAGAGTATGGGAAACAAGATTCAAGACATAGGAAGTGTCCCCACTAGATTGGGCCCATCACACTGAGCATAAGGCTGTTTTTAAGCCCAACTGGATGCTCTGTCAGATGGTTCATCACCTGATTGTCAGCATCTGGTTTGAGACCGAGTGATACACTCTCTTTCCTTGGGTTTCTATAAAAGGAAGCCCCAAGCTTCTTTATTTCTCTATTGATGTTGAGAGTGAGAGAGAGTGACTGAAGGAGGAAAATTGGAACTCAAGCTCAAACCCTAGTTTCTCCATTGAGGTGACCTATACTTCATTCTCTTCCTTTCTTCTTGGTGGTGTTTGTACAAGGACCATGGTGAAACTTCCACCATTCATGGTCTCCATTAATGGAGATTGATTCTAACTTAAAAAACCTAGGTCATCTCCTAACTCCATGTATGGAGATGTTCTTGGGGTCTAAATGACTCCCATTGGGAGTAATAATGGTAGAAGAGTGTTTCCCACCAACTACATTGAATACCCAATCCATGGGGAAACCATCCCCCAAGGATGGAGACCATCTCTGGTTCGTGTCTGGTTTTTAGGCATTAACCGGAGGCAGTAATCAGAGGCTTGACTTGACTTTACCTCCGGGTGACTAAGACCAACCCTCCGGTAAGGCAATACCTTATTGAAGAATGACCTAAGTAACAATCGGAGGACCCTAACCGGAGTTAAGCAACCACGGGCACAACCCTCTGGGTGAGTCCCTCTAGTTATCCTTGGGTCCGATTGACCCTGATCTTCGATAGGCTTATGGTTAAGCGAAGGAATTGCTGGATGCTATACCACCGGGTTAAGCCTTTGGATAACCTTCTGGAACCCTACTATTATGACAGGGATGTTAAATCGGATGGCTTGTTAGAGGATGGACCAGCTGTTGCATCCTATGGTTAAGCTGAATTGAGAATTATATAAGTGTATGACCAGAGGGCAATTCCAGTGGATACACCCTCCGGAATCATCATCTGGTTAAGGCCCTGCTTGACTTGTATGCTTAGTTTGCGTTATAGAAGAACAACCGTTTAATTCCCGACTTATCTTGGAACCCGTGCATTTTTACTAGGACTTATCCATGCTGGTTTAAATGATGTTCACCAACCTAATCAAATTATCTAATCAATTAGGTAAAACAACGCAAGTAGTGGACAGAGCCTTTTGCCGGCTTTAAGGTTCTTCAGCACCCTTGGTGTCTATAGGTGAGGGGTTGAGTCCATAGAGTTTGAGCATGTATTGTGTTGTATGATGCATTTCTTTTTATAACATGCCACCCAATAAACTATATATATATAAGCATGCATTTACATTATAATAACTATGTATGTTGGATGATGTATAATGGATGTATGATGCGTTAGAGCACGGGCACATGTGTCATGTTGGACTGGCACCTTAGTAGAGATAAGATGATCCATTGGAATGGGAATCTAGGGATCTCTGTTGGGGTATAACCCATTGTGAGGACAAAGATGGAAATCATGGAAGTCGCCCCCTAGATTAAGGTCTAGGACCTTAAAAAATGTGAAATCATACCCTAAGGTAAGACTTCGATTGACTCATGACCCTTATATTGGATTTCTGGTCCATCAGAGATTGGGTAAGCGTCAGGTTATGGTTATGGGAAGGGGTTAGGAACCCAAACCGCCCGATCAAAAATGATCTCCTATACCTTTCCTATGGTAGACTCTATCTATTAAACCAAACCAAACAAAGTGGTTTGATATCATTGAACCGAATCTGTATCCATCAGATTGCCTACGTATCACAGAATTATTCTAAAAATCAGGTTCACCATCATAGTTCAGGTGTGATTAAAGTTTATGGCTGTGATTTATGCTTGTGCATGATTAAGTTCATTGTTCAAGTTGAAATTTATGCTTGAAAGGTTGAGAAACCCCATGGGTTAGGATCTGGATAGTCCATGTGGAGTGATAGATAGTCCTAGTGGATCTAAGAATGGATAACCCTTTCTGGGTCTGAATATGGATAACCCTATTTGGGTTAAAATGTGGATGGATAACCCTATTTGGGTCAAAATGTAGATAACCCTTTCTGGGTTGGAATGTGGATAACCCATTCTAGGTTGGAATATGGATAACCCTATCTGGGTCAAAATGTGGATAAATATCCTAGTGGATCTATGGATAATACGAGTAGACTAAGGTGTGGATCCAAATTTGGGTTTCTCCCAATTGACCTATGTATCCTAGGGTTTGCCCTAGGAATCAGAATGCATGTAGTTTGGGCTGGATAACCCTATTTGGGTCAAAATTTGGATAAATATCCTAGTAGATCTATGGATAGTCCAAGTGGACTAAGGTTTGGATCCGAATTTGGGTTTCTCCCAAATGGCCTACGTATCCTAGGGTTTGCCCTAGGAATCAAAATCCGTGTAGTTTGAAATCTGAGTTGAAATGGTTGGATATCCTAGTGGATCTATGGATAGTCCAAGTGGACTAAGGTTTGGATCCGAATTTGGGATTCTCCCAAATAGCCTACGTATCCTAGGGTTTGCCCTAGGAATCAGAATCCATGTAGTTCGAGCTGATAACCTGTTCTAGGTTAATGATTGAGAACCTATTCTAGGTTTAGGGTTGAGAACCTGTTCTAGGTTTAGGGTTTAGAACCTGTTCTAGGTTTAGGGTTGAGAACCTATTCTAGGTTTAGGGTTTATCGAGGGGCAAAATCATCCTGAATTATCCTTTTCAACCTAAGTTCTAATTTTGAAAGGTTTGGAAAAGCATTCTCTTTCTTTATTAAGGTTTTTTATTATTCCCATTATGCCCTTCCCAAGAATGTGGGTGCCTAAATACACGTCCCCACACCTAATATGTTTGCTAGGTGTACAGATATGGCAGTTCGACTAGGGTGCAGCATAAATTAAATTATAGCCAAAAAAGGAATATTCTAAGCATGGCATGTATGATATTTATGGTAACTATCACAACATATAGTAAGATTATGAAAATCTCCCTAATATGGCATGTATTGTAAATAAGGCAAGAACCTAATATGGTAAGATCTAAGCATGGCAAGATCTAATATGGTAAGATCTAAGCATGGAAAGATCTAATATGACAAGATCTACTATGCATCTATATATCAATATGGTAAGTACCAATCATAGAATGCACATATGACATGAATTTTTCAAAAAAGGAAAGATCTTATATGCTATTTTCTAAGCATATTAAGACTTAAAAATAGTAATTATTAAGATTTTGTTAAAATATGATAAAAATTTATCTATTCTACCAAAAATAGCAACACATGGAATGTGGCAAAAATGGTATGCACAGTCCAAACAAAGAATATGAATGCTCCAAATATAGCCATTTATCCAAATATGACAGAATTCACTTAAACAATCATTGATGTTATAATGAATGAGACATCAATGAAACCTTTTTTTGAAAAGTGCAAAATTATCACAAAAAAAAACATATGTTCTATGTTCTTTGAAAAAATTGTAATTTTTATGAAGAAATTTAGGAAGATTAATGACTCAAAACTATCAAAATTGTGACGCAAGGTTTCAAATAATGGACAAAACTATGAACTGTATTCAGATTTTATCACATTACACAAGAATGACCATAACTAGGTCTTCCAAAACTCAAATCAAGCTCAACTTTTTTCATAGAAATATGACTTAATATATTATATTTCCTATGAAGGAGTTGAATCCCAATAGAAAGCAAAAATAGGTCAAAAATATGCCCTAAGACCGAACATGTGCACTGGTCAAATTTGTTCTAGATTTTTGACCAGTTACACCATAAATTCCAAATAAAATTTTATTCTTAATGAAAATTAAATACAGACATATGTCTATGTAGATAACTGTCTGATCTAAAATTTCATCAAGAAAAAAAAGTTAAAACAGTATATTTTCTTTGTAAAAAAATGATTCTTTTCAATCATGCAAATTAGTACATCATAACAGATTCAAAATCAGAGTACTATATACTTAAAAATTGATATCAATTCCATAAAAAATATGAAACTAGTGTCATTTTTTAGAAGACTTTCATGTCTAAAAAGTTCATATTAAGTGGATTTTCTGATTATGGCCATAAGAGTGTTGAGATTTTGTGATGGAGGATTACATTATATCCAAGAAAAAGAGCAATGTCAAAGAGAAATTTTTTTTGATATATTTTCCCAATTCAAAATGGAACAACATTTTTAGGGTAGTCTTCTAACATATCAGAGAGACTTCCATAAAAATTTGGGCTTCAAAATATTAGAAAAAATACATGTGGTACGTCCTAAGTTTGAATCCTAAATCTGAAAATTTCATATTAGAAAACCACTTTATGAAATTTGCAAAAAAAATCAAACATCATTGTATACTATTCAAAAATTCATCATTGAATAGCTTAGACAAATTATCATTTATGAAAAATATTAGACATAGGCTTCCTAACATTAACAAGCATGTAATAGAGCATTCATGATTGAGATTTCATGGAAATTAGCCTTTTTCAAGCAAAATTGACATTCGAGCATTCTAACGACCTCTAAATTTGTTTAGAGTACTAACCTTGTGCTCAAATAGAGCAAAACCATCGATAAATGATGATTGGAGGTTGTATCAACCCCTTTGAATGCGAATCCACCTTCTCCTTTCTTTTGTTTCTCTTTCTCTTCTTTTTCTCTCTTTTTTTCTTCTCTTTCTTTCTTTTCTCTTTTCTTCTCTCTTTCTTTCTCCCTCTCTTACATTTTCTCTCTCTCACTCACGTTCTCCTCTCCCTCATTCACGTTCTCCTCTCCCTATGGTATGTAAAAAAAAAGCCCTTCCTCTCTCTTCTCTTGGCCTATTTATACTTTTTCTCTCCTCTTCTAGAAGATCCTTCTTTCCTTTCTTCTTTTTCTAGAAAATCTTTTTTCCTTCCTTTTTTCTTCTTTCCTTTCTTTTCTTCCTTCCCTTTTCTCTTCTCCCTCTCTATTCCACATGTTTTCTTCTTTTCCCTCTTCTAGAAAATCCTCTCCTTTTCTTTCCTTCTTCTCTCTTCCTTCATTTTCTTCTTTTTCTTCTAGAAAATCTTTTTTCCTTCCTTTTTTCTTCTTTCCTTTCTTCTCTTCCTTCCTTTTTTTTTTCTTTCTCCCTATCTCTTTCACGTTTTCTTTCTTAGAAAACGTTTCCTTTTTTTCTTTTTTTCTTTTTCTTCTTTTTTCTTTTTTTCTTTCCTTCCTTTTTTTTTTCTTTCTCCCTCTCTCTTTCACGTTTTCTTTCTAGAAAACGTGAAGGAGATCTTTTCCTCCTTCCTTTTTTTCCTTCTTTTTTTTGATTTTATTTCTCTCTCTTTCTTTTTTTTATTCTTCCTTTCTCTTTCCCATGGCCTCTTTTTCCTCTCTCTTTCCATGGCCTAACTTTCCTCTATCTTTTCTATAATATATATGTATGCATATATATAAATGTATTAATACATATAATATATCCATAAGATATATATATATATATATATACAATAATATATTATACATTATACATATTTAAAAGAAATGCATGCATATAAACTGACATAACTTGGTCTGGATTGGTCTGGACTAGACCGGGCTAAGTTAGACTAAGCTAGATTAAGCTGGTTTGGACTAGGGTTGACATTTCATAGTCCATTTCTGTCACCCTTCCATATGAAATTTTTTGATAGGATCTATTCCAAATTTTCTGTGTTCATTTTGTAGAACATTAAAAATGAGAAATATTGAAACTTAAATCACCTCATTTGATAATAAAATGGCCAACTTATGAATTTTTTAAGTTTAAGTAGGCCAATTATTGATAATTTGGCTGACCATTCTGCATGGGATCCTTCGGAGACTTCTATCGAAAATTCGTTACGTCCACTTTATAGAGTACTAAAAATGGAACATAATGAAACTAAAATTACCTGATTTGGATATGGGATGACCAACATATGAATTCTCGAAGATTAAATGATCATTTCCATGTGTAATTTTGCATGGGACCTTTCGGAGACTTCTACCCGAGATTTTTTTACGTCCACTTTGTAAAACATCACAAATGAAGAATAGTGGCCTTGGAATCATCTGAATCCGACGTAGAATGACAAAGATATGAAGCTTTAAAGTTCTAACGATAATTTTGCATGAAAGCTTGCATGGGGCCCACTGGTGACTTCTACCCAGGATTTTTCACGTCCACTTTGAAGAGGACTGAAAATAAGGAATATTGGCCTTTGAATCATCTGATTTCGATATGAGATGACCAAGATATGATGTCTTGAAGTTTGAATGATAATGCATGCATCTTACGATAATTATATAAATGCCCTTATACTTTCAAATTGCGATATCTTCATTGTTTGACGTCAGAATTTGATGATTTCGATCTCATTTCGATGATAATTTCACGACCTGTACATCCAAGTAGGTAATAACCTAAGACCCTGCTATGGGGTTCATTAAAGAATCACAAACCCTTGGGTTAAAATTCGAAAACCTACCATATTGGTTCACTTATGCTGAGGGTGGCAAAAATGGGGTGCTTACACCCATGTATAATGGTTCGTATAATGGGTGACTTTAGGAACCATGTTGGGATGCCTAATACTTTGGTGGAGACATGGTGATTAATTGGAGTGGAGTTGTGGTTCTCTACTAGGGTACGGTCTTTCTTTATCATTGCATATGCATGACCATGTATGATGGTATGTGAGACATGTTGGAGCATGGGTGCATGTATCATGTTGGCTTGCTGGCACCTTAGTAGAGACACGGTGATCCATTGGAGTGGGGATTCGGGGATCTCTATTTTGGTGCAGCCCATGTATGGTGGTTTGTGTAATGGGTGACTTCACAAATCATGTTAGGACAACTAATATCTTAATAGGGGCACGATGAATCATGGGAGTAGGGAGTCGGGGATCTCTACTGGGGTGTAGCCTTGCTTGTACTCTAGTGGGGACATGGTCAATCCATTGGAGTGGAGCCGGGGATCTCTACTGGAGTACAGCTTTATTTACTGCATGCACATGCCATAGTGTTTGGTTGGATTGGATGTTGATGAGTGAGATGTTGTGATTGTATTCAATGGGGTATGATGGACGTGTGGCATGTTGGAGCACAATATACGGGTCATATGCCCCGATTAGCACCTTAGTGGGGGAACGATTAGTCCATTGGAGTGGAGTTGTGGATCTCTGCTGGGGTGCAACCCTCTTATTATTATGTTATCATGCATCATGCATTAACTTGGTCAAATGACATGTGCTTTAGTAAGGGAAATTAATCCAGGCGATGGGGTACAAAGTTCTCACGTGAGGAAGGGGGGTATGTGCATATGTTTAGGGGGGAGGCTTGAGCATTGTTCAAGGGGGTAAGGCTTGGACAGATCCTCGCTAGGGTACAGGCCGACTATGATTGCATACACACTTGATTGCTACTCACAATTGCTTGTTTATTTACTTTAATGCATCATGAAATTGTTGTTTTAGGATTGCATTAATACTCAACCTCTTGCTGAGCTGGGATGGGAGCTCACCCGTTGATTTTCTAAATCTTTTTATCTTTAATTGTAGGTACCTTTACTGTAGCCATTGATATGGATCTTGTTGATATAGAGGGCACATCTCTTGGGGGAGGGCTGCTTAGAGATCATGTCGAGGGCTGTACCTATAAGGATTGTATTTACGGGACCCAAGTCAGCACCTCACCGCTACAGTGGTTTTATCAAATTTATTCCTAGATTGTATGTATGGATTATATGTATTAAAATAGTATTTGTGGAAATATGCATGAACAGTAAATATAGAAATATTGGATGACATGTTGAATGCACATTACAATCATACACACATAACACAATCATGGTATTGGACTCAAGAAGTAAAAACAGTTTGTTATTAACTAATTAGTTTAGGTCTTGTTCCCTCACCTTAGCTTGTCAATAGATCCTCTTCCAAGCTTTAGAAACACCTTTATAATGTTATTATATTGCTAGAAGACCTAACAAAGTCGATTGAATTTAATTAGAATTAATTCCTAATTTAAAACAATCCTGTTAACTGAGGGTCGGAGGTAGGGTCGGAGTCATGATCGACCCTGGGTGCGACCCTCCCCCTAATCTGAACTTCCCGAACACTGAGGGTCGATGCTAGGGTCGGATCTGCCATCGACCCTAGGTGCTACCCTCCATGGTTTGAGTCAAAAATATCAGATTTCGTTCTCTCTTTCATGGTTGGGTCATATGGCTTACTTCAATAATCCATTCTATACAGGTTCTATGGTTTAGAACTATACTTTAATCACCTACATGGTTTTAATGATCTCCTCCATGGTTTCCATTGAAACGAAACCATGGATGGATGATTTGGGTTTCTTCTAAGTCATACACTCTTCAATAACCATTCTAAAATCTTAAATAAATCATGGGGAATGTATCCATACCTTATTTTTACTGAGATTCAGAGTTCCTCTGAATTTCCTCTTCTTCCTTAGCCTTTTCTTCAAGTTTTCCTTCTCTTATTCTCTTCCTTCTCTTCTCTTTCTCTCAATCCAATTAGGGTTGTAAAAGGAGTAAAAGAGGCTTAGGGACGTCCTATTTATAGAGTAAAACCTCCCAAAATAAGTCCCATTGAGTTTAGGAAAGGTTCCAATCGAAATTAGGAAGGTTTCTCAATTTTCGGTTCGTGCTGTTTTTCCCGAATGTCGAGGGTCGATGGGAGGGTCGATGGGAGGGTCGGACAACTCATAGACCCTACGACCCATGGTTGAGGGTCGATGGTGAGGGTCAATGGGAGGGTCAAACCTGCCTGTTAAAACCTACGACCCTACCCTCATTTTGATTGTTTTTGGGTAAATTTTTCATATTGGGTCTTGGTTTTTCTTTACACATTTGGTCCACTTGTTTCGACCATGATATGTAGACGGGTCCCGACACAAAATGTAAAGTTAGGCTGGGTTCGTGGTGTGCGGTTCTTACAACTCCACCACCCTTAAAAGAAATTTCGTCCTCGAAATTTGAAAGTATGGATCTTATAACTCCCCCATCCTTAAATGAATTTTGTCCTCAAAATTTGAACGAATCTTACAACTCCCCCATCCTTAAAATAAATTTTGTCCTCAAAATTTTGAATTTACTTCGGAGTCAATAGGTGGGAATTCTATTTCCGCATTGCATCTTCTTCCTCCTATGCACTCTTCTCCACGTATTGTCTTTGCCAGGTTACCTTCACATAATAATTATCCCGACTTTGAAAACATTGTACCTTCCCACTAGTGAACTAGGCTGGTACCACTTCAATAGTTAAACACTCTATCTAATCCAGTGATTCCGTGGTCAATACCTTTAATATGGATCTTTAATGTACTTCTTCAATAGTGACACATGAAATACATCATGCACACTAGACATGGACAGCGGTAACGCTAATTGATATGCAACTTTTTTACGTCTCCCCAAAGTTTATAAGATCCAACACATATATAAATTATGACTTTCCCTTCTTGTCTAATCATTTCAATCTACGCATAAGTGATATCTTCAAAAACACTTTGACCCTTATGGCGAACTCAAGGTCTTGGTGTCTCTTCTTACATCCTGAGCTATCCTGTCCCTTTTCTTTGATCTTGTCTGCCACTTGATGGTTTTCTTCATTAGACTTAGGTTTCCAAAATTCTTCATTCACCAACTTTATTCCAAAATAAAGGAATTTGTCATTTCTACCATACCATGCTTGATAGGTAACATTTACATGGTAGCTTAATAGCAACTTCAATTCACGGTAACTTCTCAACTCTAACTCCATGAAATCAATTCATAAGCTTGGGCATATCTCTTAGGATTTGTATAGTCCGCTCCGACTGTCCGCCAGTTTAAGGTAAAATGCGGTACTAAACTTCATCTTTGTCCCCATTATTTTCTGTAGATCCTCCCAAAACTTTGAAATAAAGCATGAGCCTCTGACCGACACTAAGCTCTCATGCATACCATTCGTTCTGGAAATATTATCTACATATAGCTTATTTAGCCTCTCCAAAGCATACCGAGGTCGTATAGCAATGGAATGAGCTATTTTCATAAGACAATCAACAACCACCCAACCATGTCAATCGATTTAGGAGTCAGTGGCAAATCATTGACATAGTTCACGATACTGTAGTTCCATTCCAAAAACAAAAGTCAGGGTTTGGTTTTCCTTTTCTAAGTCTGCTTACACTGTTCCTATATATAGACTTAACAAAATTACTACTTCTATTTCATCCATCAATACAGAGATGATCTTTAATGCCACAAGTGCAACCGACGAACTATTGCCCTATAAGTTCATCCATAAATTCTCGCTTAATTGGATCATCACGAGTTTCTATTATATGTTACTCTCCTTCCAAATCTGAATCTATTGCTGCAAAACATAAGGTAGCATTTATACTGGGTCCTTCCTTGGACTTCATAATTCCCATCGGCGATCATATAAGTAGTTTGTAATCTACAGATTTAAGGGTATATTTAGTTTCTTTCCAAATGACACAGATATAAAAGGATGAGTAGCTCCATAATCAAAGAGCACTCTGGCAGGAATGCCATTACTAGGTATGATACCTGTGATTTGTTTTAATTTAGTCTACATGCTCATGCAATGTAACATAAAATGACAGGTTCAGGTCATACCTATGACCACATCAGACGATGCGGCAGCATCCTTGGCTGAAACAGCGTAAACTCTTCCTTGCTGTAGTTGTTTTCTGGGCTTAGTACATTCTCTTGAGACATGCCCTACTTGGTTGCAGTTAAAACATCTGATCCCCTCACCATTTTGCTTTGGTTGTCGTGGAGTTGCTGAAATGGTTTTGGTTGCAGCATTGAAGCCCTGGGTACAGAAGGGTTGGAATACCTTGGTGTTGCCTCCGTTGTAAAAATTTTCATTTGGCCTTTTTATTCCCCTATTTTGAGTAAAATAGCTCTCTTTCTGGCTCGACTCTATCACTCGAGCAATTTGTACAGTTTCATTGTAGATTTTCTTCTCCAGTCCCAAAACATGTTCGCGTATGCTTCCCCTAAGTCCCATGACGAACCTTCGGGTTTTCGTATCCTCCTCTTGCATACTGATTGGTGCAAAGAAAAATAGCTCCTCATAACGTTGTTGATATGCGTCGACAGTCATCTGCCCCTGATATAACTCAGGAACTCTCTCTCCATAGAATCTCTGAAACTTCCAGGGAAGTATTTCTCAAAGAATGCCTCTTTGTATATATCCCAGGTCAAGTGGGCATGTTTGGTTAATAGATATGTCCTGGTAGACTTCCACCAATGGTGCGCATTGCTCTTGAGCATAAATGTGGCACACAACACTTTCTCCTCCTCATTTACGGTCATCATCATAAAATTTCTTTCCATTTCGTCAATCCAGTGTGCCAGCCACAAAGGATCTGCTGGCTTACCATCGAATTCTTTGGGCTTCATCTTAAGAAAATGCCCGACCAGTCTGGAGAGATCCAGCTAATACGGAGCATAGGCCCCATACATAGGTGGTTGGTAGTGATAACCACCTTGAGCTATCTCAGGGTTTTGCACTGGATCTTGCATGACTGGTGTTTGAGGTGCATGTGGTACTGCATTATTTCCCCCTGGTATTGTGCTTGCCTGTCCTGTTGGCATCTGTGTCATATATGCAGCTGGAAAAACCACGCCTATGGCAGCTTTCATATTAGTTTGCACTTGTTGTATTTGTTGCATTTGTTGTGCCAAGTTCATTACGACTGTAAGTAAATCTATAGGTGGGGCTGGCAAATTTGTAGGATTTGCCTGACCATTAGCTCCTAGCGGTGCCACGTATGGATTCTCTGGTACTTCAGGAATTTCATGACTGGTTTCATCTACCGGTGGTGGTGGTGGGATTTGGTTACGTCCGCGTCTGTTCCCTCTTCGCCCAGCCATTTCCTATTCTGGTGGTGTAGTGTCTGAAAAGTCATAGAATACGTGAGGCAATCATTATATACTTCATTCTCATATTTGGATACACTAACCAATGGTATTTTCAAATTTTTCATATCATTCAGTGAAAAATACTGTCTTTTCTATGCAGGGTTGATGGTGGGGGTCGATGGGTATCCGACCCTCAGTATCCGACCCTGGGAAATCATCCATTTTTCCCGAATATATAATGTCATTGGTCAAGGCACTACAAGAGTAAATCTGGAGAAGATTTCATTCATCAGTAAATCAGGTATAAATCAGGAGAAAGATTTCGTACATCAATAAATCATGTATAAATCAGAAGATGTACGCTCAACATGATTAAACATTTAACTATTCATTCAGTTCACATCTCTGATCATGTTGTCGATCATGAGAATGGTTCAGATTGGTATAATCAGGACTAATACTAAAGAAACAATATCTATAACTCCAATTGACAGGTTAAATCAAGAAGGTATCCTGTTAATGTACGAGAAATTAAAATCTGGTATGTGCATCCTCTATAATCATAAGAGTAAATCAATAATGCACCGCATCCTATATAAACCTATCTAGATATATGGCCATAATAGATTTGATCCTTTGCTGAAAACGTTTGAGGCTTAATCTTCAGAAAATATTTCTCAATCCTTTTCAGATCATTCTGCCATGATGCAATTTTCCCATATATCGGTGGCTGATAAGGGTAACCACCTTGATACACTGCTTGTTGTGCTCCAAATTTCTGCACTGGGGTATGCATTACTGGGACTTGCTGTGTGGTAGGCACTGTGTTATAGCTAACAGGTGTTGGGGTACAGTGATGCTACCAATTGGTACCGTACTTGGTTTGACCCGGAGGTGTTGAGATAGCATCAGCAACTTGGATAGTGATTTACATAGCAACTTGCATAGTCGGTCTCATCTGTTGTTGCTCTTGTATCTTTATTGGGCCAAATTTATTACAACCATAACCAAGGTACTTAATAGTCCAGGTGATTGGCTGGAGTGGTCTGGTTGTTCACCTCCTTTTATTTTCTCTAATCTAATTACCAACTCAGATGAGTTTTCATTACCCGTTCTCGACCCTGATAGTGGTGGGGTCAAGTTGCAACATCCTCTTCTTACGTAGTGGCAATAGATCAGCTTGTAATGGATCTCACTCTGAGTCTCCACGTCCCCCAGGAGTATAGCTATTGTTCTCTTATCTCTGTCGCATTCAGCCCGAGATCTTTTCCTTAATCTCTACAGGGTTTTGGCATTACTAGCCATTTTCCTTCCTCCTCTGTCCTACATCGAGTTTCACATCTTGTGGGTACCAACTCGGTATTTAATTTTTTTACTTTGCAGAAGCTCCCTTCTTGCTTCTGTACTATATCCTTGTATACTTGGATAACTACCCAACTTATAGATAATACCCTATATTGTTTGTTCATTAGGATAATTTTTGGTTTTCTCTTTCTGTGTGAGTGTATATATATGATTTCACCTTTAATATGTACATTATTGTCTTGTTTAAGTTCTGTCTCAACCAACACAGGTTCTTATGGTTTGTTTGTATTAAAGCTTTTAATTTATCCCAACTCAGTTCATGGACTCCAGTGGAAGTATTCAGGTTTAATGGGTAAGGCCTACGAGAGCTCTGATACCAAGTTGTCACACCCCAATTCCGCACCATTTGGAATGGTGTGATGAACCGTCAATAAACCAACGGTTCAACCAGGATCTCAAAATAGGCTATCCCACATATAATAAACCAAAATACATTCCACATTAATCAGAGGTGATAAAATAAATAGCGGAAGTCTTACAGATAATGAACTGAGAAATTCTAACTGTGATACTCATAAATAAAATATCCAATTATGTTGTTTCAACCGAGACATAAATAAAATATCGAATACATGTCTTTACTAAATCTAAATAAATAAAACAAAATCTAATCGAATACGCATGAGTTGCACTCGCAAGAGGAGTCATGCGTATCCACTATGTCTTCAGCTCCCATTGTCGCCACATGCCCATACACAGGAGCGTTCATGTAATCTTCAACGGTGGTACCTGCATCATCAACTAAAAGTATTCGAATTCGAAAGGGTGAGCACACATCACGGCTCAGTGAGCAAACAAAACAATGCAACAATACATATGCATGCAATCAATTCATATCTTTGGTCTGGTTTAAAGTTTGCAATGTGCTATAGAAAGGATAGGTGGCCGCCGCACCTCTATACACGAGTGTGTGGAAACGCCCAATGAAAACGGCACCGTCGCCCCACATGCACCCACCATGGATAATATACACCCCATGAAAACGGCATGGCTGTACCGGTTGCCCATACCAACACGTAAGCCCCTGTTGGCGAGGGCTTGCAAACTGGGCTCGCAACTAACCAACCCTAATGTCAAACAATGTATCCAAGGCCTCACCCCAGCATCCCTCAATACATCCATAGAGATAGAGCTAGGGTCTGGTGACCAGGCTGAACCACAATGCCACGTCCCCCCCTGATGCCCTACGACATATTAGTTCCGCTAAGGTAATGGCGATATGACGATGTTAGTGGACAAGACTTGAGTAAAGATAGAGCTAGAGTCTGGTGACCAGGCTGAACCACAATGTCACGTCCTCCCCTTATGCTCCACTCGCATCAAGCACACTAACACTTGCTTAGTGGACATGACTTGAATAGACCATGGCACAATATACCTCGATGAGAACGGCATCGAAGTACCGGTTGATACCATCCCTACCCGCACCATGTACACCAGCCAAACACAAACATTCACATGCCTATTCCTACCATCATCAACATCATCATGTTATAATCAATAAATTTAAATATGTATGAACAGTAAATATAGAAATATTGGATGACATGTTGAATGCACATTACAATCATACACGCATAACACAATCATGGTATTGGACTCAAGAAGTAAAAACAGTTTGTTATTAACCAATTAGTTTAGGTCTTGTTCCCTCACCTTAGCTTGTCAATAGATCCTCTTCCAAACTTTAGAAACACCTTTATAATGTTATTATATTGCTAGAAGACCTAACAAAGTTGATTGAATTTAATTAGAATTAATTCTTAATTTAAAACCATCCTGTTAACTGAGGGTCAGAGGTAGGGTCGGAGTCATGATCGACCCTGGGTGCGACCCTCCCCCTAATCTGAACTTCCCGAACACTGAGGGTCGATGCTAGGGTCGGATCTGCCATCGACCCTAGGTGCGACCCTCCATGGTTTGAGTCAAAAATATCAGATTTCATTCTCTCTTTCATGGTTGGGTCCTATGGCTTACTTCCATAATCCATTCTATACAGGTTCTATGGTTTAGAACTATACTTTAATCACCTACATGGTTTTAATGATCTCCTCCATGGTTTCCATTGAAACGAAACCATGGATGGATGATTTGGGTTTCTTCTAAGTCATACCCTCTTCAATATCCATTCTAAAGTCTTAAATAAATCATGGGGAATGTATCCATACCTTAGTTTTACTGAGATTCAGAGTTCCTCTGAATTTCCTCTTCTTCCTTAGCCTTTTCTTCGAGTTTTCCTTCTCTTCTCTTTCTCTCAATCCAATTAGGGTTGTAAAAGGAGTGAAAGAGGCTTAGGGACGTCCTATTTATAGAGTAAAACCTCCCAAAATAAGTCCCATTGAGTTTAGGAAAGGTTCCAATCGAAATTAGGAAGGTTTCTCAATTTTTGGTTCGTGCTGTTTTTCCCGAATGTCGAGGGTCGATGGGAGGGTCGGACAACTCATAGACCCTACGACCCATGGTTGAGGGTTGATGGTGAGGGTCGATGGGAGGGTCGGACCTGCCTGTTAAAACCTGCGACCCTACCCTCATTTTGACTGTTTTTGGATAAATTTTCATATTGGGTCTTGGTTTTTCTGTACACATTTGGTCCACTTGGTTCGACCATGATATGTAGACGGGTCCCGACACGAAATGTAAAGTTAGGCTGGGTTTGTGGCGTGCTGGTCTTACAAGAATGGTGTGATGAACCGTCAATAAACCAACGGTTCAACCAGGATCTCGTATAGGCTATGCCAACCATGTTAAACCAAAACACATTCCACATTAATCAGAGATAATAAAGTAAATAGCGAAAGTCTTATTAATAATGAACTGAGGTCTAATCATGATAAATAATTAATATTTTAGTTATCTCCAAGTAACCAAAACATAATTTAATACATATTACAAATATCCAAATACGAAAGTTAAACACTAAGTGCATCCATTGTTGAAGCACTCGCTTATGAATCATAATGGTCCTCCACAGCTTGCTCATCCATAGTCGCCACCTGTTCATATGTTGGCGTGTCGACATAATCTTCAACCGTAATACATGCAACATCAGAAACTAAAAAGAATTACGCGCGTGAGGGTCAGCTCTCCAACTTGAGCTCAGTGAGTAGAGAAAACAATGCAACAAACATATGCATGCATTCAATTCATATCTTTGGTCTAATTTATAAGTTTGCAATAAGCTATAGAAAGGTTTGGTGGCCGCCGCACCTCTATACACGAGTGTGTGAATCTGCCCAATGGATCAAACACCATTGTCATCCCACATGCACCCATCATGGAATAGAGATAGAGCTAAAGTGTCTGGATCAAACACTGCCAACACTTCCCCTGATGCCCTACCCATACCAACATGTAAGCCTCTATTGGCGAGGCTTGCAAACTGGGTTCGCAACTAACCAATCATAATGTCAAATAGTGTATCCAAGGCCTCACCCCAGCATCCCTCAATACGTTTATAGAGATAGAGCTAAGGCCCCCCGACAGAGTCAGAGACCACACGGTCCGAGACTTCCTCCCCTGATGCCCTACGATGTAATAGTTCTGCTAAGGTAATGACGATACAACGATGTTAGCGGGCAAGACTTGAGTAGAGATAGAGCTAGAGTCTGATGATGAGGTAGAAGACCACCATGCCACGTCCTCCCCTTGATGCTCGACTCGCATCCAACACACCAACCACACACATACATTCACATGCCTATTCCTAACATCATCATCATCATCATGTTATAAATAAACGGAATTAAATATGCATGAATAGTAATAGTAAGAATATTGGATGACATGCGAGATGCACATTACAAGCATACAAGCATAGAATCAATCATGACATTGGACTCAATAAAAATAAACAGTTTGATATTATCTAATTAATTTAGGTCTTATTCCCTCACCTATTAGCAATTCTCGATGTCCTTCCAAGCCTTGAAATTCTCTTTGAATTGATTTAACAACCTAAAAGTTATATGAATTTAAGTTAGGGTTCATATGTGACATGTTATAGTAGTCAGAAATCAAAACAGAGCACTGATAGGTGCCTGATTGGTCCTATGGTCTCATGCTGTATCGACCTTACTGTCTACGGTCGATACCCTACGGTCGCATATGGTGCGAACGTAGCTGCCACCATATGATTTCTGAAATCTTTTCGAATGCCTATGGTCTATCCTCTGGTCATACTGGTCATGCTATAGTCGATCGTAACTGCGACCTTGAGATTTTTGGTCACAGTCTACCTGAAATTCGAGTTCTTCCTGGACCAATTCTTCTGTTCTTCAATGGTTTTTATTCTAAAGTCATCCTATGGCCATCATTAGTAATTTCTTATCAACCCTAATCATTAAATTCACTCCTCATGGTTCTCCTTGGGATTTTCTCAAGAAAATCACATAGATCATAATAGGTTGATATTGTCTATCCTCCATAGAAGTCTTATTCTTAGAGTTTACATCTCCAAAGATTCGTTTCATACCTTTGCCTATGATAGAGAGTCAATCCCTTCTCAACAAACTCTTCTCCTTAGCTTTTTCTTCTTTTTCTTCTTTCCCTTCTCTTCCTTCTCTTTCTCTAGGGTTTAGAGTTTCAATATGGGTTCTAAAAGAGTGAGAGAGGCTAAGGAACGTCCCTTATATAAAGGAAAAACCTCCATATAGAGTCCTCTTTCAATTAGGAAAGAGTCCTCAAATTAGGAAAGTTTCCTAAACATGGAGTCGGTTATGGGTTCCTATGGTCAATTATACGGTCATATAAATCGTCAATCGTACCACCAAGACATGCGATCATAGGTCACATGGTCTCACTACGATCGACCATAGGTGCGATCGTAGCCCCCAAACATGCCACCATAGGTCCAAAATTCACTGGTTTTTAGTTTTTGACTGTTTGCTTCCGTACAAACTTAACCAGTCAACCACAACAACTAAATTTGACTTGTGACTTACCTCATCTTGTGGTTTCTTCATATAATTGGTTCACTTGAGCCAATTATGATGGGAAGACCGATCACGACAAGAGAACGTAAGGTTAGACCGGGTTCGTGGCGTGCGGGTCTTACAACTCCACCACCCTTAAAAGAAATTTCATCCTCAAAATTTGTATGTATGGATCTCACAACTCTCCCACCCTCAAAAGAAATTTTGTCCTCAAAATTTAGATGTGCCTTTAGAGTCGAATAGGTGAGAATACTCCTTTTCGCCATGCATTTTCTTCTTCCCATGTAACTTCTCCACGTCTTGTCTTCGCTAGGTTACCTTCATATAATAATTATCCCAGCTTTGGAGATGTTGCACCTTCCAACTAGTGATCTATGCTGGTACCACTTTAATAGTTAAATCTTCTATCTAATCCAGTGAATCCACAGTCAATACATGATATGGATCTCCAACGTACTCCTTTGGTAAAGACACGTGAAATATGTCATGTATACTAGACATGGATAGCGACAACGCTAGTTGATATGCAAATTTTCCACTTCTCTCCAAAATTTTATAAGGTCCAAACATATATAGGACATAACTTTCCCTTTTTACCACATCGTTCCAAATCATGCATAAGTGACATTCTTAAGAACACCTTGCCACTTACGATGAACTCGTGGTCTTGGCATCTCTTTTGACAATCTTGAGCTGTCTTAGTCTTTTTTCCTTAATCTGATCTGCCACTCGACAGGTTCTTCAACAAACTCAGGTCTTATAATTCCTCATTTTCTGACTTCATTCCAAATCTGGGGGTTCAACATTTCTACCGTATAATACTTCATAAGTGACATCTATATGGTAGCGTAATAGCAACATCGATCAGCGGCAACTTCTCATTTCAAACTCCTTGAAAATAATTTCACAGGCTCGGAGAACACTTGCTAGGATTATATAGTCCGCTTCGACTATCTGTCGGTTTAAGGGTGGAATACGGTACTAAACTTTGCTTTGTTCCCATCGCTTTCTGTAGTCCCTCCCAAAACTTTGAGGTAAAGCGTGAGCCTTTGACCGACATTATGCTTTCAGACATAACATTTAATCTGACAATATTATCCACATATAGCTTTGCTAGCCGCTCCAAAGCACACTGAAGTCATATAGCAATATAACGAGCTATCTTCATAAGGCGATCAACAATTACCCAAACTGCGTCAATCGATCTGGGAGTCAGTGGTAAATCGATGACATAGTTCATTGTAATGTAGTTTCACTTCCAGACTGACTCTGATAGTGGTTGTAGTAAGCCATGTTGGTCTTTGTCTTTCAGTCTTTACTTGTTGATAATTCAGACACTGAAACACGCATTAAGCCACATCTGTTATCATTCCTTTTTACCAGTATACTCTCTTCAGGTTTTGGTACATTTTTTTACTTCTAGGATGTACTCAATACAGAATGGAATGGGCTTTTAGCATTATTTTGTACCTAAGATCCGAGTTTTTCACTTTCAGGTATGCATAATCATCCTCTGTATCTCAGGACCTTCTCTGCATCCAAAGTAAGTCAGGGTTAGGTTTTCCTTTCTCTAAATCTTCTTGCACCGCTCTCAGATACGGATCTAACAAAATTGATGCCTTTACTTCTTCCATCAATTCAGAGATGATCTTTAATGCTTGTGAACACAAACGAGGAACTATTGCTCTATATGTTCATCTATAAGTTCTCATTCAATTGGATCATCATGAGTTTCTCTTATATGCTATTTTTCTTCCAAATCTTCTGTTGCTGTGGAACACAAGGAAGCATTGGTCTTAAGTCCTTCTTCTGACTTCATATTCCCTTTTTTGCTCAAGGCCTAAACTACCATATTAGCCTTGAGTGGGTGACATTGAATATTATACTCTTAGTCCTTCAGGAGTTCCAACCATCTCCTTAGCCTCATGTTCAACTCTTTCTGGGTAAAGAGATAAATAAAACTCTTGTAATCCGATTTAATCTGAAATTCTTCTCTGTATAGATAATGTCTCCAAGTTTTGATTGCATGAATCACAGTTGCTAACTCCAATTCATGAGTTGGGTGATTCTTTTCATGCTCTTTCAGTTATTTTGAAACATATGCAATCGCTTTTTTACCTTACATCAACCTGCATCTTAGACCCAATCTGGAAGGATCGGTGTGTAGGGTAAAAGGTTCCCTTAGTACATGAATGATCAAGATGAGAGCTGATACCAACCTTGCTTTTAGAGTCTGGAAATATTATTCACACTTGTCAGTCCAAATAAACTCCTCCCTTCCTGGTTAGGTTGTTAAGAGGTTTTGCGATCTTAGAGTGGTCCTCCATAAAACGTCTGTAATAATCAGCTAAACCCAAGAAACTTCTGATCTTCGCAATGTTCTTAGGCGTTTCTCACCTTACAATTGCTTCTATTTTACTAAGGTCCACTTTAATCCCTTTTGATGATGCTACGTGATCCAAGAAGATCACTTTGTTTAATCAAGTCTCATATTTCTTGGACTTGGCATAAAGCTTCTCCCTTCTCAACTGTTGTGAGGCTGCTCTAAAATTTGTTATAGGACTTTCTTCGTCTTTGGAATAAACCAATATATAGTCTACAAAAACTATAACTGACGTGTCTTATACATCGTGGAATACCCGATTCATAAGTTCTATAAAAGATATAAGGGCATTGGTTAATCCAATAACATAATCGAGAACTCATAATGCTCAATCCCGATTTTAAAAACTATCTTCGGAATATCGTTGTCCAAATTCTTCAGCTGATGATTTCTTGAGCGAAGATCAATCTTAGAAAATACCTTTGCTCCTTGCAACTGTTTAAACAAGTCATCGATCTGAGGTTGTAGATATCGGTTCTTGATCGTGAACTTGTTCAATTCTCAGTAGTCTATACACAGACGAACACTACCATCCTTCTTCTTTATGGGCCACACTAGTGCTTCCTAGGAGGTATACTCGACTGGATTAAACCTTAGTCTAATAACTCTTGTAGTTAAGTCTTTAATTCCTTCAACTCTGTAGGAGCTACTCCATAGGGTGCCTTTGACACAGGTGCCATCCCAAGTGCTAAGTCGATAACGAACTTGGTTGCATGATCAGGTGGCAACCCGGGTAAGTCTCTTGGAAATACATTAGGGAATTTATGCATTACAATAATATCTTCCATCTGTGGTGCCTCTTTAATGTCGTCCACCACAAATACTATATATCCAACTCTTTTCTCTTCAAGGCATCTCTTCGCCTTTCGTGCAAAGAGGATAAGCTTTCGCTTCCTAAGCAATATGCTTCCAATAAAATCAAATTATGTGTCATCTTTGTTCTTAAATGATAACCTTTTCTATGCACATAATTACTTGGAGAGTGTTGAGACAACCAGTTATTCCTAAGATGATATCAAAGTCTGTCATCTCAAGTCGATTTAGGTTGCATCCAAATTCTGTCCATCCATATGATTCAAACAATGTTCATAACACTTACCCACTACAACATCTAGTCCAAAAGAACTTGAACTAGCGAAATCTGGTATAAAGTTCTTAACAGCTTGTCTAGTTCCTTCATCTCTTATGATTTTTCAAAGACTAATGCCAATAATCTCATATTCCAAAAACTAATTAGCTTACATCTCTTTTATCACTGATATTCTACCCTGATCTCTCTTTCACATACCTCGAAAAGCATCTCCTGACTATTTACTCATTACATATCCCAAGTCTATCTATAAACATTAGGGTATATGCTTATATTCTTATTAATTTTAATAATTTTACTTTTGGTCCTTACTCAGTCCTCTTTTCATTATTAGAAATAACTCAATAGTAATTATACTAATCCAAGTACTATCGATGCCATGATTCGAAAATTCATGCTTTTAGAAATCTTCTGCCTTATCAAAATTCATACCGATATAGCCATCTTTAATTCTACTTGAGTGCTATTTATTTCTTTACTGGCTACTCTTGATAGTTCTCACTTTTTGCTCATGCACTCTTTTATAGACATGACTTATATCCATCCATCTAGCAATCTCGAAACAGATCCTCCTTTACTTCATCTGAGGTTCCTTGGCTATAAAATCTAATCTGAATTCAATCACCTTCCTTCCAATAATTCCATTATTAACTAAGCATCTTTATCAACAAAGGTAGGGAAATGTAAGAATTAGAATGTTTATCCAAAAGAAATTCATTTCATTCTTTTGAATTCAGTAGGATGACGAGCTTTTGTTTTATCTAATGAACTTAGGTTTAAAGGATTAGGAGTAAATCTATGGTAATCCAACCGGCATCCAAAGGTCGTTAGGTTGCATGGTGGTCCAAATACATGGAAGTAGAGATTTTACAGCTCTTAGCCTCATGGTTATAGGTTCTATTAAGTATATAATGCCGTTGGTCAAGGCACTACAAGAGTAAATCTGGAGAAGTTTTGATACATCAATAAATCAGGTATAAAATCGAAAAGATTTACATTCGAAATGATTAAACCTTTAAATGTTCATTCGGTTCATATCTCTATTTATGGTGTCGATCATGGGAGTAGCTTAGAATGGTATAATCAGGACTAATTCTAAGGAAATAACATCTATAACTCCAATTGACAAGTTGAATCAAAAAGGTATTCTGTCAAGGTACGAGAATTAGAATTAGGTATGTGCATCCTCTATAATCATAAGAGTAAGTCAATAATGCACCGCATCCTGTGTAAACCTATCTAGTTATATGTCCACAATAGATTTGATCATTTGCTGAAAACGTTTGAGGCTTCATCTTCAGAAAATATTCCTCAAGCCTTGTCGAATCATTCTGCCATTTGTAAGCACCCCATTTTTGCTTTCCCTAACTAGGACAACCATATTGGTGTGTAGATAGCGAGAGAGGGGAGGCGAGTGAAACTCTCTCAAACCAGCAGTCAATTAGTCCTTGTGTGCTCTTTACAGTGTTCTAAGCTGAGCCAAAGTGCACCAGTGTGTTCCTTTGTTCGTCCTCTTCAAAGTGGACGTTAAAATTCTGGGACAAAGGCCACCAGTGGGTCCCATGCAAAGTTGCCAGTAGGATTATCATCGAAACTTCAATTCTTCATATTTTGGTCATCTGACGTCCGAATCAGGTGATTCGAGCACCAGTGTGCTCCTTTTCCCGTCTTCTTTAAAGTGGACGTGGAAAATCTGGGACAAAGGCCACCAGCGGGTCCCATGCAAAGTTGCCAGTAGGATTATCGTTAAAACTTCAATTCTTTATATTTTGGTCATCTGACGTCCGAATCAGGTGATTCCGGCACCAATGTGCTCTTTTATCCGTCCTCTTCAAAGTAGACATGGAAAATCTGGGACAAAGGCCACCAGCAGGTCCCATGCAAAGTTGCCAGTTGGATTATCGATAAAACTTCAATTCTTCATATTTTGGTCATCTGACGTCTGAATCAGGTGATTCGAGCACCAGTGTGCTTCTTTGTCTGTCCTGTTCAAAGTGGATGTGGCAAATCTGGGACAAAGGCCACCAGCGGGTCCCATGCAAAGTTGCCAGTAGGATTATCGTCAAAGCTTCAATTCTTCATATTGTGGTCATCAGACGTCCGAATCAGGTGATTCGAGTACCAGTGTGCTCCTTTGTCTGTCCTCTTCAAAGTGGACGTGGAAAATCTGAGACAAAGGCTCTCAAAATTTTTCATGCGGAGTTGCAAGCTTAAAGGATCCATAATAGAGAGAGAAACCAATTCAGACCCAACTCAGCCCAACCCAGCTCAAGCCCAATTTAGTCCAACCCCGTCAAACTCAACTAGTCTAGCCTTACCTAGCCTAGACCAATCCGGACCTAGTCGGTTCAACCCATGTGCTTGTATTTTTGTATTTTTTTTGTTATACCTATATGTTTATATGATATATATTATATATATTTATATATTATATAATATTTCTACATATTATATTATATATATTAGTATATATTATATTATTATATAGAAAAATTTCATCTAACCCCCAAAAACTATGTCAAATTCGATCTAACCCCCAATAATTTCAAAAGTCTCATCTACCACCCAAAAAGTTTCCAAATGTCTCATGTACCTCCCAAAATTTTTTCCACCGTTAGTCAAAGAGACCCCACCTGTTAGTAGAGTTCCGTTAGTTGCAAATATTAGGACAATATTGCCCTTATTCCAAAGATAAAAAACCGTAATGCCCCCAAACTAAAAAACACCTTTACCTAAAACCAACGACGGTGAGTTGCAGAGAATGGTTTTGTTTGAAGGAAGATGAAGAAGCACTTGTTTTGTACCTGAGAATAGCTATCAAATCTCTCGGAACGGATTCGTTACCGAGTCTGAAACGTCCGTTGATGAGTCGATTAAGCCAGAGAGGTCTTGATGCAGGTCTCTGCAAATCAAAATGGGAGAAAATTGGGCGATTTCTAACTGGAGATTATGAATACCTAGATGTGATCGTAGAAGGAAATCGGTACTCGGTGGAAGTGTCATTGGCAGCTGAATTCACGATTGCTCGACCGACAGATGAGTATCTGTCATTGCTGAAGGTGTTCCCTACAATTTTTGTTGGAAAACCAGAGGAGCTGAATTTACGATTTCTCCAGAAATGCTAGTTCCGGTGAGAATAAACCTCCTGAGATGCTTGAAATTGTCGAGATTTCCAGTCAGAGTCCCGACCGTAGATGGATTTTCAATGAACACAAGTTCTTCTAAGGTAGAACCCAAGGTTGAGAGGAACCCAGGGAAAGAAACCTGGGTTTCTGTGAAACATCTATAGAAGAAAAGCTTGCGGAGATAGATGAAGGAGGAGAGTCGAGGGGAAAGCATGGAATTAAAAGTGCAAGGAGGGTTAGGAGAGAAATCTGAAACGTAACCGAAGTTGAGCTCTGTGATGTGAGGCGTAATGGTACCATTTTTGTCTGAGAAATAGTCACAGACGATGCCATGAGGAGCTAAGTTGCAGAGGTCGTCAGGGAAGAGAGATCGCCAATTGATGCTGGAGTTGATTGAATCCAACACTTGATATAGAGATTCCTGCTCGTCGTAGTAGAGGGAAGTAGAAGAGACAGAGTATGCAGCGATGAAGCAGAGGACAAGAAGGCAGAGGAGATCTATAGAACGTGTATCCTCCCTGTAAATCTCATCATGGTCTATATCCAGTGAAATCATTTTGTAGAGATGGGTTTCACATCTTATTTTACCCAAAGCATGTCACTGAGTTTCGACCATATTTTTCGATCGAAAATATGGTCGAAACTGAAATTTTAGCCGAATTTTTGTATTTGTGGTACCGAGAGCACATCTCGTTTCGTATAGACCAAAAATTGAAACATTTCGACCGAAATCAGAAATTTCGGCCGAAATTTGAAACTATGGTCGATACACAATATCGTTTCAAGTTAGCTAAAATCCGAAATATTTCGACCGAAATTCTTAACTATTCCCATAACTCAATGTTTTATTTTAATGTTTTAAAGTTTCATTTTAATGTTTTAAAGAAAGGACAAATTAGTAACTTTATCTCATTTTAATGTTTTAAAGTTTGAAATAGAAAGGATAGAAATGTCCACTCATATGTTCAGTTCATTCTGTCAGTTAAATGGGGCCGGTTAGAATATCTGGAAACCATTGGGTAGTAGATTGAATTTGACATAGTTTTTGGGGGTTAGATGAAATTTTTTTATTATATATATGCATATGTTTATATATATATATATATATGGTAAAAGACAGTTACCTCCCCTGTAACTTACCTTATTGACAGTTGACCCCCAAAGGTTTCAAAAAAGACAGTTACCTCCCCTAAAAAACTATTAAAATCCAAATAATCCTAATTTTTAACGGTCTTAAAATTAAATTTTTTATGGACAACTCTACCCTCAATGTTTTATCCCTACTTTAAATCCCATTGTTGTTAAAAGACCAATATAACCCTTTTAGATACCCAACCAAAAATAAACCCTAATCTTATCTTATTCTCATTCTACCTCACGACGTTTCCTATGGGACGGAGATGATCTGTTGGACATAACTGTAAGCAGAGGTATTTCAAGCGGCCAGTGAGGCAAGACTCCTACATTTGTAAGCGGTACTTCAAACAACCCAGTGAGGCAAAACTCCTACATTTGTAAGCAGAGGTATTTCAGGTTCGTACAAATATTTCGAACAAACTACACTCCTAGTCTCCCTTGTTTTTGTCTTTGATTAAGCACTGGTTTTGATCGAAAAGGATGAAGTTTGTTTCGACTGTCAGAGGGAGAAGTCTTCGATTAAGCACTCACTTTCCTCTCATTTTCCTTCTCTTCCATTGCTGACCTACTTCACTCTTGAGGAATAGAAAGGTAAATTATTATTAGGGTTTATTCAATGGTTCCTCTTTATACGAACAATGTTGGATTTTTCTCTTGTAACTGCTACAAAAATTGAAAGAAGAAGATATTCGAGTATGCAAATGACTGGATGCTGACCTACTTTGATCTTTATATGAACAATGTCGGATTTTGCTTTATACGAACAATGTCTATTTTTTTAGGTAATCGGGTATGCAATATACTGGTTTCTCATAAGCTCTGTAGATATTTAAGTATGCAAAATCCAGCCGAAAATGATGGTACAGGTACAGTTAGAAAGAAAAGATTCAATTACTCTCCTCCTTGAGAATATGGAGGAGAGGATTTGAACCCCTACAACTGTGGTTTAGGGTACCCTGTTAATCCTGCTTGAATCCACAAGTCTGCCGTCGATTGTTGAAAGTCATAATTTAATTTAGTTTTTTGGATTCTCATTGATAATATGAAATTCATATTCTGGTATTTTGATTTGTGTCTTAATCATATTGTGGTATTCTAATTTGTGTTTAATCATATAATTTTTTATTATTTCTGATACAATTATAGTTTCTCAGTTTGTATCCATTTATTTTTCTTCAATCTCATTTCATAACTTTTTTTACAAGATGAAACCAAAATGTGAGACCTGTGGTGATACATGAGTGGTACGGACAGTAAAAAAGGGGAAAAATGTTGGTAGGAAGTTCTATAGCTGCGAAAGATGTCAGAACTTTGTTATGTGGGTGGAGGAGAACAAGGAATGTAGATGTGGAGTAGGTCAATGTAAAGTGAGACGGCTAAAACTGTAACAAACAAAGGGCGAAAGTTTTGGTGTTGCCCACAATCTACTGGAGTATGTTTCTTGCATTATCTTCTATTTTTCCCTTTTAATTATGGTGTCATTTGATTGGAAGTTGTAATATGAGATGGTATTTACAACCTTTTATAATTCCCTTGTAGGTGGATAACGCGGGATGTGGTGTGTTTGAATGGATGGATAAAAATGGAGAGACCACGGGAACCAATATGGTAATTGACCAGACAGGAGAATGCTCTCAAGGTACAGTGACTAGTATGATAACACAAGAGATAGGTCCGGTCACCAGTACAGTAACACAGGAGATTGGTCAAAGCTCACAGACCCAGGCTTTGAATACGGCAACCCCTAGAACTACTTCCCCGGATTATTTGAGAGGGTACTTAAGGGGAGTAATTAGGGGTCATGTACATAATACTAGGGTGTTTGAAGAGCTTCTTGGTGCTTTCGAGACATTAGATCTGAAGAATCCTGACGAAAGAGCTCCTTGACAATGTTAAATGTGTTCTTTGTTTCTAAATTATGCAAGGGATATGTAATTTTACATAAGGGATATTGAGCTATTGTATCTCCTTGAATGTTCTTTTGTTGTTCTCAATTTATTTGAATGTGTTTTAGGCACATGTTTGGAGGCAATATAATTGCTGATTTTGAACTTCTACACTCCCCTTATACTAATAGATGGTGGTTTTGTATCATCGAATTAATTTGGATTATGGTTCATGTGATAGTGTGGATCTTTCTGTACGTGAAGCTAGAAAACAAATAATTGGACATGGAATGGAGATTCTGGATCCAACTATCATCTATGCAAGCTTTTGGACTAGTTTCATTTGGTCCAAGCTGTTTCTTATATTTGTTGTAGAGTATACATGTGTATGGAGGCAATAGATTACTCTAGGGATATGGCATTCTCTTATGTATTCATCCTTGCCTGTCTCAAAGAACGAAAAGAATGTAATGCCATTTGGTACTTCCCAATTTTCTTCTTGTCTAGTAAATTACGATGTACTGCAGGAGATTATAATATTGAGAATTTAACAATCTGAGAGAGAATTTCTGCTAAACTGGCCCACATCTGGGTGACTGGGTAGCCGTGACTCTGATTGGCTGCATTCTTTGTTTTCGCTCCCACAAGACAACAAGAAGCATATGTACTTGTCTTTCTAACTTTCACAGCCCGAGTTTGGAAGTGGGGTGGTGCTAAGGTTGAAGAGCTTAAGAATAAGGTTGTAAGACCCGTGTCAATCTAACCCAGTCTTACCACCTTGAACTAGGTTTATCTATCATGGTCGAGTCAAATGGACCAAGGGCGTGAAGGAGATCGAGATCCCAGGTCTCAAATCGATCCAAAAACACTAAATTGGAAGGGAGGTTTGCATACCCAGCTAAGCAGGGTCGGACCTCCCAAAGCAAAAAGTCAGACCCTCAATTTTGAAGGGAGGGTCAGACATCTTGAGCCCTAGGGTCGACGGGATCATCGACCCTCCCATCGACCCTCGGTTGTATTTGAAATTGAAATTAGGAAATTTCTTAATTTTCGATTGGGATTCTTTCCTAATCTCAGAGGGACTTATTTTAGGATGTTCCTAGTCTATTTAAAGGACGTCCCTAAGCCACTTTCACTCCTTTCACAACCCTAATCGAACTGAGAGAAAGAGAGGAGAAGGAAGGAGGAAGAAGAAAGGGAAAGAATAGAAATTAAGGCAAAAGAAGAGTTGCAGAGAAAAAGTAATCTTCTCAAGTATGGATACTAATTCCATAAGTTTCTACAGACCTTAGGTTAGTTATTGTTGAGAGTGTGATCTCGGAGAAACCCAAACCATCAATCTATGGTTAGGTTTTCATGGAAAACCATAAGAGAATGCATGAAAGCTATCTAGGTGGGCTATACATGGTTTCAGACCATGGAATGAATGTAGAATGGAATGTAGAAGCAAGCCATAGGATCCCAAGCACGAAGAATGGATTAAAAGAGAGAACTGGACCAAAGTGCACCGAGGGTCGCACCAAGGGTCGATGACCATCCGACCCTAGGTGTTCCTGACCATCGACCCTCAGTGTTCGGGAAGTTCAGAGTTAAGGGAGGGTCACACCCAGGGTCGATCCTGACTCCGACCCTACCTCCGACCCTCAGTTAACAGAATGGTTTTTAATTCTGAATAAATTCTAATTAAATTCTATCGACTTTGTTAGGTCTTCTAGCAATAAAATAACAATATAAAGGTGATTATAAAGCTTGGAAAAGTATCTGTTAGCAAGCTAAGGTGAGGAACCAGAACTCCAAACTAAATTGGTTAATAACAAAAACTGTTTTCTATTTCTTGAGTCCTATGCTATGCTTGATTCGATGTGAATATGTTTGTAATGTGCATATGGCATGCCATCCAATATTTCTATTACTTGTTTATGCATATTTACTTTATTGTTTATAACATGATGATGATGATGATGATAGGAATATCCATGTGCTTGTATGTGTGTGGTTGATGTACTTGATGCGAGCGAGTATCAGGGGAGGTGTGATGAGAACGTCAATAAAGGTTAACCTTTGGCGGGTCTCAGCACTTTAGCTCTATCTCTAACTCAAGTCTTGTGCATTAGCATCGTCGTATCGCCATTACTTTAGCAGAACTATTGTCGTAGAGTATCAGGGGAGGTGGTCTCGGTCCTTGTAGTCTCTGACTCTACCGGGGGGCCTTAGCTCTATCTCTATGGACATTCTGAGGGATGCTGGGGTGAGGCCTTGGATACACTGTTTGGCATTGGGATTGGTTAGTTGCGAGCCCAGTTTGCAGCCCTCACCAACAGGGGCTTACGAGTTGGTATGGCACTATATAGCAATAAACGTAACCTTTGTTATATAATGTTCATGATTGGGTGCATGTGAGTTGACGATAAACGTGATCTTCGGGTAACGTCACACACTCGTGTATAGAGGTGGGGTCAATAAACGTGACCTTTGACTACCTAAACCTTTCTATTGCATACTGCAAACTTTAAATCGGACCAAAGATATAAACTGATTTGCATGCATATGTATTGTTGCATTGTTTTGGCTACTCACTGAGCCGTGATGTGTGCTCACCCCACGACGTCAAATATTTTAGTTGATGATGCAGGTTATACCGTTGAAGACTACATGAACGTGTCTGCGTATGGGAACGTGGCAGCAATGGAAGCTGGAGCTGAAGAGGATACACACGACTCCTCTTGCGAGTGCAACTCGTGTGTATTTGATTAGATATTTTATAGGTTTCTTTATTGGATTTATTAAGACATGTATTTGGTATTTAAATATTTATGTCTCAGTTGAAAACAGAATAATTTGCTATTAAATTATCGATATCATCTTAGTTTCTCAGTTCATGTTATTATATGACTTCCGTTATTGTGTATTTACTCTGATTATGATTACGGATGTGTGTAAGTTTGGATAACGCGGGGATAGCCTATTTGAGATCCTGGTTGAACCGTTGGTTTATTAGCGGTTCATCACACCATTCTGAGATGTGCGGAATTGGGGTGTGACAACTTGGTATCAGAGCATCTCAGGCCTTGCCCGCCGAACTAACATACATTCAAGACGATTGTGAACTGAGATAGGGTAAAAGTAAAAACAGTAATATAAACAAACTGTAAGCACCAGTGATGATTGAGACCAAATTTAAATAGAGAATAAAACATCTATTAAAGGGGAAACAAGTTAAATACAATGAGTGATAGAAACAAAATGTATATACATAACTAATGCAGAGTACAGTCCACAACCCGGACAGTTACTCTGTAGTACATGAAAATAAAGTACAATCAAGAAGCTGGAGGCGAAGGAGGAGGCGAGGCCTCACGATCTCGATCATAGTCCTCAGCATAGACCCTAGTCAACCAAGCCACCTGGGTCTGGGTCGTCCGGAGACTAGCTGCAAGATCGGCTACTCTCCTATCAGTCGCCCGCTGGACCGATAACAGCTCGTCCACCCTCATACGCTGGGCGTCTAGCAACTCCTCCATCCTTAGATCAAATCTGCGCTGAGCCTCCCTGATCTCCTGCAGCATCTCCAACATGTCAGAAGGTGGGAGTGAAGGACCAGCCGCATGAGAGGGACCAGCCTCAGGTACAGGATCCGCCGCAGAAGAAGTACCAACACCAGCCGCATGTGTGGGTGAAGGCGGTGGTATCGAGTCGACATCCATATACTTACGGTCATCATCGTCGACAGGATCCACGCGAGCTCTAGCAGCGGCAGCAGCAGCCTCGGCATCAGCCATCTCGATACGAGTGTGAGGGCGCACCATCGCGTTCCTCTCCTCATCACTAACCTGGGCATCCCGCATACCCATCTTGCAGATTGCCTCCCAATCTGGAGGCGACGGGAAGGTCTTCTCCTGGATCTTCTCATCTACCAGGTCAACCCCCAGACGGGTTAGTAGCACTGTAATCATGCGCCCAAAGGGTAGATTACCCCTATGACCGGACAATGTAGCACTAATCATAGTCCGCATGATGATGTATGGAAGACAGACGGGCTGGCGAGTGCAGATACTGTATATCAAGAACTGGGTCAGCTGAGAAACCCTCTCATAGTGCCCACTCTGCGGGATCAGATTATGCTGGATAATCTTGCAGAAGACCCGTGGAGCTAGACGCAAGTAACAGGCTTTCATCTTCCAGGGATCAGGGCGCAACAGCTGGTTATCGATCTCTGCCCTCATCTCCATAGAAACAAACTGTGGCTCTCCAGACGCACAGTACACTATGGGGCCATCATAAGGTATGCCCAACAGATCGACCAGTTGTCGATAATCAAAAGAAATGTGCACCCCCTTGACGTAACTGGTGATATGCAACTCCTGACCATGCTCGACGTCATTGTAATTCCCCACCACCTGGAGATTACAATAGAACTGATGGACCAAATCTGGACATGTGCACGCGTCATAGGTGATGACAGGGAGCCACCCCATATCACCAAATGCCCTCTCTACGTTGAACAAGGCTAGCTCAGCCAAGTTCACCATACGACCCCCTTCCACTTTCTTCCTGGCATAGTCGACATACTATGCCTCAGCCTCATTGGAACGGAAGCGGAGTGGATCACGCACTCTGGGTATCTTGGTACGAGCCATGGTATCTGCAAAACAAGAAAGAGCAGGAAAAATAAGGAAATTATGGGATAAAAATCCAAAATTCGATTTAATAATGACATAAATGATGATAAAGCCCTATTGCTCATCATACAAGCGGGCATGAGAACTTACGTAGGTTAAAATACATCCTACTACCTGCATACAGTAGGAAATTTTAACTGGCGAAGCCCAATTTGAAGAAATTCAAGAAAAATAAAAAATGTCGACAAATTAGGGCAAAAAGAGAAAATTTCAAGTTTCTCGATAACCAACCGATGAAACTCAAAAATTTTTAAGGGCTTTCATTCCTCGAGACACCAATAAAAAAAGCCCCCAATAAAAATCAAATTTTTACGGTTGGAAAAAGTTTAATTTGAAAAATACAAGTTAAATGGACAAAAACCTAGAAATGGAAACCTAAAAACAGGTAAAAATGGGAAGACGTACCTGTAGGGATGACGTGGACGTCAAAACCCGGAGTCAAACCGATCAAAAATGGTGGAGTAGCACTGTAGCAACTCAGAGAGGAGAGACGAGTCGAAACGGAGGAGAAATAGTGAGAAATGACCCAGAATCGGATCTTAAAAATCTGATTTTTGGTCCGAGGGTCGGACAATTCGACTAGAACCATCGACCCTCGAATCGACCCTCCCATCGACCCTCGGCTCTCAGGAACCTGACAGAAAACTAAGGGTCAGAACTGAGGGTCAAACACCCATCGACCCTCACATCGACCCTCAGCTCTCGGGAATCTGACAGAAATCCAGGGTCGGAACTGAGGGTCGGACACCCATCAACCCTCGCATCGACCCTCAGCTCTCGGGAAGAACAGGTCATTCCCAGGGTCGGATATCAAGGGTCGGACATATCATCGACCCTCACCATCGACCCTGCATAGAAAAGACAGTATTTTTTTTATATAATGAGCTAGAATTGGAATTGATTATCGGTTAGCGTGCCTACATGAAATATGAATGACTTCTCACCTATTTTGATGATTTTTAGGCATCACCAATCACAGAAAAGAATTATGTCTAGATGTAGGGTGACCCGACAGACCCGAAATGCAGTCCCACCACCACCACCCATGGAGGAGACTAGTCAAGAGAATAATTATGCATCGGGTAATCCAGAACAGGCAAACCCTACAAATTTGCCACCTCCACCACCAGAGCTAGCAACAGTGGTAATGAATCTGGCATCAGCTATAGCAGATGCAACACGCACAGGCTCAGATGCAGGTTGCCATGGGAATTATGTTTCAAGCCACTTAGGCGGCACCCATGCACACAGGACAAGCCAGTGCAGCACCGGTGGGTAACCACCCAGCTCATCAGACACCTCCACAACCTGCTGCATAGATTCCAGTGCAGGTTCCAGAAGCAGCTCAGGGTGATTACCAGTATCCACACCATATGTTTGGGGCAAACCCCCAAAACCAGTTGGGCCACTCCCGACTAGTGGAGAGATTTTTGAAGATGAAACCCAGAGAATTCAATGGCAAACCATCTGATCCGTTGTGGCCAGCCCACTGGATAAACGAGATGGAGAGAAATTTCCTCATGATGACTATCACAGAGGAAGAGAAAGTACTATGTGCCACCTTCATGCTCAAGGGCGACGCACATCATTGGTGGAAATCCACGAAGACATATTTACTGACCAAGCACGCCCTACTGACATGGGCTATATATAAAGAAGCCTTCTTTGAGAAATATTTTCCACGGAGCTTCAGAGATTCGATGGAGAAGGAGTTCCTGAGCCTATATCAGGGATAGATGACTGTGGACTCATATCAACAACGCTACGAAGAGCTGTTTTTCTTTACACCGGCTAGCATGCAAGAAGAAGATACCAAAACCCATAGGTTCGTCACGGGACTGAGAGGAAGCATCAGAGAACATGTTCTGGGCTTAGAGAATAAAATTTATAACGAAGCTGTTCAGATTGCTCGAGTGATTGAATCAAGCTAGAAGGAGAGTTATTTTACTCAGAACAGAGGCATCAAAAGGCCAGCCGGAAATTCCTACAACGGAGGCAATAATAGGATAGGACATATAAGCCTTTCCGTTCTCAGAATTTTACTGCTGCAACCAAGACTACTCCAGTAGCTCAACCTCAGCCAAAGCCAAATTCTGAAGTCCTGAAGTGTTTTAACTGCAACCAACCCGGACATATGGCAAGGGAGTACCCAAAGCCCAAGAAGTAGTTACATCAGGGACGGGTATATGCTGTTACATCCGAGGATGCGGCCGCATCACCCGATGTGGTCACAGGTATTACTGAAACTTTTAAAGTTATAATTACATTGAATGAGCATGTAGACTAAGTAAAGATAAATCACAGGTATTGTACCTATAAATGGCGTACCCGCCAGAGTACTCTTCGATTCCGGAGCTACTCATTCATTTATATCTATGTCCTTTGGAAAGAAGATGAAATTACCCATCAAAACGTTAGACTATAAATTACTTGTACGGTCACGGATGGGGTTAGAAGTGGAACTAGAGAAAGGTTATGGACCATGTCCAGTTCTCATTGGAGAGAAGACTTTAGATGCAACCTTGATACAACTTGAGATGGCAGACTTTGATGTCATCTTGGGAATGGACTGGTTAGCTCGGCATTCTGCAAATCTATTATGCACCGAAAAGAAGCTAACGTTCAAAGACAAAGAATGAGCAGAATTAAGTTTTTCGGGAACCAAACTTCCTTGGAGACGGAAGCTCATACTTTCAGCACTAAAGGCTAAGAAGTGCCTTGAGAAGGGGGCAATCGGGTATCTAGTATCCGTGGTCAACCTAACCAAGGACGCGCTACGAATGGAAGATATTGACGTTGTGCGGGACTATCCTGACGTACTTCCTGAGGAACTATCCGGATTACCACCCGACCGAGTCACAGAGTTTGTGATAGACCTTGTACCTAGAGCCGCACCCGTATCAAAAGCACCCTATAGAATGGCTCCTACGGAACTGAAGGAACTGAAGGTGCAACTACAAGAACTACTGGACAAAGGTTACATTCGACCCAGTATATCTCCATGGGGGGGCACCGGTGTTGTTCGTAAAGAAGAAGGATGGTAGCGTTCGATTATGCATCGACTATCGGGAGTTGAATAAACTGACAATCAAGAATCGATATCCTCTACCTCGGATCGATGACTTGTTCGATCAGTTACAAGGGGCAAGAGTATTTTCTAAGATCGATCTTCGATCAGGCTATCATCAGCTGAAGATTAAAGAAGGTGATATTCCAAAGACAGCATTCAGGACCAGATATGGACATTATGAATTTTTGGTTATGTCTTTCGGATTAACTAATGCACCGGCAACGTTCATGGAACTTATGAACCAAGTTTTCCACGATATGTTGGATACGTCGGTTATAGTATTTATTGATGACATATTGGTATATTCCAAGGACAAGGAAACCCATATCAAGAACCTAAACATAGCCCTACAGCGTTTAAGGAAAGAGATGTTATATGCCAAATTTTTAAAGTGTGAGTTTTGGCTAAGTGAAGTCGCATTCCTAGGCCATGTAGTATCCGCGGAAGGAATCAAAGTGGACCCCAGCAAGATCGAGGCTATTGTGAAGTGGGAAGCACCAAAGAGCGTTTCAGAAATTAGAAGCTTTCTGGGTCTAGCTGGTTATTATCGGAGATTCGTAGAAGACTATTCTCGGATTGCTGTACCTCTCACCAGTTTGACTAAGAAAGGTGAAAAGTTTGTGTGGACCGATAAATGTGAGAAGAGTTCCAAACACTGAAGACCAGATTGATATCTGCCCCGATTTTGACTATTCCCGTTCCAGGACAGACATTTACTTTATACACTGATGCGTCGGGACTGGGACTAGGATGTGTGCTTATGCAAGGAGAGCAAGTAATTGCTTATGCTTCAAGACAGTTAAAGGTACATGAGAAAAATTATCCCACTCATGATCTGGAACTAGCGGCAGTAGTACATGCTGTCAAGATATGGAGACATTACCTATACGGAGAGAAATTTCAGATTAAGTCAGACCATAAAAGTCTTACTTATTTATTTAATCAGAAGGAGCTGAATATGAGACAACGAAGATGGCTGGAACTTTTGAAAGACTATGATTGTGATATCCAGTGTCATCCGGGAAAAGCAAATGTAGTAGCGGATGCATTAAGCAGAAAAACAATGATAAAATCTCAAGGAGAAGTTAGCACGACTGCAGTAATGTATACTACCGGAATGGTATTCAATCACGGCAACGAGCAGTATGTGATAGATACAACGGATGAATCAGCCAACCAAGGGTTTATTCATCGGTTTTCAAATATGTTCGCGGCATTGAAGATTATACCGGATATAGTGGATGAAGTGAAGACAGCTATCAAAGCAGATCCTTATCTGAGAACAGTACAAGAAGATATTGAGAATGGTAGGACTAACCCTGAGTTCACCTTGGATGACGAGAAAGTACTGAAATACAAAGGAAGAATATGTGTACCTGAAACAGAAAGTATGGACATTAGATACCGACTGATGTAAGAAGCCCATACCACCATCTATTCGATACATCCTGAAAGTACAAAAATGTATCATGATCTGAAGAAACTATATTGGTGGAGGGGAATGAAAGCAGATGTAGCCAAGTTCGTGTCTCAATGCCTAAATTGTCAGAAAGTAAAGGCTGAACGACAAAGACCCGCAGGACTGTTGTAGCCACTACCGGAACCAGCATGGAAATGGGACTGCATCACTATGGACTTCGGCACGGGACTACCATTGACTCCTCGAGTAGTTGACGCAGTTTGGGTGATTGTGGACCATCTGACTAAAACAGCTTGCTTCATACCTATACGACCTCAGTATACACTGGAAAGGTTAGCGAAGCTGTATGTGGATAACATTGTTCGATTACATGGTGTTTCAGAAAGCATTGTGTCCGATAGAGATCCACGATTTACTTCCAAGTTTTGGGAAGGATTGCAAAAGGCTATGGGTACAACGCTAAAGTTCAGTACTGCATTCCACCCACAGACAGATGGACAGTCGGAGCGTACAATCCAGATTCTAAAAGATATGCTACGAGCATGTGTGATTGATTTTAAGGGATCATGGGACGAAAAGTTACCATTGATCGAGTTCGCTTATAACAATAGCTATCAGGCTACTATACAGATCTCACCTTATGAAGCACTGTATGGCAGGAAGTGTCGAACTCCCTTGTTTTGGAATGAAGTTGGAGAACGTAGTATTGTTGGACCAGAATTTATGGAAGAGACTTGTCGAGTGGTCGACATAATCAAGGAAAGAGTGGGAACAGCTCAGAACCGTCAGAAGCAATATGCAGATACTCGACGAAGAGATCTGGAGTTCGCCGTAGGTGATAAAGTATTTTTGAAGGTATCGCCTATGCGAGGATTGAAGAGGTTCGGACAGAAAGGGAAACTAAGTCCAAGATATGTCGGGCCATATGAAATTCTAGCTAAGCGTGGAAAAGTGGCTTATCAGTTAGCACTACCACCATCTATGTCAAATGTGCATGACGTATTTCATATTTCCCTATTGAAGAAGTATGTCAAAGACCCAACGCATGTTTTGACAGTAGATTTGCTGGAATTGACTGATGATTTGACGTTTGAAGTAACACCAACAGAAATCACTAGTCAAAAGGTTCAACGTCTACGCAACAGAGATATCTACTATGTTAAGGTCACATGGAAAAGTAGAGACATGGAAGAGATTACATGGGAAGAAGAGAATGCTATGCGAAAGCAATACCCTCATTTATTTTATTCAGAAGGTACGTACAATTTTGAGGACAAAATTTTTAGAAGTTGGGGGGAGTTGTAAGACCCGTGTCAATCTAACCCGGTCTTACCACCTTGAACCAGGTTTACCTATCATGGTCGAGTTAAATGGACTAAGGGCGTGAAGGAGATCGAGATCCCAGGTATCAAATCGACCCAAAAACACTAAATTAGAAGGGAGGGTCGCATACCCAGCTAAGCAGGGTCGGACCTCCCAAAGCAGAAAGTCAGACTCTCAATTTTGAAGGGAGGGTCGGACATCTTGAGCCCTAGGGTCGACGGGATCATCGACCCTCCCATCGACCCTCGGTTGTATCCGAAATTGAAATTAGGAAATTTCCTAATTTTCGATTGGTATTCTTTCTTAATCTCAGAGAGACTTATTTTAGGATGTTCCTAGTCTATTTAAAGGACGTCCCTAAGCCACTTTCACTCCTTTCACAACCCTAATCGAATTGAGAGAAAGAGAGGAGATGGAAAGAGGAAGAAGAAAGGGAAAGAAGAGAAATTAAGGCAAAAGAGAAGAGTTGCAGAGAAAAAGTAATCTTCTCAGGTATGGATAGTAATACCATGAGTTTCTACAGATCTTAGGTTAGTTATTGTTGAGAGTGTGATCTCGAAGAAACCCAAACCATCAATCTATGGTTAGTTTTCATGGAAAACCATAAAAGAATGCACGAAAGCTATCTAGGTGGGCTATACATGGTTTCAGACCATGGAATGAATGTAGAATGGAATGTAGGAGCAAGCCATAGGATCCCAAGCACGAAGAATGGATTAAAAAAGAGAACTGGACCAAAGTGCACCGAGGGTTGCACTAAGGGTCGATGACCATCCGACCCTAGGTGTTCCTGACCATCGACCCTCAGTGTTCGGGAAGTTCAGAGTTAAGGGAGGGTCGCACCCAGGATCGATCCTGACTCCGACCCTACCTCCGACCCTCAGTTAACAGAATGGTTTTTAATTCTGAATAAATTCTAATTAAATTCTATCGACTTTGTTAGGTCTTCTAGCAATACAATAACAATATAAAGGTGATTATAAAGCTTGGAAAAGTATCTGTTAGCAAGCTAAGGTGAGGAACCAGAACTCCAAACTAAATTGGTTAATAACAAAAATTGTTTTCTATTTCTTGAGTCCTATGCTATGCTTGATTCGATGCAAATATGTTTGTAATGTGCATACAGCATGCCATCCAATATTTCTATTACTTGTTTATGCATATTTACTTTATTGTTTATAACATGATGATGATGATGATGATAGGAATAGGCATGTGCTTGTATGTGTGTGGTTGATGTACTTGATGCGAGCGAGTATCAGGGGAGGTGTGATGAGAACGTCAATAAATGTTAACCTTTGGCGGGTCTCAGCACTTTAGCTCTATCTCTAACTCAAGTCTTGTGCATTAGCATCGTTGTATCGTCATTACTTTAGCAGAACTATTATGTCGTAGAGTATCAGGGGAGGTGGTCTCGGTCCTTGTAGTCTCTGACTCTACCGGGGGGCCTTAGCTCTATCTCTATGGACATTCTGAGGGATGCTGGGGTGAGGCCTTGGATACACTGTTTGGCATTAGGATTGGTTAGTTGCGAGCCCAGTTTGCAGCCCTCACCAACAGGGGCTTACGTGTTGGTATGGCACTATATAGTAATAAACGTAACCTTTATTATATAATGTTCATGATTGGGTGCATGTGAGTTGACGATAAACGTGATCTTCGGGTAACTTCACACACTCGTGTATAGAGGCGGGGTCAATAAACGCGACCTTTGGCTACCTAAACCTTTCTATTGCATACTACAAACTTTAAACCGGACCAAAGATATAAACTGATTTGCATGCATATGTATTGTTGCATTGTTTTGTCTACTCACTGAACCGTGATGTGTGCTCACCCCTCGACGTCGAATATTTTTAGTTGATGATGCAGGTTATACCGTTGAAGACTACATGAACGTGTCTGCGTACAGGAACGTGGCAGCAATGGAAGCTGGAGCTGAAGAGGATACACACGACTCCTCTTGCGAGTGCAACTCGTGTGTATTTGATTAAATATTTTATAGGTTTCTTTATTGGATTTATTAAGACATGTATTTGGTATTTAAATATTTATGTCTCAGTTGAAAACAGAATAATTTGCTATTAAATTATCGATATCATCTTAGTTTCTCAGTTCATGTTATTATAAGACTTCCGCTATTGTTTATTTACTCTGATTATGATTACGGATGTGTGTAAGTTTGGATAACGCGGGGATAGCCTATTTGAGATCCTGGTTGAACCGTTGGTTTATTAGTGGTTCATCACACCATTCTGAGATGTGCGAAATTGGGGTGTGACAAAGGTCTCCGGAGAACAGTTGAAACTCTGAAAGGACTTGATTTAATATGGACTCAAATTTCCTAATAATTCTAGGACTTGATTTAATAAAGAAAACCAAACCAAACCAGGACTGAACTTATAGAATCCTAATCCAGACTGAAATAGGACAAATAAACGTAGTTAAAATAGGAAAGAAACTGAAGGCAGAACTCTACTTAAATATAAATTCATAGTAGACTAGGAATATGATTTCCAATGAGACTAGGATTCCTAGAGAGTAGCGATTCTAAAATTCATGAAACCACATGTTCATCTTCTTCTTTTGGCACTGGGACTAGTACCCAAATAAATCATCGTCCAACTTCTGCTTCTCAGATTTTGAAATCCAAACTCTAATGAAAGTTGGGGCCCCAACAAAAACGTTTGTATAGAATCATTATGCTGGAAGCTGTAGAAGTTGCCTCTCCCATAAATCATCATCCAACTTCTACTTCTCAGATTTTGGAATCCAAACTCTAATGAAAATTGGGGTTAATAAGGGCCCCAACAAAAATGTTTGTATAGAATCATTATGCTGGAAGCTGCAGAAGTAGCTCCTCTCCTGTATCTGGAGACTATGGCACTTATGGCACTGAGAATTCTAAATGAAATAATCACATGAACTTGCAGGCAAACAGAACATGCAAATCAGGCAATTCGTAATCTATTAATTGGTACAAAATATGGATGGCAAAGTCTGGTATTCAAATTCAACATGTTGCACAAAAAAATACAAAATGTGAGCAACTACACAAAAGTTCTACTGTAATTGTTCCTTTCAAAAGTTCCACTGTAATTGTTCCTTTCAAAAGTTCCACTGTAATGCACCCCTCAAAGCCCACACTGGTGGTGATGGTCTCAGCCATTTTCGGCTCTTCAAGCGCCTCGGTTATGTTGAACTCAGGGGAACCAACACTTTCTTTACTTGGTCATGGAATTTTGTAGTGGGGGTAATCTCCATTCTCTTAGACAAAAGCAGCCCAGTAAGTATTTTAGTGAGCAAGCTGCACGGTTAGTTTATTTCATTTCAGTGGTAGGATGCATAACAATTCTCCAAAGCAATAGAAAAAAATACAGAAAAACCAGAAATAAATGAAGAAAGAACTAATTATACATCTAGTTTAATGCATCAAATTAACTCAAAGTCATGCAATGGAGGTCTGGAAACTTATAACATCTACACCAACTATGTTTCCATATTTTCATTGCCTCATAGGGCTGTGACGAAGAAAAAGTCCAAAATCCATTAGTCTTGCTTAGGAAGTCAATAAGAGCACTCCTGAGGCAATGAACTGAAACCAAAAAATAGAAACTAAAATTATGGTTGCCCATTTCCATAATTCCAAGACATTCTCAATGAAATAGCATACCTGTTGCCCATTTTCAGGGTCTGTACTTTGTTGCCCTTATTTAGTTGTTTTAGTACCCTGTAAAATATAAGTTGCACAATTAAAAGACAGCTAAATCTTGCGGAATATATAAAAACACACTTCATCTTACCCTGACTCTTTCGGATTTCTTTGTCATCTTATCTATCACCTTATCTTGCAAAGTAATTGTTGATGATTGTGCAGCTTGCTGGGACCTTGTTTGGACCTGGGAAGATGATGCATCAATCTCATTTCTCGTAGTTCTTGGCCTCTACAATAAGCACATATTACCATAAAAAAGTAACAAGTCACTACAACATGCCTTGGAAGAAGAATCAATATAAAGCAAGACTAACAAGAATAAGAAAACTTTTCTGCATTCATTTCCTTCCCTTTCACAGGTGGTCCTTGGCATGTTTTTTTGTTATGTCCCAACTGCTTGCATCTTGTACATTTCACAGTACCAGTTCTTTTTCTAAAGTCTGAACTGGCAGCTTCCCCTGGCTCTCTTCTTCTTCTATTATTAAAAAGTCTTACTTTTTGTCTTTTGAGTGCAAGAGGCTTCAAGACACATCCATCAATCTCCTTTAGTATTGAAAGATCTGGCAGAGAATGGATCATTTGGCCATATGCAAGCATGTAGGTCTTGGTGCTAAAATAAGAGTGACAATAATCTTCAATTTTATCCCTTTTGTAAGAGAGTGCTGCTGCTGCATGCTTGCAAGGAATCCCTGTTGTTTCCCAGCCACGAAAATCACATAATTGAGTTGAAGTCCAATCTATATACCTAATGTCCTTGTCAGTAACATCAAATTAATCTATCCAATTTTGAAGCACTGTACAGAACCTTGCAGAGCTTTGTATAGAGTCAAGTTTTTTTCTCACCATGGGTGTAATACCCTCTTTCATTCCACAGCCTTTTACATACCTATTACTAGCATGTTCATTGTCAATGTCCTTATACCATCTAGCAAGGCAACAATAGGTTTGCTTCATAGACAATCCACCCACTGGTTGAAGCTCTCTGAGATATTGTTTGTGAGGTGATCACTTTTTGCGTTGTGGTTGAAAGCATGCCTAGCTCATAGAGACACTTGTAAATTCATCAACCACTCATATGCAGCTCTATCAGTCTCCCTCATTTGATCCATTGCTGCTTGAAAGCCCATCCTAGTAGGTGATTTGCATGCTGACCAAAACTGTTTCCTTAGTAGTTGCGCTGGGAATTTTGTTTTAAAATTATTGTATAAGTGTCTACAACAATGCTGTTGAAATGCCCCTGGAAAAATTATGGAAATTGCCTCTGCCAATCCCTATAAAGTGAAATTATATGTGTTAGCAGGAACCTTCTAGTATTAACTAAAAAAAACAAACAGAAAGAGAATAGTAATTTACCTTCTGCTTATCTGACATGAATGTCAGAGGCATTCCATCATACGCTGTGTACAGTGCTAAGTGTAGACACTCTAAAAACCACTGCCAGCTGTCTCTGGTCTCTGATTCTACAACAGAGTAGGCTACTGGAAATATTCCACTGTTGCCGTCCAATGAAACTGCCGATAAGAGCACTCCACCAAACATCCCCTTCAAGTGGCATCCATCAAGTCCAATGAACGGTCTACACCCTTGGGCAAACCCATCTATGCAAGCTTTTGGACTGACAAAAAACCTCTTAAAAATAGGCTTTCCTTCACTATCTTGCCTCTCCACATATTGTAATTTGACTATGGAACCAGGATTTTCTTCAAGCATTAACCGTCCATAATGAGGCAACAAAGCATATGACTTGCTGAAACTTCCCTCATTTTCTTCATTGGCAATTATACGTGCTCTATACAACATTTTATCATTTGGACTAATTCCATACTTTGCTCATATTGCTGCTTTCATTGCCTTTATGGACATGTGAGGATCAACTTTCAATCTGTTTGCAAACTTCCTTGCAATCCCTGTAGCTGAAGCGGCTATGTTTGTATCAACTCTGCCACAAGAATGCTTAGGGTTGAATGATTTCACACAATATGTAGTACGATCTGGTGTAGGAAAAGCATGAATTCTCCATGTGCATCCCCTTTTACAACAAACCACTGTAACCCTAGACTTCTCATTCTTTAAATACAAGATTTAAACCCCCTCCTGGATGACATAATCTCTAATATTTCCTATAAGCATTCACATCATCAAACAGTAATCCCTTCTCCATCTTCAAATTATTACTGTCATCAATATCTTTGTTACTGTCAACACATTTTAGTATGGCCTGATCCTCATCCCCTTCATTCCCAGAAATACATCCACCACTCTGACCTCCATCAAAGACTTCATCATCTTCCCCATCACTCTGACATCCTTCTGATTCACTATGATTCTGATCATCACTACCTCCACCATGTTGTTGCCAATCTACATTATCATTGTCTAATGAGTCAGCCTCACTTGAGCTACTGAGATTATGTACTTCCCTACTACCTGCAAAAAAATTTCCTATTGCTTTGCTACCACCGACACCAATCTTGCACTTATTGGCAAGAGTCTTCTGCACATGCCTTTTGATTGGAGTCCTTTGTCTACTTGGGCTATTTACAACACTAGTTTTGGGTCTTTGCATCACATTACCCTCAAAAGTGTTTACCCAGTAAACATTTGAAACATCTTCATTTACTTCTAGTCCAAACACATAGCAGTGTATTGGATCAGATGCATCCGTAGACTTCTCAAACATTCTCATTACATCCTTATCTTCTTTAAAGAGTGATTCATCACCATTAGGTAATACTGCTTTAATACTGAATTTTATGGTTTTCCCACTTGGGATGTCCTTCAGTACACTGCAATATGCATCGTATATGAAATCCACATACCTATAGCGTTCTGGATCAGCATTCTTAATTTCAGTATATTCAACATAATGGTACACAATACTGATTGGGTCTCCCAATACTTTAGCCTGTACACATGGAAGCAAAAGAATTCCATTTTAAATACAGAAATACAACAAAACAAAATGTAAACATGTAAAAAATAGTAAAAGATATTACACATGTTAAAGAGTTTTTGTTTTTTTCTCATGCAAGTAATCCTCCAACAAACTAATTAGTTGTTGGGTTTTTTTTTTTTTTTGGTTAAAAGTTTTTGGGATTCAGGTAGAAACAATAAGTCAAATAATGAATACATATCCTGTAGCATGGCTAATAAGACTACAGTTTATATAAGCTTTCATCTAACGGTTCAATAAAATCCCTATAATTAATGGGGGTGGTCACTCAGACAGGCCACAGGCCACATGTAAAAACTAGTAAATTAATGGGGCTAATCACTGAGACAGGCCACATGTAAAAACTGGAAAAACAATGGGGGTGGAAACATTTAAAGAAGTGTAGAGGAAAATCATGGATGTTCCCCACCAAACACAATACCAGAATTCTGAGTACTTTGCCCATAGCAGATAATGACATAAAGACAAGCAAAAGAAGGAATATTTCACCTTTTTCACCATCAGCTATCATATTTACTTCATACAGCCACAAGTACATGAAACAGAAACTTAATGAAAACAAAGACAACAAAACACAAACATAGAGACAACAAAACAGAAACATAAAGACAACAGACAAAAAAACAGAAACATAAAAAATTACACGAAGGGAGAAAGACAAGAAATACATACCATTGTGCTTAAAGAGATACAGGATTGTACCCAGACAATAAAATATCAAAAATCATACAGTGCTGTGTTTAAATAATCCCCAATCGCAGGCCAGATTACTAAAAACAATAAGAAAATGGGGGCGGGGTGGGTTAGACTGTGAACCTCAAAATCGACATTAAACAATCCCAAAATTTAGGGGTTTTGAAGATGAAGCATCCTACTGTTGTCACTACTTATTAAAAGCTAATTAAAAGACAGTCCTTACAGTGATTCAGTGCTTCAGTGCTTCAATGTTTGCAGCAGCAGGTAGGGTTTCGAATGGTGGGCAGTGCTTAAGGATTTGCAGCGGTCAGTGCTTCATGCTTGGAACCGGTTTGTGCTTCAAGATTTGAAGTGGTCAAATCTCCCAAGGATTTGCAGTACTTTGTGCTTCAAGATTTCAAAGGAACATGGGAACTTCAAGCTCCTTGCAGCGACAAGATAGAATGCTTCAAGATTTCAGCGGAAACATTTCGAAGACTCCTTACTGCTTCAAGATTTTAGAGGAAACATTTTGAATGATGAGCTGCTTTGATGTTCAAGGATTTGCAGCGGTAGAGAGCTCTGAGGACGACGGCGATTCAAGGGTTTGGAAAACGGAATAACAGTGAGCTCGACTGTGGTGAGCAAGCAAGGAATCGGGGAATCATTCAACTGGCAAATAGTAACCTTTCTAAACAGTAAGGGTAAAATGGGTAGTTCATATCTCTAAAAGGGTAGTTTGGTATTTAACAAACTATTGCTATTGGACACCCACCGTTATCATATAATGGAATATTCCTAGCAGGTGGGGTTATTTAGATTTTAATAGTTTTTTAGGGGAGGTAATTGTCTTTTTTGAAACCTTTGGGGGTCAACTATCAATAAGGTAAGTTACAGGGGAGGTAACTGTCTTTTACGCACACACATACACACACATACACACACACACACACACACACATATATATATATATATATATATATATATATTCAGTCAACAAGAAGAGAGAGAGAGAGAGAGAGAGAGAAAACCCAATAAGAAGGGAGAAACCTTAAAGAGAGAGAGAGAGAATGGGAAGAGAGAAGAGGGAGAAAGCCGAAGAGAAATAACCCGATAAGAGAGAAAGAGAGAGAGAAAGGGAGACTGTAAAGAGAGAGAGAGAGAAAATAGGGAGAAAGCCGAAGAGAGGAGTGGAAGATAAAAGAGAGAGAGAGAGAGAATTCGGTGGAGGGAAAGATGGAGGTGCCGCGACCTCCAACTTTCCCATACCCATTTAATCCTCATCGCCACCTCCTTCTTGAGCCCAACCAGCCGATCACTCCTCACTCCCGTACCATGGCCGCATGCTACAGTAGCTACACCATCGAGCCAACCACCAATCCACTGGCCAAACCGTTCACCTCACCTGCTCCTTAAAACCATGCTGCCACCCACCAACTCCTTTATCGAGTCCCGCTCCCATCTGATCCAGCTCCAATTAAATCCCAGCTGTAGCCATCACTGTTGGAGGAGTTTCTCCTATAAAGAACCCCCCAGACCACCGAACCAGGGAGGAAGGAGGTTGGCTAAGAGAAGACAAGAGAAAAAAAAGTGAGAAGAAAAAAAAATAGATGAGATAAGGGAGAGAAAATATAGGGAGTTTCTGAGATTTAGAGAGAAAGATCGAATTTGAGAGAGAGAAAAGAAAAATAGAAACGAGGAGAGGAGAAGAAAAGAGGGAGTTGATGTCACACCCCAATTCTGCACCAACTAGAATGGTGTGATGAACCATCATTAAACCAACGGTTTAACCAGGATCTCGAATATGCTGTGTATATTTGCTTAAACCATACACATCCACAACCATAATCAAAGTAAATAAACAATAGCAGAAGTCTTTATACTAATGAACTGAGAGTCTAACAATGATAACATAAATAAATTATCCAATTATCTTCCATTGACTAAGACATAAAATAAAATAAAATAAAATAAAATAAATTAATCAATTACATCATCTGAATAATTTAAATATAAATCTAATTGAAGACGCATGAGTTGCACTCGCATGACGAATCATGCGACTCCATCATAACTTCTGTATCCATCGCTGCAGCATGTCCGTACATAGGAGTATTCATATAGTCTTCTACTGTGGTACCTGCATCATCAACTAAAAATATTCGACGTCGAAAGGGTGAATCATGGCTCAGTGAGCAAACAAAACATTACAACAAACATATGCATGCATTTAATTCATATCTTTAGTCTGGTTCATACGTTTACAATATGCAATAGAAAGGTTTGGTGGCCGCCGCACCTCTATACACGGGTGTATAAGCCCACCCAATGGATCAAACACCATTGTCGTCTACATCCACCCCACCATGGAATAGGGATAGAGCTAAAGTGCTTAGGACTGCACCGCATCACACTTCCCCTGATGCCCTACCCATACTAACACGTAAGCCCCTATTGGCGAGGGCTTGCAAACTGAGCTCGCAACTAACCAATCCTAATGTTAAACAGTGTATCCAAGGCCTCACCCCAGCATCCCTCAATACGTCCATAGAGATAGAGCTAAGGTCCCCCGACAGAGTCAGAGACTATACGGTCCGAGACCACCTCCCCTGTTGCCATACGACGTAATAGTTCTGCTAAGATAATAGCGATATGACAATGTCAGTGGACAAGACTTGAGTAGAGATAGAGCTAAAGTACTTAGGACTGCACCGCATCACACTTCCCCTGATGCCCTACTTGCATCAAGTACACTAACCACACACAAACATTCACATGTCTATTCCTAGCATCATCATCATCATCATGTTATAAATAAACGAAATTAAATATGCATGAACATTAATAGCAAAAATATTAGATGACATGTTAAATGCACATTACATGCATACAAGCATAGAATCATTCATGGCATCGGACTCAATAAACAAAAATAGTTTATTATTAGCTAATTAGTTTAGGTCTTGTTCCCTCACCTTTGATTGCTAGTAGATCCTCGTTCAAGCTTTATAATTCACTTTTAAATCACTGGAAAAACCTAACAAGTTGATAGATTTTAATTGGAATTAATTCCAATATGTTTAGACTAACAGAAACTGAGGGGTCTCAAGTGGGGTAGCACCTAGGGTCTCCGTTCTACGACCACAGGGTGTAGGGTCACAGGTGGGGTCGGACATACTTCGACCCTACGTGCGACCACACCCTCCTTGGAACTTCCCGAGGGCCTGTGGTCGAACATGTGGGTCTCGTGGGGTCAGATACCATGCGACCCTACGTGCGATCACACATGTTCATGGTCGACATTTCACTCTTAAGTCCATTCCTTCATGTTTGAATCTTTTGGCTTACCATCATGGTCCTTCTTATGATCGTTCTATGGCTCAAAACTATAATTTTATATACCATCCATTGTCCACAATGACTTCTTCCATGGATTCTCTTGGAATTTTATCCATGGATGGATGATTTGGGTTTCTCCTAATCCTATCTTCTTCATGAACTATTCTAGGCTCTTAATTCATGTAGGGAATTAGGTTCATACCTTAGGTTTGCTGAGATTCAGAGTTTTCTCTGAACTTTCCTCTTCCTTGGTCTTCTCCTTCAATTTTCCTTCTCTTCCTTCTCTTCTCTATCTCTCACTTTCAATTAGGGTTCTAAAAGGATGAAAGAGGCTAAAGGACGTCCAATTTATAGAGGAAAACCCTCCATAATAAGCCCCAATGAGTTTAGGAAAGACCCCCCTTCGAATTAAGAAGGTTTCCTAATTTTGGTTTCTGACTGTTTTCGTAGGGTCGAATGTAGGGTCGCAGAATCCTTCGACCCTACGTTTTTAAATCATCCGATCCCATGACCAAAAGTCATGGGTTGGAATCCTTTGAGGTGGGGTCAGTCATACCTGTTTAGGCATGCGACCACACACTCATATTTGACTATTTTTGAGTTAAATTTCATACCTGGTCTTGTGGTTTCTTCACGCACTTGGTCCACTTGGCTCGACCATGATAGGTAGACCTGGTATAAGGTGGTAAGACCGGTTAGTTCGATACGGGTCTTACAACTCCTCCCCCTCTTATTAGAAATTTCATCCTCAAAATTTGCACATACCTTCCAAGTCGAAAAGGTGAGGATATTGCTTCCGCATAGCATTCTCTTCTTCCCATGTGATCTCTTCTATATCTCGGCTCCTCCAAGTGACCTTAACATAATAAATGTCACGGTTGCATAGACGTTGAACCTTTCGACTAGTGATTTCAGTTGGTGCTACTTCGAATGTCAAATCATCAGTTAGATCTGGTGGATCCGCTGTCAAAAATGTGTTTGATCTCTGACGTACTTCTTCAATAATGAGATATGAAATACATCATGCACACTTGACATAGATGGTAGTAGTGCTAACTAATAAGCCACTTTTCCACGTTTAGCTAGATCTCATAGGGCCCGACATATCTCGGACTTAGCTTCCCTTTCTGTCCAAATCATTTTAAACCTCGCATAGGTGATACTTTCAAGAATACCTTATCACCTACGATAAATTCAAGGTCTCGACGTTGAGTATCTGCATATTGTTTCTGACGATTCTGAGCCATTCTAACTCTTTCCTTAATAATTTCGACTACACGATAAGTCTCTTCAACAAATTCTGGTCCAACAATACTCCGTTCACTAACTTCATTCCAAAATAAAGGAGTTCGACACTTCCTACCATACAATGCTTCATAGGGTGACATTTGTATAGTAGCCTGATAGCTGTTGTTATAGGCAAACTCGATCAATGGTAGATTCTCATCCCATGATCCCTTGAAATCAATAACACAGGCTCGAAGCATGTCTTCTAAAATCTGAATGGTACGCTCCGACTGTCCGTTTGTCTGAGGATGGAATGCAGTACTGAATTTCAGCGTTGCACCCATAGCCTTCTGTAATCCTTCCCAAAACTTTGAGGTAAAGCGTGGGTCTCTATCGGACACAATGCTTTCAGGTACACCATATAATCTGATGATATTATCCACATATAGCTTGGCTAACCTCTCTAGGGTATACTGAGGTCGTATAGCTATGAAACAAGCTATTTTAGTCAGACGATATACAATCACCCAAACCGCATCAACTACTCGGGGAGTCAATGGTAACCCGATGACGAAGTCCATAGTGATGCAGTCCCATTTCCATGCTGGTTCTGGCAGTGGCTGCAACAATCTTACAGGTCTTTGTCGTTCAGCCTTTACCCTCTGACAATTTAGGCATTGAGATACGAATTTAGCTACATCTGCTTTCATTCCTCTCCACCAATATAATTTCTTCAAATCGTGATACATCTTTGTACTTTCAGGATGTACCGAATAAGCGGTGGTATGAGCTTCTTTCATTAGTCTGTGTCTAATGTCCAAGTTTTCCATTTCAGGAACACATACTTTTCCTTTGTACTTCAATACCTTTTCATCGTCCAAGGTGAACTCAGGAATAGTCCTACCTTTTTCGATGTCTTCTTGTACTGTTCTTAGATAAGGGTCTGATTTAAGAGCAGCTTTCACTTCATCAATTATATCAGGTAAAATCTTCAATGTTGCGAACATATTTGAAAACTGATGAATAAACCCTTGGTTGGTTGATCTACCCGGTGCATCTATTATGAACTGCTCATTACCATGATTGAATACTTTCCCTGTAACACACATTGCCGCAGTCGTGTTAATCTCTCCTTGAGATTTTATTATTGCTTTTCTGCTTAGCGCATCAGCAACTACGTTAGCCTTCCTGGATGATACTGGATATCGCAATCATAATCCTTCAATAATTTCAGCCATCTTCTTTGTCTCATGTTCAACTCCTTCTGAATAAAAAGGTAAGTGAGACTCTTATGATCTGATTTAGTCTGAAATTTCTCTCCGTACAAATAATGTCTCCATATCTTGACAGCATGTACTACTGCTGCTGATTCCAAGTCATGAGTGGGATAGTTCTTCTCATGTGTCTTCAGTTGTCTTGAGGCATACGCCACTACTTGTTATCCTTGCATAAGTACACATCCTAAACCCAATCCAGACGCATCAGTGTACAAGGTAAATGGTTGTCCTGGAATAGGAATATTCAAGATGGGAGTAGATATCAATCTAGCCTTCAATGTTTGGAAACTTTTCTCACATTTGTCGGTCCAAACAAACTTTTCTCCTTTCTTAGTCAAATTGGTGAGAGGTACGATAATTTTGGAATAGTCTTCCACAAATCGTCGATAATACTCAGCTAGACTGAGGAAACTTCTAATTTCTGCAACACTCTTAGGTGCTTCCCACTTCACAATGGCTTCAATCTTACTAGGATCCACTTTAATTTCTTCAGCGGACACAACATGGCCTAAGAAAGCGACCTCATTTAGCCAAAACTCACACTTTGTAAATTTGGCATAAAGCTTCTCTTTTCTCAGTCGCTGCAGAGCAGCTCTTAGATTCATGACATGAGTTTCCTTATCTTTGGAGTAGACCAATATATCATCAATAAACACAATGACCGATGTATCTAACATATCATGGAATACCCGATTCATGAGTTCCATAAAAGTTACGGGTGCGTTAGTCAATCCAAAAGACATGACTAAAAATTCATAGTGTCCATATCTTGTTCTGAATGCCGTCTTTGAAATATCACCTTCCTTAATCTTTAACTGATGATATCCTGACTGAAGATCAATCTTGGAGAACACCTTGGCACCTTGCAACTGATTAAATAAGTCATCAATCTGAGGCAACGGGTACCGATTCTTGATTGTAAGCTTATTCAATTCTCGATAGTCTATACACAGCCGAACGCTATCGTCCTTCTTATTTACAAACAATACTGGCGCTCCCCATGGTGATATGCTAGGTCTGATATAACCCTTGTCCAGTAATTCCTATAACTGTACCTTTAATTCCTTTAGTTCAGTAGGAGCCATTCGATAGGGTGATTTAGATACTGGCGCAGCTCCGGGTATCAGATCTATAATGAACTCTATCGCTCGGTCGGGTGGTAGTCCTTGTAATTCCTCAAGAAATACATCTGAAAAGTCATGCACAACATCAATATCTTCCATTTGTGGTACTTCCTTGGTGAAATCAACCACGGATATTAGATACCCAACTCCTCCTTTCTCGAGGCATTTTCTAGCCTTTAATGCAGAGAGGATGAGTTTTTGTTTACGGAGTAGTTTGGTTCCCGCAAAGCTAAACTCTGCTCCTTCCTTGTCTTTAAATGTCAATTTCTTTTCTGCACATAAAAGAATTGCATAATGCCGAGCTAACCAATCCATTCCTAAGATAACGTCAAAGTCTGCCATCTCGAGTTGAATCAAGGTTGCATCCAAAATCTTCTCGCCGATAAGAACAGGACATGGTCCATAACCTTTTTCTAGTTCCACTTCTAATCCCATAGGCGATCGTACAAGTAATTTGTAGTCTAAAGATCTGAGGGGTAGATTTAGCTTCTTTCCAAATGTCACAGATATAAAAGAATGAGTAGCTCCAGAATCAAATAGTACTCTAGCGGCTATGCCAATAATAGGTACGATACCTGTGATTCGTTTTAATTTAGTCTACATGCTTACACAAGGTAATACAAAATGAAAGTTTCAGGTCATACCTGTGACCACATCAGGCGATGCGGCAACATCCTCAGATGTAACTGCATAAACCTTTCCTTGCTGTAGCTACTTCCTGGGCTTAGGACATTCCCTGGAATAATGTCCCACTTGATTGCAGTTATAGCATTTTACTCCTTTATTATTTTTCTTTTGTTGTTGTTGGGCTGTTGGAGTAGTCTTAGATGCAGCATTAAATCCTTGAGTACGGAAGGGCTTGAATGTCCTTGTGTTCCCTCCGTTATAAGAATTTTCATTTGGCCTTTTTATACCTCTATTCTGAGCAAAATAGCTCTCCTTCTGGCTCGACTCTATCACTCGAGCAATTTGTACTGCTTCATTGTAAACTTTCTTTTCTAGTCCCAGAACATGCTCACGAATGCTTCCCCTAAGTCCCATGACGAACCTTCGGGTCTTTGTATTTTTCTCTTGCATGCCAGAGGGTGCAAAGAAAAACAGCTCTTCATAATGCTATTGGTATGCATCCACAGTCATCTGTCCCTGATATAAACTCAAGAACTCTCTCTCCATAGCATCTCTGAAACTTCTGGGAAAGTATTTCTCAAAGAATGCCTCTTTATAGATAGCCCAGGTCAATTGGGCGTGCTTTGTTAATAGATATGTCTGGGTAGACTTCCACCAGTGGTGTGCATCGCCCTTCAGCATAAATGTGGCGCACAACAGTTTTTCTTCCTCATTAACTGTCATCATCATAAAATTCCTTTCTATCTCGTCGATCCAATGAGCTGGCCACAAAGGATTTGCTGGCTTGCCATTATATTCTTTAGGTTTCATTTTTAGGGAGTGCTCGATCAGTCGAGAGTGGTCCAACTGATACTAAGCATAGGCCCTATACATAGGTGGTTGATACTGATAGCTGCCTTGGGCTACTACAGGGTTTTGTACTAGAATTTGTACAACTAGCATTTGAGGCGCTTGGGGTACCGTGTTGCTACCCCCTGGTACTATGCTAGCTTGTCCGACTGGCATAGGTGTAGTATGTGCAGCTGGAAAAACCATTCCTTTAGCAGCTTGCATATTGGCTTGCACCTGCTGTATTTGCTGCAGCTGTTGTGCCAGGTTCATTACTGCTGTAGCTAAATCCGTAGGTGGGGCTGGCAAGTTTGTAGGATTTGCCTGGCCATTAGCTCCTGGTGTTGCCATATTCTGATTCTCTTGTACTTCAGGAATTTCATGGTTGTCTTCCTCCATAGGTGGTGGTGGTGGAATTGGGTTACGGCCTCGCCTAGTTACTCTTCACCCAGCCATTTCCTATTCTGGTGGTGGTAGTGTCTGAAAACAATCATAGAACATGTGAGGCAATCAATTTAAGTCATTCCCAAGTCAAAATCCAACTAATCAATGTAAAATTCCAAATTTTCAAGTCATTCAGTGAAAATATTGATTTTTCCATCGTAGGGTCGATGGTAGGGTCGCTCTATGTTCGACCCCAGGGTATGCGACCTCACAAAACCCTGTCAGCTCACCGAGAGCCTAGGTTCGATCGTAGGGTCGGTATATGTCCGACCCTAGGTCCGACCACACGATGTCTGTCAGATCACCGAGAGCCTAGGGTCGATGGTAGGTCGGTCGTAGGGTCGCACATTTGTCGAATTCTACGACCGCACGACCCAGAATTAGGTTTTAAACCCGATTTTGGAGTCATTTCTTACTCTTTCTTCTTTCCTCCAACTCAACTCGCTTCCCCTGAGTTGCTACAGTATCGACCCCTAGTGTTTGGTGATTATTTCTTCCGTTCACGACTTCCGTTCCATTCCTTCAGGTATGCTCTCTACTGTTTCTCATTTTTAAGCTTTCAAAACTAGGTTTTTCTCCATTTATAGCATTTTCTTCAAATTAAAAATTTTCTAACCATAAAAATTTGATTTTTATTGGGGTATTTTACTATTGGCCACCCAATGGACGAAAGCCCTCAAGAAAATTTGAGTTTCATCGGTTGGTTTTTGAGAAACTTGAAATTTTCCTCTTTTGACCTAATTTTTGGGATTTTTTGAATTTGTTGAAATTTCTTCAAATTCGATCTTCCTAGTTTAAATTTCCAATGTATGAGCTTTGCAGGATGGTTTGGACATATGTAAGTCCTCCTGCCCAACTGTTTGGGTGAAAAATGAGGCTTTTGGCCAAATCATGCCGTTAAAATGCTGAAATTTTGAGTTTTTCACCATATCTAATATCTTGTTTATTTTTCTGGGTCTTTACAGATAACATGGCTCGTACTAAGGTTCCCAGAGCTCATGATCCCATTCGTTTTCACTCTAACGAGGTAGAGGCCCAGTATGCTCGTTATGAGTGTAAGAAGGTGGAAGGGGGTTGCTGTGTAAACTTGGCTAGTCTAGCCTTGTTTAACATAGAGGGTGCCTTCGGTGACATGGATTGGCTTCCCGTGATCACATATGAGGCTTGTACCTATCCTGATTTGGTGAAATAGTTCTATTGCAATCTCCAGGTAGTGGGTGATCACAATGATACAGACAGGGGTAGGGAGCTCAGGATCACCAGCTATGTGAAAGGGGTGGAAGTTTCCTTTAACTGCCAACAGTTGGCTGATCTCCTGGGCATATCAAATGACGGCCCCTTAGTGTACTGTGCTCCTAAGGAACCACAGTTCCTTTCCTTGATGATGCGTGCTGAGATTGATAGCCAGCTTCTTAGAGGTGATCGCTGGGAGATGAAGGCAATCAACCTACGACCAGAGCCTCGGGTGTACTGCAAGATCATTCAGCACAACCTAATTCCCCAGAGTGGCCATTATGATAGGATTTCTTAGTTGACCTAGTATGTCCTGTACTGCATTTGCACTAGGCAGCCTATCTAGCTTCCTTACATTATCATCAGGACGATGATCCATGCTACGCTACCTGGTCAGATAGGCAACCTGCCCTACGAACGTCTGATCACTACTCTGCTCACACGCCTACACGTTGACTTATTGGATGAGAGGATTCATGAGGATACTTTCTCTTCTGACCTGGACTGGGAGGCCATCTGCAGGATGGGGATGCGAGATACGCAGGTCAGTGATGATGAGAGGAACGCTCTGGTGCGTCCTCGTACTCGGGTAGAAATAGCAGATGCTGAGGCGGCAGCAGCAGCAGGGGTCCATGGGGTGATGCTGAGGATGATGATCGTATGTTCATGGATGTAGACGCCATACCTCCTCCATCGCCATCATATTTTACTGGAGCTGGCCCATCTCGGGTTCATTCACACACTGCTGGTCCTTTACACCCACCATCTGATCATATGATGGGGCTACTGCGTGAGATTAGAGAGGCTCAGCGCGTGACTGATGGGAGAGTAGGAGAGCTTCTAGATGCCCAGCGCGTGTCTGATCAACGGATGACCGACTTGACAGCTGGCCTCTAGATGACCCAGACTCAGGTAGCCTGGCTGACTAGAGTGTATGCTGAGGACTATGACCGGGATCGTGAGGCACCTCCTCCTCCAACAGCTCCAGCTCCATGATGTATATTTTCTTTTTGTTTTTTCTTGTACTACAGAGTAACTGTCCGGATTGTGGACCGTACTCTGATTTGGATATGTATATACATTGCTTTTTATTCGATGTGTATATGAAACTTGTTTCTCATCTTAATAGTGCATTATTCTCTTTCTTAATTTTGATTCATACAACACAGGTGCTTATAGTGTGTTATTATTACAGCCTTTATATTTTATTCTAACTCAGTTCACGAACTTTTGTGGAAATATATTGGTTTAATAGACAGGGCCTGAGAGCTCTGATACCAAGTTGTCACACCCCAATTCTGCACCAACTAGAATGGTGTAATGAACCGTCAATAAACCAATGGTTCAATCAGGTTCTCGAATAGACTGTGTCCGTTTGCTTAAATCATACACATCCACAACTATAATCAAAGTAAATAAACAATAGCAGAAGTCTTTATACTAATGAACTGAGAGTCTAACAATGATAACATAAATAAATTATCCAATTATCTTCCATTGACTAAGACATAAAATAAAATAAAATAAATTAATCAATTACATCGTCTGAATATTCAAATATAAATCTAATTGAAGACGCATGAGTTGCACTCGCATAACGAATCATGCGACTCCATGATAACTTCTTCATCCATCGTCGTAACATGCTCGTACATAGGAGCATTCATATAGTCTTCTACTGTGGTACTTGCATCATCAATTAAAAATATTCGATGTCGAAAGGGTGAGCACACATCATGGCTCAGTGAGCAAACAAAATAATGCAACAAACATATGCATGCATTCAATTCATATCTTTGGTTTGGTTTATAAGTTTGCAATATGAAATAGAAAGGTTTGGCGGCCGCCGCACCTCTATACACGGGTGTGTAAGCCCACCCAATGGATCAAACACCATTGTCATCTACATTCACCCCACCATGGAATAGGGATAGAGCTAAAGTGCTTAGGACCGCATCGCATCACACTTCCCCTGATGCCCTACCCATACCAACACGTAAGCCCCTATTGGAGAGGGCTTACAAACTGGGCTGGCAACTAACCAATCTTAATGTCAAACAGTGTATCCAAGGCCTCACCCCAGCATCCCTCAATACGTCCATAGAGATAGAGCTAAGGCCCCCCCGATAGAGTCAGAGACTATACGGTCCGAGACCACCTCCCCTGATGCCATACGACGTAATAGTTCTGCTAAGATAATAGCGATATGACGATGTCAGTGGACAAGACTTGAGTAGAGATAGAGCTAAAGTTCTTAGGACTGCACCGCATCACACTTCCCCTGATGCCCTACTTGCATCAAGTACACTAACCACACACAAACATTCACATGCCTATTCCTAGCATCATCATCATCATCATGTTATAAATAAACGAAATTAAATATGCATGAACATTAATAGCAGAAATATTGGATGACATGTTAAATGCACATTACATGCATACAAGCATAGAATCATTCATGGCATCGGACTCAATAAATAAAAACAGTTTATTATTAGCTAATTAGTTTAGGTCTTGTTCCCTCACCTTTGATTGCTAGTAGATCTTTGTTCAAGCTTTATAATTCACTTTTAAATCAATGTAAAAACCTAAGAAGTTAATAGATTTTAATTATAATTAATTCCAATATGTTTAGACTAATAGAAACTGAGGGGTCTCAGGTGGGGTAGCACCTGGGGTCTCAGTTCTGCGACCACAGGGTGTAGGGTCGCAGGTGGGGTCGACATACTTTGACCCTACATGCGACCACACCCTCCCTGGAACTTCCCAAAGGCCTGTGGTAGAACATGTGGGTCTTGTGGGGTCGGATACCATGCGACCGTACGTGCGACCACAAGTGTTCATGGTCGACCTTTCACTCTTAAGTCCATTCCTTCATGTTTGAATCTTTTGGCTTACCATCATGGTCCTTCCTATGATCATTATATGGCTCAAAACTATAATTTTATACATCATCCATTGTCCACAATGACTTCCTCCATGGATTCTCTTGAAATTTTGTCCATGGATGGATGATTTGGGTTTCTCCTAATCCTATCTTCTTCATGAACTATTCTAGGCTCTTAATTCATGTAGGGAATTAGGTTCATACCTTAGGTTTGTTGTGATTCAGAGTTTTCTCGGAATTTTCCTCTTCCTTGGTCTTCTCCTTCAATTTTCCTTTTCTTCCTTCTCTTCTCTTTCTCTCACTTTCAATTAGGGTTATAAAAGGATGAAAGAGGCTAAGGGACATCCTATTTATAGAAGAAAACCCTCCATAGTAAGCCCCAATGAGTTTAGGAAAGACCCCCCTTCAAATTAGGATGGTTTCCTAATTTCGTTTTCTGACTGTTTTCGTAGGGTCGAATGTAGGGTCGCAGAATCCGTCAACCCTACGTTTTTAAACCATCCGACCCCACGACCAAAAGTCATGGGTTGGACTCCTTTGAGATGGGTCGGTCATACCTGTTCAGGCATGCGACCACACACTCATATTTGACTGTTTTTGAGTTAAATTTCATACATGGTCTTGTAGTTTCTTCACGCACTTGGTCCACTTGGCTCGACCATGATAGGTAGACCTGGTACAAGGTGGTAAGACTGGTCAGTTCGATACGGGTCTTACAGTGAAGGGACTCACTTGTGTACCGGCCCGACCACCCTTGCTCCTCCCCCTCACCATTTGCTACCTCCGCCAACCTTCAACACCATTCAACCTCGCATCTTTCGGTCTCTTACAACCATTCGCAAGCTCTTCGTGATCATCGTCGACAACCTCGGTCGTTCTTGTGGTCACTTATGTCGCAGTCGCCACAACCGCCCGACGAACCGCAACCATCGCGTTGCCACCGCCATCTTTGTCCGACGACCCGCACCACTGTTTATGAACCCTTTCCATCACCAGTAATCTATCAGGTTAGTTTAGTCTTTTTCTTCGGTTTATGATTTTACTTTGCTGCTAATCGATTTTTTTTCACATTGCACGGTTATATTGTTTTATGAATGCACTTTGTATATACATTATATCACCATTGTTTTATTATTTTAATTTTTGATTGCACAGTGCATTGTCTATTTCACCCTCTACTCGGTTTGTATAAGTACATTGCATATATATATATATATATATATATATATATCTTTTATTTCTTTTGACATCATGGTGCATTGTATATGTCACACCCCAATTCTGCACTGTTCAGAATGGTGTGATGAACCGCTAAATAACCAACGGTTCAACCAGGATCTCTAATAGGCTATCCCCGCGTTATCCAAACTTACACGCATCCACAATCATAATCATAGTAAATACACAATAGCGGAAATCTTATAAATAAATGAACTGAGAACTAAAATGATATTAATAACTTAATAGAAAAATTATTCTGTATCAACCGAGACATAAGTAAATATCAATACAATTCTTTAATAAATCCAAATAAAGAAACCTATAAAAATATCTAATCAAATACACACGAGTTGCACTCGCAAGAGGAGTCGTGTGTATCAGCTTCAGCTCCAGCGTCCATCGCTGCTATATTCCCGTACGTAGACGCGTTCATATAATCTTCGACTGTGTAACCTGCATCATCAACTAAAAATATTCGACGTCGAGGGGTGAGCACACAACACGGCTCAGTGAGTAGCCAAAACAATGCAACAATACATATGCATGCAAAAAGTCAATTTATATCTTTGGTCTGGTTTATAGTTTGCAATGCGCAATAGAAAGGTTGGGTGGTCAAAGGTTAACATTTATTGACACCGCCTCTATACACAGGGTGTGGAAGCCCGCCCGAAGGTTAACGTTTATCGTCGTCCCCATCCACCCTACCATAACATTATACAACAAAGGTTAACGTTTATTGCTATATAATGCTATACTAACACGTAAGCCCTGTTAGCGAGGGCTTGCAAACTGGGCTCACTACTAACCAATCCTAATGCCAAACAGTGTATCCAAGGCCTCACCCCAGCATCCCTCAGAATGCCCATAGAGATAGAGCTAAGGCCCCCCGGTAGAGTCAGAGACTACAAGGACCGAGACCACCTCCCCTGATACTCTATGACATAATAGTTCTGCTAAGGTAATGGCGATACGACGTTGTCAATGCACAAAACTTGAGTTAGAGATAGAGTTCAAGTGCTGAGACCCGCCAAAGGTTAACATTTATTGACGTTCTCATCACACCTCCCCTGATACTCGCTCGCATCAAGCACATCAACCACACACATACAAGCACATGCCTATTCCTATCATCATCATCATCATCATCATGTTATAAACAATAAAGTAAATATGCATGAACAAGTAATAGAAATATTGGATGGCATGCTGTATGCACATTACAACATATTCGCATAGAATCAAACATAGCATAGGACTCAAGAAAATGAAAACAGTTTATTATTAACCAATTTAGTTTGGAGTTAAGGTTCCTCACCTTAGCTTGCTAAAAGATATTTTTTCAAGCTTTAGAATCACCGTTATAACGTTATTATATTGCTAGAAAACCTAACAAAGTCGATAGAATTTAATTAGAATTAATTCGGAATTTAAAACCATTCTGTCAACTAACGGTTGATGCTAGGGTCGATGCTAGGGTCGATGGGTCTATCGACCCTCCCCTCATTCTGAACTTCCCGAATGCTGAGGGTCGATGATCAGAAACACCTAGGGTCGGATGGTCTATCAACCCTCGGTGCGACCCTCGATGCACTCTGGTCCAATTTCCACTTTTAAATCCACTCTTCGTGTTTGGGGTCCTATGGCTTGCTTCCTACATTCATTCAATAGTCATTCCATGGTCTAGAACCATGTATAATCCATCTAAATAGTTTTCATGCATCATCCTATGGTTTTCCATGAAAACCTAACCATGAATGGATGGTTTGGGTTTCTCCGAAATCCTACACTCAACCATATCTAACCTAAGGTCTGTAGAAACTCATGGAATTAGTATCCATACCTGAGAAGATTACTTTTCTCTGGAATTTCTTCTCCTTTTTGCTAAGTCTTCCTACTTGTCTCCTTTCTTCCTCTTTTCCTTCTTCTCTCTTTCTCTCAATTCAATTAGGGTTGTGAAAGGAGTGAAAATGGCTTAGGGACGTCCTTTAAATAGAGTAGGAATGTCCTATAATAGTCCCATTGAGATTTGGAAAGAATCCCAATCGAAAATTGGGAAATTTCCAAATTTCTATATTCGACAGAAACCGAGGGTCGATGGGAGGGTCGATGATCCCGTTGACCCTAGGGTCTTAAGGCCGTCGACCCTCCCTTCAAATCCGAGGGTCCGACATTCCGTTTTGGGAGGTCCGACCCTACTTGGCTGGGTATGCGACCCTCCCCTAAAATTAAGTGTTTTTGGGTCGATTTTATACCTGGGATCTCGATCTCCATCACGCCCTTGGTCCACTTGACTCGACCATGATGGGTAAACCTGATTCAAGGTGGTAAGACCGGGTTAGATTGACACGGGTCTTACAACTCCCCCCCAACTTATAAAAATTTCGTCCTCGAAATTGTACGTACCTTCTGAATCAAATAAGTGTGGATACTGCTTTCGCATAGCATTCTCTTCTTCCCATGTAATCTCTTCCATGTCTCTACTTTTCCATGTGACCTTAACATAGTAGATATCTCTGTTGCGTAGACGTTGAACCTTTCGAGTAGTGATTTCCGTTGGTGTTACTTCAAATGTCAAATCATCAGTCAATTCTGGCAATTCTACTGTCAACACGTGCGTCGAATCCTTGACATACTTCTTCAATAGAGAAATGTAAAATACGTCGTGCACACTTGACATAGATGGTGGTAATGCCAACTGATAAGCTACTTTTCCACGCTTAGCTAGAATTTCATATGGTCCGACATATCTTGCACTTAATTTTCCTTTCTGTCCGAATCTCTTCAATCCTCTCATAGGCGATACTTTTAAAAATACTTTCACCTACGGCGAACTCTAGATCTCTTCGTCGAGTATCTGCATATTGCTTCTGACGGTTCTGAGCTGTTTTCACTCTCTCCTTGATGATGTCGACCACTCGACAAGTCTCTTCAACAAATTCCGGTCCAACAATACTACGTTCTCCAACTTCATTCGAAAACAAGGGGGTTCGACACTTCCTGCCATACAGTGCTTCATAAGGTGACATCTGTATAGTAGCCTGATAGCTGTTATTGTAAGCGAACTCGATCAATGGTAACTTTTCGTCCCATGATCCTTTGAAATCAATCACACATGTTCGTAGCATATCTTCTAGAATCTGAATTGTACGCTCCGACTGTCCGTCTGTCTATGGGTGGAATGCAGTACTGAACTTCAATGTTGTACCCATAGCCTTTTGCATTCCTTCTCAAAATTTAGAAGTAAATCGTGGATCTCTATCAGACACAATACTTTCTGGTACACCGTGTAACCGAACAATATTATCCACATACAGCTTTGCTAACCTTTCCAGTGTATACTGGGGTCGTATCGGTATGAAGCGAGCTGTCTTAGTCAGACGGTCCACAATCACCCAAACTGCGTCAACTACTCGAGGAGTCTATGGTAGTCCTATGACGAAGTCCATAGTGATGCAGTCCCATTTCCATGCTGGTTTCGGTAATGGTTGTAACAGTCCTGTGGGTCTTTGTCGTTCCGCCTTTACCTTCTGACAATTTAGGCATTGAGATACGAACTTGGCTACATCTGCCTTCATTCCCCTCCACCAATACAGTTTCTTTAGATCATGATACATTTTTGTACTTCCAGGATGTACCGAGTAGATGGTGGTATGGGCTTCTTTCATGAGTCGGTGTCTAATGTCTACACTTTCTGTTCGGGTACACATATTCTCCCTTTATATTTCAGTACCTTCTCGTCATCCAAGGTGAACTTAGGGTTGGTCCTACCTTTCTCAATATTTTCTTGTACTGTTCTCAGATAAGGATCTGCTTTGATAGCTGTCTTCACTTCGTCCACTATATCCTGTATAATCTTCAATGCCGCGAACATATTTGAAAATCGATGAATAAACCCTTGGCTAGCTGATTCATCCGTTGTATCTATCACATATTGTTCGTTGCCGTGATTAAACACCATTCCGTTGGTATACATTGCTGCAGTCGTGCTAACTTCTCCTTGAGATTTTATCATTGCTTTTCTGCTCAATGCATCCGCTACCACGTTCGCTTTTCCCGGATGATACTGGATTTCACAATCATAGTCTTTCAATAGTTCCAGCCATCTCCTTTGTCTCATATTCAACTCCTTCTGATTAAATAGATAAGTAAAACTTTTACGGTCCGACTTAATCTGAAATTTCTCTCCGTATAGGTAGTGTCTCCATATCTTGACAGCATGTACTACTGCCGCTAACTCCAAATCTTGAGTGGGGTAATTTTTCTCATGTACCTTCAACTGTCTCGAGGCATAAGCAACTACTTGCTCTCCTTGCATAAGCACACATCCTAGTCCCAATCTCGATGCATCAGTGTATAAGGTAAATGTCTATCCTGGAACGGGAATGGTCAAAATTGGGGCGGATATCAATCTAGTCTTTAGTGTTTGAAAACTCTTTTCACACTTATCCGTCTATACAAATTTTTCTCCTTTCTTGGTCAGACTGGTGAGAGGTACGGCAATCCGAGAATAGTCTTCTACGAATCTCCGATAATATCCAGCTAAACCCAGAAAACTTTTAATTTCTGAAACACTCTTTGGTGCTTCCCACTTCACAATAGCCTCGATCTTACTGGGGTCCACTTTGATTCCTTTTGCGGATACTACATGGCCTAGAAAGGCGACTTCACTTAGCCAAAACTCACACTTCGAAAATTTGGCATATAACTTCTCTTTCCTTAAACGTTGTAGGGCTGCGTTTAGGTTCTTGACATGGGTTTCCTTGTCTTTGGAGTATACCAATATGTCATCAATAAATACTATAACCAACGTATCCAACATATCATGGAAAACTCGGTTCATAAGTTCCATGAATGTTTCCGGTGCATTAGTTAATCCGAAGGACATCACTAAGAACTCATAATGTCCGTATCTTGTCCTGAAAGCTGTCTTCGGAATGTCACCTTCTTTAATCTTCAATTGATGATAGCCTGATCGAAGATCGATCTTTGAAAATACCTTCGCTCCTTGTAACTGATCGAACAAGTCATCGATCCTGGGTAGTGGATATCGATTCTTGATTGTCTGCTTATTCAACTCTCGATAGTCGATACATAATCGAACACTACCATCCTTCTTCTTTACGAACAACACCGGTGCTCCCCATGGAGATATACTGGGTCTAATATAACCCTTATCCAGTAGTTCTTGTAATTGCACTTTTAATTCCTTCAATTCAGTAGGAGCCATTCTATACGGTGCTTTTGATACCAGTGCGGCTCCAGGTATTAGGTCTATTACAAACTCCGTGACACGGTCGGGCGGTAATCCGGGTAGTTCCTCCGAAAATACATCTGGGTAATCCCGCACGACGTCAATATCTCTCATTCATGGCGCGTCCTTGGTTAGGTCGACCACTGATACTAGATATCCGATGGCTCCTTTTTCAAGGCACTTCTTAGCCTTTAATGCTGAGAGTATGAGCTTGCGTCTCCTGGGAAGTTTGGTTCTCGAGAAACTGAATTCTGCTCCTTCTTTGTCTTTGAACGTTAGCTTCTTCTCGGCACATAACAGATTTGTAGAATGCCGAGCTAACCAGTCCATTCCCAAGATGACATCGAAGTCTGACATCTCAAGTTGTATTAAAGTTGCATCCAAAGTTTTCTCGCCAATGAAAACTGGACATGGCCCATAACCTTTCTCTAATTCCACTTCTAATCCCATTGGTGACCGTACAAGTAACTTGTAGTCTAATGTTTTGATGGGTAAATTGGTCTTCTTTCCAAACAACACAGATATAAATGAATGCGTAGCTCCTGAATCAAAGAGTACTCTGGCTGGTATGCCATTGATAGGTACAATACCTGTAATCCATTTTTACTTAGTCTACATGCTCAATCAATGAAATTATAATCTTAAAAGTTTCGGTCATACCTGTGACCACATCGGGCAATGCGGCTGCATCCTCTGATGTAACGGCATATACCCGTCCTTGATGTAACTGCTTCTTGGGTTTTGGACATTCTCTTGCCATATGCCCTGGTTGGTTGCAGTTATAACACTTCGGGGCTTCGGAATTTGGCTTTGGCTGTGGTTGAGCTGCGGAAGTAGACTTTGGTGCAGTAGCAAAATTCTGAGGACGAAAAGGTTTATACGTCCTATTATTGCTTCCGTTGTAGGAGTTTTTGGCTGGTCTCTTGATGCCTCTGTTCTGGGAGAAATAACTCTCCTTCTGGCTCGATTCGATCACTCGAGCAATCTGGACAGCTTCGTTGTAGATTTTCTTCTCTAAGCCCAGAACATTTTCTCTTATGCTTCCTCTTAGTCCCGCGACGAACCTATGGGTTTTTGTATCTTCTTCTTGCATGCTAGCCGGTGCGAAGAAAAACAGCTCCTCATAGCGCTGTTGATACGAGTCTACGGACATCAGCCCCTGGTACAGACTCAGAAATTCCTTCTCCATTGAATCTCTGAAGCTTCTTGGGAAATACTTCTCGAAGAATGCTTCTTTATATATAACCCATGTCAGTAGGGCATGCTTGGTCAATAAATACGTCTTTGTAGATTTCCACCAATGGTGTGCGTCGCCTTTGAGCATGAAGGTGGCTCATAGTACTTTCTCTTCCTCGGTAATAGTCATCATAAGGAAGTTCCTTTCCATTTCGTCTATCCAGTGTGCTGGCCACAGTGGATCAGACGGCTTGCCATTGAATTCCTTAGGTTTCATCTTCAAAAATCTCTCCACTAATCGGGAGTGATCCAGTTGATTTTGGTATGCCCCAAACATAAAGGGTGGATACTGATAGTTCCCTTGGGCTGCTTCTGGGACTTGCACTGGAATTGGTGCAGCCGGTTGTTGAGGTGTCTGTTGAGCTGGGTGATTACCCACTGGGGCTGTACTAGCTTGCCCAGTGTGCATGGTTGCAGCCTGAGTGGCTTGAAACATAACTCCCATTGCAACCTGCATTTGAGCTTGTGCGTGTTGCATTTGCTATAGCTGTTGTGCCAGATTCATAACCACAGTTGCTAGCTCTGGTGGTGGAGGTGGCAAATTTGTAGGGCTTGCTGGTTCTGGATTACCCTGTGCATGGTTATTCTCTTGACTAGTCTCCTCCACTGGTGGTGGTGGTGGGACCCCATATTTCGGTCTCGTCGGGTAACTCTACGGCCAGACATAATTCCTTTCGGTGATTGTCGGTGCCTGAAATTTCATCAAGGTAGGTTAGAATTCATTTATATCTCATGTAGGCACACTAACCGATAAGAAATTTCAATTTCTAACTCATTTTATAAAAAAAAATACTGTCTTTTCTATGCAGGGTCGATGGTGAGGGTCGCTGGTAGGTCCGACCCTGGGTATTCGACCCTGGGGATGACCTGTTCTTCCCGAGAGCTGAGGGTCGATGCGAGGGTCGATGGGTGTCCGACCCTCAGTCCGACCCTCGATTTTCTATCAGATTCCCGAGAGCCAAGGGTCGATGGGAGGGTCGATCCGAGGGTCGATGGTATCAGTCGAATTGTCCGACCCTCAAACCAAAAATCAGATTTTTAAGATCCGATTTTAGGTCATTTCTCACTATTCCTCCCCCGTTTCGACTCGCCTCCACTCTCTGAGTTGCTACAGTGCTACTCCACTGTTCTTGGTCGGTTTAACTCCGGGTTTCGACGCCCACGTCATCCCTACAGGTATATCCTCTCACCTTTACCTGTTTTTAGGTTTTCTTTTCTAGGTTTTTGCCCATTTAGCTCGTATTTTCCAAATTAAACTTTTTCAAACTGTAAAAATTCGATTTTTATTGGGGGCTTTTGTTATTGGGGTCTTGAGGAACGAAAGCCCTCAAAAATTTTTGAGTTTCATCGGTTGGTTATCGAGAAACTTAAAATTTTCTCTTTTTGCCCTAATTTGTCGACATTTTTTATTTTTCTTGAATTTCTTCAAATTGGACATCGTCAGTTAAAATTTTCTACTGCATGTGGGTTGTAGGATATGTTTTAACCTACGTAAGTTCTCATGCCCACTTATATGGTGAGAAATGGGGCTCTATTTTAAGTTTTTGGATTTTTATCCTATTAACTCCTTGTTTCTTTTCTCCTTCTTATTTTTGCAGATACTATGGCCCGTACCAAAGTGCCAAGATTGCGTGATCCACTTTGCTTCCGTTCGAATGAAGCCGAGGCACAGTATGCTGACTATGCCCGTAAGAAGGTGGAAGGGGTCCGCATGGTGAACTTGGCTGAGCTAGCCTTGTTCAATGTAGAGGGAGCATTTGGTGATATGGGGTGGCTCCCTGTCATCACATACGATGCGTGCACATGTCCCGACTTGGTACGCCAGTTCTATTGTAATCTCCAGGTAGTGGGGAATTACAATGACGTTGAGCACGGCCAGGAGTTGCGCATCACCAGCTACGTCAAGGGGGGGCACATCTCCTTTGATTATCGGCAGCTGGCCGATCTGTTGGGCATTACCTATGATGGCCCTATGGTGTACTGTGCACCGGGAGAGCCACAGTTTGTTGAGATGGAGATGAGGGCAGAGATCGACAACTAGTTGCTCCGTCCCGATAGATGGCAGATGAGAGCTTGCTACTTGCGTCCAGCTCCACGGGTCTTCTGCAAGATTATCCAGCATAATCTGATCCCGCAGAGTGGGCATTATGAGAGGGTCTCTCAGCTGACTCAGTTCTTGATCTACTACATCTGCACTCGCCAGCCGGTCTGCCTTCCTTACATCATCATGCGGACGATGATTAGTGCCACATTTTCCGGTCATAGGGGTAATCTACCCTATGGACGCATGATTACAGTGCTACTGACCCGTCTGGGGGTGGATCTGGTAGATGAGAAGATCCAGGAGAAGACCTTCTCGTCGCCTCTAGATTGGGAGGCTATCTACAAGATGGGGCTACGAAATGCGGAGGTTAGCGATGAGGAGAGGAACGCGATGGTGCGCCCTCACACTCGGGTTGAGATGGCTGATGCTGAGGCTGCTGCTAGGGCTCGTGGGGATCCGGTCGATGATGACGATCGTATGTATATGGATGTCGACGCGATACCACCGCCATCACCCACACATGCGGATAGGGCTGGTACTTCTGCTGCGGCGGCTTCGGTACCAAAGACCGGCCCTTCTCATGGGGCTGGTCCTTCACGCCCACCAGCTGATGACGTGCTGAGTATGTTTCACGAGATTAGAGAGGCTCAGCGCGCATCGGATCTGAGGATAGGGGAGCTCCTAGACGCCCAGCATCGGACTGATCAGAGGGTGGCTGATCTCACAGCTAGTCTGCAGGCGACTCAGACCCAGGTGGCATGGTTGACTAGGGACTATGCCGAGGACTATGACAGAGACCGTGAGGCACCGCCTCCTCCTTCGCCTCCAGCTTCCTGATTTGTACTTTACTTTTCTTGTACTACAGAGTAACTGTCCGGGTTGTGGACTGTACTCTGCTTTAGCGATGTATATACGTTTTGTTTCTCTCACTCCTTGTATGTAACTGGTTTTCCCTTTAATAGATGCATTATTCTCTTTTTAATTCGGTTTCAATCATCACTTGTGCTTACAGTGTGTTTGTATTAAAGCTTTTAATTTATCCTATCTCAGTTCACAATGGTCTTGAATGCGTGTCAGTTCGGCGGGTAAGGCCTGAGAAGCTCTGATACCAAATTGTCACACCCCAATTCTGCACTGTTCAGAATGGTGTGATGAACCACTAAATAATCAACGGTTCAACCAGGATCTCTAATAAGCTATCCCCGCGTTATCCAAAATTACACGCATCCACAATCATAATCAGAGTAAATACACAATAGCGGAAATCTTATAAATAAATGAACTGAGAACTAAAATGATATTAATAACTTAATAGAAAAATTATTCTGTATCAACCGAGACATAAGTAAATATCAATACAAGTCTTTAATAAATCCAAATAAAGAAACCTATAAAAATATCTAATCAAATACACACGAGTTGCACTCGCAAGAGGAGTCGTGTGTATCAGCTTCAGCTCCAGCGTCCATCGCTACTATATTCCCGTACACAGATGCGTTCATATAATCTTCGACTGTGTAACCTGCATCATCAACTAAAAATATTCGACGTCGAGGGGTGAGCACACAACACAGCTCAGTGAGTAGCCAAAACAATGCAACAATACATATGCATGTAAAAAGTCAATTTATATCTTTGGTTTGGTTTATAGTTTGCAATGCGCAATAGAAAGGTTGGGTGGTCAAAGGTTAATGTTTATTGACACCGCCTCTATACACAGGGTGTGGAAGTCCGCCCGAAGGTTAACGTTTATCGTCGTCCCCATCCACCCTACCATAACATTATACAACAAAGGTTAATGTTTATTGCTATACAATGCTATACTAACACGTAAGCCCCTGTTAGCGAGGGCTTGCAAACTGGGCTCGAAACTAACCAATCCTAATGCCAAACAGTGTATCCAAGGCCTCACCCCAGCATCCCTCAGAATGCCCATAGAGATAGAGCTAAGGCCCCCCGGTAAAGTCAGAGACTACAAGGACCGAGACCACCTCCCCTGATACTCTACGACAAAATAGTTCTGCTAAGGTAATGGCGATACGACGATGTCAATGCACAAGACTTGAGTTAGAGATAGAGCTAAAGTGCTGAGACCCGCCAAAGGTTAACATTTATTGACGTTCTCATCACACCTCCCCTGATACTCGCTCGCATCAAGCACATCAACCACACACATACAAGCACATGCCTATTCCTATCATCATCATCATCATCATGTTATAAACAATAAAGTAAATATGCATGAACAAGTAATAGAAATATTGGATGGCATGCTGTATGCACATTACAACATATTCGCATAGAATCAAACATAGCATAGGACTCAAGAAAATGAAAATAGTTTATTATTAACCAATTTAGTTTGGAGTTAAGGTTCCTCACCTTAGCTTGCTAAAAGATATTTTTCCAAGCTTTAGAATCACCGTTATAATGTTATTATATTGCTAGCAAACCTAACAAAGTCGATAGAATTTAATTAGAATTAATTCGGAATTTAAAACCATTCTGTCAACTAAGGGTCGATGCTAGGGTCGATGCTAGGGTCGATGGGTCTATCGACCCTCCCCTCATTCTAAACTTACCGAATGCTGAGGGTCGATGGTCAGAAACACCTAGGGTCAGATGGTCTATCGACCCTCGGTGCGACCCTCGATGCACTCTGGTCCAATTTCCACTTTTAAATCCACTCTTCGTGTTTGGGGTCCTATGGCTTGCTTCCTACATTCATTCAACAGTCATTCCATGGTCTAGAACCATGTATAATCCATCTAAATAGTTTTCATGCATCATCCTATGGTTTTCCATGAAAACCTAACCATGAATGGATGGTTTGGGTTTCTCCGAAATCCTACACTCATCCATATTTAACCTAAGGTCTGTAGAAACTCATGGAATTAGTATCCATACCTGAGAAGATTACTTTTCTCTGGAATTTCTTCTCCTTTTTGCTAAGTCTTTCTCCTTGTCTCCTTTCTTCCTCTTTTCCTTCTTCTCTCTTTCTCTCAATTCAATTAGGATTGTAAAAGGGGTGAAAATGGCTTAGGGACGTCCTTTAAATAGAGTAGGAATGTCCTATAATAGTCCCATTGAGATTTGGAAAGAATCCCAATCAAAAATTAGGAAATTTCCAAATTTCTATATTCGGTAGAAACCGAGGGTCGATGGGAGGGTCGATGATCCTGTCGACCCTAGGGTCTTAAGCTGTCCGACCCTCCCTTCAAATCTGAAGGTCTGACATTCTGTTTTGGGAGGTCCGACCCTACTTGGCTGGGTATGCGACCCTCCCCTAAAATTAAGTGTTTTTGGGTCGATTTTATACCTGGGATCTCGATCTCCATCACACCCTTGGTCCACTTTACTCGACCATGATGGGTAAACCTGATTCAAGGTGGTAAGACCGGGTTAGATTGACACGGGTCTTACAGTATATCCTATTGTTATTTAGTACATTGTATATTTCGATATCATTACATGCTTTTGCGAATATCGTCCATTGATCTTGCATGTTTATGTGTTTTATTTTTTGCCATCAATCCAAAATGAGTTAATGTTAAATCTGGCCCATTGATTATAAATTTTGATGTGATGAAAGATGGCCGTTGGTTTTGTATTTTGGTGGATTAAATATGGGCCATTGGATGTTGATTTGGACCGTTGGATTGATTTCATGAGTGATTTAAATGATTTAAACCATTAGATGATCATTTCAAATGTTTTCAACCGTTAGATCCTCATCGTGAGTGATTTTGAATGATTTCAACCATTGGATCTTCATTATGAGTGATTTTGAATGATTTCAACCGTTGGATCTTCATTGTGGGTGTTTCTAAAGGAATATGAATGTTTGGATTGTGATCTTGAGTGATCTGATTCATAAATTATCTTTGGGAGTAACTTTAATCAATGTGAATGGTTGGATTATCATGATGAGCGATCTAAACCATTGTATTATCTTTGGAAATGATTTTTAATCAATCTAAGTGGTTGGATTATCATGATAAGTGATCTGAACCGCTAGATAATCTTTGGAAATGATTTTAATCAATCTGAACGGTTGGATTATCATGATGAGTGATCTGAACTGCTAGATTATCTTTGGGAATGATTTAAATGAATCTGAATGGTTGGATTATGATCTTGATGAATCTAAACCATGGAATCTTGATCATGAGGGTCTTAGATAAATCTGAGCTATTGAATCCTGATCATAAGTGTCTCAAAAAGGAATTTAAACCATTGGATCTTGATCATGGGTGTTTTGTTGAATCTGAATGGTCGGATGTTGATTTTGAGTGATTTGAACCATTAGATTATCATTTTGTGAAATCTGAGCTGTTGATCTTGGCTATTTTAATGAAATCTGAGTGTTGACCATGATCATCAATTTTTAAAGAGATATAACCGTTAGAGTGAGGATTTGATATTGTCTATATTGTTATATCCATGCATCTACCATGCTCACTTGATTACACTGTCATATTGTGCACTACCATGCTTAGGATGCTTATACTGCTAGCTTTGTGCATACTACCATGTTTGATATGCCTATTAATGCCATGTTTGAATGATATCTGTTGTAGGCAAAGAACTTACTTTCCGCTACACCCTAGTCGAACTGCCATGCATGTACACTGATAGAAGACATTGCTTGGTATGGGGACGTGCATGTAGGCACCCACATTCAGGGAAGGGTAAAAGTGGAAAAGATAAAAGCCTTAATCAAGAATCATGAAACCTAGCCCAACAATTCCAAAAAATTAGGGTCTAGTTTAGAAGGGTAGCTTTAGGAGGATCCCTACCTTTCAACTCATTCCTCTAAGGTGCAGAAACCAAGATAGGTGTGATGTGAATCCAACCATAGATCATCTAGGATCATCATTCGGTCCGGCTAGATCACCCATATTCCAACCCAAGCGGGTCGCCCAATGAACAACATTTCGAACTACGCAGATCCTGATTCTTAGGACAAACCCTAAGATACGTAGGTAGTCTGGAAACTCTCAAATACGGTTCCACACCTCAATCAATACACTCTACTCCCTGAGAGACACACCTACTCCCTGAGAGACACACCTACTCCTTGAGAGACATACCTACTCCCTGAGAGACATACCTACTCCCCGAGAGACATACCTACTCTCTGAGAGTACACATACTTTACTCCCTAAGAGTGCTCGCATATCTTAGTCCCTGAGATTATCCAATCTACACCATAGTCTTCTTAGGTCCTCCATATCCATATCCATGTTCACTAGGCTATCTCAAGATTCAATCTCAATCATCATCAAGCATAAATTTCAACTTGAACAATTGAATCTAAGGAAGCTTAATCATAATCCACATCCATAAACTTTAATCACCTTTTGTTTCAAACTACATTTTGGGCTTGATTTCTAGGATTGGAATACGTAGGCAATTTGAAATGTTCTGAACATCTCAGATTCAGTCCATCATCGAACCATATTTGGTTCGGTTCATTGTATATTATTTTGCTTGTTTTCTTACTTTTGAGAACATGTTTGGCTGAACTTAGGCTAGAAGAACTTAGCAACTTGGCATAGGATCCCCATGAGCCCTAGTCATTATCCATTGACCATGAACAGTCAGAACCATAAAGTCTAAGGAAAGTAGAATCATATAGGAGGACGATTTTCAGATCGGGCAGCTTTGGGTGCCTAACACCTTCCCAAACTGTACCTTGAACGCTTACCCGTTCTCTGATAGACCAAAGCCGATATGTTGGGTCATGAGTCAATAGAAGTCTTATCTCATGATGAGACTACATTTTAGGTCCTAGACCTTAATCTAGGTGGCGACTCTAAATCTTTCACCGTCCATTTCAGCGTAGGTGGACATCTGTCCTCACAGTGGCGACTCCGCTGGGGAATCCACGTTCAGACTCCTATTCACTTTCCTTACATTGATTGACTGACATTGGATGCTAGATCTAGGGCTACTATATTTATGATTGTACATATTGTTTTGAGGGGTTTGGGTTCACTCACACATCGTGCTATTAGTCGACCCGGGTCCTCATGCTTATGGGATCTCCTGCTAGGTGAAAAGTACAGCCTTGACACGTACCTTGTAAAAGTCTCTACTATGGAGAGCCTCTGACGTTTGTTTCTCGGGTCCACCCGGGGAAGCGTTATACTTCTCTAGGTCGTTCGACATTTTGCAAAATGGTATATCAAAAGGAATCGAAGGGCCCATGATTCACCGTGTAGCCTGGAATAGGTCCACTCCTCCTCGTCAAGGTAGCCTTTGCTGGTCCTAACCCAGAGTGAGCCACATTGTAAGACCCGTATCAAACTAACCGGTCTTACCACCTTGAATCAGGTCTACCCATCATGGTCGAGCCCAATGGACCAAGTGCGTGAAGGAGATAACGATCCCAGGTATTAAACTGACCCAAAAACACTAAAATAGGGGGGAGGGTCGCACACCCAGCTAGGCAGGGTCGGACCCCCCCAATACAAAAGTCAGACCCTGAGTTTCAAACCGGGGGTCGGACAATTTAGAACCAGGGGTCGACGGGATCTCCGACCCCCTCATCGACCCCCAGTCTGCCGATAGAAACCGTGATTTAGAAACTTTCTAAATTTCAATGGGATTCTTTCCTAAGCTCAGTGGGACTTATTTTGGGAGTTTCTACTCTATAAATAGGACGTCCCTAAGCCTCTTTCACTCCTTTTAGAACCTTAATTGGATTGAGAGAAAGAGAAGAGAAGGAGAAGAGAAGGAGAAGAGAAGGAAAGTGGAGAAGAAGACCAAAGAGAAGGCTTCAGAGAAACAAGTCTAATTCTCAGGTATGGATACCATCTCCATGAATTTTCTTAAGACCTTAGAGTAGATAGTGAAGAGGGTATGATCTAGGAGAAACTCAAATCATCCATCCATGGTTAGGTTTTAATGGAAAACCATGGAGGAGATCATTAAAACCATGTAGAGGAATAAACTATAGTTATAAACCATAGACCATGTATGGAATGGATTATAGAAGCAAGCCATAGGACCCAAACACAAAAGAATGGACTGTAGGATGAAAATTTCGACTAAACCCATGGGGGGTCGCACATGGGGTTGATGGAGAATCGACCCTACCAGACTCTAGCATCGACCCCCAGTGTTCGGGAAGTCCAGAATAGGGGTGGTAGCACCCAGGGTCGATGGAACATCTGACCCTGGCATCGACCCCCAGTTAACAGCAAGTTTTTAAAATTAGAATTAATTATAATTAAATTCTATCGACTTGATTAGGTCTTCTAGTGATATAATAGTGATATTAAGTTGATTCTTAAAGCTTGAAAGAGGATCTACAATCAAGCAAAGGTGAGGGAACAAGACCTAAACTAATTGGTTAATAATAAACTATTTTTATTTCTTGAGTCCAATGCCATGATTGATTCTATGCGTGTATGCTTGTCATGTGCATTTAACATGTCATCCAATATTTCTATTATTACTGTTCATGCATATTTAAATTTATTGTTTATAACATGATGATGATGATGATGATGATAGGAATAGACATGTGAATGTATGTGTGTGGTTAGTGTGTTTGATGCGAGCGAGTATCAGGGGGGTGTCATAGGTCGGGCCTTAGCACTCTAGCTCTATCTCTAACTCAAGTCTTGTCCACTGACATTGACGTATCGCCATTACCTTAGCAGAGCTATTACATCGTAGTGTATGAGGGGAGGTGGTCTCGGACCGTGTAGTCTCTGACTCTACCGGGGGGCCTTAGCCCTATCTCTATGGATATATTGAGGGATGTTGGGGTGAGGCCTTGGATACACTGTTTGGCATTAGGATTGGTTAGTTGCGAGCCCAGTTTGCAAGCCCTCGCCAGCAGGGGCTTACGTGTTGGTATGGGTAGAGTATCAAGGGAAGTGTCATAAGCCGGGCCTCAGCACTTTATCTCTATCTCTATTCCATGGTAGGGTGGATGGGAATAACAATAAACGTTAACCTTTGGGCGGGCCTTCACACCCTGTGCATAGAGGCTAGGCGGCCACCGAACCTTTCTATAGCGCATTGCAAACTTATTTACCAGACCACAGATATGAATTGAATGCATGCATATGATTGTTGCATTGTTTTGTTTGCTCACTGAGCCATGATGTGTGCTCACCCTTTCGATGTCAAATATTTTTAGTTGATGATGCAGGTACCACTGTCGAAGATTATATAAATGCTCCTGTGTATGGGCACGTGACGGTAATAGAAGCTGAAGACTTAGTGGATACGCATGACCCCTCATGCGAGTGCAACTCATGCGTATTCGATTAGATTTTGTTTGAATTATTAAAGGAATGTAATTGATATTTTATTCATTTATGTCTCAGTTGATACAACAATAACTTGATATTTTATTTATGATTATCACAGTTAGATTTCTCAGTTCATTTATTATTAAGACTTTCGCTATTGTGTATTTATTCTGATTATGAATGTGGATGTGTATGGTTTTATTTTCAACAGACACAGCCTATTAGAGATCCTGATTGAACCGTTGGTTTATTAGCGGTTCATCACACCATTCTGAATAGTACGGAATTGGGGTGTGACACACATGCTTGTTATTTTTTGGTTCATCCCTGAACCGACTATGTAAATTCCGACTCAATTACGACATCTATGCCTATGACATCAAAGTTCTGCCTATTTTGATTCTCAATCTATCAACATGTTTGGATTCACACTTGAGGATTTAATGTGTTGAACCTTTCATTATTGATACATCAAGTCTTAAAAATTATCGAAAAATATCTATCATGGCATGGATATTATGATCGAATGGGAGTTTACCAGTTTGTTCAGTCATAAACCACTTTTTGCTAACTTATCCCTTATGAAAGTTTAAGGATGAGCATATTCGTTTCAATTTCTTTGTTTTTGATAAACCAAGTGGTTGGACCTTGTCACCCCAATGACCCGTTTTGGGTTAAGAGGCTCAAACCCGATCACGTGGTCATTCAAAGCAACTAAATTGGTGCAGATAATGTTTGTTTAAGGGATTTCATAAGAGAGCTAACATTTGTATGGTTGAGTCTGCCCTGTTTGTGCATGTTAATTTCCTCTCTATCCTATTTCCATTCCAAGAATCCTAATACTTGTAAACTTTGGCCTTTTCTGGGACCTATATCAGGAGTCACCCTAGTCAACAATCATTTTTACCTCGTGGGTGAGAGATCCCATCGCTGGGAGGTTATCAAGAGAGTCCACACCTGAACCCATTTGCCCTGCCTCGACGAGACCAGTTGAAGCTATGAGTGAAGGACATAATCCCGCTTAAGGGGAAACAAAAGCTAGGATGGCAAAGATGGAAGATGCCATAACTATGATGGCTACCCTGATGAAGAAAATGGATGCAAAACTGCAGTCCCAAGAGTCAGGGACCGAAAGAGTAGAGACACCGCATTTACCTTCGAGCTCTACACCTGAGGTGGTAGAAGAAATTGAATACAGAAAATCTCCAACCATACAAAAGTCTCACAGTTGAGAAATCAAGAGAAGAGGATGGCCCATACAGAGATAGGTTAAGCCAAGTAGAGAAGATTCTGAGAGGTTTGAAAGGGGTAGAGAGTCTTATTATTGATGCTGAAGGTTTATGTTTCTTCCCAGAAGTGAAGCTGCCTCCTAAATTCAAATGGACCACAAAAAAATTTGATGGGACGGGTGATCCCAAAACCCATTTAAGGTCATTCACCGGCCTACTGAAACAAGGCCAAGGTTTAACTGATGAGCAGTTGGCGCAAGCATTCCAATTCTCACTGATAGGTGGGGCCCACAGGTGGTTAATGAATCTGAATCCGTCACAAATCCACTCAAGGCATTCATAAACTTCTATTCTTACAATACTGAGAATGAGACCCATAGGAGGCAGCTCGAAACCATGATACAGAAGTCAGATGAAACTTTCACAGAATACTTGTCCCGGTTCAGGTCATTGGCGGCAAAACTTTGGGACCGATCGTCTAAGAGGGATCAGGTCCAAATGATGATGAGGGGTTTGAACAAAACTTATAAGACTTATATCTTTGGACAAGATATACTCACTTTCGAAGGACTCTTGGTTATGGGACAGCAGGTGAAAGACGCCATCAATCACGGAGATGTCCTACCAACCAAGGCAGAAAGGTCAGAAGTTGGTTTGAATTGGAAGTCATACCCATCCAGGGGTTCAGGATCTAACCCACCTGCAGTGTGGCCGCTACAAGCTCAGCACCGTTGATCGTAGAGACTACAGCTCCTTCCTCTACCGCACAAAGGTTCGGACCCAGAAGACAGTTCACAGAACTGGGCATGACTAGAACATCGCTCTTTGACAAGCTAGTTAAAGGAGGAAAGCTCAAAATTCTGGAAACGCTGCCTGTTCCAAACCCGTTACCTCACTATTGGCGCCCGAATGAATTCTGCAAGTACCATAATCAAAATGGGCACGATACTGAGTATTGCACCGCTTTGAGGCATGCCATACAAGATCTACTGGATTCTGGGAAATTCAAGCTCCAACCAAGGCAAGCGTCTGTCGCAAACAACCCCCTTCCTCATCATGTAGTAAATTTTATAGAATGGGGGGAGATGCATTAAGACAAGGGCATTCCAATTGAAACTGTCCAATTTGTGAATGGAAGAAGTGCCACACCTAGTGATGAAGTGAACTTAGTTTCCATCGAAGAAGTAGGGGTGAGTATGAAGCATACTTCCCAGAAATTCCTCAACATACGGTGGCGGGGACAGAGGCAGAAGAGCCACTCATTATTTACCAATAGGACAATGAAGCGGAAGATACTTATATGACCAATCAATCTATAGAAATGGAGGTAATATTTCCAGAGGATCATCAGTACTCATTGGCAGAAGTAGATTCAGAGGAACCACTCATCATCTATTTTTCAAAGAATGAGTCAGAGATAGCTCAATTGAACTAGCAGTTTGTGGAAATGAAAGTGGTCTTCCCTGAAGACGAAGAAGAAATAGCAGAAACCAGGACCGGTAAAAATTTTAAACCAGCCCACCTTGTAGTTGAGAACCCAGCTCATTTAATGAGAGAGAAGGACAAGGGTCAGAGTAGTTAACCAGAACCTCAGGACCCGATGTTGAAGCAGCTTCAAAAGACCCAAGCAAATGTGTTCATATGGGGGCTACTGATGGCTTCCAAAACTCATAAAGATGTAATCCTTAAGTCTTTGGCAAGTATTCAAGTCCCAACTTCAACTGATTGTCATGAGTTGGCAAAAATAATAGGGGGAAAGTATGCAGTAAACTCCATCGTCTTTGGAGATGAGGATCTTCCCCCGGAAGGCAAAAATCATAACAATCATTTGTACATCACCATCAAATGCCGGGGTAAAAGCATCTTTCAAGTTTTCATTGACACTGGGTCAACTCTAAATGTGTTCCCCGTTGGTACCTTCAAGCATTTGGGGTTCAGTGAATCTGAGCTCAGGCCTTCCGATATGACCATCCGAGCATATGATAATACAAGGAGGGCTGTTTTGGGTGTTTTCACTGTGCCAATACAAGTTGGACCTACAGAGTTTCTAACTGAATTCTAAGTCATAGACATTTCATCATCTTTCAGTATACTTCTAGGCAGACCTTGGATACACATGTCTGACGCAGTGACGTCTAGTTTGCATTAAAAGGTCAAGTTCATCCACAATGGTACCACAGTGACAATATTTGCAGATTCGATAGCTGTGAATGCGCTAGCTACCGGATAGAGTAATGTGGGATCAGGACAAAATGGGCCCCAAGACCATCCTCTCAGAGGGTTTCAGATCACTAACATCCTAGCAGACCTTGGATACACATGTCTTATTTCCCATGTATGGGCCTCGGTTCAAATCAATAGAGTAATGTCAACATGTTGTCTTTGTTAAACAATGAGTAAAGATTTGGACTGGGGTATACCCCCACCAGGCATGATTTGAGTCTGATAGAAGAAAAGAAGAGGAGAGCCGATGATGCGTTTTGGAGGCTCGAGAGGAGGAAATATGGGAGCAACAGCAGGGGTACGATAAAGGAAACAGGCATGGGTTGTAGAAAATGGCAACCACAAAGGACAGATGAACCAATCTTTCAAGCACAGTTCGACAAGTTGGATGAAGATGAACAAGTCGTTCCACACTCAAAGATACTCAATGGGTATTTCGTCAAAGAACGAGAGAATGTTGCATTTTGTGGTTTCTCTGAACCATGGCTAGACGTAAACCTACAGAGATGAGTACCCGGCTTTGAGATATTTTTTAACTGCACCATTGATTGGGTAGAGCTAGAGCAGATCAAGATCCAAAGGCAGGAAGAAGAGCAAAAGTCAGAGACGGGGTCAATCAGCATCGGTAACTTGTTCAACGAAGACCAAGTTTTAATGCTCAATGGAGAAGATCAAGATGGAAATCCCGATCCACAATAGTTCATCCTTCATATCAATGGAACAATCCCTAATTGGACTTATTTAGATGCTTTTGTCTACCCAAAGGGGTTGTCGTGTAATCATTATAGTATGGCCATGTCTGGGTCCGAAGTCCAAGAGTCCTTAGTTAGAGTCGAGTCTTTAAAAAGCTTTGAGTCTGTTCCACTTGGAACCTCCTCCTCTGTACCTTTATTTTCAAGCATTAATAAAGGAAATATTTCCAATTATACTGCGTCTACTTCTTCCAATCCCCTTTCTTTTAACTCTAACTTTGATGATGATGAAAGTGATGAACTTCCTCCTGAAATTCTACAATCCATCAAAGCCTCGGAAGAGAAGAAAGCCCAACCTATCGGTGAAGATTTCAAGAAGATCAATCTCGGCACAGAAGAGCAATCACGAGAAATCAAAATTGGCATGACCTTAACAGATGAGGAAAATGTCCAATTGACAAAGCTATTGGTGGAATTTCGAGAGGTGTTTGCATGGTCTTATAAAGATATGTCAGGGATAAACCCGGAAGTGGTGCAACATAAGATACCTCTGATCCATAATGCTAAGCCACATAAGCAGAAGTTGAGGCGCTTAAAAGCCGAGTGGACTCTAAAAGTCAAAGAAGATATAATGAAACAGTTTAACGCCGGGTTTTTAGAAGTATCAAAATACCCAGAATGGTTGGCTAATGTGGTAAGAAAGATGGTAGACAGAGAGTGTGCGTGGATTACAGGAATCTAAATAAGGCCAGTCCCAAGGATGACTTTCTGCTGCCAAAGATAGATATCCTAGTTGATAACACGGCTAACCATGCACTCTTGTCATTCATGGATGGATTCTCAGGGTAAAACCAGATCAAGATGGCGCCTGAAGACAAGGAGAAGACCGCCTTCATCATAGACTGGGGTACCTACTGCTACACCGTAATGCCGTTTGGACTGAAAAATACAGGGGCGACCTATCAAAGGATGGCCACGACGGTACTACATGATCTGATCCATAAGGAGGTCGAGGTATATGTGGATGAGATGATTGTAAAATCACTTACCAGAAGAGATCATATCACAGCACTAAGAAAATTCTTCAAGAGAATCAAGCAGTTCAAGCTCAGGCTTAACCCACAAAATTGTGCATTTGGGGTAACGACAGGCAAAATGCTGGGCTTCATGGTCAGTCAGAGAGGAATTGAGATAGATCCTGCCAAGATAAAGGCAATATCTGAAATGTCACCCCCGTCTACAGAAAAGGAGATAAGAAGTTTCTTTGGGAGACTCCAATACATCAATCGGTTCATTGCACACTTCACTGCAACGTGCGAAGGAAGAATCAACCCAAAGAGTGGAACCCCAAATATCATTTGGCCTTCGACAAAATCAAGACCTATCTGGTAAATCCACCTGTATTGCCCCCTCCAGTCCCTGGGAAGCCATTGCTCCTTTACCTATTAGTATTAGAAGACTCCATGAGGTCAATGATAACCCAACATGATGAAGATGGACAAACAGAAAAGGCCATATACTACTTGAGTAAGAAGTTTGCAAGCTATGAAGGCAATTACTCACCGCTGGAAAAGACATGTGTAGCTCTAGTTTGGGTAACCAAGAGGTTGAGGCACTATATGCTATCATATTCCATCATACTTATTTCAAGAATGGATCCTCTGAAATATCTGTTTGAGAAGCCGGCATTGACGGGGAGATTGGCTAGATGGCTCCTATTGTTATCCGAATTTGATATCACGTATGTTACATAGAAGTCCATCAAAGGGAGTGCGATCGTGGATCATCTATCTGCCCACCCAATTGAAGACAATTTTGGAAATTTGGAGGATGTATTTCCTGATGAGGAAGTTCATATGGCCAAAGAAGAGCTAAAGCAAAGACACATGGATTGACGGTGCAGCCAATCATAGAGGGCATGGAGCAGGCGCACTTCTCATAGATCCAGAAGGTGAAGTTGTACCTTTCTCCCTCCGGTTAGAGTTTGAATGCATGAACAACACTGTGGAATATGAAGCTTGCATCATGGGACTCAAAGCAGCATTGTCCATCGGTATCAAGAAAATGAAAGTCTATGGAGATTCATCTATTGTAATCTACCAAGTTAGAGGAGATTGGAAGACAAAAGATAAAAAATTGATACCTTATCAGTAGCAGGCAAGCAATTTGGTGAAGAATTTTACAGAGATCGAGTTCGACTATTCTCCAAGGGACATAAATAAATATGTTGATGCATTGGCCACTTTGGTTTCAATGGTCGGTGATGATCCTGTTGAACGCACACGGACCCTGGTAATAGAAAGAAGGAGACAACCAACATATGCAGAAATCAATGCATTGACAATTGATGGTAGACCTTGGTTCGCACCCACAGTGGACTTCATTAGAGAAGGTAAATACCCAACAGAAGAAACGTCGGGAGAGAAGAAGTCATTAAGGTGATATGCTACGCAGTTCATCCTCTGTGAAGATATCCTTTATAAAAGATCATATGATGGGGTACAATTGGTCCACAATTCCTCATTGAGCAGATACATCAAGGAGTTTGCGGACCTCATATGAATGCTAGGATGCTCGCGAAGAAGATTCTGAGAATGGGGTATTATTGGAATACAATGGAAGCAGACTGCACGGAGTTTGTGAAGAACTGTCACAAATGCCAAATCTTTGCCAATCTGATACATATACCACCTACAGAATTACACACTCTCAGTTCACCCTAGCCATTTTCAACTTGGGGTATAGATGTGATCGAAAAGATTCACCCAAAGGCATCAACTGGGCATGAGTTCATTTTAGTAGCCATCGACTACTTTACCAAGTGGGTAGAGGCATAGTTTTAAAACTCAACCGAGAAGGGTCGAGATCTCGACCTTCTCGGTAGTCTCGAAAGGGTCGAGACGAGAAACTGGTTCGAAACTGGGTCTCGACCAGTTCTCGACTGGTTATCGACTAGTCTTGACCAGTTTCGAACTGGTTCAAGTTATTTTATAAGAGTCTCGGTCGAGAACTCGATCGAGACTCATTTTTTCTCTGAATTTCCTTTTGTTTTCTTCTTCTCCTCAATTCCTTCTTCTCCAACCTTTCATCTAAGGTTCGAAAACCTTTGTTCTTTGCAAATCTCTCCATCAAAGTGCTATTGGAGGCTCATTTTGACCTATTCTTTGCAAATTTAAGGTTTGAGGTATGGTTTTTTCCCTTAAAACTTACTATTTTACATGAATATGTTCAATACATGTTGGTTCATCATGTAATTTATATATGTGAGAGTCATTAGGCCGATCTACAACCTCATCCTTCCGAAATTATTTTCTTGCATATATATTTTTTATTTTGATTTTCTGTTAAAAAAATATATTTTCCAGCAATTAAAAATTAAAAAAAAAAGGATAAATATTAATTAGATGGTATTGAAAATATTATATGATGAACATCGTTGGCCGATCTACGTGGCCATGGTTTCATTTTTTTCTGTATATATATATATATATATATATTTTATTTTTTGTTTAAAAAAATAAAATATACATTTCATAAATATTAATCAGTTTACTTCCAAAATAATATATGTTGAACACCGTTGGCCGATCTACGCGGTCATGGTTTCAGTTTTTTTTTTCTATACATATTTTTATTTTTATGAATTTTTTTTAATAAATCTTATTTTTCAATAATAAAAAATATTAATACTTATCTACTGGTGTTCAAAATAATATATGTTAAACATCGTTGGCTGATCTACGTGGTCACGGTTTCAGTTTTTTTTTCTATGCATATTTTTATTTTTATGTATTTTTTATTAATAAATCTTATTTTCCAATAATAAAAAATTAATAAAAAAATATTAATACTTATCTACTGTTGTTCAAAATAATATATGTTGAATATCGTTGGCCGATCTACGCGATCACAGTTTCATTTTTTTTTTTTTGTACATATTTTTATTTTTATGAATTTTTTATTAATAAATTTTATTTTTCAGCAATAAAAATTAGTAAAAAAATTAATACTTATCTATTGGTGCTCAAAATAATATATGTTGAACATCACTGACCAATCTACGGTTTCATGTTGTCGGATTATATTTTTTGAAAAATAAATTATTTTTAGTTAATATCTAAAATTATTAATAATATCTAAATAATTATGAAAAATTAGGAAAAATATTATTTTTTCTTGTAACACAGTTTTAAAATTTTGAAAAGTAATTTCAATGTGTTTTGAGTTGTATTCGCATATTGATGCTTTTATGTTCTTCAATTTTAAGTTTTATTAATGTAAATCTATTGATTTAAATTTCTCTATTTATCATCTTATGTAACAGTGTCTCATTCTAAATATTATGGCTGCTTCGGGTTCTCGTGAGGGAGGTAGTGATGCTGTCATACTGACATGGCTTGGCAGCATTGTACCGCCATTGACATTGATAGAAATAAGACCTAATGCAAATTCTATGGGAAAAAACTTATGTCTGGTGGGATTACCAGACTTAAGCAACACTTGAGTGGGACTTCTATAGACGTGGCAAAGTGTGCTATAGTTCCTGTGGAGATTACCAGGGCCATAGCTACACAGATGAAGGGAGGCCAGTAGAGAAGGGCAGAGAAGGAAAAAAGTAAACAACAATTTGAGGAAACAATCCGAGGTACAGTGCATGGTTTGGATGATGATAGTTCAGATGATGATAGTCTAGAAACCAGGGGTTTGACTGAGGAAGAAGCCAGAGATCTGAGATGGGCAACAATGGCTAGTAAAGTCAGCCATGACATGGAAATGGAAAGGTTAAGGCAAAGAGCCTTAGGGGCAGGTGGTAGTAGATCATTTCAGCAGCCCGAAGAACCACAAACACGGAGTAAGGGAGGGTTGGCTTCTATGTTTAAAAGATCAAAAAGTACTAGAGCACAACCCCAGGCACCACCACCTATTGCTAGGGATGAGGATTATGTAGAGATTCTACAACAGGATCCAGCAGTTTTTAGAAAGGCTGGTGCCAAACAGAAGAGATTGAAGAGTATGTGGAACTGGAAGGGTACAAAATAATTTATTGGGGATGCCTTTGCTAGGTGGTCCATCTATAATAGTATCCTAGCAAATGCCACTGGTGGCCCATACTATCAGCCTTTCTTTGATGCAGTTGCTCAGGCTGGTCCTGGTGTTAAAGCCCCCACTCCATATGAAGTGATGAATATCTATCTCCCAAGAATTAAAAAAGAGTTAGAAATATGGATAGAAGCGTTAAAGAATAATTGGGGTGCATATGGGGTCACTATAATGTGTGATGGTTGGACTGGTCCCACTAGAAAGTCCATCATCAACTTCATGGTCTACAGTGATGGGAAGACATCATTCTTGAAGTCTGTGGATGCATCTGCATGCACAAAAGATGCTAACTACATCTATGGATTGCTACAGACAGTAGTGGATGAAGTTGGTGCTACAAATGTGGTGCAAATTGTGATAGACAATGGCAGCAACTACAAGAAGGCAGGAGAGATGATGATGGCTAACTATAACCTTTTTGGACTCCATGTGCTGCCCATTGCATTGACTTAATGTTGATGGACATGGGCAAGATCCAAAAAGTAAAGCAAGTGGTTGAACAAGCACACCATGTGACAACATTTGCATACAACCATGGCTATTCTTTGAACTTGCTGAGGAAGAAATGTGGAGGGGACTTGGTAAGACCCGGCATTACTAGATTTGCTGCCAACTACGTAGCACTAAAGAGCTTTCAGGCAAAGATGGTAGGCCTCAGATCGATGTTTGCTTCTGAGGACTGGTTTGGGTGGAGAGAGTCTAGCTCTCCTATTGGGGTTCAAGCATAGACTACTATAGTTTCAGAGGAATTTTAGAGAACACTGAAGGATGTAGTCAAAATTCTGGAGCCTGTGGTGAAGGTGCTGGGATTAGTGGATACAACATTCCAGCCCACCATGCCACATCTATATGCTGCCATGGATATGTTGAAGGACCATATAAAAACTGTGCTTCCATGTTGAAACAAACATTTTGTAAAGATTATCAAAGATCGATGGGAGAGTCAGCTGATGCATCCATTGCATAAGGCTGATGAGTATATTTAATAATGTCTTTAATTTAGTTCCACTTAATAGTTGGTACTCTATTTTAATCGGGCAACTCATATTTTGCAGCATACTATTTGAACCCCAAGTACCAATATTCACATGTGCTTGGGCTCAATTTTGACCTTATCGGTGCGGTAAAAGATGTTGTGGCAAAATTAGTGCCAGATTATACTGTACAAGCACTGGTCAATCTGGAGGTGAGTTGTATGGTTTAAGTGCTGAATTATTTGAATATCCACATATTACAATGGCTAATGGTTATAAATTTTAAAATGGGTGTATATGAAAACGTTCAGAGATGCTCTTGAGAGTTTTGGAACTCCCGCTGCAGTGGCTGGACAAGATAAGACCGATCCTGGTATGGAATTATGGAAATTGAAATTTTCAGGTAACATATCTTATTTAATATGTGTATTAAAATGTGTTCTTCATCTTGTGCAGCTGAGTGGTGGTTGTTGTATGGCGAGCATGCAGCTGAATTGAGGAGAATAACAATCAAAGTCTTATCTCAGACATGTTCTGCATCTGGGTGTGAGCAAAATTAGAGACTTTCTCCCTTATCCATTCAAAGAGGCAGAATAAATTGGGCTCTCAATGGCTAAATGAATTGGTTTATGCCCATTACAATATGAGACTGAGGGTACAATGCTTGAAATTTGAACAAAAAAATGAACAAGAGCTGATCGAGCTAGCCGAGGTCTTCCAACTATATTCAGATGAAGAGGATCTCTATGTGGAATGGGTGAGAGACAGAGCAGTTCCAGTGATGGATGAGCCTAGTGGGATGCCCGACCCCACTGTGTCTGCTTCGATGGATTCTAATCGCGAGCGGTTTATGTCCTCAGATGAGGGTCGTGTACACGCACAGTCACCTAGACCATTTGACCCCCCAGCTGGTATTGGTAATGACTCAGAAGGCGATGATGATACAATGGATCAAAGTGGCTGGTCAACTTTTGATAGTAGTGGTGATGATGGTAGTGGAGGTGGTGATGAGGGTGGTGGTGGTGATGAGGGGGGTGGTGGTGATCCTAGACTGACTGTACCCATTATTAGATGGACTGGTGAGAGTCAGTATACACATGCTACACAGGATCCAGATCATGGTGGACGCGCATCTTCATCACGGCCTACGACTGGGTATATACGTAGGTCTCGTCAATGGGAACACTCTTTGCAACCAGTGGAAGAAGAAGAAGATCGTTTATTTGACATCATTCCTGATCCTGATATTATGCTTGATGTTGAAATTGATAGCATGTCCACAAGTTTTGGAGGACTGAGCATTGAGGGTAGCAGTGGACAGGAGCAGGAGCAGTGGAGTGCTCATGGATTTGGCACCACTTCGGCATACGGTTCTTATTCCAATGATGATGACCGCATGATGGGAAGTGCATATGATTATTCCGTTGATACTAGTAATGCTACCTCACAGACTGGCTCAAACTTTGTTGACAGTCTCTTTTCAGTCCCAAATTTGCAAAGAACCACGCCCCCACAACAGCCAATATATGCTCACTTTACTCCACATTATAGTGAATTGTATCCAAGGTTGGGTATCTTTAGAAACTTCCCGGATCATGTGTATGAGAAATATGTGGAAGACTACCAGACCTTCTATAGCCAAAGGATGTCGTGGCAGGATTTTGTTTATCAGACCGAGATATATTTTCTTCAGCAAAGTCAATCTGATCAGATGGAACCTGCACGCCACTCTACATATGATTAGACATTGGGATGGACTAATGGGAATGTATTATTTCATTTTGAGTATTTAAGTCTTTCATATAATGAGTACTTGTAAATTATGTCATTTTATGGGATTTATGATTTATGAATGTATGATTTTTTGATAATGTGATTACTTTTTATGCTTCAAATGTGTTTATATATGTTGAATAAGTATTTTCCTGCAATATATAGCCTTAAAATGGCTCTAAAATGGACTTAAAACATCAAAAAATGGCTTAAACCATAAAAAAAAACCTGTCGAAACTCCCATTTTTACCCTCTAGGAGTTTCGACAGGTTCTCGCCGAGATCTCGACCGAGATCTCGGTAATCTTGATTTTCTCAAGGGTCAAGACACCCTCGAGAACCGAGATTTTGAACTATGGATAGAGGCTCAATCATACGCCAAGCTCACTGCGAATAAGGTAGTCAAGTTCCTTCAAGAGCATATCATCTATCGACATGGGATGCCTCATGCTCTAATCTCAGATCAGGGTCAACTTAGAGGAAAGGTACAAGAATTGTGTGAGAATTTCTGTATCCAAAGGCATCGTTCTTCCCCTTACCGGCCACAAACTAATGGAGCAGTAGAGGCCGCTAATAAGAACGTCAAGGTCATCCTCCAGAAAATGGCAGAGTCACACACTGACTGGGCAGATAAGCTACCATATGCACTATGGGCTTATAGAACTTCTATAAGAACCTCTACTGGAGCCATGCCATATTCTCTGGTATATGGTATGGAAGCAGTACTCCCTGTAGAAATGGAAGTACCATCCTTGAGGATCCTAATGGAGTCCCAAATCCCTGAAGCTGAATGGCTTCGATCCCGTTATGAAGAGTTGAGTCTCATTGAAAGCAGCTGTTAATGCAAAGAAATACCAATAGTGAATGGCTGCCACTTTCAACAAGAAGGTCAGATTTCGTCACCTGACGGTGGGAGATCTTGTATTAAAGGAACGAAGAGCACCTATCCATGACCCTAGGGGTAAGTTTCGTCCGAACTAGAGCAGGCCATTCATAGTGAAGGAAATCTTACCAGGAAAGGTAGTTCGATTGATAGATCTGGAGGGTGAAGAGCTACAATATCTGACCAACCTCGATCAGTTGAAGCAGTATCATGTTTGACCCCTGCACCTTTAAAAAAAAATCGGAGGGTGCAGTTGGTCACTTCACTCTCAGAAGGCGACAATGAAATTCTACCGTCTCGGATGGACTTCACGTCACGTTTGGGTTCGATTTTCTAATGAGGTTAATTCATCCCACTACTCAGGAATGGTTACAGCATCTCATCATGATCAAGGAAGGGGCTTCCTGCCTTTTGGCTAAACTCTTTCATCCGTTCATCTATCCAACGGGTTTCCCAAGAGTCACATATCATGTCCATCTTTCATATCTTATGATATCGACCCTAGTGGGTGTGTCATTCTGAAAATTGTAATGATAATTTGGCTGGAACTCTTATCTGTCGTTCATTACATTCAACGGCATCCAAAGGTTCCAAAGAGCCCTTCATTCTATAAGCCCATAAAGTGGTATCTCCTCGGAGAGATTGACCATTCCACATAAACAACCAAAAGATCCTCCTGATGGGAATCTCATCTGGATAGCTTCATATCAGCTAAATTTGGCCTTCATTTCTCTCACCTAACTTGTGACTTAGAAACTTAGGTCCAGACAAGGTCATACATATGCACATATTTCATGCACAACTCACTAAGGTTTTCAATGTATCTAACAATTGCAGTGAGAGAAAGTTCTAATGATTTCCCTACTAACCTTGTCCCAGGTCGGGATTTTCTGTAGGTCATTTCAGTAAGCATTCTAGAGCCTCTACTCGTCAGACAACATGGAAAAATGGATAAAGCACTGCGAGATTGGAGTTGGCGTATGGAATTCACTGAAGATCACTTATTTTTAATGAAGTGCCAATTGGATGTCCTCCTCCAAATGATGACAATAAAGTTGTGGCCAAGTTTGCTAAAAGCAGCAATCCGATGCTGGAACCCAATGACTCATGTATTCAGGTTTGGCAATGTGGAATTGTGTCCAACTATTGAGGAATTCAAAGCATGCCTCTTTTCTCCACCAAAGGGTATGATGTTCAGACCATCCCCTAAGAAATACTACAAGCAAGGGATAAGAAACTTCTTTGGCTGGAATGAAGAGGAAGTGAGTATGTTCGTTCAAGGCCAGAGATTGAAATTACAACCCATGATAGAGGCTTATGCGTGGTTAGAACCTGAGGACGACGAAGCAAAAACACGGAGGAGATGAGTATATCTCTATTGCATCATTGCTCGAACATTATTGCAGAGTCAAGAAGGCACAAGGTCTCCTATCATTATTGATCTCATCAGACATGCAGAGGGAAAAAGAGATATCATACCCACTGTATTAGCAGGACACTGAGGGGATTTGATCTTGCGGCAGACCTCCAAGGCCGATGTCGTTTAGAGAAGTTCAATGGATCATTATACTTACTTCAAATTTGGTTGGTCAAGAGGTTGGGTTTGATAGAAGAACTCGGGGCACCGAGCCTTGACTGTTATTAAATGGTAAAAAGAGCAGATCCTACTACTTATCAAGTGGATACAGATTGGCCATCTCGTCTAAAGCAGATGACCATTTCAAGCATCCAATGGAAGTGTAGCTAGTGGAATGTAGAGAAAGTTATTACAAACACTCCAAGTAGTGTAGATGTTCAGATCATGGGACTGATGCATACTTCATTTTATTCACCTGCAAGGTTGTTCCGTCAATATGGGGCATTGAAAGACATCTGCAAGATGGGAACCAGTTGTGAAGCTCCTAAAGAATTGGACCTCGATATGGTTAAGGCTATTGCTACTGGGTGGGATCAGCTGACTCTTCAGAGGGTTCTTTAGACTTACCTGATGCATTTGAATGTTCTTTGAAACTATGTAATCAGACAAAGTTTAGCCCCGATGAGCACCATTTCAATTTCCAACAGTCCTCCCAGTTTCATTCAAAGTGTGCACACTAACTGTCATTTGTTTTGATTGCATGATGTAAATGATAAAATATTTTGCTAAGTCCTAATGTTAGTGTGATTACCATGGCATTTGCGTGAAAGTCAAATTGATAGATCTGATGATCTTGCGTTTTGAAAAATTTCATCTCTCCGATTCGAGAGACAAAAATGCGCTTCTTTTATCATTACCTTCAATTGGTACAATCTCGGCTAAAGAAGGGTATCTGTAAGCACCCCATTTTTGCTTTCCCTAACTAAGACAGCCATATTGGTGTGTAGATAGCGAGAGAGGGGAGGCGAGTGAAACTCTCTCAAACCAGTAGTCAATTAGTCCCTGTGTGCCCTCTACAGTGTTCTGAGCTGAGCCAAAGTGCACCAGTGTGTTCCTTTGTCCGTCCTCTTCAAAGTGGATGTGGAAAATCTGGGACAAAGGCCACCAGCGGGTCCCATGCAAAGTTGTCAGTAGGATTATCGTCGAAACTTCAATTCTTCGTATTTTGGTCATATAACATCCGAATCAGGTGATTCGAGCACCAGTGTGCTCTTTTGTCCGTCTTCTTCAAAGTGGACGGGGAAAATCTGGGACAAAGGCCACCAGCGGGTCCCATGCAAAATTGCCAGTAGGATTATCGTCAAAACTTTAATTCTTCATATTTTGGTCATCTGACATCCGAATCAGGTGATTCCAGCACCAATGTGCTCCTTTGTCCGTCCTCTTTAAAGTGGACGTGGAAAATCTGGGACAAAGGCCACTAGTGGGTCCCATGCAAAGTTGCCAGTAGGATTATCGTCAAAACTTCAATTCTTCATATTTTGGTCATCTGACGTCCGAATCAGGCTTTGTCCGTCCTCTTCAAAGTGGACGTGGAAAATCTAGAACAAAGGCCACCAATGGGTCCCATGCAAAGTTTCCAGTAGGATTATCGTCAAAGCTTCAATTCTTCATATTTTGGTCATCTGACGTCTGAATCAGGTGATTCGAGCACCAGTGTGCTCCTTTGTCCGTCCTCTTTAAAGTGGACATGGAAAATCTGAGATAGAGGTTGTCAAAATTTTTTATGCGGAGTTGCAAGCTGAGAGGATCCATAATAGAGAGAGAAACCAATTCAGACCCAACTCAGCCCAACCCAGCTCAAGCCCACTTTAGTCCAACCCCGTCGAACTCAACCAGTCCAGTCTTACCCAGCCCAGACCAGTCCGGACCTAGTCGTTTCAACCCATGTGCTTGTATTTTTGTATTTTTTTTGTTATACCTACATGTTTATATGATATATATTATATATATTTATACATTATATAATATTTCTACATATTATATTATATATATATTAGTATATATTATATTATTATATATATGCATACGTTTATATATATATATATATATATATATTCGGTCAAGAAGAAAAGAGAGAGAGAGAGAGAGAGAGAGAGAGAGAGAGAGAAAGGGAGACCGTAAAGAGAGAGAAAATGGGGAGAAAGCCGAAGAGAGGAGTAGAAGATAAGAGAGAGAGAGAGAATTCGGTGGAGGGAAAGATGGAGGTGCCGCCACCTCCACCTTTCCCATACCCATTTAATCCTCATCGCCACCTCCTTCTTGAGCCTAACCAGCCGATCACTCCTCACACCCGTACCATGGCTACATGCTATAGCAGCTACACCATCGAGCCAACCACCAATCCGTCGGCCCAACTGTTCACCTCACCTGCTCCTTAAAACCATGCTGCCACCCACCAACTCCTTCATCGAGTCCCGCTCCCATCTGATCCAGCTCCCATTAAATCCCAGCTATAGCCATCACTGTTGGAGGAGTTTCTCCTATAAAGAACCCCCCAGACCATCGAACCAGGGAGGAAGGAGGTTGGCCGAGAGAAGCCAAGAGAAAAAAAAATGGACGAGATAAGGGAGAGGAAATACAGAGAGTTTTTGAGATTTTGAGAGAAAGAGTAAATTTGAGAGAGTGAAAAGAAAAACAGAAATGAGGAGAGGAGAAGAAAAGAGGGAGTTGAAGGGACTCACTTGCGCGACCACCCTTGCTCCTCCCCCTCACCATTTGCTACCTCCGCCAACCTTCAACACCGTTCAACCTCGCATCATTCGGTCTCCTACAACCATTCGCAAGCTCTTCGTGACCATCGTTGACAGCCTCGGTCGTTCTTGCAGTCACTTATGTCGCAGTCGCCACAACCGCCCGACGACCCGCAACCATCGCGTTGACACCGCCATCTTTGTCCGTCGACCCGCACCACTGTTTATGAACCCTTCCCATCACCGATTATCTATCAGGTTAGTTTAGTCTTTTTCTTCGGTTCACAATTACTTTGCTGCTAATCGATTTTTTTTCGCATTGCACGGTTATATTGTTTTATGAATGCACTTTGTATATACGTTGTATCACCATTGTTTTATTATTTTAATTTTTGATTGCACAGTGCATTGTTTATTTCACCCTTTACTCGGTTTGTATAAGTACATTGCATATATATATCTTTATTTCTTTTCACATCATGGTGCATTGTATATCCTATTGTTATTTAGTACATTGTATATTTCGATATCATTACATGCTTTTGCGAATATCGTCCATTGATCTTGCATGTTTATGTGTTTTATTTTTTGCCATCAATCCAAAATGAGTTAATGTTAAATCTGGCCCATTGATTATAAATTTTGATGTGATGAAAGATGCCCGTTGGTTTTGTAATTTGGTGGATGAAATTTTGGCCATTGGATGTTGATTTGGACCGTTGGATCGATTTCATGAGTGATTTAAATGATCTAAACCATTAGATGATCATTGCAAATGATTTCAACCGTTAGATCCTCATTGAGAGTGATTTTGAATGATTTCAACCATTGGATCTTCATTATGAGTGATTTTGAATGATTTCAACCGTTGGACCTGCATTGTGGGTGTTTTTAAAGGAATATGAATGTTTGGATTGTGATCTTGAGTGATCTGAATCGTAAATTATCTTTGGGAGTAACTTTAATCAATGTGAATGGTTGAATTATCATGATGAGCGATCTAAACCATTGGATTATCTTTTGAAATGATTTTTAATCAATCTGAGCGGTTGGATTATCATGATAAGTGATCTGAACCGCTAGATTATCTTTGAAAATGATTTTAATCAATCTGAACGGTTGGATTATCATGATGAGTGATCTAAACCTCTAGATTATCTTTGAGAATGATTTAAATGAATCTGAATGGTTGGATTAAGATCTTGATGAATCTAAACCATTGAATCTTGATCATGAGGGTCTTAGATAAATCTGAGTTATTGAATCCTGATCATAAGTGTTTCAAAAAGGAATTTAAACCTTTGGATCTTGATCATGAGTGTTTTGATGAATCTGAATGGTCGGATGTTGATTTTGAGTGATTTGAACCATTACATTATCATTTTGTGAAATCTGAGCTGTTGATCTTGGCTATTTTGATGAAATCTGAGTGTTGACCATGATCATCAATTTTTGAAGAGATATAACCGTTAGAGTGAGGATCTGATATTGTCTACATTATTATATCCATGCATCTACCATGCTTACTTGATTACACTGTCATATTGTGCACTACCATGCTTAAGATGCTTACACTGCTAGCTTTGTGCATACTACCATGTTTGATATGCCTGTTAATGTCATGTTTGAATGAGATCTATTGTCGGCAAAGAACTTACTTTTCGCTACACCATAGTCGAACTTCCATGCATGCACACTGGTAGAAGACATTCCTAGGTGTGGGGACGTGCATGTAGGCACCCACATTCAAGGAAGGGTAAAAGTGGAAAAGATAAAAGCCTCAATCAAGAATCCAGAAGCCTAGCCCAACAATTCCAAAAAATTAGGGTGTAGTTTAGAAGGGTAGCCTTAGGAGGATCCCTACCTTTCAATTCATTCCTCTAAAGTGCAGAAACCTAGATAGGTGTTGACACAACCCAATTCCGGCTGAACCAAAAGTGTGAGTGAACCATCACTGAACCAACGGCTCACACCAGGATCTCAATAAAACCGTGTCCACGCATACAAACCATTGCACATAACCACAATCAGAATAATAATAAATACAGCAGAAGTCTTTAAATAAAATGAATTGAGCATCTATTGATAGATTAAAATAAATATTCAATTATCTAAATTCTCAAACATAAATAAATATCTCTACATTACTTTAATGTCAACCGAAAATAACTGAAATAAATAAAGAAAAATCCTAGAGATACACGCAGAAAGGGCACTCGCATGAAGCGTCATGCTCGTCCTCCCCTGCCTGCACGTCTAGAGCAGCTACGCCTCCGTACGCCGACGCGTTCATGTATTCATCCACCGTGTAACCTACATCAACATCTAAAAATGGTGTATATACAAGGGTGAAGTCACAACTTAGCTCAGTAAGACAATCAGACAATGTAACATTTATATGCATGAGTAACAATCATATTATATTATGATCTGGTTTTATGTTTGCAATGTGCTATAGAAAGGATTGGCGGCCACCGCACCTCTATACACGAGTGTGTGAAGCCGCCCAGTAGATCACACCACTGCCGTCCCACATGCACCCACCATAGAATAGACATAGAGCTAAGGGGTCCCGATCAACATCGCCAACACCTCCCCTGATGCCCTACCCATACCAACACGTAAGCCCCTATTGGCAAGGGCTTACAAACTAGGCTCACAACTAACCAATCCTATATGTCATCACAGTAGGCTCTATCCCGACATAGCTCCCTACGGCATAGAGATAGAGCTAGAGTCTGGTGGCCAGGCCAGAGACCACAATACCACGTCCTCCCCCTGATGCCCTACCCACACCAAGCATGCTAAGACAGAACGATACGAAAGGTAGACCCTATCCCAACATAACTCCCTATGGCATAGAGATAGAGCTAAAGTCTGGTGACCAGGCCGGAGACCACAGTGCCACGTCCTTCCCCTAATGCCCTACCAGCACCAAGCATGCTAAGATAGAATATTACGAAAAGGTGCTAGTGTGAGGAATGATCCCAGACCCCAGGCCCTTCAATCCACACACCAACGAAAACAATCACATGCCTAACAATCACATCCTAGCATAGCGAGTATGCATGAACAATAATAATAACTGAAAGTAAAGGATGACATGCGAGTATGCACAAACATCAATCCACAGAGTCATAGTTATTAACAACAATTTACTGTCCATTAGATTATTAGGGTTTAGGTCTGATTCCCTTACCTGACGCTCGTTTGATAGCTTGCTCCACGTCGCAAGATCCAAACGTGCTATCACAAGGTCTTATACAATATTAGGGTTTAGTTAGAATAGTTTTCCTTAGGTTTCATGTTGGTCGGAAAAACAACGATATTACAAAATATATCTCACAGAGCTGACCGGTCGCAGCACTGTGGGAAAACCTGCGACCAGTATGGTCAGCCGGTCCCCACAGACCAGCCCCCGAAAGGTACCGGTCGCACAGGGTGCAACCGGTATAGTCGACCAGTATGTCTCCGGAAGACCATACGTCCGGTTCACGAATGTCGTCGATCATCCCCTATTGATCCTAGGGTTCCTCCTATACATTCTAGGTCTGAGCACTGAGTTAGAGTTGTTTCCAACTCCATTCAAGTACTAGGTTTGACGGTCTTCTTCCTAGAACTCGAATCTAGGGTTTACCGACTATATTAGGGTTTGTCAGCAAAATAGGGTTTATCGGCAAAATAGGGTTTTAGATCAATACCTGCTTTGCATGGTATTGATCAAAGCAACCTAACCATACTAGAGTCATAATCCTAGAGTCATAATGTAAAAGAAGGTTTAAGCACTCACCATCGACTGGCGGTAAGGTGTTCTTCGTCGAATAGCAATATCGGCTCTTCCTAGTTTCTCCTCCTTCTTCAACCTCTTTCTCCTTTCTAGGGTTTGTGAGGATCAATGGAAGGGATTCTAGGAGGTTTAGAGGTGTTTATATAGGCTAGGTTTAGGTTTAGGAAGCCTTCTAGGATTAGGAAAGTCCTAGGGTTCAGAATTTGGAAAGTAGGACCCACAGAGATCCGGTTCCGGATCTTGGTAGTCTGCTGACTATACCGGTCAACCGGTACCAATGCCAAGACCGGTACCATCGACCGGTATGACTAAATCACACTTAATTTGGTCCGTTTTGGTCTGATTTCATACCTGGTTGTCATCCACTCGTCCCGTCTGGCCCGGTGTTGATTGGAAGACCTGTTACGACATGAAATCAAGGTTTAGATCAGGTTCATGGAGTGCAGGTCTTACAACTCCCCCACCCTTAAAAGAAATTTCATCCCCAAAATTTGCATGTAGGTTTCACAACTCCCCCACCCTTAAAATAAATTTTGGCCTCAAAATTTGAACGTACCTTAGTCAAGGAAAAGGTTAGGGTATTCCTTTCTCATTGCGTTCTCTTCCTCCCAAGTAATTTCTTCTACATCTTGGCTCTTCCAATGCACTTTCACATAGTGGATATCCTTGCTTCGAAGATGTTGTACCTTTCGGCTTGTGAGCATCACAGGTATTACTTCAAATGTCAAGTCCTCTGTCAAGTCTGGTGGGTCTGCTATCAAGATGTGCGATGGATCCCTGACATACTTCTTCAATAAAGATACATGGAACACGTCATGAACGCTTGACATGGATGGTGGTAGAGCCAGTTGATATGCCACATTACCACATTTGGTCAATATCTCATATGGTCTCACGTACCTGGGGCATAGCTTCCCTTCTTACCAAACCGTTTCAGACCTCACATAGGTGATATCTTCAAGAATACCTTGTCACCCATTGCAAACTCTAGATCTCGACGTCGGTTATCTGCATAGTGCTTCTGTCGAACTTGAGCTGTCTTCACTCTTTCCTTGATCTGATCAATCACTCGACAAGTTTCTTCGACAAACTCCGGTCCAATAATTCTTCTTTCTCCCACCTCATTCTATAACAGAGGTGTACGACATTTCTTCCCATAGAGTGTCTCATATGGCGCCATCTGAATTGTAGCCTGGTAGATATTGTTATAAGTGAACTCGATGAGCGATAGCTTCTCGTCCCAAGCTCCTTTGAAATCTAGGGTACAAGCTCGGAGCATATCTTCTAAAATTTGAATAGTTCATTCTGACTGCCTAACCGTCTGAGGGTGAAAAGCTGTACTAAACTTCAACTTGGTTCCCATAGCTTTCTGAAGTCCTTCCGAGAACTTTGATGTTCAGATACTATACCCTCTGGGACGCCATGAAGTTTGACTATATTATCTATGTATAGCTTGGCCAGCTTCTCCATGGTATACTGAAGTCTGACCGCAATGAATCGAGCTGTCTTGGTAAGTCGATCGACTATAACCCAAACTTCATCCACCGACCTTGGTGTCAAGGGTAGGCCAGTGACGAAATCCATTGTGATACAATCCCACTTCCATGCAGGTTCCGATAGTGGTTGTAGCAAACCTGAGGGTCTCTGCCTTTCTGCTTTAACTTGCTGGCAATTCAGACATTGGAATACGAAACGAGCTATATCTGCTTTCATACCCCTCCACCAATATAATCTTCTTAAATCATGGTACATTTTGGTGCTTCCTGGATGTACCGAGTATGGAGTGTAATGAGCTTCTGTCATAACTCTATCTCTGATATTTGAGTTCTCACTCTTGGGTATACATAATCATCCACGATACCTGAGTACCCTGTCTGAATCCAAGGTGAAGTCAAGATTACTTCTACCCTTCTCCAGGTCTTCTTGCACATTCTTGAGATGTGGATCCTGTAGGATTGCTATTTTGACTTCATCTATTAGATCCGATGAGATCTTCAGAGTTTCGAACATCAATGTGAACTTATGAATTAAGCCCTGTTCCACTGGATCTCCTGTAGTTTCTAATATATACTTGTTATGTGGGAAAAATCTCATCCATTTAAAATCTTACACGTGTCAAGCCTCACCTTCGGAGCCGACCGCTCGGAGTCTCTTGCGCTCGGCTTATGAGGCATTCGGTATCTTACGCCCGGCCTCTCATGCACCCGGCATGTCACACTCGTCCTATGCCGTCTAGTTATCATTATCTATGGTAGCGCTCGGAGTCATAGTCCTACCCAGCTACGTTTCCCAGTCGGTAGTCAGAGTCCTAATGTGATTATGCTACGTCCGAGGAGTCCTTCTCCCAGTCTGATACGATGCCGACTATCCCGGTCAGTGATTACTCACACGTTGACATGTGTCAGTCCTAGAGCTGATCGACCTAGCTTCCTTGGCTAAGGTCCCCTACTCCTACTCGGAGTCTACCACACGGGTGTCCCACAGAGCGACACGTGGCAATTCTATTGGCAGTCTACTCCCCTGAGTCCTGGTACCTCCATGCTTCTTCCCAATCTATAAATAGAGGGCAATCCCTCAAGGTAATCTCTAAGTTACTAATTCACAGTCTCTCTCTCATTCATCATTCTCGCACGCTCAAACTCTCTCATCATCCCATACTCTTTAAACTGGAGATAGCTTTCTGCTATCTCTTGACTGTTTACATTGGGAATCTGACTTAGGCATCGGAGTGTACCCAGGGCTTAGGCGCCCAACTCCCTTGTCTCATCTCTGTGATTGCAGGTAGCTCAAAGCGCAGACCGACGGGCGATTTCCAACCGTAACAGTTTGGCGCCCACCGTGGGGCATCTTTTGACTGAGTTTGAAGATTAGCGTGCGAGCACTCTTATTTCAATGGCTCACAGAAGAACTCGAGCACAGGCATCTCATGCCCCTTCGGAGCCGTCTGTACAGGTTCAGGAAGGCAGCAGTGGAAGTACGATGAGGACGAACCGCGAGCCCACGCCTGCACCAGCACCAATACCACCACCGGTACCAGCACCGGTTCCAACTCATACTCCAACGGGGACGGCGCAACCACCACCCCCTCAGTATGTTACTCGTCAGCAGTTTGATGAGTTAAGGCAACAAATCAAACAGCTGGCTAGAGTCTTGAGGGGCGCTCAAGCAAGCCGTTCGGCAGTCGGAGGAGAAAATCCCCGTCCGGTACCGAATGCACCTCCTGAAGCCCCGCCAGTGGTCCATCCTCAGCCAGCGAGGACAGCTTCTACCAGAACCTTGCCGAGCAACCCCCCTCCCCCATGGGAGATCAGGCGCCCGCACTGAGTGTGGTGGGGTCAGCCTCTCGGCATCCCCCGGTGAATTAGCACCAAGCGCCGGCAGCGCCACCTCCGGTGAGAGGCGCAAAGTCCTTCCTCGACGCCCTCCGCCAGGAGAGGGTTAATGTAGAGACACCAGCAACGGTTGCGCCACCTCCGGATACGCCTCAGTCCGAGGTCGAGTGGCGTTTACTGGAGCTAACTAGTTGGCTTCAGCAGGTGAAGCAGAACCGGGTAGCTCCATCGAAGACGGCCTATACTGCCATTACGGCACTCTCGAACGAGATCATGAGGGTACCCCCTCCTGACAACTTCAAGATGTCAGTCCTGGACTCGTACCATGGGAGTACCGACCCCGAGCAGCATCTGGATGCGTTCGTCTCTACGACGCTGTTCTATCCTTTGAGGGACAACATCATCTGTAGGGCGTTTCCTTCAACGCTCAGGGGCGCCGCTCGTACTTGGTTTAACAATCTCCCTCCGAAGAGTATTACATCGTTCGATCAACTGTCGAACAAATTCTTGACGCACTTCCAAGCCAGCCGAGTGCGCAAGAAGACTTCATACCATCTGTCAACGGTCAAGCAGCAGAAGGACGAATCCCTACGGGACTTCATCAAGCGCTTTAATACCGAGGTGCTCGAGATCAAGGACGTAGAGCCCGCGGTGCACATGTCCAGCCTGCAGGCCGGGGTGACTGACAGAGAGCTTTGTTGGTCACTTTCCAAAAAGCCACCAAAAAACCTGGACGACCTGCTCGCCAGGTGTGAGAAGTACGCCTCTACAGACGAGACGACGAAGGCCCAGAAAAATAACACGGTAAACAATATGAAGGCCGATCCTAAGCCTGAAGACAAGAAGAGGTCTGAGTCGACCGACCAGGCGCCGAACTCAGTCGACCCCAAGAAGCAGAAGTCCAGTAAGGATCAAACCTACCGGCACCTATACAAGACCTTCGAGTATTATACTCCACTCAACACTTCGATGATGGAGATTCTCGAAGTGATCAAGAACGATCGAAACCTCCGACCTCCGCCAAAACCCCTCGGCGATGGGAGGAATAAATATCTCTCCCGATACTATCGCTCCCATCGCGACTACGGCCACGAAACGGAGGAGTGCAAGTACCTCAAAGGAGAGATTGAGGACCTCATCCGACGAGGATACTACAACAATTTTGTTCGGAACGCTGACCGAGCGCTGGCTCCCGCTCGGAGGGACCGGGGCTTACCACCTCCACCTCCGAGGAACCCTCAACCCAACGACTGCCGAGCGGACACTGGCGATATTCAAAACGCCGCTCGGAGGGACAACAGAGACCCTGATGGAGGACCGGCTGCCCCCAGACAGTGGATAGGCGCCATTCAGTTTGCGTCGATAGAAAGCTCATCTGGAGCTGGAAAAGAAAGGGTGTTGGTAAAATAAAGACTTAGAGGCCGACAGCACATCCAGTCTGGGTCCATCCTGTCACACCCCAATTCCGCACATCTCAGAATGGTGTGATGAACCGCTAATAAACCAATGGTTCAACGAGGATCTCAAATAGGCTATCCCCGCATTATCCAAACTTACACACATCCATAATCATAATCAGAGTAAATACATAATAGCGGAAATCTTATAATAACATGAACTGAGAACTAAGATGATATCAATAATTTAGTAGCAAATTATTCTGTTTTCAACTGAGACATAAATATTTAAATACCAAATACATGTCTTAATAAATCCAATAAAAAAACCTACAAAATATCTAATAAAAAACACAGGAGTTGCACTCGCAAAAGGAGTCGTGTGTATCCTCTTCAGCTCCAGCTGCCATTGCTGCCACGTTTCCGTACGCAGACGCATTCATAGAGTCTTCAATGGTATAACCTGCATCATCAACTAAAAATATTCGACGTCGAGGGGTGAGCACACATCACAGCTCAGTGAGTAGCCAAAACAATGCAACAATACATATGCATGCAAATCAATTTATATTTTGGTCCGGTTTAAAGTTTGCAGTATGCAATAGAAAGGTTTAGGTAGCCAAATGTCGTGTTTATTGACCCCGCCTCTATACACGAGTGTGTGACGTTACCCGAAGATCACGTTTATCGTCAACTCACATGCACCCAATCAGGAACATTATATAACAAAGGTTACGTTTATTGCTATATAGTGCCATACCAACACGTAAGCCCCTGTTGGCGAGGGCTACAAACTGGGCTCGCAACTAACCAATCCTAATGCCAAATAGTGTATCCAAGGCCTCACCCCAGCATCCCTCAGAATGTCCATAGAGATAGAGCTAAGGCCCACCGGTAGAGTCAGAGACTACAAGGACCGAGACCACCTCCCCTGATACTCTATGACATAATAGTTCTGCTAAAGTAATGGCGATACGACGATGCTAATGCACAAGACTTGAGTTAGAGATAGAGCTAAAGTGCTGAGACCCGCCAAAGGTTAACGTTTATTGACGTTCTCATCACACCTCCCCTGATACTCGCTCGCATCAAGTACATCAACCACACACATACAAGCACATGCCTATTCCTATCATCATCATCATCATCATGTTATAAACAATAAAGTAAATATGCATGAACAAGTAATAGAAATATTGGAAGGCATGCTGTATGCACATTACAAACATATTCGCATAGAATCAAGCATAGCATAGGACTCAAGAAATAGAAAATAGTTTTTGTTATTACTCAATTTAGTTTGGAGTTCTGGTTCCTCACCTTAGCTTGCTATAAGATACTTTTCCAAGCTTTAGAATCACCTTTACAGTGTTATTATATTGCTAGAAGACCTAACAAAGTCGACAGAATTTAATTAGAATTAATTCCAGATTTAAAAACTACTCTGTTAACTGAAGGTTGGAGGTAGGGTCGGAGTCAGGATCGACCCTGGGTGTAACCCTCCCTTAACTCTGAACTTCCCGAACACTGAGGGTCGATGGTCAGAAACACCTAGGGTCGGATGGTCATCGACCCTCGGTGCGACCCTCGGTGCACTTTGGTCTAGTTCCCTCTTTTAATCCATTCTTCGTGCTTGGGATCCTATGGCTTGCTCCTACATTCCATTCTACATTCATTCCATGGTCTGAAACCATGTATAACCCACCTAGATAGCTTTCATGCACTTTCCTATGGTTTCTATGAAAACCTAACCATAGATTGATGGTTTGGGTTTCTCCAAGATCACACTCTCAACAATAACTAACCTAAGGTCTGTAGAAACTCATGAAATTAGTATCCATACTTGAGAAGAATAACCTTTCTCTGTAACTCTTCTCTTTTGGCTTAATTTCTCTTCCTTCCCTTTCTTCTTCCTCTTTCCTTCTCCTCTCTTTCTCTCAATTCGATTAGGGTTGTGAAAGGAGTGAAAGTGGCTTAGGGACGTCCTTTAAATAGACTAGGAACATCCTAAAATAAGTCCCTCTGAGATTAGGAAAGAATCCCAATCGAAAATTAAGAAATTTCCTAATTTCAATTTCGAATACAACCGAGGGTCGATGGGAGGGTCGATGATCCCGTCGACCCTAGGGCTCAAGATGTCCGACCCTCCCTTCAAAATTGAGGGTCTGACTTTCTGCTTTGGGAGGTCCGACCTTGCTTAGCTGGGTATGCGACCCTCCCTTTCAATCAAGTGTTTTGGGGTCGATTTGATACCTGGGATCTCGATCTCCTTCACGCCCTTGGTCCATATGACTCGACCATGATAGGTAAACCTGGTTCAAGGTGGTAAGACCGGGTTAGATTGACACGGGTCTTACAACTCCCCCCAACTTATAAAAATTTCATCCTCGAAATTGTACGTACCTTCTGAATCAAATAAATGAGGGTATTTGTTTCGCATAGCATTCTCTTCATCCCATGTAGTCTCTTCTATGTCTCTACTTTTCCATGTGACCTTAACATAGTAGATATCTCTGTTGCGTAGACGTTGAACCTTTCGACTAGTGATTTCTGTTGGTGTTACTTCAAACGTCAAATCATCAGTCAATTCCAGCAAATCTACGATCAAAACATGCGTTGGGTCTTTGACATACTTCTTCAATAGGGAAATGTGAAATACGTCATGCACACTTGACATAGATGGTGGTAGTGCTAACTGATAAGCCACTTTTCCATGCTTAGCTAGAATTTCATATGGCCCGACATATCTTGGACTTAGTTTCCCTTTCTGTCCGAACCTCTTCAATCCTCGCATAGGCGATACCTTCAAAAATACTTTATCACCTGCGGCGAACTCCAAATCTCTTCGTTGAGTGTCTGCATATTGTTTCTGACGGTTCTGAGCTGTTCTCACTCTTTCCTTGATGATGTCGACCACTCGGCAAGTCTCTTCCATAAATTCTGGTCCAACAATACTACGTTTCCAACTTCATTCCAAAACTAGGGAGTTCGACACTTCCTGCCATACAGTGCTTCATAAGGTGACATATGTATAATGGCCTGATAGCCATTGTTATAAGCGAACTCGATCAATGGTAACTTTTCGTCCCATGATCCTTTAAAATCAATTACACATGCTCGTAGCATATCTTCTAGAATCTGGATTGTACGCTCTGACTGTCCATCTGTCTGTGGGTGGAATGTAGTACTGAACTTTAGCGTTGTACCCATAGCCTTTTGCAATCCTTTCCAAAACTTGGAGTAAATCATGTATCTCTATCGGACACAATGCTTTCTGGAACACCATGTAATCGAACAATGTTATCCACATACAGCTTCGCTAACCTTTCCAGTGTATACTGAGGTCGTATAGGTATGAAGCGAGCTGTTTTAGTCAGACGGTCAACAATCACCCAAACTGCATCAACTACTCGAGGAGTCAATGGTTGTCCCGTGATGAAGTCCATAGTGATGCAGTCCCATTTCCATGCTGGTTCCGGTAGTGGCTGCAACAGTCCTGCGGGTCTTTGTCGTTCAGCCTTTACTTTCTGACAATTTAGGCATTGAGACACGAACTTGGCTACATCTGCTTTCATTCCCCTCCACCAATATAGTTTCTTCAGATCATGATACATTTTTGTACTTCCAGGATGTATCGAATAGATGGTGGTATGGGCTTCTTTCATCAGTCGGTGTCTAATGTCCATACTTTCTGTTTCAGGTACACATATTCTTCCTTTGTATTTCAGTACTTTCTCGTCATCCAAGGTGAACTCAGGGTTAGTCCTACCTTTCTCAATATCTTCTTATACTGTTCTCAGATAAGGATCTGCTTTGATAGCTGTCTTTACTTCATCCACTATATCCGGTATAATCTTCAATTTCGCAAACATATTTGAAAACCGATGAATAAACCCTTGGTTGGCTGATTCATCCGTTGTATCTATCACATACTGCTCGTTTTCGTGATTGAATACCATTCCGGTAGTATACATTGCTACAGTCGTGCTAACTTCTCCTTGAGATTTTATCATTGCTTTTCTGCTTAATGCATCCGCTACTACATTTGCTTTTCCCGGATGATACTGGATATCACAATCATAGTCTTTCAATAGTTCCAGCCATCTTCGTTGTCTCATATTCAGCTCCTTCTGATTAAATAAATAAGTAAGACTTTTATGGTCCGACTTAATCTGAAATTTCTCTCTGTATAGGTAATGTCTCCATATCTTGACAGCATGTACTACTGCCGCTAGCTCCAGATCATGAGTGGGATAATTTTTCTCATGTACCTTTAACTGTCTTGAAGCATAAGCAATTACTTGCTCTCCTTGCATAAGCATACATCCTAGTCCCAGTCCCGACGCATCAGTGTATAAAGTAAATGTCTGTCCTGGAACAGGAACAGTCAAAATCGGGGCAGATATCAATCTGGTCTTCAGTGTTTGGAAACTCTTCTCACATTTATCGATCCACACAAACTTTTCACCTTTCTTAGTCAAACTGGTGAGAGGTGCGGCAATCCAAGAATAGTCTTCTACGAATCTCCGATAATAACCAGCTAGACCTAGAAAGCTTCTAATTTCTGAAATGCTCTTTGGTGCTTCCCACTTCACAATAGCCTCGATCTTGCTGGGGTCCACTTTGATTCCTTCAGCGGATACTACATGGCCTAGGAATGCGACTTCACTTAACCAAAATTCGCACTTTGAAAATTTGGCATATAACTTCTCTTTCCTTAAACACTGTAGGGCTGCGTTTAGGTTCTTGATATGGGTTTCCTTGTCCTTGGAATATACCAATATGTCATCAATAAATACTATAACCGACGTATCCAACATATCGTGGAAAACTCGGTTCATAAGTTCCATGAACGTTGCCGGTGCATTAGTTAATCCGAAAGACATAACCAAAAATTCATAATGTCCATATCTGGTCCTGAATGCTGTCTTTGGAATATCACCTTCTTTAATCTTCAGCTGATGATAGCCTGATCGAAGATCGATCTTAGAAAATACTCTTGCCCCCTTGTAACTGATCGAACAAGTCATCGATCCGAGGTAGTGGATATCGATTCTTGATTGTCAGTTTATTCAACTCCCGATAGTCGATGCATAATCGAACGCTACCATCCTTCTTCTTTACGAACAACACCGGTGCCCCCCATGGAGATATACTGGGTCGAATATAACCCTTATCTAGTAGTTCTTGTAATTGCACCTTCAGTTCCTTCACTTCCGTAGGAGCCATTCTATAGGGTGCTTTTGATACGGGTGCGGCTCCAGGTACAAGGTCTATCACAAACTCTGTGGCTCGGTCGGGTGGTAATCTGGGTAGTTCCTCTGGAAATACGTCAGGATAGTCCCGCACAATGTCAATATCTTCCATTCGTTGCGCGTCCTTGGTTAGGTCGACTACGGATACTAGATACCCGATTGCCCCCTTCTCAAGGCACTTCTTAGCCTTTAGTGCTGAAAGTATGAGTTTGCGTCTCCGGGGAAGTTTGGTTCCTGAAAAACTTAATTCTGCTCCTTCTTTGTCTTTGAACGTTAGCTTCTTTTTGGCGCATAACAGATTTGTAGAATGCCGAGCTAACCAGTCCATTCCCAAGATGACATCAAAGTCTGCCATCTCAAGTTGTATCAAGGTTGCATCTAAAGTCTTCTCTCCAATGAGAACTGGACATGGTCCATAACCTTTCTCTAGTTCCACTTCTAACCCCATCAGTGACCGTACAAGTAATTTGTAGTCTAATGTTATGATGGGTAATTTCGTCTTCTTTCCAAATGACACAGATATAAATGAATGAGTAGCTCCGGAATCGAAGAGTACTCTGGCGGGTACGCCATTTATGGGTACAATACCTGTGATTTATCTTTACTTATTCTACATGCTCATTCAATGTAATTATAACTTTAAAAGTTTCAGTAATACCTGTGACCACATCGGGTGATGCGGCCGCATCCTCGGATGTAACAGCATATACCCGTCCCTGATGTAACTGCTTCTTGGGCTTTGGGCACTCCCTTGCCATATGTCCGGGTTGGTTGCAGTTAAAACACTTCAGGACTTCAGAATTTGGCTTTGGCTGAGGTTGAGCTGCTGGGGTAGTCTTGGTTGCAGCAGAAAAATTCTGAGGACGGAAAGGCTTATACGTCCTGTTATTGCCTCCATTGTAGGAATTTTCGGCTGGCCTTTTGATGCCTCTGTTCTGAGAAAAAAAACTCTCCTTCTGGCTCGATTCAATCACTCGAGCAATCTGGACAGCTTCATTATAAATTTTCTTCTCTAAGCCCAGAACATGTTCCCTGATGCTTCCTCTCAGTCCCGTGACGAACCTAAGGGTTTTGGTATCTTCTTCTTGCATGCTAGTCGGTGCAAAGAAAAACAGCTCTTCGTAGCGCTGTTGATATGAGTCCACAGTCATCTGTCCCTGATATAGGCTCAGGAACTCTTTCTCCATCGAATCTCTGAAGCTCCGTGGAAAATATTTCTCAAAGAAGGCTTCTTTATATATAGCCCATGTCAGTAGGGCGTGCTTGGTCAGTAGATATGTCTTCGTTGATTTCCACCAATGATGTGCGTCGCCCTTGAGCATGAAGGTGGCACATAGTACTTTCTCTTCCTCTGTGATAGTCATCATGAGGAAATTTCTCTCCATCTCGTCTATCCAGTGGGCCAGCCACAACGGATCAGACGGTTTGCCGTTGAATTCTCTGGGTTTCATCTTCAAAAATCTCTCCACTAGTCGGGAGTGGTCCAAATGGTTTTGGGGATTTGCCCCAAACATACGGTGTGGAAATTGGTATTCACCCTGAGCTGCTTCTGGAACCTGCACTGGAATCTGTGCAGCAGGTTGTGGAGGTGTCTGATGAGCTGGGTGGTTACCCACCGGTGCTGCACTGGCTTGTCCTGTGTGCATGGGTGCAGCCTGAGTGGCTTGAAACATAATTCCCATGGCAACCCGCATCTGAGCCTGTGCGTGTTGGATCTGCTGCAGCTGATGTGCCAGATTCATTACCACTGTTGCTAGCTCTGGTGGTGGAGGTGGAAAATTTGTAGGGTTTGCCTGTTCTGGATTACCCGACGCATAATTATTCTCTTGACTAGTCTCCTCCACGGGTGGTGGTGGTGGGACTGCATTTCGGGTCGGTCGGGTCACCCTACGTCCAGACATAATTCTTTCCTGTGATTGGTGATGCCTAAAAATCATCAAATAGGTAAGAAATCATTCATATTTCATGTAGGCACGCTAGCCGATAATCAATTCCAATTCTAGCTCATTATATAAAAAAAATACTGTCTTTTCTATGCAGGGTCGATGGTGAGGGTCGATGGTATGTCTGACCCTTGGTATTCGACCCTGGGAATGACCTGTTCTTCCCGAGACCAGAGGGTCGATGCGAGGGTCGATGGGTGTCCGACCCTCAATTCCGACCCTCAATTCCGACCCTTGATTTTCTGTCAAATTCCCGAGAGCTGAGGGTCGATGGGAGGGTCGATTCGAGGGTCGATGGTTCTAGTCGAATTGTCCGACCCTCGGACCAAAAATCAGATTTTTAAGATCCGATTCTGGGTCATTTCTCACTGTTTCTCCTCCGTTTCGACTCGTCTCTCCTCTCTGAGTTGCTATAGTGCTACTCCACCGTTTTCGATCGGTTTGACTCCGAGTTTCGACGTCCACGTCATCCCTACAGGTACGTCTTCCCATTTTCACCTATTTTTAGGTTTCCATTTCTAGGTTTTTGCACCTTTAACTTGTATTTTTCAAATTAAACTTTTTCCAACCTTAAAAATTCGATTTTTATTGGGGGCTTTTGTTATTGGTGTCTCGAGGAACAAAAGCCCTCAAAAATTTTTGAATTTCATCGGTTGGTTGTCGAGAAATTTAAATTTTTGCTCGTTTGCCCTAATTTGTCGAAATTTTTCGATTTCTTCAAATTGGTCTTCGTCAGTTAAAATTTCCTACTGTATGCAGGTTGTAGGATGTATTTTAACCTACGTAAGTTCTCATGCCCGCTTGTATGATGAGCAATAGGGCTTTATGGTCAACTTACGTCGTTATTACATCAAATTTCGGATTTTTATCCTACTAATTCCTTATTTTTCCTTCTCTTTCTTATTTTACAGATACCATGGCTCGTACCAAAATACCCAGAGTGTGTGATCCACTTGGCTTCCATTCTAATGAAGCCGAGGCACAGTATGCCGACTATGCCCGTAAGAAAGTGGAAGGGGGTCGTATGGTGAACTTGGCTGAGCTAGCCTTGTTCAATGTAGAGAGGGCATTTGGTGATATGGGGTGGCTCCCTGTCATCACCTACGACGCGTGTACATGCCCAGATTTGGTCCGCCAGTTCTATTGTAATCTCCAGGTGGTGGGGAATTACAATGACGTCGAGCATGGTCAGGAGTTGCGCATCACTAGTTACGTCAAGGGGGTGCACATTTCTTTTGATTATCGACAACTGGCCGATCTGTTGGGCATACCTTACGATGGCCCCATGGTGTACTGTGCTCCTGGAGAGCCACAGTTTGTTTCTATGGAGATGAGGGCAGTGATCGACAATCAGTTGCTCCGTCCTGATCGATGGCAGATGACAGCTTGTTATTTGCGTCCAGCTCCACGGGTCTTCTGCAAGATTATCCAGCATAATCTGATCCCGTAGAGTGGGCACTATGAGAGGGTTTCTCAGCTGACCCAGTTTTTGATCTATAGCATCTGCACCAGACAGCCGGTCTGCCTTCCCTACATCATCATGCGGACCATGATTAGTGCTACATTGTCCGGGCATAGGGGTAATCTACCCTATGGATGCATGATTACATTTCTTCTGACCCATCTGGGGGTTGACCTGGTAGATGAGAAGATCCAGGAGAAGACCTTCTCGTCGCCTCTAGATTGGGAGGCAATCTGCAAGATGGGTATGCGGGATGCCCAGGTTAGTGATGAGGAGAGGAACGAGATGGTGCGTCCTCACACTCGTGTCGAGATGGCTGATGCCGAGGCTGCTGCTGCCCCTGCTAGGGTTCGCGTGGATCCTATCGACGATGATGATTGTATGTATATGGACGTCGACTCGATACCACCGCCTTCACCCACACCTGCGGCTGGTGTTGGTACTTCTTCTGCTGCGGATCCAGTACCTGAGGTTGGTCCTTCTCATGCGGCTGATCCTTCACTCCCACCCTCTGACATGATGGAGATGCTGCAGGAGATCAGGGAGGCTCAGCGCAGATCTGATCTGAGGGTGGAGGAGTTGCTAGACGCCCAGCGTATGAGGGTGGATGAGCTATTATCGGTCCAGCGGGAGACTGATAGGAGAGTAGCCGATCTTGCAGCTAGTCTCCGGACGACCCAGACCCAGGTGGCTTGGTTGACTAGGGTCTATGCTGAGGACTATGACCGAGATCGTGAGGCCCTGCCTCCTCCTTCACCTCCAGCTTCTTGATCGTACTTTATTTTCATGTACTACAGAGTAACTGTCTGGGTCGTGGACTGTACTCTGCATTAACTTATTTCCCCTTTAATAGATGCATTATTCTCTTTTTAAATTTGGTCTCACTCATCACTGGTGCTTACAGTTTGTTTATATTACTGTTTTTACTTTTATCCTATCTCAGTTCACAATCGTCTTGAATGTATGTTAGTACGGCGGGCAAGGCCTGAGACGCTCTGATACTAAGTTGTCACACCCCAATTTCGCACATCTCAGAATGGTGTGATGAACCGCTAATAAACCAATGGTTCAACCAGGATCTCAAATAGGCTATTTCCACGTTATCCAAACTTACACACATCCATAATCATAATCAGAGTAAATACATAATAGCGGAAATCTTATAATAACATGAACTGAGAACTAAGATGATATCAATAATTTAGTAGCAAATTATTCTGTTTTCAACTGAGACATAAATATTTAAATACCAAATACATGTCTTAATAAATCCAATAAAGAAACCTACAAAATATCTAATAAAAAACACACGAGTTGCACTCGCAAGAGGAGTCGTGTGTATCCTCTTCAGCTCCAGCTGCCATTGCTGCCACGTTCCCGTACGCAGACGCATTCATATAGTCTTCAACGGTATAACCTGCATCATCAACTAAAAATATTCGACGTCGAGGGGTGAGCACACATCACGGCTCAGTGAGTAGCCAAAACAATGCAACAATACATATGCATGCAAATCAATTTATATCTTTGGTCCGGTTTAAAGTTTGCAGTATGCAATAGAAAGGTTTAGGTAGCCAAAGGTCACGTTTATTGACCCCGCCTCTATACACGAGTGTGTGACGTTACCCGAAGATCACGTTTATCGTCAACTCACATGCACCCAATCATGAACATTATATAACAAAGGTTACGTTTATTGCTATATAGTGCCATACCAACACCTAAGCCCCTGTTGGCGAGGGCTGCAAACTGGGCTCGCAACTAACCAATCCTAATGCCAAACAGTGTATCCAAGGCCTCACCCCAGCATCCCTCAGAATGTCCATAGAGATAGAGCTAAGGCCCCCCGGTAGAGTCAGAGACTACAAGGACCGAGACCACCTCCCCTGATACTCTACGACATAATAGTTCTACTAAAGTAATGGCGATACGACGATGCTAATGCACAAGACTTGAGTTAGAGATAGAGCTAAAGTGCTGAGACCCGCCAAAGGTTAACGTTTATTGACGTTCTCATCACACCTCCCCTGATACTCGCTCGCATCAAGTACATCAACCACACACATACAAGCACATGCCTATTCCTATCATCATCATCATCATCATGTTATAAACAATAAAGTAAATATGCATGAACAAGTAATAGAAATATTGGATGGCATGCTGTATGCACATTACAAACATATTCGCATAGAATCAAGCATAGCATAGGAGTCAAGAAATAGAAAACAGTTTTTGTTATTACTCAATTTAGTTTGGAGTTCTGGTTCCTCACCTTAGCTTGCTATAAGATACTTTTCCAAGCTTTAGAATCACCTTTACAGTGTTACTATATTGCTAGAAGACCTAACAAAGTCAATAGAATTTAATTAGAATTAATTCCAGATTTAAAAACTACTCTGTTAACTGAGGGTCGGAGGTAGGGTCGGAGTCAGGATCGACCCTGGGTGCGACCCTCCCTTAACTCTGAACTTCCCGAACACTGAGGGTCGATGGTTAGGAACACCTAGGGTCGAATGGTCACCGACCCTCGGTGAGACCCTCGGTGCACTTTGGCCTAGTTCCCTCTTTTAATCCATTCTTCGTGCTTGGGATCCTATGGCTTGCTCCTACATTCCATTCTACATTCATTCCATGGTCTGAAACCATGTATAACCCACCTAGATACCTTTCATGCACTTTCCTATGGTTTCTATGAAAACCTAACCATAGATTGATGGTTTGGGTTTCTCCGAGATCACACTCTCAACAATAACTAACCTAAGGTCTGTAGAAACTCATGGAATTAGTATCCATACCTGAGAAGAATAACCTTTCTGTGCAACTCTTCTCTTTTGGCTTAATTTCTCTTTCTTCCCTTTCTTCTTCCTCTTTCCTTCTCCTCTCTTTCTCTCAATTCGATTAGGGTTGTGAAAGGAGTGAAAGTGGCTTAGGGACGTCCTTTAAATAGACTAGGAACATCCTAAAATAATTCCCTCTGAGATTAGGAAAGAATCCCAATCGAAAATTAGGAAATTTCCTAATTTCAATTTCGGATACAACCGAGGGTCGATGGGAGGGTCGATGATCCCGTCGACCCTAGGGCTCAAGATGTCCGACCCTCCCTTCAAAATTGAGGGTCTGACTTTCTGCTTTGGGAGGTCCGACCCTGCTTAGCTGGGTATGCGACCCTCCCTTCCAATCAAGTGTTTTTGGGTCGATTTGATACTTGGGATCTCGATCTCCTTCACGCCCTTGGTCCATTTGACTCGACCATGATAGGTAAACCTGGTTCAAGGTGGTAAGACCGGGTTAGATTGACACGGGTCTTACACATCCCGTCCTGGTCAGAACCAGAAAACCGAGGAAGAAGAAGAAAGAAGTCCCATCCGGCTTCAAAAAGAAGAAAAGTCGAGCGGAGGTTCGTGGGCAGTCCACAGCCCAAGGACCGATCGCGCACGGCAATGGGCTTGCGCATCCCTACTGACAATGGTGTCTATACCATAACTAAGGGACCCCTAGCCAAGGGCAAGTCAGTCCTCACCATCATAGGAGGACCAGCGGTCGGAAACACCTCCAACAGGTCGGTCAAGGCCTACTCGCGTCTAGTAGCCAAGACAGAGTGGCCAGCAAAAAGAGCTCGAACCGGAGAGGTCATCACCTTTAGCGACGAGGATCTCATCAACGTCGCGGTCCCCCATGAGGATGCCATCGTCTTCACGGCCGGGATCGGACACTGCGACGTCGCAAAGTGTTTGGTAGACACAAGGAGCTGACGGACGACCAGCTCCAACCGGTCACTTTCGACCTCATCAGCTTCTCCGGAGACCCGGTCACGGTGAAGGGGGGCATCCAACTGCCTGTCATCCTCGGTCAGAAGCCCAAACAGCGGAGGGTGATGGTCGAATTCATGGTGCTCGATCGGCCATCCGCTCACAACGTCATCCTCGGCCGCCCTACCCTGAACAAGTTGAAGGCATGCATGTCCACCTACTACCTGGTGATGAAATTCCCGACAGAGGACGGAGTCGGAGAGTGTCAAACAGATCAGGGCATATCGTGAAGATGGTACGCCACCGAGCTGAAGAACAGTTAGCGAGCCTTGAAAACCGCATAGGTAAACATGGTAGATGTTTGAAAAAACACCTCTCCGCGTACAGGAGAGCCTGCGGAGGAACTCCTAAAAATTCCAATCGCGGACGATCAGCCCAAGAAGAGATTCCCGGTCGGCTCCCTGCTGCCCGAGGAACAAAGGGAAGATGGCCAAAAACAGGGAAGGACCCTACCGCATACTCCGGACCAAACGACCGGGCTCGTACAAGCTAACCACCCTCGGCAGTGAGGAAATTCTGAGGACATGGCATGCCACCAACCTTCGGAAATATTATCAATAATTAGCAAGTTTTTATTCTCAGTTCATTATAGAATTTTTCAATTATTTTTTCCAGCAAGTCTCAGTTGTATACCGGCCCCCCTGAGGGCATCCGCTTAGTTTCTTTTAATACAAAGCAGCACAGATATAGTTCAGTAAACAACTCACAGCAAGTCTTTCATAGCCGTTCCTTCTGGCCCAGCCGATCTCAACCAAGCACAGGACGGACATCGCCCTCGATGAATCTGCCTACCGCAATCCATAAGCAGACCGAGGTAGCACGCAGACCATAGTCGTATCTTCCTACCACAGTCCACAAGCAGACCAAGGTAGCATGAAGATCATACCCGTATCTTCCTACCGCGGTCCAAAAGCAGACCTCGGTAGCACGCAGACCATACTCGTATATGCCTACCACGGTCCACAAGCAGACCATGGTAGCACGCAGACCATACTCGTATCTGCCTACCGCAGTCCACAAGCAGACCTCGGTAGCATGCAAACCATACTCGTATCTTCCTACCACGGTCCATAAGTAGACCAAGGTTGCATAAAGATCATACCCGTATCTACCTACCACGGTCCACAAGCAGGCCTCAGTAGCATGCATACCATACTCGTACCTGCCTACCACGGTCCACAAGCAGACCAAGGTAGCATGAAGATCATACTAGTATCTGCCTACCGCGGTCCACAAGCAAGCCTCGGTAGCATGCAGACCATACTCGTATCTGCCTACCACGGTCCACAAGCAGACCAAGGTAGCATGAAGATCATACTCGTATTTGCCTACTACGGTCAATAAGTAAACCATGGTAGCACGCAGACCATACTCGAATCTGCCTACCACGGTCCACAAGCAGACCCCAGCAGCATGCAGAGCCTACGTAACTATACCTACAATAGTACACAAGCAAACCTCGCGAGTCCGACTGAGGCATCCAGCTGCTCGAAGATACATCGACCACCCTAATGACAGTCATTTTGAAGAAGAATCAAGTGTTCTCGGCATATCAAAGCGCTGAGCCGAAAACACTTCCGGGGTAGGGCAGTCAATAATGCCTTAGCCATTTTTATTACCTAAGTATTCTCGGCTTTCCAGAGGGCCGAGCCAACAATACTTCCGGGGTAACCGCCGAATGGGTAACAACATCTGAAAAGAAATGAAAAGAATGCAAGTCCGAAAAGTATGCTTTATTAATAAAGGCCCAAGAATGGTAGTCGTACAATTATACATGAAAATAAAGAAAAAAATACAAGTACATATATACAAGGATGACTCGGAAGTCCTCAGGACCGGTTCTCCTTGGCGGTCGGGTCTACGGGACCCTCGGAAGGCAGCGAAAGGTCCGGGAGCTCCATGATCGGCGTCTGGGGCACCTCGTATGGAGGAAGGTCATCCTCCTGCATACGGTCAGCTTTCGTAGGAGTCGTCGGCTCAACCCAATCATCCTCGGCCACGACCGGGGTCTCAGTCACCGCTGGCTCCACCCCAAGCACCTCGGCCATGATCGGGATCTCCGACCAGTTGAAATCGGCGCCCTTTTCCACGAGTTGTTCCTTCAGGTATTTGACACCCCTCATGAAAAACCTGCAAGCGGCCTCCTCCACATCCTCCCCATATTAAGGAGACGATCGGTACTCGGCCGCAGCTCGATCCAGGGCCTCCCGGTGTCCCTCTTCAGCCTTGGCCAGAGCCTCCTTGGCAGATCTGGCCTCATCCTCAGACTTCTGGAGCTTCTCCTCCAAGACCAGCTTTGCCTTATCCGCAGCTTGCAGGTCTTCCTCAGTTTTCCGCCGCTTGTCCTTGGCCGACCGAAGCTTTTCCTCCGCCTGGTGCACTTTCTTTTGCTCCTCATCGAGGGCGGCCTCGGCTTTGTCCAGCGAGGCCCGGAGGGTGACCTTCTCTGCAGCAAGGCCCTCGACCTCCGAGGATTTAACAGTGAGGTTCTCCTCGGTTGCCTTCAAAGCCTCACGCAGGGAGATCTCCAGGACCTCCTTCTCGTCCAAGTCAAAGAAGGCACGGGCGGCCCGTTCGCTGACCTCGGCCAGAAGCTTGCTCATCTGCACAAAAGTAGATGACAGTGTCAATACGACAAACATAGCAACACAAAAGAAAAGAGAGAAAAGAAGGGAATTCCAAACTTTACCTGAGAACATGCGAGGAAGGCTCGCCTGAAGACCTCTTCGTTCCCCAAGTTGGACGTGAAGGCCACGTCGTCCGGGAGGCGTCCCTCTGTGACAATGATCCTCTCCGCCTTCGCGCTCTTGAATACCGAGTCCGTCGACTTCAGTCCGAGCGCAGGGGAAAAGACTGTCGTCGCCACCTTTTCCTTATCGTTCCTCTATTGGGGAGCGGGCTCGGCCTCCCCCTTAGAGGCGTCAGTGGCCTCGGTTAGATCGACCACCTTCGGACCTTGAGGGGTCTTCTTCGCCGAGGGCGCCGCCGCGCACTGGCTGGCCGGAGTCGGTTTTGTCGCGGTCGTGTCGCAGGGCTGGGCTTTCTTCACAGCCCCTTGGCGAGGCTGGACTTCCTTCATCGCAGCCTCTGCCCTTGCTTCGTCTTGTCGGCCCAGCCTAGGCGCCGGCCTCATCTTGTAGATGTCGGCCGGGAGTTCCGCGGCCGACTTGATCTTCTTCTTGGGCGGACCCTCAAGCATGGGCCCCTTGCCCTTTGCCTCGGCCGTCGCCCTCTGCTCCTTGCGAGGAGGCGCGCTCGCTGGCTCACCTGCCGGCTGGACCCCCTTTGCAGCATCGGCCGTCCGCTTGCGCAGGATCCGAGCAACGATATGATCGTCGGCAAAGTTCACTGTAATGAGACGAGAGATGGTTAGTAACAAAATTGGAATAACAACAGTGTACAGTCTGAGTCCTACAATTAGTAAACTCACCAAGGAGGCCGTGCTCGGCCAACTGCACGGGATCGGCGAGGTCGGCATAGCGCACTATCTTCCCAGCCATCATTTTACGCTGAACCCGTCTCTCTTCCATCGTCAGAAAGGGGACTTTGTTGAACCCCGTGGCGTCGACCACCAGCCAAACGTTCGACAGAGGGAGAGCAGGACCGCCTGCAGGAGGGCCCACGAAGAAAAATTTATCCTTCCACCCGTGGATAGAAGAAGGCTTTTGGGAGATGGTCGGGAGCTTCTTTGCGCTCCTCTGACTAAAAAAGTACCACCCGGTCATAGAGCAGGACTCGATCAGACTGGACAACTGAAAGAGTGACCGAAACAAGTTCACGATCGGAGTCTCTCCCAGTCGATGGACAAACAGGATGAAGGCCTATATGCATCGCCACCCATTCGGAGCTAGTTGGGAGGGGGTGATGCGGTAGACTTGGAGAATTTCTACTACTAGAGGGTGAAGGGGAAATCGGAGCCCAGACTTTAAGGCATGCTTGTACACGTAGATCTCCGACTTATTCACGGTACAAGCCCGTTCGTCGGGGGAAGGGAGCCGAACCCGGATGTCCGTCATCATCTCTACGAGCTGGTATGCCCAGTAGATCAATGACAAAGCCGGTTCGGACCTAATCTTACCCGGCACCCTCCATGCAGGGAGTGCGTCGATAGAAGGGATAGATGGCCAGCCCGACGAGCTGAGGTGCCAGCAGGACGACCACGCTCATCGGCCTCAGAGGAACTCTCCTCGAGTTCCTCCTCTGGAGTCGGATCGGAAGCCATAAAGACGGCTTGTGGAGATTTTTGGACGATGGCCCCTGCTCCTTTTCCTGCCGGCTCTGTGGTCTGGGACTCGAACTCCCGACTAACGGAATCTTGAATCTGTCCCGAAGGTTCGGGAGCAGCGGAGAATCCCTCCATTGAGAAGGATGATGACCTTTCGGAAGAAGAGGTCCGGGATTGGGCCATTTTCTCACTCACTTTCACTCTACCGGAGATTGGACGAATGGGAACTACTAAGCATGAAATGGCAATAAAAAGGAAGGAGAAGAAGAAGAGGACTTACTGTTGGAAGAAATGGGACTCCGAATGCACGAAGGAAGCTTGAAGACTCGATGAACCAGGAAGATCCGACTGCTCTGAGGAAACTCCGATCGCGACTCAACCAAATGCTCGAATGAATGAATCGAAGGAGTATTTATAGGCGTTGTGACTGTGAACCATCTCTTCGGGTTCCGACTACGTCGCTCAACGCCATTGGTCGTCGTCTGCCGCGCCGGACGCGACGTGACAGTCTAACGTCACACGCAATGATGGCGCTCCTTCTTGAGACCATCAGATCGATTACAGCCGTCCAATGCATTCGACCGTTCGAAGACGAGCGGCTATTGATACCGCTCCTTCTCGAGGCGCACCGCCTCCTGGTGGCCTTTGGATCAAGGTGTCGATCCGCATCACTTCGAAGATCAACGATCGAGCGCAGTTGTGGAACTCGAGTTTAACGCCTCGAGCCACGTGCCTCCATCAATCGTGTAGACGGTTGGTGACAACCGTCTCCCACTCAGACATGAAGTTTGATCAAAAGAAGAGACACTCGGAAGCAGCTTATACGGCCATCGATTTTGCAATCGGCCTCATACGGCGCACGTTCTCGACACTTTGTTTATTCTTGTTGCACTATCGAATTCGTTGTATCCAACAGCGCAAGGGCCATCTGTTATGTGGGAAAAATCCCATCCATTTAAAATCTTACACGTGTCAAGCCTCACCTTCGGAGCCGACCGCTCGGAGTCTCTTGCGCTCGGCTTATGAGGCATTCAGTATCTTACGCCCGACCTCTTATGCACCCGGCATGTCGCACTCGTCCTATGCTGTCTAGTTATCATTATCTATGGTAGCGCTCGGAGTCATAGTCCTACCCGGCTACATTTCCCAGTCGGTAGTCAAAGTCCTAATGTAATTATGCTACGTCCGAGGAGTCCTTCTCCCAGTCTGATACGACGCCGACTATCCCGGTCGGTGATTACTTACACGTTGACATGTGTCAGTCCCAGAGCTGATCGACCTAGCTTCCTTGGCTAAGGTCCCCTACTCCTACTCGGAGTCTACCACACGGGTGTCCCACAGAGCGATACGTGGCAATCCTATTGGCAGTCTACTCCCCTGAGTCCTGGTACCTCCATGCTTCTTCCCAATCTATAAATAGTGGGCAATCCCTCAAGGTAATCTCTAAGTTACTAATTCACAGTCTCTCTCTCATTCATCATTCTCGCACGCTCAAACTCTTTCATCGTCCCACACTCTTTAAACTGGAGATAGCTTTCTGCTATCTCTTGACTGTTTATATTGGGAATCTGACTCTGGCATCGGAGTGTACCAGGGGCTTAGGCGCCCAACTCCCTTGTCTCATCTCTGTGATTGCAGGTAGCTCAGAGCGCGGACCGGCGGGCGATTTCCAACCGTAACAATACTCTTCATCATTTTCTATTAAGCTTGAGGCTGCAACACACAATGCAGCATTTATACTAGGTCCTGCCTTAGGCTTCGATGCCCACTTTCAGCTTAAGGCATCAGCCACGATGTTTGTCTTACCCGGATGGTACTGGATGTCACAATAATAATCTTTTAATAATTCCAGCCATCTTCTCTGTCTCATATTCAGGTCCTTCTGAGTAAAAAGATAGGTTAAGCTCTTGTGATATGACTTAATCTAAAACTTTTCACCATAAAGGTAGTGTCTCCAAGTCTTGATTGCATGTATAACCGCTGCTAACTCCAAATCATGTGTAGGATAATTCTTCTCATGCTCTTTCAGCTGTCTTGATGCATAGGCAATCACCTGTTCTCCTTGCATCAACACAATCCAAGACCCAACCCTGAGGCATCCGTATATAGGGTAAACGGTAAGCCTGGTGCTGGGATGGTCAAGATAGGTGCAGAGACTAGTCTTGACTTCAAAGTCTGAAAGCATTTCTCACACTCATCTGACCATATAAAATTTTCTCCTTTCTTGGTTAGTCTGGTAAGTGGAACGGCGATCCTTGAGTAGTCTTTCATGAATCTTCTATAGTAACCAGCCAATCCAAGGAAACTATGAATCTCTACAACTGATTTTGGTGCTTCCCATCCTACTATAGCAGCTATCTTACTTGGATCTACCTTGATACCGTCTTCAGATACTACGTGGCCCAAGAAAGCCACCTCCTTCAGCCAAAATTCACACTTCTTGAACTTGGCATAAAGCTTCTCCCTTCTCAGCCGTTGTAGGGCTACTCTCAAATGTGTTGCATGAGCCTCCCTGTCCTTTGAGTAGACCAATATGTTGTCAATGAATACAATGACCGAAGTGTCCAACATGTCATGAAACACTCGATTCATCAGTTCCATGAATGACGCTGGAGCGTTAGTCAACCCGAACGACATCACCAGAAACTCATAATGCCCATACCTTGTCCTGAAAGCAGTCTTTGGAATATCTTCGGCCTTGATCTTCAATTGGTGATACCCTGATCTGAGATTAATCTTCGAGAAAACCTTTGCACCCTATAACTGATCGAACAGATCATCGATCCTAGGCAAAGGATATCGATTCTTGATGGTTAACTTGTTCAGCTCTCGGTAGTCAATACATAGCCGTACACAACCGTCCTTCTTCTTGACAAACAATACAGGTGCTCCCCATGGCGATATGCTTGGTCGTATGAAACCCTTATCTAATAGTTCTTGTAATTGGGTCTTCAACTCCTTTAATTCGGTAGGGGCCATCCTGTATGGTGCTTTAGACACCGGCACCAACCCTGGCATAAGGTCGATCATGAACTCTGTATCCCTGTCTGGAGGTAGACCTGGAAGATCTTCTAGAGATACATCTGGAAACTCTTGTACCACATCTAGATCATCCATCTTTGGAACCTCGGCAGTTACGTTGACCACAGACACTAAATACCCCACTCCTCCCTTTTCTAAGCATCTCTTAGCTTTTAGGGCGGAGAGGGTCAGCTTCCGCTTCTTAGGTAACTTGGTCCCAATGAAGCTAAACTCTTTCCCATTCTTATCTTTAAGCACAAGCTTCCTTTCACCACATAATAAGCTAGCTGAATGATGGCCTAGCCAATCCATTCCCAAGATGACATCAAAGTCTACCATCTCGAGTTGAACCAGATTTGCTTCTAGGTTTCGGCCCTCAATACTCACTGTACACGGCCCATAATATTCAGTAAACACCACTTCGACTCCCAACGGAGAGCGAACTATCAAGCTTGGATTCAAAAACTTGACAGGTAATTCGATTCGCTTCCCAAAAGAAATAGAAACGAAGGAGTGCGTGGCCCCAGAGTCAAAGAGTACTCTGGCAGGTATACCAGCTATATTTACAGTCCCTGAAATTTAGTTATCCCTTAGTTCTACATGCTCAAACATAACAACAGTAAAACAAATAGGAAGGGATAGAATCATACCAATAACAACATCAGGTGATGCGACTGCCTCTTCAGTGGTGACTGCGAATACCTTTCCTTGCTGTGGAGGTTGCTTCCTAGGTAGAGTGCAAGTCCTTGCAATATGACCCAGTTGCTGATAGTTGAAACATTTAACGTTCTGATTCTGTCCAGTGAACTGTGTCGGTGGTGGTACAGTAGTGTTCCTTGCAGGCACTACAATGGACTGAGCCATGTATGGGCAGAATGATCTAGTATTGCCTCCACCTGAAGTCTCAGTAGCAGGCCTCTTCAGTCCCATGTTCTGAGCAAAGAAACTGTCTCTTTGATTGGATTCGATTACCCTGGCAATCTACACATCCTCATTATATATCTTCTTTTCCAAACCCAAGATGTGCTCTCGGATACTTCCTCGCAATTCCATGGTGAACCTACGGGTCTTGGTTTATTCTTGTTGCTTGCTTGCCGGAGCGAAGAAAAATAGTTCTTCATACCTCTGCTGGTAAGCATCGACAGTCGACTGGGATTGTTGTAGGTTCAGGAATTCCTTCTCCATTTGATCATGTATGCTCTTCGGAAAGTACTTATCAAAGAAAGCTCCCTTGAATATTTCCCATGTGATCTGAGTATGCCTTGTCTCCAAGTATGTTCGGGTCGAATTCCACCAGGCATTAGCATTTTCCTTGAGCATGTGCGTAGCAAACAGCACCTTCTCATCCTCCGTGCAAGTCATTAGACTGAAGTTCTTCTCCATCTCAGCAATCTCGAAACAGATCCTCCATTACTTCATCTGAGGTCCCTTGGCTATAGAATCTAATCTGAATTTAATCGTCTCACTTCCAATAATTCCCTTATTAACTAAGTATCTCTATCAACGGATGTCAAGGAATATAAGAACCAGAATGATTATCCAAAAGTAATTCATTTCCTTCTTTCAAATTCAGTATGATGAAGAACACTTGTTTTATCTAGTGAACTTAGGTTTAAAGGATCAGGAATAAATCTATGGTAATCCAACCGGCATCCAAAGGTCGTTAAGTTGCACGGTGGTCCAAATATATAGAAATAGAGGTTTTGACAGTTCTTAACCTCATGGTTACAGGTTCTATCGAGTATATAGTGTCATTGTTCAAGGCACTACAGGAGTAAATCTGGAGAAGTTTTGGTACATCAGTAAATCAGGTATAAAATCAAAAAGATGTACATTCGAAATGATTAAACCTTTAAATGTTCATTCGGTTCATATCTCTATTCATGGTATCGATCATAGGAGTAGCTTAGATTGGTATAATCAGGACTAATTCTAAGAAAATAACATCTATAACTCCAATTGATAGGTTAAATCAAGAAGGTATTCTGTCAAGGTACAAGAATTAGAATCAGGTATGTGCATCCTCTATAATCATAAGAGTAAGTCAATAATGCACTGCATCCTATATAAACCTATCTAGTTCTTTGGATGTTCTATATTATACTCTTGTTATAGTTTCCTTTTTAATTTGGTAGAAGTTTATGATTTTTCTCACCTGTCATTCAGGTTCCTATCTAGAGCATGATTGTTTATTAATTTCACCTTTAGTATAGTACATTATGCTCTTTCGTATTTAGTCTCAGGCATCAAACAGTGCTTAAGGTGGGTTTTTATTAAAGTTTTTAATTCTTCCTATCTCAGTTCATTGACTTAGTTAAGTGCAATATGGTCTGTTGGACAGAGCCTAAGAGCTCTGATACCAAGTTGTCATACCCCAATTCTGGCTGAACCAGAAGTGTGAGTGAACTGTCACTGAACCAACGGCTCACACCAGGATCTCAATAAGACCGTGTCCACTCATACAAACCATTGCACATAACCACAATCAGAATAATAATAAATACAATGGAAGTCTTTAAATAAAATGAACTGAGCATCTTTGATAGATTAAAATAAATATTCAATTATCCAAATTCTCAAACATAAATAAATATCTTTACATCACCTTAATGTCAACCGAAAATAACTGAAACAAATAAAGAAAAATCCTAGAGATACACGCAAAAAGGGCACTCGCAAGAAGCGTCATGCTCGTCCTCCCCTGCCTGCACGTCCAGAGCAGCTACGCCTCCGTACGTCGGTGCGTTCATGTATTCATCCATCGTGTAACCTGCATCAACATCTAAAAATGGTGTATAAACAAGGGTGAGCTCACAACTTAGCTCAGTAAGACAATCAGACAATGTAACATTTATATGCATGAGTAACAATCATATTATATTATGGTCTAGTTTTAAGTTTGCAATGTGCTATAGAAAGGATTGGCGGCCACCGCATCTCTATACACGAGTGTGTGAAGCCACCCAGGAGATCACACCAATGCCGTCCCACATGCACCCACCATGGAATAGAGATAGAGCTAAGGCGTCCCGATCAACATCGCCAACACCTCCCCTGATGCCCTATCCATAACAATACGTAAGCCCCTATTGGCGAGGCTTACAAACTGGGCTCGCAACTAATCAATCCTATAAGTCATCACAGTAGGCCCTATCCCAAGACAGCTCCCTATGGCATAGAGATAGAGCTAGAGTCTGGTGGCCAGGCCGGAGACCACAATACCACGTCCTCCCCCTGATGCCTTACCCACACCAAGCATGCTAAGAAGGAACGGTACGAAAGGTAGACCCTTTCCCAACATAACTCCCTATGGCATAGAGATAGAGCTAAAGTCCGGTGACCAGGCCGGAGACCACAGTGCCACGTCCTTCCCCTGATGCCCTACCCGCACCAAGCATGCTAAGATAAAATACTATGAAAAGGTGCTAGTGTAAGGAATGATCCCAGACCCCAGGCCCTTCCCATTCCACACAACAACGAAAACAATCACATACCTAACAATCACATCCTAGCATAGCGATTATGCATGAACAATAATAATAACTGAAAGTAAAGGATGACATGCGAGTGTGCACAAACATCAATCCACAGAGTCATAGTTATTAACAATATTTTACTGTCCATTAGATTATTAGGGTTTAGGTATGATTCCCTTACCTGATGCTCGTTTGATAGCTTGCTCCACGTCGCAAGATCCAAACATGCTATCACAAGGTCCTATACAATATTAGGGTTTAGTTAGAATAGTTTTCCTTAGGTTTCATGTTGGTCGGAAAAACAACGATATTACAAAATATATCTCACAGAGCTGACCGGTCGCAGCATTGTGGGAAAACCTGCAACCGGTATGGTCAGCTGGTCCCCACAGACCAGCCCCCGGAAGGTACCGGTCGCAGTATTGGTCGCACCGGGTGCAACCGGTATAGTCGATCGGTATGTCTCTGGAAGACCATACATCCAGTTCTCGACTGCCGTCGATCATCCCCTATTGATCCTAGGGTTCCTCCTATACATTCTAGGTCTGAGCACTGAGTTAGAGTTGTTTCCAACTCCATTCAAGTCCTAGCTTTGACGGTCTTCTTCCTAGAACTCGAATCTAGGGTTTACCGACTAGATTAGGGTTTGTCAGCAAAATAGGGTTTATCGGCAAAATAGGGTTTTAAATCAATAATTGCTTTGCATGGTATTGATCAAAGCAACCTAACCATACTAGAGTCATAATCCTAGAGTCATAATGTAAAAGAAGATTTAAGCACTCACCGTCGACTGGCGGTAAGGTGTTCTTCGTTGAATAGCAATATCGGCTCTTCCTAGCTTCTCTTCCTTCTTCAGCCTCTTTCTCCTTTCTAGGGTTTTTGAGGATCAATGGAAGGGATTCTAGGAGGTTTAGAGGTGTTTATATAAGCTAGGTTTAGGTTTAGGAAGCCTTCTAGGATTAGGTTTAGGAAGCCTTCTAGGATTAGAAAAGTCCCAAGATTCAAAATTTGGAAAGTAGGACCCGTAGAGATCCAGTTCTGGATCTTGGTAGTCTGCTGACTATACCGGTCGACCGGTACCAATGCCAAGACCGGTACCATCGACCGGTATGACTAAATCACACTTAATTTGGCCTGTTTTGGTCCAATTTCATACCTGGTTGTCATTCGCTCGTCCCGTCTGGCCCGGTGATGATTAGAAGACCTGTTACGACATGAAATCAAGGTTTAGATCGGGTTCTTGGAGTGCAGGTCTTACAACTCCCCCACCCTTAAAAGAAATTTCATCCCCGAAATTTGCATGTAGGTTTCACAGGTGTGATGTGAATCCAACTATAGATCATCTACGATCATCATTTGGTTCGGCTGGATCACCCATATTCCAACCAAAGCGGGTCGCCCAATGAACAACATTCGAACTATGCGAAACTTGATTTTTAGGGCAAACCCTAAGATACGTAGGTAGTCTGGGAAACTCCCAGATACGGTTCCACACCTCAATCAATACACTCGACTCCCTGAGAGACACACCTACTCCCTGAGAGATACACCTTGTCACACCCCAATTCTGGCTGAACCAGAAGTGTGAGTGAACCATCATTGAACCAACGGCTCACACCAGGATCTCAATAAGACTGTGTCCACTCATACAAACCATTGCACATAACCATAATCAGAATATAATAAAATACAGCGAAAGTCTTAAATTAAATGAACTAAATTCTCTATTGATAATTTATATAAAATATCCAATTATTCTCCACATCAAAACGTAAATAAGTATCCTTACATCAATTTGTAAATCCAACTGAAAATAAATAAATAAACTAAACAAATCCTAGAGGTACACGCAGAAAGGGCACTCGCATGAAGCATCATGCTCGTCCTCTCCTGCTTGCACTTCTAAAGCAGCAACACCTCCTGTCACACCCCAATTCTGTACCATTCAGAACGGTGTAATGAACCGCTAATAAATCAACGGTTCAACCAGGATCTCTAATAGGCTTTGTCCATTGAAAATAAAACCATACACATCCACAACCATAATCAGAATAAATACACAATAGCGGAAGTATTAATAATAAATGAACTGAGAAATCTAACTGTGATAATCATAAATAAAATATCAAGTTATTGTTGTATCAACTGAGACATAAATAAATAAAATATCAATTACATTCCTTTAATAATTCAAACAAAATCTAATCGAATATGCATGAGTTGCACTCGCATGAGGAGTCATGCGTATCCACTAAGTCTTCAACTTCCATTGCCGCCACTTGCCCGTACACAGGAGCATTCATATAATCTTCGATAGTGGTACCGGCATCATCAACTAAAAATATTCGACGTCGAGAGGGTGAGCACACATCATGGCTCAGTGAGCAAACAAAACAATGCAACAAACATATGCATGCATTCAATTCATATATGTGGTCTAGTAAATAAGTTTGCAATGTGCTATAGAAAGGTTTGGTGGCCGCCTCGCCTCTATGCATAGGGTGTGAAAGCCTGCCCAAAGGTTAACGTTTATTGTCGTCCCATCCACCCTACCATGGAATAGTGATAGAGCTAAAGTGCTGAGGCCCGGCCTATGACACTTCCCCTGATACTCTATCCATACCAACACGTAAGCCCCTGCTGGCGAGGGCTTGCAAACTGGGCTTGCAACTAACCAATCCTAATGCCAAACAGTGTATCCAAGGCCTCACCCCAGCATCCCTCAATACGTCCATAGAGATAGGGCTAAGGCCCCCCGATAGAGTCAGAGACTACATGGTCCGAGACCACCTCCCTTCATACACTACGACGTAATAGCTCTGCTAAGGTAATGGCGATACGACAATATTAGTGGACAAGACTTGAGTTAGAGATAGAGCTAGAGTGCTGAGGCCCAGCCTATGACACTCCCCCTGATACTCGCTCGCATCAAGCACACTAACCACACATACATTCACATGTCTATTCCTATCATCATCATCATCATCATGTTATAAACAATAAATTTAAATATGCATGAACAGTAATAATAGAAATATTGGATGACATATTAAATGCACCTGACAAGCATACATGCATAGAATCAATCATGGCATTGGACTCAAGAAATAAAAACAGTTTATTATTAACCGATTAGTTTAGGTCTTGTTCCATCACCTTTGCTTGATTGTAGATCCTCTTTCAAGCTTTAAGAATCAACTTAATATCACTATTATATCACTAGAAGACATAATCAAGTCAATACAATTTAATTAAATTTAACTCTAATTTTTAAAAGCCTACTGTTAACTGGGGGTCGCAGGACGGGTCGCAGGTAGGGTAGCAGTTTTCTGCGACCCCCTGTAGTAGGTTCAATGCCAAGGTTGGATGTTCCATCAACTCTGGGTGCGATCACCCCTAATTTGGACTTCCCGAACACTGGAGGTCGATGCTAGGGTCTGGTAGGGTTGATTCTCCATCGACCCCACGTGCGACCCCCCGTGGGTTTAGTCGAGATTTTCATCCTACAGTCCATTCTTTTATGTTTGGGTCATATGGCTTGCTTGTATAATCCATTCCATACATGTTCTATGGTTTAGAACTATAGTTTATTCACCTACATGGTTTTAATGATCTCCTCCATGGTTTCCATTCAAACCTAACCATGGATGGATGATTTGGGTTTCTCCTAAATCATACCATCTTCACTATTTACTCTAAGGTCTTGAGAAATTCATGGAGATGGTATCCATACCTGAGAATTTGACTTGTTTCCCTGAAACCTTCTCTTTGGTCTTCTTCTCCACTTTCCTTCTCTTCTCCTTCTCTTCTCCTTTTCTTCTCTTTCTCTCAATCAAATTAGGGTTCTAAAAGGAGTGAAATAGGCTTAGGGACGTCCTATTTATAGAGTAGAAACTCCAAAAATAAGTCCCATTGAGATTAAGAAAGAATCCCATTAAAATTTGGAAAGTTTCCAAATCACGATTTCTATCGGGAGACTCGGGGTCGATGAGGGGGTCGGAGATCCCGTCGACCCCTGGTTCTAAGTTGTCCAACCCCCAGTTAGAAACTCAGGGTCTGACTTTTATATTGGGGGGTCCGACCCTGCCTAGCTAGGTGTGCGACCCTCCCCCCCTATTTTAGTGTTTTTGGGTCAGTTTAATACCTGGGATCGTTATCTCCTTCATGCACTTGGTCCATTTGGCTCGACCATGATGGGTAGACCTGGTTCAAGGTGGTAAGACTGGGTTAGTTCGATACGGGTCTTACACCTCCATACGCTGGAGCATCCATATAGTCCTCCACAGTATAACCTGCATCAACATCTAAAAATAGTGTGTACACAAGGGTGAGCTCACAACTTAGCTCAGTAAGACAATCAGACAATGCAACAAACATATGCATGAGTAACATTCATATTATGGTCTGGTTTTAAGTTTGCAATGTGCTATAGAAAGGATTGGCGGCCACCGCACCTCTATACACGAGTGTGTGAAGCCACCCAATGGATCAAATACCATTGTCGTCCCACATGCACCCACCATGGAATAGAGATAGAGCTAAAGCGTTCAGATCAAACACCGCCAACACTTCCCCTGATACCCTACTCATACCAACACGTAAGCCCCTATTGGCGAGGGCTTGCAACTAGGCTCACAACTAACTAATCCTATATGACATCACAGTAGGCCCTATCCCAGCATAGCTCCCTACAGCATAGAGATATAGCTAGAGTCTAATGGCCAGGCTGGAGACCACAGTGCCACTTCCTCCCCCTGATACCCTACCCGCACCAAGCATGCTAAGACAGGATGATACGAGAAGGTGCTAGTGTGAGGAATGATCCCAGACCCCAGGCCCTTCCCATTCCACACACCAACAAAAACAATCACATGCCTAACAGTCACATCCTAGCATAGCGAGTATGCATGAACAATAATATAACTAAAAGTAAAGATGACATGCGAGTGTGCACAAACATCAGTCCATAGAATCATAATTATTAACAACGTTTTACTGTTATTAAATTATTAGGGTTTAGGTCCGATTACCTTATCTGACGCTTGTTTGATAGCTTGCTCCGCATCATAGAATCCAAACTTACTATCACAAGGTCCTACACGATGTTAGGGTTGAGTTAGAATAATTTTTCTTGGGGTTTACGTTGGTCAAAAAACCAACAAGGTCAAAACACTTCTCACAGAGCAGACCGGTCATGAGTACCGACTGCGGCACTGTGGGGAAAGGTGTGACCTGTATGGTCGATCGGTCCCCACAGACTAGTCTCTGAGATATACCGGTCGCAGGTTCCGATCGTATAGGGTGCGACCGGTATGGTCAACCAGTATGTCTCCGGAAGACCATACATCCGGTTCTCACCTTCCGTCGGTCATCCCCTATTGATTCTAGGGTTTCTCCTATACATTCTAGGTCTAAGCAATGAGTTAAAATTGTTTCCAACTCCAATCAAGTCCTAGTTTCGATGATCTTCAACCTAGAACTTGAATCTAGGGTTTACCGACTAGATTAAGGTTTGACGGCAAAATATGGTTTAGATCAATACCTCGCCTTGCATGGTATTGATCCAATCATGACTAACTATTCTAGAATGCTTAATGTAGAGGAAGGTTTAAGCATTTACCGTTGGTTCACGGTAGAGTGTTCTTCGTCCAATGGCAATGGCGGCTCTTCCCTCTCCTTCCTTAGCTCCTTCTCCTTCTTCATTCTCTTTCTCCTATCTAGGGTTTGTGAGGATCAATGAAAGGGATTTAAGGAGGTTTAAGGGTCCTTATATAGGCTAGGGTTGAGTTTAGGAAGTCCCCTTACGTTAGGAAAGTCCTAGGGTTTGAAATTTAGAAAGTGGGACCTGCATAGATCCATTTCCAGATCTAACTGGTCTGTTGCGCAGGCTATACCGGTCGATTGGTACCATAGACTGGTACCATCGACCGGTATGAAATATATCATACTTTGAGGTACATTTTTGTACCTGATTGTCATCCGCTCGTCCCGTTTGGCCCGGTGATGATTGGAATACCTGTTACGACATAAATGAAAGGTTTAGATCGGGTTCATGGAGTGCGGGTCTTACATACCTACTCCCTAAGAGACATACCTACTCCCTGAGAGACATACCTACTCTCTGAGAGTACACATACTTTACTCCTTGAGAGTGCTCGCATATCTTAGTCCCTGAGATTATCCAATCTACACCTTAGTCTTCTTAGGTCCTCCATATCCATATCCATATCCATGTTCACTTCAATCCATATTAGGCTATCTCAAGATTCAATCTCAATCATCATCAAGCATAAATTTCAACTTGAACAATTGAATCTAAGGAAGCTTAATCATAATCCACATCCATAAACTTTAATCACCTTCTATTTCGAACTACATTTTGGGCTTGATTTTCAGGATTGGAATACGTAGGCAATTTGAAATGTTCTGAACATCTCAGATTCAGTCTATCACTAAACCATCTTTGGTTCGGTTCATTGTATATTATTTTGTTTGTTTTCTTACTTTGAGAACATGTTTGGCTGAACTTAGGCTAGAAGAACTTAGCAACTTGGCATAGGATCCCCCATGAGCCCTATTCATTATCCATTGATCATGAACAGTCAGAACCATAAAATCTAAGGAAAGTAGAATCATATAGGAGGCTGATTTTCAGATCGGGCAGCTTTGGGTGCCTAACACCTTCTCAAACTATACCTTGGATGCTTACCCGTTCTCTGATAGACCAAAGCTGATATGTTGGGTCATGAGTCAATAGAAGTCTTATCTCATGATGAGACTACATTTTAGGTCCTAGACGACTCCAAATCTTTCACCATCCATTTCAACGTGGATGGACATCTGTCCTCACACCATGATGCAGCTATCCCATACATCGGTGGCTGATAAGGGTAACCACCTTGATATACTGTTTGTTGTGCACCAAGCTTCTACACTGGGGTGTTCATACTGGGACCTACGGTATGGTAGGCATTATGTTACGGCTAACATGTGCTGGGGGTACAGTGTTACTACCAACCGGTATCGTACTTGATTTGACCCAGAGGTGTTGGTGTAGCATTGGCAACTTAGATAGTGATTTCCATGGCAACTTGCCTAGTCGGTCTCATCTATTGTTGCTCTTGCATTTTGTCAGGCCAAGTTTATTACAACCATAGCCATGGCACTTGGTAGTCCAGGTAGATTGGCTGGAGTAGCCTGGTTGTTCACCTCCTTTGATATGCTCCAATCTGATCATCATTATTTAGCATCTGTTCAAATGAGTTTTCACTACCTGTTCTCGACCCAGATAGTGGTGGGGTCAAGTTGCAACCTCTTTTTATTACTCAGTGGGCAATGGATTAGCATGTGATGGATCTCACTCTAAGTCTCCACGTCACCCAGGAGTATAGCTTTATCTTCTTTTATAGTTACTCTTATCTTTGGTGTATGGCCATTGTTCTCCTATCTCTGTTGGATTTGGCCCGTGATCTTTCCCTTTACCTATACAGGGATTTACGTGTTACTAGCCAGTTTCCTTTTTCCTCTGTCATACATCGAGTCACATCTTGTGAGTACCAACTCGGTATTCTAATTTTTCTGCTTTACAGATGCTTCATTTCTTGCTACTGTACTATATCCTTTGTATACTTAGACAACTGCCCAACTTATAAATCACACCCTATATTATTTGTTTATCAGGACATTTAGATTTTCTTTTTCTGTCTGTGTATACATATGGTTTCACCTTTTATATGTACATTATTGTCATGTTTAAGTTCTGTCTCAACCAACACAGGTGCTTATGGTGTATTTGTATTAAAGCTTTTAATTATCCTAACTCAGTTCATGGACTCTAGTGGAAGTATTCAAGTTTGATGGGCAAGGCCTGAGAGCTCTGATACCAAGTTGTCACATCTCAATTTTGGACTAACCAGAATGGTGTGATGAACCGTCAATAAATCAACGGTTCAACCAGGATCTCGTATAAGCTATGCCAACCATGTTAAACCAAAACACCTTCCACATTAATCAGAGATAATAAAGTAACTAGCGAAAGTCTTATTAATAATGAACTATGGTCTAATCATGATAAATAATTAATATTACAGTTATCTCCAAGTAACCAAAACATAATTTAATACATATTACAAATATCCAAATACAAAAGTTAAACACTAAACGCATCCATAGTTGAAACACTCGCTTAACGAATCATAATAGTCCTCCACAGCTTGCTCATCCATAGCCACCACCTGTTCATATGTTAACGTGTCGACATAATCTTCAACCGTAATTCCTGCAACATCAGAAACTAAAAAGAATTGTGTGTGCGAGGGTCATCTCTCCAACTTGAGCTCAGTGAGTAAACAAAACAATGCAACAAACATATGCATGCATTCAATTCATATCTTTGGTCTGGTTTATAAGTTTGCAATGTGCTATAGAAAGGTTTGGTGGCTGCCGCACCTCTATACACGTGTGTATGAATCCGCCCAATGGATCAAACACCATTGTCGTCCCACATGCACCCATCATGGAATAGAGATAGAGCTAAAGTGTCCGGATCAAACACCGCCAACACTTCCCCTGATGCCCTACCCATACCAATACATAAGCCCCTATTGGCGAGGGCTTGCAAACTGGGCTCGTAACTAACCAATCCTAATTCCAAATAGTTTATCCAAGGCCTCACCCCAGCATCCCTCAATACATCCATAGAGATAGAGCTAAGGCCCCCCGGCAGAGTCAGAGACCACACGGTCCGATACCACCTCCCCTAATGCCCTACGACATAATAGTTCTGCTAAGCTAATGGCGATACGACGATGTTAGTGGGCAAGACTTGAGTAGTGATAGAGCTAGAGTCTAGCAACGAGGTTGAAGACCACCATGCTATGTCCTCCCCCTAATGCTCGACTCGCATCCAACACACCAACCACACACATACATTCACGTGCCTATTCCTAGCATCATCATCATCATCATGTTATAAATAAATGAAATTAAATATGCATGAACAGTAATAGCAAGAATATTGGATGACATGTGAGATGCACATTACAAGCATACAAGCATAGAATCAATCATGGCATTGGACTCAATAAAAATAAATAGTTTGATATTATCTAATTAGTTTAGGTCTTGTTCCCTCACCTGTTAGCATTTCTTGATGTCCTTCCAAGCCTTGAAATTCTCTTTGAATTGATTTAACAACCAAAAAGTTATATGAATTTAAGATAGGGTTCATATGTGACATGTTACAGTAGTCAGACATCGAAATAGAATACTGATAGGTGCCTGATAGGTCCTATGGTCTCATGCTGTATCGACCTTGCTGTCTACGGTCGATACCCTACAGTCGCATATGGTGTGACCGTAGCTGTGACCATATGATTTCTGAAATCTTCCCGAATGCCTATGGTCGATCCTGTGGTCATACTGGTCATGCTATGGTCGACCGTAGCTGCGACCTTGAGATTTCTGGTCACAGTCTACCTGAAATTCGAGTTCTTCCAGGTTCAATTCTTCTGTTCTTCAATGGGTATTATTCTAAAGTCATCCTATGACCATCATTAGTAATTTCTTATCAACCCTAATCATTAAATTCACTCCTCATGGTTCTCCTTAGGATTTTCTCAAGGAAATCACATAGATCATAATAAGTTGATATTGCCTATCCTCCATAGAAGTCTTATTCTTAGAGTTTACATCTCCAGAGATTCGTTTATACCTTTGCATGTGATAGAGAATCAATCCCTTCTCAGCAAACTCTTCTCCTTGGCTTTTTCTTCTTTTCCTTCTCATCCTTCTCTTTCTCTAGGGTTTAGAGTTTCAATTTGGGTTCTAAAAGAGTAAGAGAGGCTAAGGAATATCCCTTATATAGAGGGAAAACCTCCATATAGAGTCCTCTTTCAATTAGGAAAGAGTCCTCCTCAAATTAGGAAAGTTTCCTAAACACGGAGTCGGTTCTGGGTTCCTACGGTCGATCATACGATTGCATAAACCGTTGACCATACCACCAAGACATGCGACCATAGGTTACATGGTCTCATTACGGTCGACCATAGGTGCGACCGTAGCCCCCAAACATGCCACCATAGGTCCAAAATTTACTGGTTTTTAGTTTTTGACTGTTTGCTTCCATACAAACTTAACCAGTCAACCACAACAACTAAATTTGACTTGTGACTTACCTCATCTTGTGGTTTCTTCATATAATTGGTTCACTTGAGCCAATTATGATGGGAAGATCGATCACGACACAAGAATGTAAGGTTAGACCGGATTCGTGGCGTGTGGGTCTTACACAAACCTTATAGCAGATAACACCATATCAAAACCTCAACCAGGTTTGACCCAATTACTAGGCTTTGAGTCCCATAAGACACCTTGATGTGGAGGTTTGACCCAATTACTAGGCTTTGAGTCCCATATGTACAAAGGATGTGGAGGTTTCTAGATAATAGGCTAACCCACTAAAGATTGTGTTTGCCCCCTATATAGTGCAATGGGTCCCCGCAAACCAACCTCCAAGATAAAATAGCCCTTCAGTAGGACACCCACCCAGTGTGCACTCATTGTTAGGTGTATGCAAACCCGACGGCTAAGGTTAACAATCCTTTAAAACAAGGGTGGAACAGACTCTATCGATAAATTAGAGTAGAGAGGGAGAAAAGGAAGGAGAAGGAAGAGAGACATGAATTTTGTCTTCAAATCTTGAGTGATTTGGAATGAGACAACATCCTCTATTTATAGAAGACAAGTACCTCTCCAAGGGTCACTACCAAGGGGTATGGGTGTTCCTCTTCATACCAAAAGGTATAAGTCACCACCCTTCTAAAAGGGTACACTTGAATAGGTATGTATCCATACCCATATCCATATCCATTTCACTATCCATTTCCATATCCAACTCAAAACAAAATTCAAATTAAATTTCCCTCAAAATTAAAACCAAAACTTTGAATTTAATTTTAAAACTTTTTGAAACTTTATTTGTTTTTCGTTATTAAAAACAGCATCATGTGAAGAAACAGGTAAAGCCGAAGCTTCAATGTTACGCATTTGCAAAGCCACGGAGTGAAATTGGACCAGGTAATTGTACCTATATTGTTATGGCTTTCCAGGCAAGGCAATGTGCAATGGAATTCACCTCCCTAGGAACACAAGTACAAGTAACAGAACCCCATCATAGCCAACATTTTAATGTCATCAATAATAGAAAGAACAAAAACATCCCCAACTAAAGACGTCTCGTGAACCAGATTTACCACCTGTAAGCAGTCAGATTCAAGATCAATATTTGAAAAGTCTACCTGAACTGCATACGAAAGAGTAGCTCTTAAAGCAAGAGCCTCACCCATGACCGGAGTAGCAAAGGAAGCCTTCCGAGAAATCGCCATCACAAGTAATCCATTGGAAGATCTAATAATCAAACCATTACCTCCATGTGATGAATCCAGCCCCAAAGCAGCATTTGAATTAATCTTCAACACACTTTGCTAAGGAGGACTCCACCGAGAAAAAACCATTGAACTAGGATCTGATAAAGAAGATGAAGATAGCGATGGTGAAGTATGTAGCAAAAAATTCCTGGGTAGCCTTCTCTGCTCTCGAAATAACATCATGCAGGGTGCAAATATGTTTATCAAAATACAACTCATTCCGAGCCTTCCACAAAAACTAGCAGAGAAAAGAAATCCTTGTAAACATCTTCCTACCACTACTCTTGGTCTGATGAGAATTAGAAGTCAATAATGATAACCACTAGTAAAACTTCAAGTCAAATCGATCTGGAATAATAAAAGCCATCCGAGATCCGAACCAAACAGCCCTTGCAAAAGGGCATAAAAGAAGAATATGGTCAATAGTCCCCTCTGCATTTACACACTTACGACATAAAGCATCCACCAGAACCTGCCAACTAAGAATCGCAGAACTTGAAGCCACTTCAGCAGCACAACAACGCCAGAGAAATTCTTTGATTTTTGGCAAAGAATGATACCTCCAAATACTTCGCTAGACTGAGGATGGAACTAATCTCCAATTATCAGAACTAGAAGATGAAGGTAAAGAAGCCAACTCTGTTTCTTTAAAATTTGACAACATGTGATATGCAGACTTGACAAAGAATATTCCATTCTTTGTACCTACCCAAATTAATATGTCCTCATCAGGAAAATAATGCAAAGGAATCTTCTTAATTGCTTCCACCTCTATCAGCTAAAAAAGAGAAGACAAAAGATCTTCACGCCAAGAATGTGTAGATTCATCAATAAGCTCTGAACAAAATTAATATGAGATAAAAGAGGCCTAGCAGATTGAATTTTATGGTCCCTAAAATTAGGCAACCACCTATCCTCCCAAGTACAAATCCAATTGTCAGTGCCCACTTTCCAAATCAAACCTTTAAGAAACACCTCCTTTCCTTCAACGATACTTCTCCAAGCCCATGATGTTATGACCAAGACCCACTTCAAGAAATTTAGAATGGGGATAATAAATAGATTTCAGGAATCTCACCCACAATGCATCAAGATCACACCAGATACGCCATGCAAGTTTAGCAAGCAATGCTTGATTCTGCAAATAGGGATCACGAAAGTGTAAACCCCCCTTATGTTTGGATAAACATATCCTCTCCCATGAATTCCAATGGATTCGATGATCCTTGGATCCATTGCTCTAGTAAAAGTTAGCTGCTGCCTGCTCCATATTAGTATGGAACTTAGAAATCTTAAAGTGAGACGATACATAATTTGACATTGGTAAGGCAACCGATTTTAACAAGGTTTCTTTACCTGCTTTAGATAATAATGCCGCTTTCCAGCTTTTCATCTTAGAAATATTCCTCTAAAGCTGCTCTTTAAAAAGAAGTTTCTTAGAGCCTCCAAATTCCATTAGTAAACCTAGGTACTTCAAAGGGCCATCTCCATATGGGATTTTCAAGACTCGTGAAAACCACCTTCAAAACTTAAGAGGAGTGTATGGGCTAAAAGTAAGTGTTGATTCTTCAAGTTAATTCTTTGCCTAGATGCCTACAATAAAGATCAAAACAACCCTTCAAAGACATCACCTCATTCATTTTAAATGAGGCAAAATATAAACAGTCATCAGCAAAAAGTAAGTGAGTCAAAGGGGGAGATCTTCTATGGACCCTTACGCCACCAAAAAGACACTATCTTTGCTAAAAAGGTAGAAGTGAAGACAATGCATTAGCACAAAGTATAAAAATGGCAGGAGAAAAGGTGTCACACCCCAATTCCGCACCAACCAGAATGGTGTGATGAACCGTTAAGTAACCAACGGTTCAACCAGGATCTCAAATAGGCTATCCCCACGTTACCTGAACCTTCATACACTCACCATCATAATCAGAGTAAATACACAATAGCGGAAGTCTTATAAATAAATGAACTGAGAACTAAGATGATACCATTAATTAAATAGTAAATTATTCTGTTTTCAACTGAGACATACTTATGTAAATATCAAGTACATGTCTTTATAAATTCAAAGAAACTATAAAAATATCTAATCAAATACACACGAGTTGCACTCGCAAGAGGGGTCGTGTGTATCGTCTTCAGCTCCAGCTTCCATTGCTGCCATATTCCCGTACGCAGACGCATTCATATAATCTTCGACTGTGTAACCTGCATCATCAACTAAAAATATTCGACGTCGAGGGGTGAGCACACAACATGGCTCAGTGAGTAGCCAAAATAATGCAACAATACATATGCATGAAATCAATTCATATCTTTGGTCTGGTTTATAGTTTGCAATGCGCAATAGAAAGGTTGGGTGGTCAAAGGTTAACGTTTATTGACACCGCCTCTATACACAGGGTGTGGAAGCCCGCCCGAAGGTTAACGTTTATCGTCGTCCCCATCCACCCTACCATAACATTATACAACAAAGGTTAACGTTTATTGCTATATAATGCTATACCAACACGTAAGCCCCTGTTAGCGAGGGCTTGCAAACTGGGCTCGCTACTAACCAATCCTAATGCCAAACAGTGAATCCAAGGCCTCACCCCAGCATCCCTCAGAATGCCCATAGAGATAGAGCTAAGGCTCCCCCGGTAGAGTCAGAGACTACAAGGACCGAGACCACCTCCCTTGATACTCTACGACATAATAGTTCCGCTAAGGTAATGGCGATACGACGATGTCAATGCACAAGACTTGAGTTAGAGATAGAGCTAAAGTGCTAAGACCCGCCAAAGGTTAACGTTTATTGACGTTCTCATCACACCTCCCCTGATACTCGCTCGCATCAAGCACATCAACCACACACATACAAGCACATGCCTATTCCTATCATCATCATCATCATCATGTTATAAACAATAAAGTAAATATGCATGAAAAAGTAATAGAAATATTAGATGGCATGCTGTATGCACATTACAAACATATTCGCATAGAATCAAACATGGCATAGGACTCAAGAAAAGAAAACAGTTTATTATTAACCAATTTAGTTTGGGGTTAAGGTTCCTCACCTTAGCTTGTTATAAGATATTTCCCAAGCTTTAAAATCACCGTTACAATGTTATTAGATTGCTAGCAGACCTAACAAAGCCGTTAAAATTTAATTAAAATTAATTCCGGAATTAAAAACCATTCTGTCAACTGAGGGTCGATGCTAGGGTCGATGGGTCTATCGACCCTCCCTCCATTCTGGACTTCCCGAAGCTGAGGGTCGATGGTCAGAAACACCTAGGGTCAGATGGTCTATCGACCCTCGGTGCGACCCTTGGTGCACTCTGATCTAATTTCCACTTTTTCATCCATTCTTCAAATCTGGGGTCCCATGGCTTGCTTCTACATTCCATTCAACACTCATTCCATGGTTTGAAACCATAAACCATCCCCTAGATGGCTTTCATGCATTCTCCTAGGGTTTTCCATGAAAACCTAACCATGGTTCGATGGTTTGGGTTTCTCCGAGATCATACTCTCAACAATTACTAACCTAAGGTCTGTAAAAACTCATGGAATTAGTATCCATACCTGAGAAGATTACTTTTCCTCTGAAATTCTTCTCCTTTTTGCTAGGTTCTCTTCCTTGCTTCTCCTCTTCTTCCATTCCTTCTCCTCTCTTTCTCCCAATTCAATTAGGGTTATGAAAGGAGTGAAAGTGGCTTAGGGACGTCCCTTACATAGGCTAGAAACATCCTAAAATAGTCCCTTTGAAATTAGGAAGGAATCCAATCGAAAAATCTCGACCTTTCCTAATTTCTATTTTCGGCAGGATCCGAGGGTCGATGGGAGGGTCGATGATCCCGTCGACCCTAGGGTCTTAAGCTGTCCGACCCACCCTTAAAATCTGAGGGTCTGATATTCTGTTTTGGGAGGTCCGACCCTACTTGGCTGGGTATGCGACCCTCCCCTAAAATTAAGTGTTTTTGGGTCGATTTTATACCTGGGATCTCGATCTCCTTCACGCCCTTGGTCCACTTGACTCGACCATGATGGGTAAACCTGGTTCAAGGTGGTAAGACCGGGTTAGTTTGACACGGGTCTTACAACTCCCCCCAACTTATAAAATTTTGTCCTCGAAATTGTACGTACCTTCTGAATCAAACAAGTGAGGGCATTGCTTTCGCATAGCATTCTCTTCTTCCCATGTATTCTCTTCCATGTCTCTACTTTTCCATGTAACCTTAACATAGTAGATATCTCTGTTGCGTAGACGTTGAACCTTTCAACTAGTGATTTCCGTTGGTGTTACTTCAAATGTCAAATCATCAGTCAATTCTGGCAAATCTACTGTCAACACGTGCGTCGAATCCTTGACATACTTCTTCAATAGAGAAATGTGAAATATGTCGTGCACACTTGACATAGATGGTGGTAATGCCAACTGATAAGCTACTTTTCCACGCTTAGCTAGAATTTCGTATGGCCCGACATATCTTGGACTAAATTTTCCTTTCTGTCCGAACCTCTTCAATCCTCTCATAGGCGATACTTTCAAAAATACTTTATCACCTACGGCAAACTCTAGATCTCTTCGTCGAGTATCTGCATACTGCTTCTGACGGTTCTGAGCTGTTTTCACTCTTTCCTTGATGATGTCGACCACTCGACAAGTCTCTTCCACAAATTCGGGTCCAACAGTACTGCGTTCTCCAACTTCATTCCAAAACAAGGGAGTTCGACACTTTCTACCATACAGTGCCTCATAAGGTGACATCTGTATAGTAGCCTGATAGCTGTTGTTATAGGCGAACTCGATCAATGGTAACTTTTCGTCCCATGATCCTATGAAATCAATCACACATGCTCGTAGCATATCTTCTAGAATCTGGATTGTACGTTCTGACTGTCCATCCGTCTGTGGGTGAAATGCAGTACTAAACTTCAATGTCGTACCCATAGCCTTTTGCAGTCCTTCCCAAAATTTGGAAGTAAATCGTGGATCTCTATCAAACACAATGCTTTCTGGAACACCATGTAACCGAACAACATTATCCACATACAGCTTTGCTAACCTTTCCAGTATATATTGGGGTCGTATCGGTATGAAGCGAGCTGTCTTAGTCAGACGGTCCACCATCACCCAAACTGCGTCAACTACTCGAGGAGTCAATGGTAGCCCTGTGACGAAGTCCATAGTGATGCAGTCTCATTTCCATGCTGGTTCTGGTAAAGGCTGTAACAATCCTGAGGGTCTTTGTCGTTCCGCCTTTAATTTCTGACAATTTAGGTATTGAGACACGAACTTAGCTACATCTGCTTTCATTCCCCTCCACCAATATAGTTTCTTTAGATCATGATACATTTTTATGCTTCCAGGATGTATCGAATAGATGGTGGTATGGGCTTCCTTCATCAGTCGGTGTCTAATGTCCATGTTTTCTGTTTCAGGTACACATATTCTTCCTTTGTATTTCAGTACCTTCTCGTCATCCAAGGTAAACTCAGGGTTGGTCCTACCTTTCCCGATATCTTCTTGTACTGTTCTCAGATAAGGATCTGATTTGATAGCTGTCTTTACTTCATCCACTATATCCTGTATAATCTTCAATGCCGCGAACATATTCAAAAACTGATGAATAAACCCTTGGTTGGCTGATCCATCCGTTGTATCTATCACATACTGCTTGTTGCCGTAATTGAATACCATTCCGATAGTACACATTGCTGCAGTTGTGCTAGCTTCTCCTTGAGATTTTATCATTGCTTTTCTGCTCAATTCATCTGCTACTACGTTCACTTTTCTCGGATGATACGGGATATTACAATCATAGTCCTTCAATAGTTCCAGCCATCTTCTTTGTCTCATATTTGACTCCTTCTGATTAAATAGAAAAGTAAGACTGTAAGACCCGTGTCAAACTAACCCGGTCTTACCACCTTGAACTAGGTTTACCCATCATGGTCGAGTCAGATGGACCAAGGGCATGAAGGAGATCGAGATCCTAGGTATAAAATCGACCCAAAAACACTTAATTTTAGGGGAGGGTCGCACACCCAGCCAAGCAGGGTCGGACCTCCCAAAACAGAAAGTCAGACCCTCAGTTTTGAAGGGAGGGTCGGACAGCTTAAGACCCTAGGGTCGACGGGATCATCGACCCTCGGTTTCTGACGAAACTGAAATTAGGAAATTTCCTAATTTTCGATTGGGATTCTTTCCAAATCTCAATGGGATTATTATAGGACATTCCTAGTCTATTTAAAGGACGTCCCTAAGCAACTTTTACTCCTTTCACAACCCTAATTGAATTGAGAGAAAGAGAGAAGAAGGAAAAGAGGAAGAAAGAAGGCTAGGAAGAAGGCTTAGCAGAAAGGAAAAGAATTTGCAGAGAAAAGTAATCTTCTCAGGTATGGATACTAATTCCATGAGTTTCTACAGACCTTAGGTTAGATATGGTTGAGTGTAGGATTTCCGAGAAACCCAAACCATCCATCCATGGTTAGGTTTTCATGGAAAACCATAGGAGGATGCACGAAAACTATCTGGATGGATTATACATGGTTCTAGACCATGGAACGACTGTTGAATGAATGTAGGAAGCAAGCCATAGGACCCCAAACACGAAGAATGGATTAAAAGTGGAAATTGGACCAGAGTGCACCGAGGGTCGCACCGAGGGTCGATAGACCATCCGACCCTAGGTGTTTCGACCATCGACCCTCGGCATTCGGGAAGTTCGGGGAATGGAGGGAGGGTCGATAGACCCATCGACCCTAGCATCGACCCTCAGTTGACAGAATGGTTTTAAATTCAGAATTAATTCTAATTAAATTCTATCGACTTTGTTAGGTCTTCTAGCAATATAATAACATTATAAAGGTGATTCTAAAGCTTGGAAAAACATCTATTAGCAAGCTAAGGTGAGGAACCTTAACCCCAAACTAAATTGGTTAATAATAAACTGTTTTCTAATTCTTGAGTCCTATGCCATGTTTGATTCTATGCGAATATGTTGTAATGTGCATACAGCATGCCATCCAATATTTCTATTACTTGTTCATGCATATTTACTTTATTGTTTATAACATGATGATGATGATGATGATAGGAATAGGCATGTGCTTGTATGTGTGTGATTGATGTGCTTGATGCGAGCGAGTATCAGGGGAGGTGTGATGAGAATGTCAATAAACGTTAACCTTTGGCGGGTCTCAGCACTTTAGCTCTATCTCTAACTCAAGTCTTGTGCATTGGCATCGTCGTATCGCCATTACCTTAGCAGAACTATTATGTCGTAGAGTATCAGGGGAGGTGGTCTCGGTCCTTGTAGTCTCTGACTCTACCGGGGGGCCTTAGCTCTATCTCTATGGATGTTCTGAGGGATGCTGGGGTGAGGCCTTGGATACACTGTTTGGCATTAGGATTGGTTAGCAGCGAGCCCAGTTTGCAAGCCCTCGCTAACAGGGGCTTACGTGTTGGTATAGCATTATATAGCAATAAACGTTAACCTTTGTTGTATAATGTTATGGTAGGGTGGATGGGGACGACGATAAACGTTAACCTTCGGGTGGGCTTCCACACCCTGTGTATAGAGGCGGTGTCAATAAACGTTAACCTTTGACCACCCAACCTTTCTATTGCACATTGCAAACTATAAACCAAGACCAAAGATATAAATTGACTTTTTGCATGCATATGTATTGTTGCATTGTTTTGGCTGCTCACTGAGCCGTGTTGTGTGCTCACCCCTCGACGTCGAATATTTTTAGTTGATGATGCAGGTTATACAGTTGAAGATTATATGAACGCGTCAGCATATGGGAATGTGACAGCTATGGAAGTTGGAGCTGAAGATGATGCACACGACTCCTCTTGCGAGTGCAACTCGTGTGTATTCGATTAGATATTTTTATAGGTTTCTTTATTGGATTTATAGACATGTATTTGGTACTTAATTATTTATGTCTCAGTTTGAATACAGAATAATTTGCTATTATTTATGAATACCATTTTAGTTCTCAGTTCATTTATTTATAAGACTTCCGCTATTGTGTATTTACTCTGATTATGATGGTGAGTATATGAAGGTTCAGGTGACGCGGGGATAGCCTATTTGAGATCCTGGTTGAACCGTTGGTTATTTAGCGGTTCATCACACCATTCTGAAATGTACGAAATTGGGGTGTGACAACTTGGTATCAGAGCATCTCAGGCCTTGCCCGCTGAACTATCATACATTCACAGCAATAGTGAACTGAGATAGGATAAAAATAAAAACAGTAATATGAACACATTATAAGCACAAGTGACGTTGAGACCAAATTTTAAAAAGAGAATAATACATCTATTAAAAGGAGAAACAAGTTGACATACAATGAGAACGAAACAAAGAGTAAATGTATATCTAAAACAGAGTACGGTCCACAACCCAGACAGTTACTCTGTAGTTCAAGGAAAGGTAAAGTACAATCAGGAAGCTGGAGGCGAAGGAGGAGGTGGAGCCTCACGATCTCTGTCGTAGTCCTCAGCATAGACTCTAGTCAACCAGGCTATCTGAGTCTGGGTCGTCTGTAGACTAGCTGTGAGATCGACTACTCTCCTGTCAGTCACACGCTGGATCTCCAAGAGCTCACCTATCAGCCAACAGCTCATCCACTCTCATGCACTGAGCATCTAGCAACTCCTCCATCCTCAGGTCCGATCTGCGCTGAGTCTCTCTGATCTCGCGCAACATCTCCATCATATCAGAAGGTGGGCGTGAAGGACCAGCATCATGAGAAGGACTGGTCTCGGGTACCGAAGCCGCCGCAGCAGAAGTACCAGCCCTATCCGCATGCGTGGGTGATGGCGGTGGTATCGCATCGACATCCATATATAAGCGATCATCATCGATCGGATCCCCACGAGCCCTAGCAGCAGCCTCAGCATCAGCCATCTCAACCCGAGTGTGAGGGCGCACCATCGCGTTCCTCTCCTCATTACTAACCTCCGCATCTCGCAGCCCCATCTTGCAGATAGCCTCCCAATCTAGAGGCGACGAGAAGGTCTTCACCTGGATCTTCTCATCTACCAGATCCTCCCCCAGACGGGTCAGTAGCATTGTAATCATGCGTCCATAGGGTAGATTACCCCTATGACCGGACAATGTAGCACTAATCATCGTTCGCATGATGATGTAAGGAAGGCAGACCGGCTGACGAGTGTAGATACAGTAGATCAAGAACTAAGTCAGCTGAGAGACCCTCTCATAATGCCCACTCTGCGGGATCAGATTATGCTGGATAATCTTGCAAAAGACCCGTGGAGCTGGACGCAAGTAACAAGCTCTCATCTGCCATCTATTGGGACAGAGCAACTGGTTGTCGATCTCAGCTCTCATCTCCATCTCAACAAACTGTGGCTCTCCCGGCGCACAGTACACCATAGGGCCATCATAGGCAATGCCCAACAGATCGGCCAGCTGCCGATAATCAAAGGAGATGTACACCCCTTGACGTAGCTGGTGATGCGCAACTCCTGGCCGTGCTCAACATCATTGTAATTCCCCACCACCTGGAGATTACAATAAAACTGGCGCACCAAGTTTGGACAGGTGCACGCGTCGTATGTGATGACAGGGAGCCACCCCATATCACCGAATGCTCCCTCTACATTGAACAAGGCTAGCTCAGCCAAGTTCACCATGCGACCCCCTTCCACTTTCTTACAGGCATAGTCAGCATACTGTGCCTCGGCTTCGTTTGAACGGAAGCGAAGTGGATCACGCAATCTTGGTACTTTAGTACGGGCCATAGAATCTGCAACAATAAGAAAGAGAAAATAAACAAGGAGTTAGTAGGATAGAAATCCAAAATTTGACTTAATAACGACGTAAGTTGACATAAAGTCCCATTTCTCACCATACAAGTGGGCATAGGAACTTACGTAGGTTAAAACATATCCTACAATCTACATGCAGTAGAAAATTTTAACGGATAAGGTCCAATTTGAAGAAATTCAAGAAAAATCAAAAATTTCGATAAATTAGGGCAAAAAGAGAAAAATTTAAGTTTCTCGATAACCAACCGATGAAACTCAAAAATTTTTGAGGGCTTTCGTTCCTCAAGACCCCAATAACAAAAGCCCCCAATAAAAATCGAATTTTTACGGTTGGAAAAAGTTTAATTTGGAAAATACGAGCTAAATGAGCAAAAACCTAGAAATAAAAACCTAAAAACAGGGAAAGTTGGGAAATCTTACCTGTAGAGGTGATGTGAATGTCGAAACTCGGACTAAGGACGATCCACAATAGTGAAATAGCACTGTAGTAACTCGGAGAGTAGAGACGAGTCGAAACGGAGGAGGAATAGTGAGAATTGACCCAGAATCGGATCTTAAAAATCTGATTTTTGGTCTGAGGGTCGGACAATTCGACTGACACCATCGACCCTCGGATCGACCCTCCAATCGACCCTCAGCTCTCGGGAAGAACAGGTCATTCCCAGGGTCGGATACCAAGGGTCGGACACACCAGCGACCCTCACCATCGACCCTACATAGAAAAGACAGTATTTGTTTCAGAATAAATTGGAGATTTTGAAATTTTATATCGGTTAACGTGCCTACATGAAGTATAAATGATTTCTCACTGATTTTGATGATTTTCAGGCACCATCCATCTCGAAAGTAAATATGTCTGGACATAGAGTTACCCGACAGACCCGAAACACAGTCCCACCACCACCACCGGCGGATGAAACTAGTCAAGAGAACAATTATGCACAGGGTAATCCCGAGCCGGCAAACCCTATAAATTTGCCACCACCACCACCAGAGCTAACAACAGTGGTGATGAATCTGGCACAACAGCTACAACAAATGCAACATGCACAAGCTCAAATGCAGGTTGCGATGGGAGTTATGTTTCAAGCCACTCAGGCTGCAGCCATGCACACTGGGCAAGCTAGTGCAGCACCAGTGGGTAACCACCCAGCTCAACAGACACCTCAACAACCGGCTGCACCAATTCCAGTGCAAGTCCCAGAAGCAGCCCAAGGGAACTATCAGTATCCACCCCCTATGTTTGGGGCATACCAAAATCAACTGGATCACTCCCGACTAGTAGAGAGATTTTTGAAAATGAAACCAAGAGAATTCAATGGCAAGCCGTCTGATCCACTGTGGCTAGCACACTAGATAGACGAGATGGAAATGAACTTCCTTATGATGACTATCACTGAGGAAGAAAAAGTGTTATGCGCCACCTTCATGCTCAAAGGCGACGCACACCATTGGTGGAAATCTACAAAGACATACTTATTGACCAAGCACGCCCTACTGACATGGGCAATATATAAAGAAGCATTCTTCGAGAAGTATTTTCCCAGAAGCTTCAGAGATTCAATGGAGAAAGAGTTCCTGAGTTTGTACCAGGGACAGATGACCATAGACGCATATCAACAGCGCTACGAAGAACTGTTTTTCTTTGCACCGGCTAGTATGCAAGAAGAAGATACAAAAACCCGTAGATTCGTCGCGGGACTGAGAGGAAGCATCAGGGAACATGTTCTGGGATTAGAAAAGACCATATATAATGAAGCTGTCCAGATCGCTCGAGTGATTGAATCGAGCCAGAAAGAGAGTTATTTCACTCAAAACAAAGGCATAAAAAGGCCAGCTGGGAATTCGAATAACGGAGGCAATAACAGGACGTATAAACCTTTCCGTCCTCAGAATTTTGCAACTGCACCAAAGTCTACTGCAGCAGCTCAACCACAGCCAAAGTCAAATTTTGAAGCCCCGAAGTGCTATAACTGCAACCAAGCAGGGCATATGGCAAGAGAGTGCCCAAAACCCAAGAAGCAACTACATCAAGGACGGGTATATGCCGTTACATCAGAGGATGCTGCCGCATCGCCCGATGTGGTCACAGGTATGACCGAAACTTGTAAGGCTATAATTAGAATTGATTGAGCATGTAGACTAAGTAAAAACGAATCACAGGTATCGTACCTATCAATGGCGTACCCGCCAGAGTACTCTTTGATTCAGGAGCTACTCATTCATTTATATCTGTGTCGTTTGGAAAGAAGACCAATCTGTCCATCAAAACATTAGACTACAAATTACTTGTACGATCACCGATGGGATTAGAAGTGGAATTAGAGAAAGGTTATGGACCATGTCCAGTTCTCATTGGAAAGCAGACCTTGGATGCAACCTTAATACAACTTGAGATGGCGGACTTTGACGTCATCTTGGGAATGGACTGGTTAGCTCGGCATTCTACAAATCTGTTATGTGCCGAGAAGAAGCTAACGTTCAAAGACAAAGAAGGAGCAGAATTCAGTTTCTCGGGAACCAAACATCCCAGGAGACGCAAGCCCATACTCTCAGCATTGAAGGCTAAGAAGTGCCTTGAGAAAGGAGCGGTCGGATATCTAGTATCAGTGGTCGACCTAACCAAGGACGTGCCACGAATGGAAGATATTGATGTCGTGCGAGATTTTCCTGATGTATTTCCGGAGGAACTACCCGGATTACCACCCGACCGAGCCACGAAGTTTGTAATAGACCTTATACCCGGAGCCGCACCAGTATCAAAAGCACCGTATAGAATGGCTCCTACTGAACTGAAGGAATTAAAAGTGCAATTACAAGAACTGCTGGATAAGGGTTATATTAGACCCAGTATATCGCCATGGGGAGCACCGGTGTTGTTCGTAAAGAAGAAGGATGGTAGTGTTCGGTTATGTATCGACTATAGAGAGTTGAATAAGCTAACAATCAAGAATCGATATCCACTACCCAGGATCGATGAATTGTTCGATCAGTTACAAGGAGCGAAGGTATTCTCAAAGATCGATCTTCGATCAGGCTATCATCAACTGAAGATTAAATAAGGTGACATTCCGAAGACAGCTTTCAGGACAAGATACGGACATTATGAGTTCTTAGTGATGTCCTTCGGATTAACTAATGCACCGGCAACATTCATGGAACTTATGAACCGAGTTTTCCACGATATGCTGGACACGTCGGTGATAGTATTTATTGATGACATATTGGTGTACTCCAAAGACAAGGAAACCCATGTCAAGAACCTAAACGCAGCCCTACAGCGTTTAAGGAAAGAGAAGTTATATGCCAAATTTTCGAAGTGTGAGTTTTGGCTAAGTGAAGTCGCCTTTCTAGGCCATGTAGTATCCGCAGAAGGAATCAAAGTGGACCCCAGCAAGATCGATGCTATAGTAAAGTGGGAAGCACCAAAGAGTGTTTAAAAAATTAGAAGTTTTCTGGGTCTAGCTGGATATTATCGGAGATTCGTAGAAGACTATTCTCGGATTGCCGTACCTCTCACCAGTTTGACCAAGAAAGGAGAAAAGTTCGTATGGACGGATAAATGTGAAAAGAGTTTTCAAACATTAAAGACCAGATTGATATCCGCTCCAATTTTGACCATTCCCGTTCCAAGACAGACATTTACCTTATACACTGGTGCATCGGGATTGGGATTAGGATGTGTGCTTATGCAAGGAGAGCAAGTGGTTGCGTATGCATCGAGACAGTTGAAGGTACATGAGAAGAATTACCCCACTCATGATTTGGAGTTAGCGGCAGTAGTACATGCTGTCAAGATATGGAGACACAACCTATACGGAGAGAAATTTTAGATTAAGTCGGACCATAAAAGTCTTACTTATCTATTTAATCAGAGGGAGTTAAATATGAGACAAAGAAGATGGCTGGAACTATTGAAAGACTATGATTGTGATATCCAGTATCATCCGGGAAAAGCGAACATAGTAGCAGATGCATTGAGTAGAAAAGCAATGATAAAGTCTCAAGGAGAAACTAGCACGACTGTAGCAATGTAGACCAACGGAATGGTGTTTAATCACGGCAACGAACAATATGTGATAGATACAACGGATGAATCAGCTAGCCAAGGGTTTATTCATCGGTTTTCGAATATGTTCGCGGCATTGAAGATTATACCGGATATAGTGGACGAAGTGAAGACAGCTATCAAAGCAGATCCTTATCTGAGAACAGTACAAGAAGATATTGAGAAAGGTAGGACCAACCCTGAGTTCACCTTAGATACCGAGAAGGTACTGAAATATAAAGGGAGAATATGTGTACCTGAAACAGAAAGTATGAACATTAGACACCGACTGATGAAGGAAGCCCATACCACCATCTACTCGATACATCCTGGAAGCACAAAAATGTATCATGATCTAAAGAAACTGTATTGGTGGAGGGGAATGAAGGCAGATGTAGCCAAGTTCGTGTCTCAATGCTTAAATTGTCAAAAGGTAAAGGCGGAACGACAAAGACACACAGGACTGTTACAGCCATTACCGAAACCAGCATGGAAATGGGACTGCATCACTATGGACTTCGTCACAGGACTACCATTGACTCCTCGAGTAGTTGACGCAGTTTGGGTGATTATAGACCGTCTGACTAAAACAGCTCGCTTCATACCGATACGACCCCAGTATACGCTGGAAAGGTTAGCAAAGTTGTATGTGGATAATATTGTTCGGCTACATGGTGTTCCAGAAAGCATTATGTCCGATAGAGATCCACGATTTACTTCTAAATATTGGGAGGGACTGCAAAAAGCTATGGGTACAACATTGAAGTTCAGTACTGCATTCCACCCACAGACAGATGGACAGTCGGAGCGTACAATCCAGATTCTAGAAGATATGCTACGAGCATGTGTGATTGATTTCAAGGGATCATGGGACGAAAAGTTACCATTGATCGAGTTCTCTTACAATAACAGCTATCAGGCTACTATACAGATGTCACCTTATGAAGCACTGTATGGCAGAAAGTGTCGAACTCCCTTGTTTTGGAATGAAGTTGGAGAACGTAGTATTGTTGGACCGAAATTTGTTGAAGAGACTTGTCGAGTGGTCGACATCATCAAGGAGAGAGTGAAAACAGCTCAGAACTGTCAGAAGCAATATGCAGATACTCGACGGAGAGATCTAGAGTTCGCCGTAGGTGATAAAGTATTTTTGAAAGTATCGCCTATGAGAGGATTGAAGAGATTCGGACAGAAAGGAAAATTAAGTCCAAGATATGTCGGACCATATGAGATTCTGGCTAAGCGTGGGAAAGTAGCTTATCAGTTAGCACTACCACCATCTATGTCAAGTGCGCATGACGTATTTCACATATCATTATTGAAGAAGTATGTCAAAGACCCAACACATGTGTTGACAGTGGATTTGTCGGAATTGACTGATGATTTGACATTTGAAGTAATACCAATGGAAATCACTAATCGAAAGGTTCAACGTCTACGTAACAGAGATATTTACTATGTTAAGGTCACACGGAAAAGTAGAGACATGGAAGAGGTTACATGGGAATAAGAAAGTGCTATGAGAAAGCAATACCCTGACTTGTTTGATTCAGAAGGTACGTACAATTTCGAGGACGAAATTTTTATAAGTTGGGGGGAGTCATAAGACCCGTGTCAAACTAACCCGGTCTTACTACCTTGAACCAGGTTTACCCATCATGGTCGAGTCAGATGGACCAAGGGCATGAAGGAGATCGAGATCCCAGGTATAAAATCGACCCATAAAGACTTAATTTTAGGGGAGGGTCGCACACCCAGCTAAGCAGGGTCGGACCTCCCAAAACAGAAAGTCAGACCCTCAGTTTTGAAGGGAGGGTCGGACAGCTTAAGACCCTAGGGTCGACGGGATCATCGACCCTCCCATCGACCCTCGGTTTCTGACGAAACTGAAATTAGGAAATTTCCTAATTTTCGGTTGGGATTCTTTCCAAATCTCAATGGGATTATTATAGGACATTCCTAGTCTATTTAAAGGACGTCCCTAAGACACTTTTACTCCTTTCACAACCCTAATTGAATTGAGAGAAAGAGAGAAGAAGGAAAAGAGGAAGAAAGAAGGCTAGGAAGAAGGCTTAGCAGAAAGGAGAAGAATTTGCAGAGAAAAGTAATCTTCTCAGGTATGGATACTAATTCCATGAGTTTCTACAGACCTTAGGTTAGATATGGTTGAGTGTAGGATTTCGGAGAAACCCAAACCATCCATCCATGGTTAGGTTTTCATGGAAAACCATAGGAGGATGCACGAAAACTATCTAGATGGATTATACATGGTTCTAGACCATGGAACGACTGTTGAATGAATGTAGGAAGCAAGCCATAGGACCCCAAACACGAAGAATGGATTAAAAGTGGAAATTAGACCAGAGTGCACCGAGGGTCGCACCGAGGGTCGATAAACCATCCGACCCTAGGTGTTTCTGACCATCGACCCTCAGCATTCGAGAAGTTCAGAATGGAGGGAGGGTCGATAGACCCATCGACCCTAGCATCGACCCTCAGTTGACAGAATGGTTTTAAATTCAGAATTAATTCTAATTAAATTCTATCGACTTTGTTAGGTCTTCTAGCAATATAATAACATTATAAAGGCGATTCTAAAGCTTGGAAAAACATCTATTAGCAAGCTAAGGTGAGGAACCTTAACCTCAAACTAAATTGGTTAATAATAAACTATTTTCTAATTCTTGAGTCCTATGCCATGTTTGATTCTATGTGAATATGTTGTAATGTGCATACAGCATGCCATCCAATATTTCTATTACTTGTTCATGCATATTTACTTTATTGTTTATAACATGATGATGATGATGATGATGATGATGATAGGAATAGGCATGTGCTTGTATGTGTGTGGTTGATGTGCTTGATGCAAGCGAGTATCAGGGGAGGTGTGATGAGAACGTCAATAAACGTTAACCTTTGGCGGGTCTCAGCACTTTAGCTCTATCTCTAACTCAAGTCTTGTGCATTGGCATCGTCGTATCGCCATTACCTTAGCAGAACTATTATGTCGTAGAGTATCAGGGGAGGTGGTTTCGGTCCTTGTAGTCTCTGACTCTACCGGGGGGCCTTAGCTCTATCTCTATGGATGTTTTGAGGGATGCTGGGGTGAGGCCTTGGATGCACTGTTTGGCATTAGGATTGGTTAGCAGCGAGCCCAGTTTGCAAGCCCTCGCTAACAGGGGCTTACGTGTTGGTATAGCATTATATAGCAATAAACGTTAATCTTTGTTGTATAATGTTATGGTAGGGTGGATGGGGACGACGATAAACGTTAACCTTTGGGCGGGCTTCCACACCCTGTGTATAGAGGCGGTGTCAATAAACGTTAACCTTTGACCACCCAACCTTTCTATTGCACATTGCAAACTATAAACCAAGACCAAAGATATAAATTAACTTTTTGCATGCATATGTATTGTTGCATTGTTTTGGCTGCTCACTGAGCCGTGTTGTGTGCTCACCCCTCGACGTCGAATATTTTTAGTTGATGATACAGGTTATACAGTTGAAGATTATAAGAACGCGTCAGCATATGGGAATATGGGAGCTATGGAAGTTGGAGCTGAAGATGATACACACGACTCCTCTTGCGAGTGCAACTCGTGTGTATTCGATTAGATATTTTTGTTGGTTTCTTTATTGGATTTATAGACATGTATTTGGTACTTAATTATTTATGTCTCAGTTTGAATACAGAATAATTTGCTATTATTTATGAATACCATTTTAGTTCTCAGTTCATTTATTTATAAGACTTCCGCTATTGTGTATTTACTCTGATTATGATGGTGAGTATATGAAGGTTCAGGTGACGCGGGGATAGCCTATTTGAGATCCTGGTTGAACCGTTGGTTATTTAGCGGTTCATCACACCATTCTCAAATGTGCGGAATTGGGGTGTGACAAAGACTTTTATGGTCCGACTTAATCTGAAATTTCTCTCCGTATAGGTAGTGTCTCCATATCTTGACAGCATGTACTACTGCCGCTAACTCCAAATCATGAGTGGGGTAATTTTTCTCATGTACCTTCAACTGTATCGAGGCATACGCAATTACTTGCTCTCCTTGCATAAGCACACATCCTAGTCCCAATCCCGATGCATCAGTGTATAAGGTAAACGCCTGTCCTGGAATAGGAATAGTCAAAATCGGAGCGGATATCAATCTGGTGTTCAGTGTTTGGAAACTCTTTTCACACTTATCCGTCCATACGAATTTTTTACCTTTCTTGGTCAAACTGGTAAGAGGTACGGCAATCCGAGAATAGTCTTCTACGAATCTCCGATAATAACCAGCTAGACCCAGAAAACTTCTAATTTCTGAGACGCTCTTCGGTGCTTCCCACTTTACAATAGCCTCGATCTTGCTGGGGTCCACTTTCATTCCTTCAGCGGATACTACATGACCTAGAAAGGCGACTTCACTTAGCCAAAACTCACACTTTGAAAATTTGGCGTATAACTTCTCTTTCCTTAAACGTTGTAGGGCTGCGCTTAGGTTCTTGACATGGGTTTCCTTGTCCTTGGAGTATACCAATATGTCATCAATAAATACTATAACCGACGTATCCAACATATCGTGGAAAACTCGGTTCATAAGTTCCATGAACATTGTCGGTGCATTAGTTAATCCGAATGACATCACTAAGAACTCATACTGTCCGTATCTTGTCCTGAAAGCTGTCTTCGGAATGTCACCTTCTTTAATCTTCAGCTGATGATAGCCTGATCGAAGATCAATCTTTGAAAATACCTTCGCTCCGTGTAACTGATCGAACAAGTCATCGATCCTGGGTAGTGGATATCGATTCTTGATGGTCAGTTTATTCAACTCTCGATAGTCGATGCATAATCGAACGCTACCATCCTTCTTCTTTACGAACAACACCGGTGCTCCCCATGGAGATATACTGGGTCTAATATAACCCTTATCCAGCAGTTCTTGTAATTGCACTTTTAATTCCTTCAATTCAGTAGGAGCCATTCTATAAGGTGCTTTTGATACCGGTGCGGCTCCAGGTATCAGGTCTATTACAAACTCCGTGACACGGTCGGGCGGTAATCCGGGTAGCTCCTCCGGAAATACGTCAGAGTAATCCCACACGACGTCAATGTCTTCCATTTGTGGTGCTTCCTTGGTTAGGTCGACCACTGATACTAGATATCCGACGGCTCCCTTTTCAAGGCACTTCTTAGCCTTCATTGCGGAAAGTATGAGCTTGCGTCTCCAGGGAAGTTTGGTTCCCGAAAAACTGAATTCTGCTCCTTCTTTGTCTTTGAACGTTAGCTTCTTCTCGGCGCATAACAGATTTGTAGAATGCCAAGCTAACCAATCCATTCCTAAGATGACATCGAAGTCTGCCATCTCAAGTTGTACCAAGGTTGCATCTAAGGTTTGCCCTCCAATGAGAACTGGGCATGGTCCATAACCTTTCTCTAATTCCACTTCTAATCCCATCGGTGACCGTACAAGTAAATTGTAGTCTAATGTTTTGATGGGCAGATTGGTCTTCTTTCCAAACGACACAGATATAAATGAATGAGTAGCTCCTGAATCAAAGAGTACTCTGGCGGGAACGCCATTTATAGGTACGATACCTGTGATTCGTTTTTACTTAGTCTACATGCTCAATCAATGTAATTATAACCTTAAAAGTTTCAGTCATACATGTGACCACATCGGGCGATGCGGCAGCATCCTCTGATGTAACAGCATATACCCGTCCTTGATGTAACTGCTTCTTGGGTTTTGGGCATTCCCTTCCCATATGCCTTGGTTGGTTGCAGTTATAGCACTTCGGGGCTTCAGAGTTTGGCTTTGGCTGTGGTTGAGCTGCTGCAGTAGACTTTGGTGCAGTTGCAAAATTCTGAGGACGAAAAGGTTTATACGTCCGATTATTGCCTCCGTTGTAGGAGTTTCCAGCCGGTCTCTTGATTCCTCGGTTCTGGGAAAAATAGCTCTCCTTCTGGTTCGATTCAATTACCCGAGCAATCTTGACATGTTCGTTGTAAATCTTCTTCTCTAAGCCCAGAACATTTTCTCTTATGCTTCCTCTTAGTCCCGCAACAAACCTACGGGTTTTGATATCTTCTTCCTGCATGCTAGCTGGTGCGAAGAAAAACAGCTCTTCATAGCGCTGTTGATACGAGTCTACGGACATCTGCCCCTGGTACAGACTCAGAAATTCCTTTTCCATTGAATCTCTGAAGCTTCTTGGGAAATACTTCTCGAAGAATGCTTCTTTATATATAGCCCATGTCAGTAGGGCGTGCTTGGTCAATAAGTACGTCTTTGTAGATTTCCACCAATGGTGTGCGTTGCCTTTGAGCATGAAGGTGGCGCATAGTACTTTCTCTTCCTCAGTGATAATCATCATAAGGAAGTTCCTTTCCATCTCGTCTATCCAGTGTGCTATCCACAGTGGATCAGACGGCTTGCAGTTGAATTCTCTTGGTTTCATTTTCAAAAATCTCTCACTAGCCGGGAGTGATCCAGTTGATTTTGGTATGCCCCAATTATAGGGGGTGGATAGTTGTACATTCCTTGTGCTGCTTCTGGGACCTGCACTTGAATCGGTGCAGCCGGTTGTTGAGGTGTCTGAGGGACTGGGTGGTTACCCACCGGTGCTGCACTAGCTTGCCCAGTGTGCATGGTTGCAGCTGAGTGGCTTGAAGCATAACTCTCATTGCAACCTGCATTTGAGCTTGTGCGTGTTGCATTTTCTGTAGTTGTTGTGCCAGATTCATCACCACTGTTGTTAGCTCTGGTGGTGGTGGTGGCAAATTTGTAGGGTTTTCCGGCTCGGGATTACCCTGTGCATAATTGTTCTCTTGACTAGTGTCATCCGCCGGTGGTGGTGGTGGGACTGTGTTTCGGGTCTGTCGGGTTACTCTACGGCCAGACATAATTCCTTTCGGTGATTGTCGGTGCCTGAAAATTCATCAAGGTAGGTTAGAATTCATTTAAATCTCATGTAGGCACACTAACCGATAAGAAATTCCAATTCTAACCCATTTTATAAAAAATACTGTCTTTTCTATGCAGGGTCGATGCTGAGGGTCGCTGGTATGTCCGACCCTGGGTATTCGACCCTGGGAATGACCTATTCTTCCCGAGAGCTGAGGGTCGATGGGAGGGTCGCTGGTATGTCCGACCCTGGGAATGACCTGTTCTTCCCAAGAGCTGAGGGTCGATTGGAGGTTCGATCCGAGGGTCGATGGTGTCAGTCGAATTGTCCGACCCTCAGACCAAAAATCAGATTTTTAAGATCCGATTTTGGGTCATTTCTCACTATTCCTCCTCCGTTTCGACTCGTCTCTACTCTCCGAGTTGCTACAGTGCTACTTCACTGTTGTGGATCATTCTTAGTCCGAGTTTCGACATCCACATCACCTCTACAGGTATACTTTCCCAACTTTACCTGTTTTTAGGTTTTTATTTCTAGATTTTTGCTCATTTAACTTGTATTTTTCAAATTAAACTTTTTCCAACCGTAAAAATTCGATTTTTATTGGGGGCTTTTGTTATTGGTGTCTCGAGGAACGAAAGCCCTCAAAAATTTCTGAGTTTCATCGGTTGGTCATCGAAAAACTTGAAATTTTCTCTCTTTGCCCTAATTTGTCGACATTTTTTATTTTTCTTGAATTTCTTCAAATTGGACATCGTCAGTTAAAATTTCCCACTGCATGTGGGTTGTAGGATATGTTTTAACCTATGTAAGTTCTTGTGCCCACTTGTATGGTGAGAAATGGGGCTCTATTTTAAATTTTTCGGATTTTTATCCTATTAACTCTTTGTTTCCTTTCTCTTTCTTATTTTGTAGATACTATGGCCCGTACCAAAGTACCTAGAGTGCGCGATCCACTTCGCTTCCGTTCGAATGAAGCCGAGGCACAGTATGCGGACTATGCCCGTAAGAAGGTTGAAGGGGGTCGTATGGTGAACTTGGCTGAGCTAGCCTTGTTCAATGTAGAGGGAGCATTCGGTGATATGGGGTGGCTTCCTGTCATCACATACGACGCGTGCACATGTCCCGACTTGGTACGCCAGTTCTAATGTAATCTCCAGGTGGTGGGGAATTACAATGATGTCGAGCGTGGTCAGGAGTTGCGCATCACTAGTTACGTCAAAGGGGTGCACATCTCCTTTGATTATCGGCAGCTAGCCGATTTGTTGGGCATTCCCTATGATGGCCTTATGGTGTACTGTGCGCCGGGAGAGCCACAGTTTGTTGAGATGGAGATGAGAGCAGAGATCGACAGCCAATTGCTCCGTCCTGATCGATGGCAGATGAGAGCGTGTTACTTGCGTCCAGCTCCACGGGTTTTCTGCAAGATTATCCAGCATAATCTGATCCCGCAGAGTGGGCACTATGAAAGGGTCTCTCAGCTGACTCAGTTCTTGATCTACAGCATATGCACTCGCCAGCCGGTCTGTCTTCCATACATCATTATGCGGACGATGATTAGTGCTACATTGTCCGGTCATAGGGGAAATCTACCCTATGGACGCATGATTACAGTGCTACTGACCCGTCTGGGGGTGGATCTGGTAGATGAGAAGATCCAGGAGAAGACCTTCTCGTCGCCCCTAGATTGGGAGGCTATCTGTAAGATGGGGCTGCGAGATGCTGAGGTTAGCGATGAGGAGAGGAACGCGATGGTGCGCCCTCACACGTGGGTCGAGATGGCTGATGCTGAGGCTGCTGCTGCTGCTGCTAGAGCTCGTGGGGATCCGGTCGACGATGACGATCGCATGTATATGGACGTCGTTGCGATACCACCACCATCACCCACACATGCGGCTGGAGTTGGTACATCTTCTGCGGTGGCTCCTGCACCGGAGACCGGTCCTTCTCATGGGGCTGGTCCTTCACGCCCACCAGCTGATGATGTGCTGAGTATGTTTCTCGAGATTAGAGAGGCTCAGCGCACATCAGATCTGAGGATAGGGGAGCTCCTAGACGCCCAGCGCCGGACTGATCAGAGGGTGGCTGATCTCACAGCTAGCCTGTAGGCGACTCAGACCCAGGTGGCATGGTTGACTAGGGTCTATGCCGAGGACTTTGAAAGAGACCGTGAGGCACCGCCTCCTCCTTCGCCTCCAGCTTCCTGATTGTACTTTTATTTTTCTTGTCTTGTACTACAGAGTAACTGTCCGGGTTATGGACTGTACTCTGCTTTCGATATATATTTACACTTTGTTTCGCTCTCATTGTATGTCAACTTGTTTCTCCTTTTAATAGATGTACTATTCTCTTTTTAAATTTGGTATCAACATCACTTGTGCTTATAATGTGTTCATATTACTGTTTTTATTTTATCCTATCTCAGTTCACTATTGCTGTGAATGTATGATAGTTCAGCGGGCAAGGCCTGAGATGCTCTGATACCAAGTTGTCACACCTCAATTCCGCACCAACCAGAATGGTGTGATGAACCGTTAAGTAACCAACGGTTCAACCAGGATCTCAAATAGGCTATCCCCGCGTTACCTGAACCTTCATACACTCACCATCATAATCAGAGTAAATACACAATAACGGAAGTCTTATAAATAAATGATCTGAGAACTAAGATGATACCATTAATTAAATAGTAAATTATTCTGTTTTCAACTGAGACATACTAATGTAAATATCAAGTACATGTCTTTATAAATTCAAAGAAACTATAAAAATATCTAATCAAATACACACGAGTTGCACTCGCAAGTGGGGTCGTGTGTATCGTCTTCAGCTCCAGCTTCCATTGCTGCCATATTCCCGTACGCAGACGCATTCATATAATCTTCGACTGTGTAACCTGCATCATCAACTAAAAATATTCTACGTCGAGGGGTGAGCACACAATACGGCTCAGTGAGTAGCCAAAACAATGCAACAATACATATGCATGAAATCAATTCATATCTTTGGTCTGGTTTATAGTTTGCAATGCGCAATAGAAAGGTTGGGTGGTCAAAGGTTAACGTTTATTGACACCGCCTCTATACACAGGGTGTGGAAGCCCGCCCGAAGGTTAACGTTTATAGTCGTCCCCATCCACCCTACCATAACATTATACAACAAAGGTTAACGTTTATTGCTATATAATGCTATACCAACACATAAGCCCCTGTTAGCGAGGGCTTGCAAACTGGGCTCGCTACTAACCAATCCTAATGCCAAACAGTGTATCCAAGGCCTCACCCCAGCATCCCTCAGAATGCCCATAGAGATAGAGCTAAGGCCCCCCGGTAGAGTCAGAGACTACAAGGACCGAGACCACCTCCCTTGATACTCTACGACATAATAGTTCCGCTAAGGTAATGGCGATACGACGATGTCAATGCACAAGACTTGAATTAGAGATAGAGCTAAAGTGCTGAGACCTGCCAAAGGTTAACGTTTATTGACGTTCTCATCACACCTCCCCTGATACTCGCTCGCATCAAGCACATCAACCACACACATACAAGCACATGCCTATTCCTATCATCATCATCATCATCATCATCATGTTATAAACAATAAAGTAAATATGCATGAACAAGTAATAGAAATATTGGATGGCATGTTGTATGCACATTACAAACATATTCGCATAGAATCAAACATGGCATAGGACTCAAGAAAAGAAAATAGTTTATTATTAATCAATTTAGTTTGGGGTTATGGTTCCTCACCTTAGCTTGTTATAAGATATTTCCCAAGCTTTAAAATCACCGTTACAATGTTATTAGATTGCTAGCAGACCTAACAAAGCCGATAAAATTTAATTAAAATTAATTTCGGAATTAAAAACCATTCTGTCAACTGAGGGTCGATGCTAGGGTCGATGGGTCTATCGACCCTCCCTCTATTCTGGACTTCCCGAATGCTGAGGGTCGATGGTCAGAAACACCTGAGGGTCGATGGTCAGAAACACCTAGGGTCGGATGGTCTATCGACCCTCGGTGCGACCCTTGGTGCACTCTGATCCAATTTCCACTTTTTCATCCATTCTTCAAATCTGGGGCCCTATGGCTTGCTTCTACATTCCATTCAACACTCATTCCATGGTTTGAAACCATGAACCATCCCTTAGATGGCTTTCATGCATTCTCCTAGGGTTTTCCATGAAAACCTAACCATGGTTCGATGGTTTGGGTTTCTCCGAGATCATACTCTCAACAATTACTAACCTAAGGTCTGTAGAAACTCATGGAATTAGTACTCATACCTGAGAAGATTACTTTTCCTCTGAAATTCTTCTCCTTTTTGCTAGGTTCTCTTCCTTGCTTCTCCTCTTCTTCCTTTCCTTCTCCTCTCTTTCTCTCAATTCAATTAGGGTTATGAAAGGAGTGAAAGTGGCTTAGGGACGTCCCTTAAATAGGCTAGAAACATCCTAAAATAAGTCCCTTTGAAATTAGGAAGGAATCCAATCGAAAAATCTTGACCTTTCCTAATTTCTATTTTCAGCAGGATCCGAGGGTCGATGGGAGGGTCGATGATCCCGTCGACCCTAGGGTCTTAAGCTGTCCGACCCTCCCTTAAAATCTGAGGGTCTGACATTCTGTTTTGGGAGGTCCGACCCTACTTGGCTGGGTATGCGACCCTCCCCTAAAATTAAGTGTTTTTGGGTCTATTTTATACCTGGGATCTCGATCTCCTTCACGCCCTTGGTCCACTTGACTCAACCATGATGGGTAAACCTGGTTCAAGGTGGTAAGACCGGGTTAGTTTGACACGGGTCTTACAAAAGGTATCTCCTTGTCGGATTCCTCTATAAAGGCAAGAAGAACCCCTTTTCGAACCATTTATGATAAGAATGTAAGACACCGTTTTAATACAAGACATGACTCTCAAAATCCAAGCCTCTGCAAAGCCCAATCTCCTTAAGATCTGATCAATAAAACACCATTCAAGCCTATCATATGCTTTTTGCATATCAAGCTTGAGGGCCAAAAATCTAGACTTACTCCTCTTTTGGTTCTTAATATAATGAAACACCTCATGTGCCATGAGAACATTATCAGAAATAAGACAACCATGAATGAATGCAGGCTAATTAGAAGCAACAATCTCCCCCAAGAAATCAACAAGTCTTCGGACCATAATTTTAGAAATAATCCTAATGGTTACATTACATAAACATCTTATCTTGTTCCTCCATGGTGAGTGCTTCTTTCTTTTTAACATTTTTCTTTTACTTCCTGCTTCTTTGTCTTCATGTTCCTCCTTTACTGTTAACTACTGCATGCACTTCAGAATTCTTGATCATTTTCAATACTAGTCATCGATCAATGACAACTTATTGTTATTTCTACATCTTCTTCTCTCTTCTTTCTAGTCCAAAAGGATCCTTTGTAGTGACTGCCAAGTGGCAATGAGATTTTGACCGTTCATAATACATTGGGACCTTGTCAATGCATTATAAGTGGTCATGATCCTCACTGCCAGGCAGTCACTATAGAGGATTTCACTAAAGAGGATTTTTTTTCCGTCCTCTTTTCTAACCATCTTCTTTTACATTGAGTTTACCTTCGTTGCTATTAACCGTTTACAATTTCCTCCTTCAAAACTGATCTTCTTCCTTCCCTTTTGATACATTACAGCATTGCAAATTTCTCGGTCTTCTATGTTCATATCTTTCATTTTCCTAGATTGTTGTTTTTTGATTATCTTTTTACCCAACCTACTCTCTTCCCCATTGTTGTTTTTACATTGTTACAATGGCAAGTTCTTGTCCGGGTTATTGACACAGCGTTTTGGGTTCATTGGGTGTTATTTTATGACTGAAGGGTTATGTTGCCGCACCAAACTAAATACTCTTTAGCTCGATCGAATCTCCTGCACAATGATATGAAGAACACCGTGTGATGGTCAGGTTGGGTAACCCTCAGACCACTTCGATGCCTAAGTTAGTCCAGTGTGCAAGTAGTATGAAACATGCACAAATGTGACTACTCCTTTGTCAAAGAGGGTTCAGGTAGAAATCTCAGCAAGAGCTCTAAGTATAAAATTCAGTGTGTGTTTACATTTACTTTGCATCGGACATATAGACTTGTGGTGGCCTGAATTAGAAGGTGTAACATCTAGCCTGATAAGGTAAAATATTATCATAGCTAGTGTGGATCACGCTTCATGTCACACCCCAAAATACAGGTATGAAAATTTTTTGGGATACGATTGGATCAACACCATAGTTTGGATGTAATGCCATCAGGATCTTGTAAGCAGTGCACACTCATACCAACCACATACCAGCATAATGCTACATATACAATTTAGAGTAGTAAATAGCGGAAAATAAATAAATAACCATGAGCTTTCTAATGATAAATACGAATAATACTAGTGCGTTTCATCTTTTAACAATTTGTTCATCAACAATCACCATCAATAAAAATTAAAGTAGCACCGCCCCATAAATTACGGGCTAACTGAATGTAATATAACTAATCCAAAAGAAGAATAACAAAAACTGTTCATAAATCAAGTAACTCCCCATCATGGACATCTATCAATCAAAAACGCACGCATCGCATTCACAGTCCACGTCGTGTACTTCATCCTTGAACGGCATCGCTCTTAACTGGGCTAAATGAGAGATCGCAATAGCATTCAGATAATCAACAACAGTGGTACCTACAACATCGTCTAAAAAGAAGGCATACACAAGGGTAAACTCTCCAACTTGAGCTCAGTAAGAAACAGGCAGTCAAGCAAGCAAGATGCATGATTAGTTTATTACACACAATAATGCAAGAGTCCAGTATTATGTATGTTAGTGCTAAGGTAAGGCCTAGCCACACTTCCTCGAAGTTGACTATAACCTCCATGTACAGGAGTGTTTGGACACTTACCAGCCTACTCTAATAGCCCTAGTAAAGCCATGTGATATCCCAATCAGAATGGTTGTCGGGCAACAAGTCCGGCCAGTGATGCTCCAACAAACACTACCGACCTTTCCCCTTCATCACTCCATCTTACATGTACCTTACCCCCTACTGGTCAGGGTTGCATACATGGGTAGTGCCACTAACCAATCCTATATGTCATTCGATATATCCCTCTCACTAATCCCAACAGGAATTCTAGACCATCCGTTTTGCCCCCCCCCCCCAAGATGTTATTATCCCACTAGGGGTGCGTGACATACTCGTCCAAATTTACCTAGCAGGTCGGATCTAGCGGTCCTCGACCATTTCACCCATGCCCACTAGGTCTCAATCACATACATTTACACAATAATCATATAATATAAATACAAATGCATGCACAAAGCAGTTATTCGATGACATGTTATTACAACAAGCATGTGACACATCAATCATATATTATAAACACTCCAAAAATCAATCAGGGATTCTGTTCCTCACCTGGATTCTTGCAAGTTCCACTATCTGCACCACGTGAGTCGATGATATCATGCACGTAACACCTAGATTAAGTAAATTAAAGTTATTCACTTTATTGTGTTCTCAATAGACTAAATAATAGTCTTCTGGGGTTATCCGATCGTAGCTCCGAACACAAGGGTCAAGTCCGGTATTGCGTCCAGCTAAACCTTATGTTTTCTGCCAATGATCGGTTACCTTGGTGTTTGCTATAGGAGTAGAGGTCGATCCGAGTTAATTAGACAGATTGCCATGTTAGGTATACTCACTGCTTCAAGGAGATTAATACAGTTGCTTATAGGCTGGCTAGAAAAGCAGCTAGTGATAGGGTATCAGTGTGTTGGAGGAGATGTCCAGATTATGTAGCATCTGAGGTTCTGTGGGATGCTTCCCATAGACCTAAATTTTGGTTTTCTTAGTCACCTAGGATGACCTTGTTGATGGCAATGCTGAAGGTAGAGGTTCTCATCATATTAGGGTATTGTAATATTCTTTATTCTTTTCTTATTTTATAAATTTCATTGCTTCTAGCAAAAAAAAGTATATTACTCTATGGCTGAGCATATGGAGTCTCTGCTGGTGAGCGACGCATCCATAGGCAAGGATTATTCCGAGGAGCACAGCAAGGGCTGCACTCGCAGTGATTGCATCTATGCTTGACACAGACCTCCCTTTACTCTCTCTTCCTCTCCTTTATGATTTATTTTGTAGATAAATGGTGTAGTCTATCTAACCACTCGAGACAGATCTACTCTTTTGTTTTGGCTACATGCATATGAGATATGTAGTATTTTGTTAAAATGATTGGGATGTAAAATCATAAATCTTAACTCTACTTATGTTATGATATCATGAAGATAGCATCTGTCACTTAGTATGTCGCTTCCAATATTATTACTCTGTTATTTATTGTTATTTATGGATATTGCTTATGTAGACTGCAAGATTTATTGGTAGATCACTGTAGCTGTTGGCTCCTAGGTGGATTCGGATTTTCTCATGGGTCGACCAGTATATCACTCCAGAGTTTGACAATGGGCTGTGACACGGTGGTCCCTCCCCGTCTTGAATCTCACAAAGGCTGAACAAACATCATGCTTTTATAATAGTAACTATCAATAATGTAAATGCAAAAATAGTTCACAGATATTGCATGACATGTGAGACAATCAAATGCAACATACATGTGCAAGGTGATTAAAAACACTCCATAGAATAAGGTCAAACTATCCCTCACCTTGCTTGTATTGACTTACTCTTGTTTACCTATAAGTGTCATAACTTTATTAGTTTAATTATATTGTCTTGACTTGTTAATTTTTATTATCTTCTGATGCCCTTGGACATAGGTGGAGGCATAATACCAATAGTACGCACCCAAGGAACACGAACAAGCTAAACAAGGCTCCTCTGGAATTGTCATGTTGTAGTCTCCTGTTAAAGGCTATGCTCGGTCCTCCAGCTAGACCTTCTAGGGACCCTTCTAGAAGGGTCCAATTGTAGGGTCCGGAGGAACCACTATGCAACCAGAGTTGCTGTTGGACCTTTCCAAGATTCTATTAGAGTCCAAGCATTGCCTCTTCCAAAGGCAATAAGTCAATGATTCAAGATTCAAATTACCTCAGGTTTCTTTCCTACGAAACTAGACTTAAAATAAAACATCACTAACTAAAATCATGGCATTCCAGTAAGTTTAGCCTAATGAAACATTTGACCAAAGTTGAACTTTCAGAATCAGATCTAAATCTGTATATACAATATCTTATAAATATGATATGTCCCTCTTCTTGAGTCCAAATAGATTCATTATTTTTTATATAATACTCTAGTCTGATATTAGAATATCCCTATCAAATTTCATGCCATTCCAATAAGTATAACCCTATGAACTAGGTCTTCTAAGTCGGACTTATAGAATCGGATTCAATCTGTGCACAGTAACTTGCAGGGATGATATCTTCCTCATCCTGAGTCCAATTGACCTCATCCTTTTCGTAGTATCAACTAGACTTATAGGACAATATCATATATAAATTTTAGATCTAAATTCCTTATTTAGGTTGGTCGAACCTTTATTTCAAATTCAGATTTCAGCACTAGCCAGATCTTTGAGAGTGTTGTCCATCATTCTCCTTGAGTTACGGACAATGTTCACTCACTTTATTAATTGGCCATTAATGGCTACGGTAAGAGAGTTTTCACACCCCAATTCTACACTATTCAGAATGGTGTGATGAACTGTCAATAAACCAACGGTTCAATCAGGATCTCGAATTGGCTATTCCCATTTTTGTTAAACCAAAACACATTCCACATTAATCAGAGATAATAAAGTAAATAACGGAAGGCTTACAGATAATGAATTGAGGTCTAGTCATGATAAATAATTAATATTCCATTTATCTCCAAGTAACCAAAACATAATTTAATACATATTACAAATATCCAAATACGAAAGTTAACACTAAGCGTATCCACAGTTGAAACGCTCGCTTATCATATCACAATAGTCCTTCACAGCTTGGTCATCATAGCCGCTACCTGTTCATATGTTGACGTGTCGACATAATCTTCAATCGTAATACCTGCAACATCAGAAATTAAAAAGAATTGCACGCGCGAGGATTAGCTCTCTAACTTGAGCTCAGTGAGTAAACAAAATAATGCAACAAACATATGTATGCATTCAATTCATATCTTTGGTCTGGTTCATAAGTTTGCAATGTGCTATAGAAAGGTTCGGAGGCCGCCTCACCTCTATACACGAGTGTGTGAAGTCACCCAATGAATATCGGCATTTTCGTCCCACATGCACCCACCATGAAAACAGTGTACCCAATGAGTATCGACATTGTTGTACCACATGCACCCATACCAATATGTAAGCCCCTGTTGGCGAGGGCTTGCAAAATGGGATCGTAACTAACCAATCCTAATGTCAACCAGTGTATCCAAGGCCTCACCCCAGAATCCCTCAATACGTCCATAGAGATAGAGCTAAGGCCCCCCGACAGAGTCAAAGACTACACGGTCCGAGACCACCTCCCCTGATGCCCTATGACGTAATAGCACTGCTAAGGTAATGGCGATACGATGTTGTCAGTAGACTAGACTTGAGTAGAGATAGAGCTAGAGTTTGGTGACCAGGATAAACCACAGTGTCACGTCCTCCCCCTAATGCCCTACTCGCATCAAGTATGCTAACTATACACAAATATTCACATGCCTATTCCTAGCTTCATCATCGTCATCATGTTACAAATAAACAAAATTAAATATGCATGAACAGTAATAGCAAGAATATTGGATGACATGTTAAATGTACAAAACACGCATACATGCATAGAATCAATCAATCATGGTATCAGACTCAATAAGAAAAAATAGTTTTTTATTATCCAATTAGTTTAGGTCTTGTTCCCTCACCTGACGCTTGTTTGATAGATCACTCCGCGTTACAAGGTCCAAACGTGCTATCACAAGGTCCTACACGATATTAGGGTTTAGTTAGAATAGGTTTACGTTGGTCGGAAACCAATAATGACAAAACACATCTCATAGAGCTGACCGGTCACAGGTACCGATCGCAGCAGTGTGGGGAAAACCTGCAACCGGTATGGTCGGCCGGTCCCCACAGACCAGTCCCCGAGAGGTACCGGATCGCAGTACTGGTCGCATATGGTGCGACCGGTATGGTTCGACTAGTATGTCTCTGAAAGACCATACACTTGGTTCTCGTCTTTCGTCGGTCACCCTCTATTGATCCTAGGGTTTCTCCTACACATCCTAGGTCTAAGCATTGAGTTAGAGTTGTTTCCAACTCCATTCAAGTCCTAGTTTCGATGATCTCAACCTAGAACTTGAATCTAGGGTTAATCGACTAATGTAGGGTTTGACGGCAACATAGGGTTTAGATCAATACCTCGCTTTGCATGGTATTGATCCAACTACAACTAACCATTCTAGATTACTTATGGTAGAGGAAGGTTTGAGCACTTAGCGTTGACTTGTGGTAAATTGTTCTTCGTCGAACGGCAATGTTGACTCTTCCCTTTCCTTCCTAGCTTCTTCTCCTTCTTTAGCCTCTTTCTCCTTTCTAGGGCTTGTGAGGATCATGGAAGAGGTTTTAGGAGGTTTAGAGGGGTTTATATAGGCTAGGTTTAGGTTTAGGAAGCCTCCTAGCATTAGGAAAGTCCTTCGGTTTGAAATTTGGAAAGTGGGACCCACAGAGATCCGTTTCTGGATCTTAGTGGTCTGCCGCACAGGCTATACCGATCGACCGGTACCATCGATCGGTATGAATTAATTTATACTTAATTCGGTCTGTTTCGTACCTATTTGTCATCCGCTCGTCCCGTCTGGCCTGGTGATGATTGGAAGACCTATTATGACATGAATTCAAGGTTTAAATCGGGTTCATGGAGTGCGGGTCTTACAACTCCACCACCCTTAAAAGAAATTTCGTCCTCGAAATTTGAACGTACGGATCTTACAACTCCCCCTCCTTAAAATAAATTTTGTCCTCAAAATTTGAATTTACTTCGGAGTCAGTAGGTGGGAATTCTGTTTCCGCATTGCATCTTCTTCCTCCCATGTAATCTTCTCCACGTCTTGTCTTCGCCAGGTAACCTTCATATAATAATTATCTCAGCTTTGGAGATATTGTACCTTTCAACCAGTGAACTAGGTTGGTACCACTTCAATGGTTAAATCTTCTATCTGATCCAGTGGATCCGTGGTCAATACCTTTGATATGGATCTCCAATGTACTTCTTCAATAGAAACACGCGAAATACATCATGCACACTAGACATGGACAATGGTAACGCTAGTTGATATACAATTTTTCTACGTCTCCAAATTTTATGAGGTCCAAAACATATATCGGATACAACTTTTCCTTCTCGTTGAATTGTTTTTAATCCATGCATAAGTGATACATCAAGAACACTTTGTCACTTATGGCGAACTCAAGGTCTTGGTGTCTCTTCTGAGAAACTTGAGCTATCTTGGCCCTTTTTTTTTTATCTTGTCTGCTATTCGACAGGTTTCTTCAATAGACTCAGGTCTTACTATTCCTTATTCACCAACTTTATTCCAAAACAAAAAAAATTTGACATTTCTACCGTACCATGTTTTATAGGTGACAACTACATAGTAGCTTGGTAGCAAATTTAATCCACATATAGCTTAGTTAGCCGCTCCAAAGCATACCGAGGTCGTATACCAATGGAATGAGCTATCTTCCTAAGGTGATCAACAATCACCCAAACTGCGTCAACCGTTCTAGGAGTCAGTGGCAAATCAGTGACATAGTTCATTGTAATGCCGTTTCATTTCCAGATTGGCTCTGATGGTTGTTGTAGTAAGCCATGTTGGTCTTTGTCTTTTAGCCTTTACTTGCTGATAATTCAGACACTGGAACACGCACTAAGCCACATCTGTTATCATTCCTCTTTACCAGCACAATATCTTCAGGTCATGATACATATTGATACTCCAGGATGTCCTGGATATTGAGTACAATGGGCTCTTATCATTATCCACTTCATGATATCCGAGTCTTTATCTTTAAGTATTCAGAATCTACCTATGCATCTGAGTACCATCTCCGCATCCAAAGTAAGTCAGGGTTTGGTTTTTCCTTCTCTAAATCTTCTTACCCCACTCTTAGATATAGATCTAACAAAATTACTATTAATTCAGAGATGATCTTTAATGTTGTGAACGCAAGCGAGGAACTATTGCTCCATAAGTTCATCCATAAATTCTCGCTCCATTGGATCATTACGAGTTACTTTTCTTTCAAATCTGAATCTGTTGCTGCGAAACATAAGGCAGCATTTATACTGGGTCCTTCCTTGGACTTCATAATTCCCTTTTTCTTTAAGGCCTTAGCTACTACATTAGCCTTGCTCGGGTGACACTCAATATAACGGTCTAAATCCTTGGGCAATTCCAACTATTTTTATCATCATGTTCAACTCTTTCTGGTGAAGAGATAAATAAAACTCGTGTTCCCATTTAATCTAAATTCTTCTCCGTATAGATAATGTCTCCAAGCCTTGATTGCATAATTCATCACTGGTAATTCCAAGTCATGAGTAAGGTAATTCTTTTCATGCTCTTTCAGTTATCTTGAAACATATGCAACCGCTTATTTACCTTACATCAACCCGCATCCTAGATCCAATCCGAAAGCTTCAATGTATAGGATCAAAGGTTTCCCTAGTACCGGAACGATCAAGATGGAAGCTGATATCAACCTTGTTTTTAGAGTTTGGAAACATTCTTCACACTTGTCAGTCCAATTAAACTTCTCTCCCTTCCTAGTTAGCTTGGTAATAGGTTTTGCAATCTTAGAGTGGTCCTCTACAAATCGTCTGTAATAACCAGGTAAACCCAAGAAACTTCTGATCTTCGCAATATTCTTTAGGTGTTTCTCACCATATGATTACTTCTATCTTAATAGGGTCCACTTTTATCCCTTTTTATGATGCTATGTGATCTAAGAAGATCACTTCGTTTATTTAGGTCTCATATTTCTTGGACTTGGCATAAAGTTTTTCCCTTCTCAGCTGTTGTGAAGCTATTTCAAGATTCATTGAATGAGTTGCTTCATTCTTGGAATAAACCAAAATATCATCTATGAAAACTATGACCAACGTGTCCAACATGTCATGAAACACCCAGTTCATCAGTTCCATAAAAGATGTAAGGGCATTGGTTAATCCAACCGTCATAATCGGGAACTCATAATGTCAAATCCCGATTCTAAAACTATCTTCGAAATATCATTGTCCAAATTCTTCAGCTGATGATATCTCGACCGAAGATCAATCTTAGAAAATACATTTTCTCCTTGCAACTGTTTAAACAAGTCATCGATCTGAGGTAGTAATTATCGATTCTTGATCGTGAGCTTATTTAGTTCCCGGTAGTCTATACATAATCTGACACTACCGTCCTTCTTCTTCACGAATTGCATTGGCGCTCCCCGTGATGCAATACTTAGCCTATTAGGACCTTAGTCTAATAACTCTTGTAGTTGAGTCTCAATCCCTTCTACTACATAGGAACTACTCTATAGGTGCCTTTGACACAAGTATCGTCCTTGGTAACAAGTCGATGACGAACTCGGTCATATGATCAGATGGTAACCCAGGTAAGTCTCCTGGAAACACATCAGGAAATTTATGCATCACATCAATATCTTCCATTTGTGGTGCTTCTTTGAGAACGTATACCACAGATACCATATGTCTAACTTTTTCTCTTCAAAGCATCTCTTCGCCTTTAGCATAGAGGGGGTCAGCTTTTCTTCTTAGGCAACATGCCTCCAATAAAATTCAATTATATTCCATCTTTATTCTTGAATGATAACCTCTTCTATGCACATAACAACTTTGTGGAGTGTTGAGACAACCAGTCTATTCCCAAGATGACGTCAAAGTCTGCCATCTCAAGTCAATTTAGGTTGCATCCAAATTTTTTCTATTCATATGATTCGAACATTGTTCATAACACTCATCCAATACAACATCTAGTCCAAAAGGGTTTGAACTAGCAAATCTAGTATAAAGGTCTTAAGTGCTTGTCAAGTTCCTTCATCTCTTAGTTTTTCAAAGACTACCGTCAAAATCTCATATCTTGAAAGAAACTCATTATCTTATCCTTGTTGTTCTACCTGATCTCTCTTTCATATACCTCTAAAAATATCTTGTGATTGTTACTTACTTTCTTGCTCATGCACTCTTTTATAGACATGACTCATATCCTTCCATTCAGTAATCTTGAAACAAATCCTCCATTACTTTATCTGAGGTTCATTGACTATAGCATTTGATCTGAATCCAATCATCTTTCTTCCAATAATTCTATTATCACTAAACATCTTTTCAATGGATGTCGAGAAATGTAAGAATCAGAATGTTTATCCAAAAACAATTCATTTCCTCCTTTCAATTTAGTATAATGACGAATACTTGCTTTATCTAATGAACTTAAGTTTAAAAGATCAGGAGTAAATCTATGGTAATCCAACCGGCATCAAAAGATCGTTAAGTTACCCGGTGGTCCAAATACATAGAAGTAGAGATTTTACAGTTCTTAACCTCATGGTTGCAGGTTCTATCGAGTATATAATTCCATTGGTCGAGGCACTATCGGAATAAATCTGGAGAAAGATTTTGTACATCAATAAATCAGGTATAATAAATAAGATGTACGCTCAACATGATTAAACATTTACTGTTCATTTAGCTCATATCCCTATTCATGTTGTCGATCATGAGCTTAGATTGGTATAATCAGGACTAATTCTAAGAAAATAACATCTATAACTCCAATTGGTAGGTTGAATCCAGAAGGTATCCTGTCAAGACATGAAAATTTAAAATCAGGTATGTGCATCCTCTATAATCATAAGAGTATATCAATAATGCACCGCATCCTATACAACCTATCTAGTTATAAGGCCACAATAGATTTGATCCTTTGCTGAAAATGTTTGAGGATTCATCTTCAGGAAACATTCCTCAATCCTTGTCGGATCATTTTGTCATGATGCAGCTATCCCATACATCGGTGGCTGATAAGGGTAACCACCTTGATACACTGCTTGTTGTGCACCAAGCTTCTGCACTAGGGTGTGCGTTACTGGGACTTGCTGTATGGTAGGCACTGTGTTATAGCTAACAGGTGCTGGAGGTACATTGTTGTTACCAATTGATACCGTACTTGGTTTGACCCGGAGGTGTTGATGTAGCATTGACAACTTGGATAGTGATTCACATAGCAACTTGTATAGTCGGTCTCTTGTATTTTGTCTGGCCAAGTTTATTACAACCATAGCCAAGGTACTTGGTAGTCCAGGTGATTAGCTGTAGTGACCTGGTTATTCACTTCCTTTGATTTACTCCAATCTGATTATCATTATTTAGCATCTGCTCAGATGAGTTTTCACTACCCGTTCTCGACCCAGATAATGGTGGGGTCAAGTTGCAACCTCTTCTTACTGCTCAGTGGGCAATGGATCAGTGTGTGATGGATCTCACTCTGAGTCTCCACATCACCCAGGAGTATAGCTTTATCTTCTTTTATAGTTATCTCATTTTTGGTGTATAGCCATCGTTCTCTTATTTCTGTTGCATTTAGCCTGAGATCTTTCCTTTTACCTTTGCAAGGATTTAGGCATTACTAGCCATTTTTCTCCTTTCTCTATCATACATCGAGTTTCACATCTTGTGAGTACCAACTCGGTATTCCAACTTTTTTTCTTTACAGATGCTTCCTTCTTCTTACTGTACTATATCCTTTGTATACTTAAATAACTGCCCGTCTTATAGATCATACCCTATATTATTCATTTATCAGGATAAGTTTTGAATTTTCTCTTTCGATTTGTGTTTATATATAGTTCTACCTTTAATATGTACATTATTGTCTTGTTTAAGTTCTGTCTCAACCAACACAGGTGCTTATGGTGTGTTTGTATTAAAGCTTTTAATTTATCCTAACTCAGTTCATGGACTCTAGTGGAAATATTCAGGTTTCATGGGAAAGGCCTGAGAGCTCTGATACCAAGTTGTCACACCCCAATTCCGTACTATTCAGAATGGTGTGATGAACCCTCAATAAACCAACGGTTCAACCAGGATCTCGAATAGGTTATTCCCATTTTTGTTAAATCAAAACACATTTCACATTAATCAGAGATAATAAAGTAAATAGCGAAAGGCTTACAGATAATGAACTAAGGTCTATACTGATAAATAATTAATATTCCATTTATCTCCAAGTAACCAAAACATAATTTAATACATATTACAAATATCCAAATACGAAAGTTAACACTAAGCGTACCCATAGTTGAAACGCTCACTTATCATATCACAATAGTCCTTCACAGCTTGCTCATCATAGCTGCACCTGTTCATATGTTGGCGTGTCGGCATAATCTTCAATCGTAATACATGCAACATCAATAACTAAAAAGAATTGGTGCACGAGGGTCAGCTCTCCAACTTGAGCTCAGTGAGTAAACAAAACAATGCAATAAACATATGCATGCATTCAATTCATATCTTTGGTCTGGTTCATAAGTTTGCAATGTGCTATAGAAAGGTTTGGAGGCCGTCTCACCTCTGTACACGAGTGTGTGAAGCAGCCCAATGAATATCAGCATTGCCGTCCCACATGCACCCACAATGGAAACAGTGTACCCAATGAGTATTGGTATTGTTGTACCACATGCACCCATACCAATACGTAAGCCCCTGTTGGCGAGGGCATGCAAACTGGGATCGCAACTAACCAATCCTAATGTCAAACAGTGTATCCAAGGCCTCACCCCAGCATCCCTCAATATGTCCATAGAGATAGAGCTAAGGCCCCCTGGCAAAGTCAGAGACTACACGGTCCGAGACCACCTCCCCTGATGCCCTACGACGTAATAGCTCTGCTAAGGTAATGGCGATACGACGATGTCAGTGGACTAGACTTGAGTAGAGATAGAGCTAGAGTCTGGTGACTAGGATAAACCACAGTGTTACGTCCTCCCCCTGATGCCCTACTCGCATCAAGTACGCTAACCATACACAAACATTCACATGCCTATTCCTAGCTTCATCATCATCATCATCATGTTATAAATAAAAAAAATTAAATATGCATGAACAGTATTAGCAGGAATATTAGATGACATGTTAAATGCACAAAACACACATACACGCATAGAATCAATCAATCATGGTATCGGACTCAATAAGCAAAAATAGCTTTTTATTATCCAATTAGTTTAGGTCTTGTTCCCTCACCTGACGCTTGTTTGATAGTTCGCTCTGCGTTACAAGGTCCAAACGTGCTATCACAAGGTCCTACACGATATTAGGGTTTAGTTAGAATAGGTTTACATTGGTCGAAAACCAACAATGACAAAGCACATCTCACAGAGTTGACCGGTCACAGGTACCAGTCGCAGCACTGTGGGGAAAACCTGCACCGATATGATCGGCCGGTCGCCACAGACCAGTCCCCGAGAGGTACCGGTCGCATATGGTGCGACCGGTATGGTTCGACTGGTATGTCTCTGGAATACCATACACTTGGTTCTTGCCTTCCGTCGGTCACCGTCTATTGATCCTAGGGTTTCTCCTACACATCCTAGGTCTAAGCATTGAGTTAGAGTTGTTTCCAACTCCAGTCAAGTCCTAGTTTCAATGATCTCAACCTAGAACTTGAATCTAGGGTTTATCGACTAAATTAGGGTTTGACGGCAACATAGGGTTTAGATCAATACCTCGCTTTGCATGGTATTGATCCAACTACAACTAACCATTCTAGATTACTTATGGTAGAGGAAGGTTTGAGCACTTACCGTTGACTTGTGGTAACTTGTTCTTCGTCAAACGACAATGTCGGCTCTTTCCTTTCCTTCCTAGCTTCTTCTCCTTCTTCAGCCTCTTTCTCCTTTCTAGGATTTGTGAGGATCATGGAAGAGGTTTTAGGAGGTTTAGAGGGGTTTATATAGGCTAGGTTTAGGTTTAGGAAGCCTCCTAGCATTAGGAAAGTCCTTCGGTTTGAAATTTGGAAAGTGGAACCCGCAGAGATCCGTTTCCGGATCTTAGTGGTCTGCCACGCATGCTATACCGGTCAACCGGTACCATCGACCGGTATGAATTAATTCATACTTAATTCGGTCCGTTTCATACCTATTTGTCATCCGATCGTCCCGTCTGGCCCAGTGATGATTGAAAGACCTGTTACGACATGAATTCAAGGTTTAAATCGGGTTCATGGAGTACGGGTCTTACAAGAGTGCCTTCACCTTCTAGAGATAGATGAATCTCCAAGGGATCACAAAATTAAAGATTATAATCCATAGGGTAGATGGGAACATACCTTAGCTTTGAAATCAACATCTCTAATGTTGGTATATAGTTGGGAGCTCCTTTAATAGTGGTTCCTTCTCCCAACTCTCCCAAAAACATGATTTATTGTGGTGGAATTCTCCATGAACGAAATTAGGTTTGTCTAACTCATTTTTAATAAAGACCCGCACGCCATGAACTCAATCTAACCTTACGTTATCATGTCGTAACAGGTCTTCCCATCATAGTAGGCTCAAACGAACCAACCGTATGAAGAAACCACAAAGCCAAGTGAGCAAACCAGTCGAAATAGTCAAACCAATAAATTTGATTTGTGTGGTCGACTGTGTAGTCAACCACACAATGTGTGGTCGATGGATTTTACGACCATAGAGTCGACCACACAAACCCAGATTTAACTCCGTGTTTAAAAAACTTTCTTAATTTGATGAGGACTCTCTCCTAATTGAGAGAGAACTCCAAATGGAGATTTTTTCTCTATATAGAGGACGTCCCTCAACTCTCTCTCACTCTTTTGGATCAAATCTAAACCTTAAATCTAAGAGAGAAAGAGAAGGAAAAGGAGACTTGGGGAAGAATAATGGAGAAGGATTTGTAGAAGAAGTTGCTATCTCTCTCTACAGCAAGGAACAAAGGTATGGAACCTATTTCTGTAGATGTAGGTTGATTAGGATTGATCTCCCATCAATGAGTTGATGAGATAAACCCAATGTAGTGATTGAGATCATGAAATTTCTTAATTAATCTCAAGAAGAAACCATGGAAATAGGTTAGGGATAAATTGTTGATGGGAAACCCATTAATAAGGCCATAGAATGACCCTAGGAGGTATTCCAAGGATAAACCAAGGATTTGACTGAGAAAGATGTATGAACACAACCAGCAGATTGTGTAGTCGCATCACTGGTCGATCATGTATGCAACCAGTGAGTCGACCACAGACTCGAAAAGATTACTTAGGGTTGTGTGGTTGCATCTGTCACACCCCAATTCTGAATTAACCAGAATAGTATGATGAACCGTCAATAAACCAACGGTTCAACCAGGATATCCGTTAGGTAGTACCCACCATATCGACCACACACACATTCCACAGTAATAATCAGAGATAATAAACAAATAAGCGGAAGTTTTTATAAATAATGAACTGAGCATCTAACCATGATAATTAGTTATTTAATCCAATTATCTTCAAAACTCAAGATATAAAAGTAAATAATCCATTACATGTTCTAATAATCAAATATAGCTAAACTAATAAAAAATGCATTGATTGCGCTCGCATGATCTGATTGCACTCGCATGAAGGATCATGCATATCTTCTACAGCTTCAACATCCATGGCTGACATGTGTCCATATGTTAGCGTATTCACATACTCTTCTACAGTAGGACCTGCATTGTAAGATCTGTATGTTCAAATTTTGAGGGCGAAATTTCTTTTAAGGGTGGTGGAGTTGTAAGACCCGCACGCCACGAACCCGGTCTAACCTTACATTTCATATCGTGACCAGTCTACATATCATGGTCGAGCCAAGTGGACCAAGTGCGTGAAGAAACCCAAGACCCAATATGAAATTTAACTCAAAAACAGTCAAAATGAGGGTAGGGTCTCATGCCTAAATAGGTTAGGGTCGACCCCACCTCAACAGAAGTCCAACCCATGACTTTTTGGTCGTAGGGTCGCATGGGTCTCGGATTATGCGACCCTAGATCTGACCCTACCTACGACCCTAACCCTAGGGTCCCAAGTTTTAAAAAACGTAGGGTCTTAGTACATCCGACCCTAGGTCCGACCCTAGGTTCGACCCTAGGAAAACAACACGAACCAAAAATTAGGAAACTTTCCTAATTCCAAGGGGTTATTTCCTGAACTCAATGGGACTTATTTTGGAGGGTTTTCCTCTATAAATAGGACGTCCCTAACCCTCTTTCACTCCTTTAAAACCCTAATTGAAAGTGAGAGCAAAAGAAAGAGAAAGAAGAGAAGAATAGAAGGAAACTTGAAGAAGAAGACTAAGGAAAAGGAGGAAGCTCAGAGAAACCTCTGAATAAAGGTATGAACCTAATTCCTTACTTGAATAAGAGATTCTAGAATAGTTATGAAGAACATAGGATTAGGAGAAACCCAAATCATCAATCCATGGACAAGTTTCAAGAGATTCCATGGAGAAAATCATTATGGACTATGAATAGTGTATAACTCGTAGTTTTGAGCCATAAAACAATCATGGAATGGACCAAGAAAGTAAGCCAAAGGATCCAAACATGAAAGAATGGACTTTAGAATGAAAGGTCGACTCAGAATACGTGTGGTCGCACGTAGGGTCGAATGATATCCGACCCTACAAAACCAGAGGATCGACCCCATGCCCTCAGGAAGTTCCAGGGAGGGTGGGGTCGCACATAGGGTCGATGGATAACCGACCCTACCTGCGACCCTACACCCTAGGGTCACAGAAACTGCTACCCTAGGTGCAACCCTACCTGCGACCATATGATTTCAGCTAGTCTAAATATATGGAATTAATTCTAATTAAAATCTATCGACTTGTTAGGTCTTTCTAGTGATTTTAAAAGTGATTCATAAAGCTTGAATGAGGATCTACTAGCAACCAAAGGTGAGGGAACAAGACCTAAACTAATTGGTTAATAATAAACTGTTTTATTTATTGAGTCCAATGCCATCAATGATTTTATACTTGTTTGCATGTAATGTGCATTTAACATGTCATCCAATATTCCTACTATTACTGTTCATGCATATTTAATTTCGTTTATTTATAACATGATGATGATGGTGATGTTAGGAATAGGCATGTGAATGTTTGTGTGTGGTTAGTGTATTTGATGTGAGTGGGGCATCAGGGGGAGGACGTGATATTGTGGTGTGTCCTGATCTCCAGACTTTAGCTCTATTTCTACTCAAGTCTTGTCCACTAACATCGTCGTATCGCCATTATCTTAGCAGAGCTATTATGTCGTAGGGCATCAGGGGAGGTGGTCTCGGACCGTGTAGTCTCTGACTCTGTCGGGGGGCCTTAGCTCTATCTCTATGGACGTATTGAGGGATGCTGGGGTGAGGCCTTGGATACACTGTTTGACATTAGGATTGGTTAGTTGCGAGCCCAGTTTGCAAGCCCTCGCCAATAGGGGCTTACGTGTTGGTATGGGAGCATGTGGTACTTTAATGCCGATACTCATTGGGTACACTGTTTCCATGGCGGGTGCATGTGGGACGACAATGCCGATATTCATTGGGCGGCTTCACATACTCGTGTATATAGGTGAGGTGGCCTCTGAACATTTCTATAGCACATTGCAAACTTATAAATCAGACCAAAGATATGAATTGAATGCATGCATATGTTTGTTGCATTGTTTTGTTTACTCACTGAGCTCAAGTTGGAGAGGTGACCCTCGCGCGCATAATTCTTTTTAGTTTCTGATGTTGCAGGTATTACGGTTGAAGATTATGTCAACACGCTAACATATGAACATGTGGCGGCTATGATGAGCAAGCTATGGAGGACTATTGTGATTCGTCTAGCTAGCGTTTCAACTACGGATACGCTTAGTGTTTAATTTTCGTATTTGGATATTGTAATATGTATTAAATTATGTTTTGGTTACTTGGAGATTAATGGAATATTAATTATTTATCATGACTAGACCTCAGTTCATTATCTGTAAGACTTCCGCTATTTACTTTATTATCTCTTATTAATGTGGAATGTGTTTTGGTTTAACATAAATGGGAATAACATATTCGAGACCCTGGTTGAACCGTTGGTTTATTGATGGTTCATCACATCATTCTGGTTGGTGCAGAATTGGGGTGTGACATGCATCATCAACTAAAAATATTCGACATCAAAAGGGTGAGCACATAATGTCACACCCCAATTCCGCACTATTCAGAATGGTGTGATGAACCGCTAACAAACCAATGGTTCAACCAGGATCTCATGTAGGCTATATCCGTGTTATCTAAACCCCATACATCTATAATCATAATCAGAGTAAATACACAATAGCGGAAGTCTTATAATAAAATGAACTGAGAATCTATTGTGATATCAATATTTAAATAACAAATTATTCTGTATCAATTAAGACATAAATAAATAAATATCAATACATATCTTTAATAAATCCAAATAGATAAAACTAAAAATCTAATCGAATACACATGAGTTGCACTCGCAAGAGATGTCATGTGTATCCACTTCATCTTCAGCTACCACCGCTGCAACGTTCCCGTATTCTGGAGCATTTATATAATCTTCAACGGTTGTACCTGCATCATCAACTAAAAAAATATTCGACGTCGAAGGGTGAGCACACATCTCGGCTCAGTGAGCAAACAAAACAATGCAACAATACATATGCATGCAATCAATTCATATCTTTGGTCTGGTTTTACGTTTGGACTGTGCTATAGAAAGGATAGGTAGCCACTGCACCTCTATGCATGAGAGTGTGGATACGCCCGATGACTCTCACCGTCGCCCACAGCACCCATAATGAACATTGTACAACGAAGGTCACGTTTATCGATGCACAACTCCATACCAACAAATTAACCCCTGATGGCTAGGGCTGCAAACGGGGCTCGCTACTAACCAATCCTAATGTCAACCATTGTATCCAAGGCCTCACCCCAGCATCCCTCAGAGCACCCGTAGAGATAGAGCTAAGGCCCCTCGGTAGAGTATAGGACTCAAGGACCGAGACCCTCCTTGATGCCCTACGTCGCAATAGTTCTGCTATGGTAACGGCGATACGACGATGCTAATGCACAAGACTTGAGTTAGAGATAGAGCTAAAGTGCCCGGATCAAACATCGCATAACACCTCCCCTGATGCCCTACTCGCATCAAGCACACTAACCACAGAAACATTCACATGCCTATTCCTAGCATCAATCATCATCATCATGTTATAAGTAAACAAAATTAAATATGCATGAACAATAATAGCAAGAATATTGGATGACATGTTGAATGCACATTACAAGCATATTCGCATAGAATCAAGCATGGCATTGGACTCAAGAAAATAAAAGTAGTTTATTATTAACCAATTAGTTTAGGTCTTGTTCCCTCACCTTAGCTTGCTAATAGATACTCTTCCAAACTTTAGAATCACCTTTTTATTGCTATTATATTGCTAGAAGACCTAACAAAGTCGATAAAATTTAATTAAAATTTATTCTAATTTTTAAAACCATTCTATTAACTGAGGGTCGGAGGTAGGGTCTAAGTTATGACCGACCCCTGGTGCGACCCTCCCCTAATCTGGACTTCTAGAACCCTGGGGGTCGATACTCAGGGTCACATAGGGTCGGATGGTCATCGACCCTCTGTGCGATCCCCTGTGGGTTTTGGTCAATTTTCCTCCTTTTAGTCCATTCTTCGTGTTTGGGGTCCTATGGCTTTCTCCTACAGTCCATTCAACATACATTCCATGGTCTAGAACCATGAATCATCCACCTATATAGCTTTTATGTATTCTCCCATGGTTTTCCATGGAAACCTAACCATGGGTTGATGGTTTGGGTTTCTCTGAGATCACACTCTCATCCTTATCTAACCTAAGGTCTGTAGAAATTCATGAAATTAGTATCCATACCTGAGAAGAATACTCTTTCTCTGTAACTCTTCTCCTTTTTACTTTTTCTTCTCTCCCTTGCTTCTCTTCTTCTTCTCTTCCTTCTCTTCTCTTTCTCTCAATTCAATTAGGGTTGTAAAAGGAGTGAAAGAGGCTTAGGGACGTCCTATTTATAGGGTGGAAACTCCTAAACTAAGTCCCATTGAGATTTGGAAGGAATCCAATTGAAATTTGGAAACTTTTCTAATTTCAGTTTCTGGCGGCAACTGAGGGTCGATGAGAGGGTCGATGATCCCGTCGACCCTTGGTTTCCTAAAGTGTCCGATCCCCTCTGTAAAACAGGGGGTCTGACTGTCACACCCCAAATTTTGGTCTAACCAGAATGGTGTGATGAACCGCTAAATAACCAACGGTTCAACCAAGATCTCAAATAGGCTATCCCCGTTTTATCCAAACTTTCACCCATCCATAATCATAATCATAATCAGAGTAATACACAATAGCGGAAAATTTATAATAAAACGAACTGAGCGACTAAGATGATATCATTAATTTAATAGCAAATTATTTTGTTTTCAACTGAGACATAAATATTTAAGTACCAAATACATGTCTTATAAATCGAATTAAAGAAACCTATAAAAATATCTAATCAAATACACACGAGTTGCACTCGCAAGAGGAGTCGTGTGTATCATCTTCAACTTCAACTTCCATTGCTGCTATATTCCCGTACGCAGACGCGTTCATATAGTCTTCAACTGTGTAACCTGCATCATCAACTAAAAATATTCGACGTCGAGGGGTGAGCACACAACACGGCTCAGTGAGTAGCCAAAACAATGCAACATTACATATGCATGCAAAAAGTCAATTTATATCTTTGGTCCGATTTAAAGTTTGCAGTATGCTATAGAAAGGTTGAGGTAGCCAAAGGTCGCGTTTATTGACTCCGCCTCTATACACGAGTGTGTGACGTTACCCGAAGATCACGTTTATCGTCAACTCACATGCACCCAACCATGAACATTGTATAACAAAGGTTACGTTTATTGCTCTATAGTGCCATACCAACACGTAAGCCCCTGCTGGCGAGGGCTACAAACTGGGCTCGCAACTAAGCAATCCTAATGCCAAATAGTGTATCCAAGGCCTCACCCCAGCATCCCTCAGAATGCCCATAGAGATAGAGCTAAGGCCCCCCGGTAGAGTCAGAGACTACAAGGACCGAGACCACCTCCCCTGATACTCTACGACATAATAGTTCTGCTAAAGTAATGGCGATACGACGATGCCAATGCACAAGACTTGAGTTAGAGATAGAGCTAAAGTGCTGAGACCCGCCAAAGGTTACGTTTATTGACGTCCTCATCACACCTCCCCTGATACTCGCTCGCATCAAGCACATCAACCACACACATACAAGCACATGCCTATTCCTATCATCATCATCATCATCATCATGTTATAAACAATAAAGTAAATATGCATGAACAAATAATAGAAATATTGGATGGCATGCTGTATGCACATTACAAACATATTCGCATAGGATCAAGCATAGCATAGGACTCAAGAAATAGAAAACAGTTTCTTATTAACCCATTTAGTTTGGTGTTAAGGTTCCTCACCTTAGTTTGCTATAGGATGTTTTTCCAAGCTTTAGAATCACCTTTATATTGTTATTATATTGCTAGCAAACCTAACAAAGTCGATAGAATTTAATTAGAATTAATTTTCAATTTAAAAACCATGCTGTTAACTGAGGGAGAGGGTCGATGCTCAGAATGCATAGGGTCGATGGGTCTATCGACCCTGTCCTCTGTCTGAACTTCCCGAATGCTGAGGGTCGATGGTCAGGGTGCATAGGGTCGATGGGTCTATCGACCCTGTGTGCGACCCTTTGTGCAATCAGGTCCAACTTCCAGTTTTTAGTTCATTCTTCATGTTTGGGGTCCTATGGCTTGCTTCCACATTCCATTAAACATTCATTCCATGGTCTGAAACCATGATTCATCCTCCTAGATGGCTTTCATGCATTATCCTAGGTTTTTCCATGAAAACCTAACCATGGATGGATGGTTTGGGTTTCTCCGAAATCCTACACTCAACCATATCTAACCTAAGGTCTGTAAAAACTCATGGAATTAGTATCCATACCTGAGAAGATTATTTTTCTCTGAAAATTCTTCTCCTTTTTGCTAAATCTTCGTTCTTGCCTCTTTTCTTCCTCTTTTCCTTCTTCTCTCTTCTCTCAATTCAATTAGGGTTGTGAAAGGAGTGAAAGTGGCTTAGGGACGTCCTTTAAATAGAGTAGGAATGTCCTATAATAGTCCCATTGAGATTTGGAAAGAATCCCAATCAAAAATTAGGAAATTTCCTAATTTCAGACTCGGCAGTAAGTGAGGGTCGATTAGAGGGTCGATGATCCCGTCGACCCTGTGGTCTGACACTGTCCGACCCTCTGTCCATTTTTCAGGGTTTGAGTTTCTAATTTGAGAGGGTCGACCCTGTTTAGCTGGGTATGCGACCCTTGCTCTATTTTAAGTATTTTTGGGTCGATTTGATACCTGGGATCTCGCTCTCCTTCACGCCCTTGGTTCAATTGCCTCGACCATGATGGGTGAACCTGGTTCAAGGTGGTAAGACCGGGTTAGTTTGACACGGGTCTTACACTGACTTTCTGTCTTGGGGGGTCCGACCCTCCCTTGCTGGGTATGCAACCCTCCCTTTAAATTAAGTGTTTTTGGGTCGATTTGATACCTGGGATCACGATCTCCTTCACGCCCTTGGTCCATTCATCTGGTCCAGGATGGGTAAACCTGGTTTAAGGTGGTAAGACCGGGTTAGTTTGATACGGGTCTTACACATAACACGGCTCAGTGAGCAAACAAAACAATGTAATAAACATATGCATGCGTTCGATTCATATCTTTGGTCTGATTTTTAAGTTTGTAATATACTATAGAAAGGATTGGTAGCCACTGCACCTCTATACACGAGTGTGTGAATTCACCCAATGGATCAAAAGCCATTTTCGTCCCACATGCACCCACCATGGAATAGAGATATAGCTAAAGTATTCGGATCAAACACCACCAACACTTCCCCTGATGCTCTACCCATACCAATATGTAAGCCCCTATTAGCAAGGGCTTGTAAACTGGGCTCGCAACTAAACCAATCCTAAATATCATCCAGTGTATCCAAGGTCTCACCCTAGCATCCCTCAATACGTCCATAGAGATAGAGCTAAGGCCCCCTAGCAGAGTCAGAGACTACACCGTCCGAGACCACCTCCCCTGATGCCCTACGACGTAATAGTTCTACTAAGGTAATGACGATACAACGATGTCAATGGGCAAGACGTAAGTAGAGATAGAGCTAGAGTCTGATGACCAGGTCAAAGACCACAATGCCACGTCCTCCCCCTGATGCCCCACTCGCATCAAACACACTAACCACATACAATCACATGCTTATTCCTATCATCATCAATCAACATGGTAGCAAATAACAGAAGTAATATACATGAGCAGTAATAATAGTAATATTGGATGACATGTGAGATGCACATTACAAGCATACAATCATAGAATCAAGTATGGCATTGGACTCAATCAAATAACAGTTTATTATTATCTAATTAATTTAGGTATTGTTCCCTCACTTGTTAGCAAAGCTCGATCTCCTTTCAAGCCTTGTAACTCTCTTCGAATCACTTTAATAACCTAAAAGTTATATAGATTTAAGTTAGGATTCCTATGTAACATGTTACAGTAGTCGAAAATCAAAAATAGATCACCGATAGGTGTCTGATCAGTCCTATGGTTTCATTCTGTGTCGACCTTACTACCTACGGTCAATACCCTACGGTCACACCATATGCGACCATACCTGCGACCGTATGATTTCTGAATTCTTACCGAATGCCTATGGTCGATCCTCTGGTCATGCTATGGTCGACCGTAGCTGGGACCTTAAGATTTCTGATCACAGACTACATTCAATCTGAATACTTTCTCTTGGCCCTTCAATAGGGTCCTCCCTAATAATCATTCTAAGACTAAATTTCTTAGTTTTACCAATTAATTACTCTAACCCGTTCTCCATGATTCCCCTTTGAGACTTGTTTAGCAAATCACATGGTTGAATCCTTACGTTGGTTTTGATATCTAAATTTACATTAGAAACTCTTACTTTTAGTGTTCTAAGGCTACAGAGACAAGGTTCATTCCTTACTTGTTGCAGAGAGTCTGTAGAACTCTTCTCTCAGTCTCCTCCTTAGTCTTCTTTTCTTCTACTTCTCTTCATTCTCTTTCTTTCTCTTTCTCTAGGGTTTTCTAATGTTTTAAAAGAGTTAAAAATGGTTGAGGGACGTCCTCTATATAGAGAAAAACTCTCTATATAGTGTTCTCTAATAATAGGAAAGAAATCCTCCTCAAATTAGGAAAATTTACAAACTCCGTAGTCCAATCTAGGGTCTTACGGTCGATGGCCAACAGTCGCAGAACCCGTTGACCATAGGGTCAAAAACATCAACCGTAGGATCATTGATCAGTGACCATTGTTTCTTTCCATATGGTCGACCGTACCTATCCAAGTATGCGACCCTACGTATACTTTTAATGTTTAAAACTCAATTTTCATACCTGATTTGTGATCCTACTTCACACGGTCGGTCCACTTGGTCCAGCAATGATGGGAAGACCTAGCACGACACGGTTAAATTAGGTTAGTGGAGTGTGGATCTTACAGCATCAGTGGTCGCACAACCCGTCGACCACACAATGTATGGTCGACATATACCTGCGACCACTGAATTGTCCACTTAGTTGTAGAAAGTCTATTTTGTGGCCAAACTAGATTTTAGACTATTGTAATCTAATACCATCAAACCCTAATCTAAACTCATAAATTATCGATGTTGTCAACTAGTACAAGTTAATTTTCAAAACTTGGAAGAGGTTTAAGCTACGATCAAAGGTGAGGGAACAAGACCTAAACTAATTGGATAATAACAAGCCATCTTCCTTTTGTTTTTCCTACTAATTTGATGTGCTACCATGCTTGTATGAATGTTTATGCATCTCACATGTCATCCAATATATGTTATATATGTTCATGCATATTTATTTATGTCTACTTATGATATGATGATGATTTTAGGAATAGGCATGTGCTTGTGTGTGTGTGGTTAGTGTGTTAGATTTGAGTGGAGTATCAGGGGAAGGACATGGTATTGTGGTCTTTGGCCTGACCACCAGACTTTAGCTTTATGTCTACCCTGTCCTATTCATTGACATCCTCGAATCACTATTACCTTAGCAGAACTAGTATGTCCTAGGGTATTAGGGGGAGGATGTGGTACTATAGTCTTTGACCTTACCACTAGACTCTAGCTCTATCTCTATCGGCATATTGAGGGATGCTAGGGTAAGGCCTTTGATACAAATTTTGATGACATCTAGGATTGGTTAGTTACGAATCCAGTTTGCAAGCCCTCGCCAGTAGGAGCATATCTATTGATACGAGTAGGGTATCAAGGGGGTTCTAGCGATGTGTGATCCTAGAACTCTAGCTCTATCTCAATTTCGTAGTGAGTGATGTGGGACAACAGCTGTGTGTGATTCGTTGCGTGTGCTCACACTTTCATGTATGGAGGTGTGGTGGCCACCTATCCTTACCATAGCACATTTACAAACTTATACTAGACCAAAGATATGAATTGAAAGCATACATATGTTTGTTGCATTGTTGTTCACTCACTGAGCTCATGTCAGAGAGTTGACCCTTGCGCACATCATTCTTTTTAGTTTATGATGTTGCAGGTGTTACGGTTGGATACTACATGAATGCGTCAACGTATAGACACGTGGCGGCTATGGATGTGCAAGCTGTGGAGGACGAGTAAGACTCGTCAATCGAGTGTTTCCACCGTGGTTACGCTTAGTGTCTAAATGTCGTATTGACTAATGAGATTTGTAATAGTTTGCTATATTTTATGTTTTGGTATACTAGAGATAATTAGTTATTTATTATTTATCATTGTAGACTCTTAGTTTATTAATAAAGACTTCTGCTATTTATTTTACTATCTCTGTTTATGTGGTGTTTGATTTGGATTGTTGACACGGTCTTACGAGACCCTGGCGTGAACCATTGTTTTATATGTTCATTCACACTTCTAGTTCGTCCATAATTGGGGTGTGACACCTAGAGTTGTTTAGGGTTTATTAGAGCCCTAGTAACCTTGGGGTTTCTAAGTAGAGATGGACTACAACCACTTTTCAAGCTTTTGGGCCCCACCAATGTCACATGACGGCATACTGCTACATTGTTGGAAAATTATCCCACTTCAAATTATCCTACTCTCTCTCACTTGTCACATGGCATCTCCCTAATGGATGGTGTGACTTAAGGAGTTAATATCCAACATTCTAGGTGGAAGACACTCTTAGTATTTAGCGTTTCGTAAAGTGTTTTTGTAGATTAACTATCTCCAACCGTCAGATCTTCATCAAACATTGTCATGTGGGTCCCATACTACTATAGGTAAGATTCCCTAACTTGGATCTAGAATTTGCTTTATTTTAAATGTCACTATGCACATAATGTGCTCCTTTCATACGCAAGGTGTTTTTTGTAGATTAAGTATCTCCCATCGTCTGATTATCATCAAACTTTACCATGGTTCTCATACTACTATAGGTTAGATTCCCTAACTCGGATCTAAAATTTGTTCTATTTTAAATGTTACCATGCACATGATGTGCTCATACTGTTCGTACACAAGGCTTTTTTTTTTTTTTTGGTAGATTAACTATCTTCCATCGTCGTGTCGTCAGCAAACTTTGACATGTGGTTCTCTTACTATGGTAGGAATCTTACACGGATCGAGAATTTATCTAATCCTAAGTGTGACCATGTGCGTGATGTGCCACACAACGCCATAGGGTGCTAAACGATATCTACTTGTCTAAATGTCACCTGATGATACTAAGTAACATCAAATCTTCCTAAGCGATTATTTATGTATTTTCTACGAGTTATATCATGAACTCGGTTTGTTTAGTAGAACATTTCCTTGAGTTGGAAAAAGGTCAAACTACTCTTTTGGTTCATTAAATAAGTCTCTCGAGTAAAAACTAGTTTCGGGGTTATGTTCATGTTACTAATCGAGATTGTCGCTCTAGGTCAAGTATAATTACATACAAATTACTACCTTCCTATATTAAGTTAATTCAAAAATCTTAGGTGTTAGTTATGATAACGATCGCCACTTGCCAAAATTTATATTGGACCGAAATTTTGAACACAGGTGTTACATTCTTCGTTTATATCTTAATGTTGCAATTTTGATTTTTTGTGAGTATTGGATTACGGTTTGTCCACGTGGCGCCATCTATGGGGTGCAACACCCTGGAGCACTTAAGGGTGCTACAGAAAAACCTAATCTTAGCGTCAACCAACGTCCCTCCTCGCGGTCTTCGGTATCGAAACTCTATAGCATGGTAGTGTGACAGTGAGACATCTGACTGATGGAACTACATTGGGAAACACGCCAAATGATGTTCACCGTCGGATCCACTCACTCCGCCCCTATAGAGGATCCTTACGCCACTTTCCGACCCTGAAACGGCAACAAGCGCTGAGACGGCCGCTCTAGAACTGGGCCCACGATTTATTGATAGTGTATTTACCAAAATACCTGAGGTGCCTTTTACTAGTTGGGATACTAATTAGGGTAAAGAAGAGGAGTCACTCTCTCGAAAGCAGAGGGCTCGGACTGCTACTCTTCTCTTCTTTCACGTCCCGACCTCAAACCTCTATGGTAGCTCCTCCATTGATGTAAGTCTCTCTCACTGTCAGCATCATCATCCTCTCCCAACGTTGCTTTTTGTTAATTTAATGATTGCTTTCACCTTGTTGATCTGTTACTGGGAGAAGGAACTTTCACTCAGTAGTCGGTTCTCTTCCCAGCTTTCACCTATCGAATATGAGTCTTGCACGGCGTCCGGTCGAGGTGTAAAAAAGAAATTCAAATATAAATGGAATTAGGGTTTTTGATAATAGGAACTGTTTTTGCGCTTGATTACTGTAAGGTATGATTGTGTTTATTGCTTCTTTTTCCTTGGCCCGGTTTGGGGGTGGAGGGGGTGTTTGCTTGCGAGGCACAGGAAATAGGTGTTAATGTCTACTTCTTTTAATTGATCGGCTGGTTTCCGATGAGGTAGTAATTGAATACCCATCTGAATCATTTTTAGAGCTCCCTTTCTGCGATGAGGTCTCCCCCTACCCAGCAGACAGTAGTCCCACTTTAAATTTGATGCCTCCCGGGGGAGTAGGTAACCCTTGGGAACTGAAATTCCACATTTGGGTTTCCAAATCCTTTTGAAATATCTGATGCTTAAAACTTTTGCCAGACAAGCATATACGTGAAGTTGAATAAGAACCCACTCTCCTCTTTGAATGGATTTGGAAAGCCTTGTTTGAAAGATTATCAAAAGTCAAAATTTTACTGCTTTCTAATATGCAGAATGAATTTACAGCCCCCATCCTTGAACTTAATTGAAAGAAATGGATATATTAGCTGAAAGAAATTAAATAATACATGTTCTGCTTGTGAAAAGATAAAACACAATCTCTGTTTTTGAGCTTTTCATTGGAGGTTGACTATGATTTTGCTTCCTTTGGACATCAACACTTGTGAGATCTTGAAGTTTTTTGTCAATGATGGTGGATTGATATATGGGGACTATAAAAGGGAACAGTTAACCTGGATAATTCACAGACCAGATATTTTTGAGGTAATTTACAGAATCATGAATGTACTGGAAACAACTATAACAGTCCAGTTCTGTTGGAACATCTATTATCTTCCCTCTAGCAATGCAACTCCAGTGCCTAAAATTTCATTGTGGATCGGAGCTCTGTTGATAATCGATTTTCATATTCTTGATTTATCACCTTAAGATGCCAAGTCCTAAACCGAACTTTTCTTAAAATACCTATTCCTAACTGAGTGCTCATCCAATAGCTGGATGCTTGAACCGAACAGAGTTTTCTGAGGAGAAATTAGAAAAACTACTTCATTTATTGTTCTTACTTTACCTTGTATTCGTTTTTCTCCCCTGCAGAGAAGGGCCATAAGATGAGATTAGAGAAATGTTGGTTCTGTTCCTCCACAATTTATCCTGGGCATGGTATTCAGTTTGTACGCAATGATGCAAAGGTATAATTGTTCTCTTTTAATCCCTTTTTGCTATATTTTTCTTTGCCAAGTTTTACCTACATGATTGGGTTACCATCTGTTGTCTACAAAATTCTGCAGTATATTTTTCAAGCTAGTGTGATTTGAAATTTAATTAAATAATGAAAATTTATGGGGAAATTGATAACATTGCCTTTTGTCATAACAAAATGCACCAACTTATGAAGTTAACTTATTGTGCGTTGAAAGATCAGTTATAATTATGGTTATGGCTGTATTTGCTTTTATTGCTTGTAGAAAAGCGTGTGTTTATGGTGACATCCAAATCGGCCCAATTAGTAACTAAGTGTACAGGGAGGAATGATAGGAAAAAGGTACAATATTTGACTATCAATGAATGAATATACAATATGATAAGGAATGCAGTAGCTGATGCAGGCAAAGATACGTTGGATAGGGATCTTCTTAGGATTTAATTTAGAATTCTTTGTAAATTTTATTTCTATTGATTTAGTCTTATTTTAGAGTTTTACTTCTATTAGGAAGGTAATTTCTCTTTTTTATTTATTTTATTAATTTTTGTTATTGTGGGTCCCATCCCCTCGGACGTGGATCAGTTTTAGTTTAATTAGGATCTTTTTTTTTTATTTATTTATTGGAATTTATCTTGTGGGCCCCCTTCCTCCTTAGACGTGGTTGTTTATTGAGTGTTTGAGCTAGTTTATAATTCTATTTTCTTTAGGTTTAGAGTCTTATTTTAAGTATGATTTGTAAGCATATTATATTTATAGGCAAATTTGTTATTGAATTAAAAGGGAATGAATGGAAATAAAGGAAAAAAAAAAAAAGCAACAAGCAACGTGGCTTTTGGTCTCTCTCCTCTCCCTTGGCGGTAAGCCCCTTTTCTCTCTCTCTTTCGGTTTCTCTTCTCCTCTTTGAGTTCCTTTTCTCCCTTGCTATTTCGACAGCTTCTTTCTCCCATTTTCTCTTTCTCTTTAGCTTTTCTGATGGCAAAGAGGGTTCAAAGCAAGTCAAATTAACAAGCCCTCTTTGCTACAGGATCTTAATTCAGTCCAATACAAAATCTGCAGAGAAAAGTAATGAAGAAAACCACTTCTCTTGAAATCTAACCCTTGAAATCACTTGAAACTTGATGGGAAATACTCTTTGGAATGATTATGAAGACATATCCAAAGTTGGAGATGATCCGATCACAGATGAGAGAGATGTGATTTTTTGAAAACTACCTATCATATGAAAACGGGACTGGTTTAGTTAGAGCTGGTCGATATGATTTTAATCTTTAATCCCACGAGCTTTCGTTGATCAAATCAGCACTTAATGGTATCGTAATTCAGTATGCAATAATAAGAACTTGAAGGAATTAACAGAAGGACAAGAAAACCATAAAACAGAATATTTCGGTTGAGTCTCACAACCTATGAGACTCAACCGTAAAATCAGGAGCTAAACTCTCTTCTTTTTCCTGGTCTAAATCTCCCCCTACCGCAGCCTACCGCATTCTCTTTATTTATAGCTTTGAAACATTACAAATAAAATAGGAAAGAACGAAATTTAGTAAAACCAGCCTTCCTTTATAATTTAGGAAGACTCTAAAACAATAAAAATAGGAAAGTTTCTAAAAACTGGAATTAGGAAACTAGATTTTAGGCAAGTCTTAGTCTCTAAGCAACTAAGACTTCTAAACTAACTAGCCTAATTTTTAGGAAACTAAACAATGGAAATAAATAAACTGAAAATTAGGAAACTAATAAAAAGAGTCATAATTAATGCTGTTGGTACTGTTCACGTGAACAGTACCGCGTGAACAGTGTTCACGTGAATAGTGTGGGTTGGGCCCATGTTGACACATCCTTGGGCTGATCCACTACTGGCTGGTCCTTGGACTGCATCAACTCCCCCCTACTTAAAGAGAACTCGTCCACGAGTTTTGTAATGGTGAATAATGACTACAGAGGGGTCGGTAGGCAGCATCTGTTGATCTTGAAACTTAAACTGTGCTTGCGACGTTGGAAGAAAATCCATCACTTTGGGTCCACTTTCTTCAAGATATTTAGAAGGTATTACGAAATCAACATGCTCAACATTTTGAGGAAAGTTAAATGGAATCGTGGTATCCATGGGGTCGATCTTATTCAATTCTTTGTCTTCCACAATTTTCTCCATAATACCGTGGTCTTCATCAGAACTGTGGTCACTATTGTCAATCCATAGAGCTTTAGTAAAGGCATCAAAATTATCAACATCTACTTTTGAGGCAATCAAGACCATACTGGTGATTATATGGATTCCATATGAATCCTCACTATCATCCATGACATCCGTATTAGGAACAGAAGTGTCATCACTTTGCGGTTCACATACCTGTGTATCTGGGTTGGCCTCGATTGTAGCAACTAAGGAGTTTACCTTTAATTTTTGTGGACAATCTCTAGCAAAGTGACCATATGCATTGCAGTGATAGCATTGCACATCCATAGCTGCTACCATGGGAGTTTTGCCTTTATCTGTCGTTGGAGTAGCATGAGATGTAGTCCCTATGGCTTTACTGTTTGGTGTAGGGTGCTTCAATTCATAAGAACTGGAGGTGGGCTTTGGTGTTGACTTCAAAAGGTCCTCGGCTTGGAAAGCTTTATCAACACAGTCGTTAAAATTAACAATATCAACCACTCCTATTTTTTCTCTAATTTCAGGTCGCAGCCCCAAACGGAACCGAGATATCATTTGATCATCATTGTCTCGTGAGCCTGACCGTGCACACAATTGGTCAAACTGATAGACATAATCTTCCATACTCATAGTGCCTTGTCGAAGATTATTCAGCTGGTCATGCAACCTTCTTTGGAAGGATCGTGACAAATATTTTTCTTTCAATTCTTCCTTCATCTCCTCCCAAGTAGTGGGTTCTCTACGACTCCTCATGAGACTATATTCATAGTTACGCCACCAATCACAAGCACCCCTGACAAGTTTAGAGCGGGCCAATTGCAGCTTTCGAGGTTCAGGAAGGTTAAACCAATCGAAATAGTCATCTAGAGCATTTAGCCAGTCTTGAAAAGTTTCGGGGTCTTGCCTCCCATGAAACTCTTTGAGGTCCATTCGTACCTTATGGGTTTGGTAACGGATAGGTTCATCATAGTCTTCATAGGGTGGGTTGTGGTATTCCTCTCTAGGAACTCTTTGAGGAGCCCTAAGAATACGTCTTGGCATTAGGTTGGCATTAAGGGCTTCCCTTTTAGGGGCTTCCACTCTAGCAGGCCTAGGATGATTTAGCTCCTCCAAATTACTCATTCTCCCATCCATGCTATCTAACTTGGCATCCATTTTGGCCAATCGTTGGAGAACCAGATTAACAAGGTCATTGGGATTGTTGGACTGATTAGGAGAGTTAGAACTCTCCTCAGCCATGCTCTGATACCAATTGATAGCAAAGAGGGTTCAAAGCAAGTCAAATTAACAAGCCCTCTTTGCTACAGGATCTTAATTCAGTCCAATACAAAATCTGCAGAGAAAAGTAATGAAGAAAACCATTTATCTTGAAATCTAACCCTTGAAATCACTTGAAACTTGATGGGAAATACTCTTTGGAATGATTATGAAGACATATCCAAAGTTGGAGATGATCCGATCACAGATGAGAGAGATGTGATTTTTTGAAAACTACCTATCATCTGAAAACGGGATTGGTTTAGTTAGAGCTGGTCGATATGATTTTAATCTTTAATCCCACGAGCTTTCGTTGATCAAATCAGCACTTAATGGTATCGCAATTCAGTATGTAATAATAAGAACTTGAAAGAATTAACAGAAGGACAAGAAAACCATAAAACAGAATATTTCGGTTGAGTCTCACAACCTATGAGACTCAACCAGAAAATCAGGAGCTAAACTCTCTTCTTTTTTCTGGTCTAAATCTCCCTACTGCAGCCAGTCTGCATTCTCTTTATTTATAGCTTTGAAACATTACAAATAAAATAGGAAAGAACGAAATTTAGTAAAACCAGCCTTCCTTTATAATTTAGGAAGACTCTAAAACAATAAAAATAGGAAAGTTTTTAAAAACTGGAATTAGGAAACTAGATTTTAGCAAGTCTTAGTCTCCAAGCAACTAAGACTTCTAAACTAACTAGCCTAATTTTTAGGAAACTAAACAATGGAAATAAATAAACTGAAAATTAGGAAACTAATAAAAAAAGTCATAATTAATGTTGTTGGTACTGTTCACGTGAACAGTACCGCGTGAACAGTGTTCACGTGAACAGTACCGCGTGAACAGTGTTCACGTGAACAGTGTGGGTTGGGCCCATGTTGACACATCCTTGGGCTGATCCACTACTGGCTGGTCCTTGGACTGCATCATTTTCTCTCATTCCCCTTTGGTTCTTCGTTTCCTTTCCCTGATAGTGGTGTTTTCGATATTCTCCATTGATATTCCTTTTCATACCTTTACGTGAGATTCAGTTTCCATTAATTGGTATCAGAGCTTAGGTTAAGTGATTCCTATGATGTTTGAGCAATTTTTCAAATTGCTTAAAGCCATAAATGACTTAAATGCTAGAAGCGAAAGTCAGGTCACCAATCTTCACAATCTTGCCAAAAGTGTCCAAGACCTGGATAGGAGAGTGGCTAGGTTGGAGCGATGTAGAGGTATTCCACTCATAGCAGCTGTTGCATCAAAAGAGGACCCAATGCCTCAACTGATTCTTGATGACAAGGCAGAAGTTTTTGATGTTCCTATGGTAAATGGCTACAGTGAAGAGGTCAAAAGCGAAGTTTTGATTGTGGTACAGGCTGAGGTTATGGCTCGAGGAGACAAACTGCAACCAACATTCAAGAAGGACCTCTTCAGTGCCCTTGATTTTGTTTGTGATGATGCGATCACAGAATATGTAATCCCATCGTCGTTCTTTGTCGATGGATCCCTCGACTTGCAGACTATCTCCCTGCCATTTTTGTGTCACCAGGATTTCGTTACGGGCTATCATTAGATGCATCTCCCACGAGATTATTTCGTTGTCTCTACAAAATTCGAGGACGAATTTTTTTAAGAGGGCTAGAATTGATGCAGGCAAAGATCTGTTGGATATGGATTTTCTTCGGATTTAATTTAGAATTCTTTGTAAATTTTATTTCTATTGATTTAGTCTTATTTTAGAGTTTTACTTCTATTAGGAAGGTAGTTTTTCTTTTTTATTTGTTTTATTAATTTTTGTTATTGTCGGTCCCATCCCCTTGGACATGGATCAGTTTAGTTTAATTTGGCTCTTTATTTTATTTTTATTTATTTATTAGAATTTATCTTGTGGGCTCCCTTCCTCCTTAGACGTGGTTGTTTATTGAGTGTTTGAGTTAGTTTATAACTCTATTTTCTTTAGGTTTAGAGTCCTATTTTAAGTATGATTTGTAAGCCTATTTATAGGCAAATTTGTTATTGAATTAAAAGGGAATGAATGGAAATAAAGAAAAAAAAGAAAAAAGCAACGTGGCTTTTGGTCTCTCTCCTCTCCCTTGGCGGTAAGCCCCTTGTCTCTCTCTCGAAATGCTTCGGGGAGTTGAAAATAAGCATAGATCTGGAGATTCTCGAATAGGTCAACCTTTCGAACTGCTGCTGAATTCATGGGCAGGCAAGAGACAACCTGGCGAACTGAAACATCTTAGTAGCCAGAGGAAAAGAAAGTTTTCGGTTTCTCTTCTCCTCTTTGAGTTCCTTTTCTCCCTTGCTATTTCGACAGCTTCTTTCTCCCATTTTCTCTTTCTCTTTGGCTTCTCTCTTCTTACCCTTTGGTTCTTCCTTTCCTTTTCCGGATAGTGGTGTTTTCGATATTTTCCATTGATATGCCCTTTCATACATTTATGTGAGAGTCAGTCTCCATTAGTAGCACTGCATCAGGATGCTTACATGCTCTTTGGGATTGTTATATAGTCTCCTGTTAGTCACTCCCCTCTCCTGAATGAGGTATTGCTGGGCATTAGTTTAAGAATCAAAGAGTTGATTATTGAACCAGTAGCCCTTTATTTGAAGCGGTGAAGATCCAATCTCCTTCACGTTCTAACTTAAGGCAACACCGAAATGGAACTAGGGACCTAGGAATACCTAATAAGCTTGAAAAAGCAGCCAAAAAGTATGCCCTGCCCCCAGGAAGAAAGAATGAAGAAATCTGAAGTTCGTATAAAAAGAAAATGCAGTGGCTTATAAATTTTAGTTTAGGGCCCTTGGAACAAATAAACTTTTCCATATTTCAGTGAAATGTGTAACATATTATGTGATTTCGGCAAGACATCATTCAGACAGTTTCTAATGTCTGATTGGTAAAAATATGCTTAGTTGCACAACATTAGAAATTAGAACATGAATTTAAAGCAGCCTGGTTGGAAACTATATTTGCAAGCATGGAGCTGTCTTACTGTTTAGTGGTGCTACCAGGTCCTGACTAACATATTCTATGCAGATTTTTCGGTTTTGTAGATCCAAATGTCACAAGAACTTCAAGATGAAGCGGAATCCTCGCAAAGTAAAATGGACAAAAGCATACAGGCGGTTGCATGGAAAGGATATGACACAGGTAAATAAGCTTTCTTCATTAATTCTTTATAGATTCTTAAAAATGAAGGGTTAGATTTGCTCTCACTTCTCTTTATATGTATTTTTTCCTTTTCAATTAACGGGAGAGGTTTGCTGGGGAGCTGTTTTCAAAAGGGGGCTTTTGTGAGTGATTAGATAAAGGGGAAGGGTATTATGGGAACTTCAAATACAAGGGGGTGGGGGGCTTTGCACCTTTTTTAAGGTGAGATGTTCCTAACCATGCCCCTCCTTAGTTGAGAGGCAGACCAGCCAAACTTTCTCCTTTAATTATTATCTTTTTTTAATGATGAAGGATTCAACGTTTGAGTTTGAGAGGAAACGGAACAGACCAGAGAGATATGACAGGAATATTACAGAGAACACATTGAAGGCCATTAAGAAGATAGAGAAAGTTAGAGTAGATAGGGAAGCCAGACACCATACAATGAGGTATGTTTTCTTCCATTGCTAAGTAGGTTTATATGCATTGTAAGGTATTTGTCGATTACTGGTGTAAACGATGTCCCAAAATGTTTGCAGGATGAAGGGAAAGAAAGCCAAGGAGCAGAGGGAGGCGGCAAAGGAGTTGGAGCAGGGCATCCACATGGTCAAGGCTCCTGCTGCTTTACAGAAAGAACCATCTCTCACCCTTCCGAAGATCAAAGTCAAAGTTTCCCATCAACAAGCAGAGAATCACCCCATGGAAGAGTGATATTATTGATATTTGAATTGTTTGAGCTCCATCAGAGATGCCTACGAGTACAAGGCTCTTACCTTTAGGAACGTTGGGTTTTCAATTATTTTATGTAGAATCAAATGTTTTTAATTTTTTCTCTGTTTTCCTGGCCACATTGACAGTTAGATGGTTTGATGCTGATTACTCTCTCTCTCTCTCTCTCTCTCTCTCTCTCTCTCACACACACACACACACACACACATTTCTAGAACTAGCCATATTGTGCTGGACATTCATGCATAATTGGAATAACCAGATTATAGACGAACATGCTCATCATAGTCCTACTGCTCAGCTTTTATAGTTTGGTGAAATTATTATTTCATTCTGCGAAAAAATTATTTTTTTTTATGAAATTTACCCAAAGAATTAGCTAATGCTTTATTTCGTTGGAATTGAAGAGAGTTAAAAAGTTATTTGAAACTTTCCCATTTTGCTAACAATCAGCAAGTTAAACCAAACTCCCTCTCTCTCTTGAAAAGATTTTCTCTGGTTTATCTGTGAGGCCTAGCTCTCCGGTGGATCCCTTGTGACCTGATACCAACTTGACTGCCCTCTGCATTCTCCCTGTAGACCTTTTTGCTCCTCCCCTAATCTCCCTCGCCATTGCCTAGTCAATTAGCCTTTATTTCAATGGATTGTGCCAGTGATATCTGTATACACAATATTTTGTCAGACACAAATCGTCTCTTGTGAGGGTATCCGCAGGAGACGTTGCTGTTTTTATCGGATGCACGTCACGTGTAATCGTCTTTATCCGACATCTCACGAAATTCTGCTGCAGGAGACGAAACCGTGAATGGTAAACAGCATATCAAACGTCGAATTTGAATCCCGCGAAGCAAAAAATCAGAGGCGAAACCATTTCAACGAAGAAGACGACGAAGCAGGCGCAGGATGCGTCCTACTAGAAGGCAGAGAAGGAGGTGGAGAGGGCGAAAGAGAAAGCCAAGGAAGGGTTCGCCGCCAAAAGTAAGGCAGTGGAGGCATTAGAAACTGCCAAGGTAAAGCAGAAACCACAGCACGCTTAGGATAACCTCGCTGGTGATATCGGACGAGACGAGGAACTTTGAAGGAGGAAAACGCTACTCCTGTATTTCGCTGTCTCAATGTTGCTGTAAAAAGTATACTGGATCTGTTGTACTCATCTGTAATAAGTTTCTTTTGTTTTCGGATTAGGTTTTAGATTGTCTGTGATTGTCTTTGTGTTTGGTCAAAATAGTTTGTATTCTGGTCAAAATAGTTTGTATTTGATGTCGGATTTACAGATGTATGGATGATCGAATTCGAATGCATGAAATGAAATGAAATGAATGAAAGAATTAGAATTGGAATGATAGGAACCGAATAACTGATCTTCTGAAAACGAAGTAGATCAGCTGTTGAATTCGTTAACGAAGAATTTAAGAAAAAAGAGAGGTATAATAAATTTCCTTTATATCCTAGAAATTGAAACTGGTATGATGAAAGAAGGGGAGAGGAGAAGAAGAGGATCTGCTACATGATGAGGATCATCCGCTCTGGGAACCTCTACATTTGTAATAGCTGCCATAATGCAGTCAAATTTATCTCTAAGATTGTTCGGCGGGAGATAACCATAAGAGATACTGAACAATTTCATCATTTCAAACATGAGAACGCAGAGAAAAGAAAAGAAGAAGAAGATGCAGGAGATGAAGAAGAAGAAGCAGGAGAAGCAGAAGAAGAGGAAGGGAAAAGAAGTGCAGACGAGAAATGCAGATCAAGTTGGAACAGACGACAAAAAATGCAGGTAGTTGCACGCACAAGAATGTACAACTGAGTTGCCGAGGGGATCTCAACTTTCTTCTTCCTTCTTCCTCTGCCCTCTCTCTCCCCTCTGAAACAAACCCTCCTTCGACTGTCTTCAAAATGGTTTCATGGGATTCAAAATCACTATTTGATAAGGTGTTTACCATTCACGATTTCATCTCCTGCGGTAGGATTTTGTGAGACGTCGGATAAAAGCGATTACACGTGGCATGCATCGAATAGAAGCAGCAACGTCTCCTGTGGATACCCTCGCAAGAGACGAATTGGATCCCCCATCTTTTTGGCAATGATGATATTTGAGAAATGACTTCTCGATCTCTGTATGCGAATGTTTTAGTTTTTACTCTCTCAAAGTTACCTAGTCTGACCTTAAGGTTAATTGGACTTGTGTAAAAAATCCTTTTTGATGATATAACAAATCAGAATCCGATTGTTGATAAAAAAAATATCACCCTTGGAAAACAAAAATTCATTTATAGGCCAACAGATTGGCCTAAACCCTATAATGGTGATATACAATTAAAAAATAACTATTCAACATGATAATATGATTTTTCACAAACAAAACCATGAACATCGGCGTCAGAATGGTATAAATCGGCCACAGTTACCCCTCCTGAATCAGCCGAGAAAGCAAAAACTGTGTTACTGTTAGAAATCGTCCCGTCGACCAATGATTCGGATAGCCTGCAATTACAAAAGTTAGATAAAGAGTTGGACGATTAAACCCTGGGTACACTCCGATGCCTAAGTTAGATTCCCTTGGTAAAACAGTCAAGAGTAACAGAGAAGTTTAAAGAAAGGGAGATTTAGGGTAGGAGAGAGGAAGTGGTTAGATCCTTTACCTTAGGAGACTATTAAAATTTATAGACAGAGTCTAAAGTTGTAGAGGTACCCGGACTTTGCATGACGTGCGTAGAGTGGACTACCAGGTGTCGCAATGTGAGACACCCAAGTCATAGACTCCAAGTTGGAGTAGAAGACCTTAGCAATAAGGACTGCGGAGTTCGTCGGGACGAGGGTGACAGGTGTCACCATATGAATTATTTTTCGTGTCTAATAACGTTGCTTGATAGGGATAGGACTCCCACATGAGTCGTTTGAGGACACATGGATTCAGAAGCATATTTGACTAGACGACGTATCCTAGTAAGAGTCGGTTACTAAGAGATAAAGGTCGAGTGTGATTTTAATGAGCCAAGTCGGCTTAGGCCGAATTATACACCATGTGTCAGCTTTTATTGGGGGATATTTTCCTCCCCTAACAGTTGCCACTTGTGCCATCGGATGCTATGGAGTCAATGATGCAAAAGAATTCAGGTTGGCCCTGTCTGTCACACCCCAATTCCGACTGAACCAGAAATGTGAGTGAACCGCCACTAAATCAACAGTTCACACCAGGATCTTGATAAGACCGTGTCCACTTATACAAACCAATGCACATAACCACAATCAAATTATAAATAAATACAAAAGAAGTCTTTAACTAAATGAACTGAGTTCTACATTGTAAAAATAGAAGCCAATTATTCTCCAGACCAAACGTAAATAAAATATCTTTACATTGTTTATAAATTCGAATGAAATAAAATAACTAAGTCAAAACATCCTAAAGGTATACGCAGTTGTTACGGTTGGAAATCGCCCGCCGGTCTGCGATCTGAGCTACCTGCAATCACAGAGATAAGACAAGGGAGTTGGGCGACTAAGTCCCGGGTACACTCCGATGCCTAAGTCAGATTCCCAATGTAAACAGTCAAGAGATAGCAGAAAGCTATCTCCAGTTTAAAGAGAGTGTGGGACGATGAGAGAGTTTGAGTGTGCGAGAATGATGACTGGAAGAGAGAGAGATTGTGAAGTGTGTACTAGTAACCGAGATTACCTTGAGGGATTGTCCTCTACTTATAGATTGGGAAGAAGCATGGAGGTACCAGGACTCAGGGGAGTCGACTGCCAATAGGATTGCCACGTGTCGCTCTGAGGGACACCCGTGTGGTAGACTCCGAGTAGGAGTAAGAGACCTTAGCCAAGGAAGCTAGGTCGGTCAGCTCTGGGACTGACACATGTCAGTATATGAGTGGTCACAGACCGTGATTGTCGGCGTCGTATCATACTGGGAGAAGGACTCCTCGAACGTAGCATAATCACATTAGGACTCTGACTACCGATTGGAAAACGTAGCCGGGTAGGACTATGACTCCGAGCGCTACCATAGATGATGATAACTAGACGACATAGGAGGAGTGCAACATGTCGGGCGCATGAGAGGCCGGGCGTAAGATACCGAATGCCTCATAAGCCGAGCGCAAGATACTTCGTGCGGTCGCCTCCGAAGGTGAAGCTTGAAACGTGTAAGATTTCCATTGGGTGATATTTTCCCCCCCTAACAGATGCCCCTTGCACTGTCGGATGCGAGGGATTCGATAGTGCAAATGTCCTTTGGGTGGCAGCCTCGACAACTAACAGTTTGGCCGAGTCCGACTAATCGATATTGCATGTTGCTATGCCAAGTGCATTTGTAGAGGACTAGAGAAATTGCCAAGTGTTGAATGTGCCGAGTGTTGACGTAAGTAGGTTGGATCAGATCTACCTATCCTTTGCCCTACTTAAGTATGTTTGTGGAATTGAGCAGACGAAGATGCGTGAGGTCTGCGTGCTACTCAGGCTTGCTTGTGGACCTAAGTAGGTAGATTCAGGTGTAGTCTACGTGCTACCCTGGTCTGCTTATGGACCGGAGTAGGCAGATTCAAGTATGGTCTGCGTGCTACTCTGGTCTTCTTGTGGACCGGAGTAGGTAGATTCAAGTATGGTCTGCGTGCTACTCTGGTCTGCTTGTGGACCGGAGTAGGCAGATTCAAGTATGGTCTGCATGCTATCGAGGTCTGCTTGTGGACCGTGGTAGGTAGATTTACGTATGGTCTGCATGCTACCGAGGTCTGCTTGTGGACCATGGTAGGCAGATTCGAGTATGGTCTGCGTGCTACCAAGGTCTGCTTGTGGACCGTGGTAGGCAGATTCGAGTATGGTTTGCGTGCTACCGAGGTTTGCTTGTGGACCGGGGTAGGCAGATTCGAGTATGGTCTGCGTGCTACCGAGGTCTGCTTGTGGATCGGGATAGGCAGATTCGAATATGGTCTGCGTGCTATCGAGGTTTGCTTGTGGGTCGTGGTAGGCAGATTCGAGTATGATGAAGCCGAATGGAACGACATTGGAGAGTTGTTAAACTTTACACTGTAGACCCTTATTGGAATAAAAGACCTCTGGATTTGCGACTGTGAACGTCGGGTGCGCCTAGCAGGCCTGGCTACCCGACCAAGTCCTTATGCCAAACCGATAATGCTTCACCTTTGTATCGAACTGACAATGCTCGCCACGACAATGCTTCTTTTACCGATAGTGTAAACCCTTTGACATGGCACCGTCAGCCATTGGCGTGGCACAATGGACCATTGAATTCGCACTCCTTTGTTGGTTGGCCCTCATGGCTGGGAATTGGCATGGAACTCCTTTGTTGGTCGGCTTTCGCCGTCGGCCATTGATATGGCACAGTGGGCCATTCGTGGTCGGCCACTGACATAACACAGTCGGCCTTCATGGTCGGTAGTTGATATGGCACAGTCGGCCTTCATGGTCGACCATTCACATGGCACTCATTTGTTGGTCGACCTTTTACGGTCGGCCGTAATTTGTAGTACTTTTTTCTTTTTCAATGTCTTTATTTGTTGTGTGTTGCTGAGTGCATGCTATGGTACCCCTAGAGCGTAGTCGGTATTGCTCCGTGCAATGAAGTGCTGTCTTTGATCCGCGCTGGTTGACATTGATTGTGTAAGTCAGTTGGAGGACTTGAGTAAGCCGAATGGAACGACATAGATGCTGAAGTCGACTAAAGGAGTTGAGTAGGCCGGATGGAACGGCGTGAGCTAGTTAAATCTGCTGGTGAATTTACATTGGTTGAATGGAACGACACACATTATCCAAGCCTGCTGGTGGGCTTAGATAAGCCGAATGGAACAGCCTCTCTGGCTGGTCCTTACTTGACTTATGCTTCTTTGTGTCGCTGTTGTTGCGTTTGATTCTGCTAGATCTCTTCTAGTAGCTACGACACTGGTCGGCCTAGAGCAAGGTAGTCGTAAGCAAGTCGCCCATGGGCAAGTCGGCCTTGAGCCAGTCGACCGTGAGCAAGTCAGCCCTGAGCAAGCCGTCTTTAAGTTGATCGGCCATGATCTGGTCGACCCTGGGAAGTCATCCGAGAGTTAGTCAGCAGTGAGCAAGTTGACCATGAGAAGGTCGGGCATGATCTGGTCGGCCATGGACAAGTCAGCTACGAGCATGTCGGTCCTGAGGTCGGCCGTTAGCTAGTCGGCCGTGGACAAGTCAGCCGCGAGCAGGTCGGTCCTGAAGTTGGCCATGAGCTGGTCGATCGAGAATAAGTCAGCTATGAGCAGGTCCACTCTGAGCTCTCGGATGTTGGTTCCCATTCTACGGTTACCTCGGAAGTATTGTCGACTCGACCCTCTGGTAGGCCGAGAACAATTAAGTAGTAATGCTGAGTGCGAACAATGTTGAGTGCGGCTCGGTCCGAGCACTGGTTCTGTTTTGAGAAATGGCAAAGGTGCCCCTACCCCGGGAGTGTTATTGGCTCGGCGCTTTGGCCGGCCGAGAACACTTAGGTATTTTCGAAAAATGGCTTTGTTGGTCCCGGACTCTGAGTGGCCAAGTGTTCGGTATGCTTCCGACTACTGCCCTCGCCGCTCGTACCGACTGCGTATGCGTTCGCGTGCTTCATTTGCGGTCTGCGTTCTACCCTTGCATGCTTGCGGGCATGGGTAGGCAGGGTGTTTGAACACCTGCATGTTGTCTACACCTGTTTGTGGGTGTGAACAGACAGTGTTTATTTTGATCGGCCTACTACCCTTGCCTGCTTGTGGGCGTGGGTGGGCCGAGTGATTGAATACTTGCATGCTGTTTACCCCTGCTTGTGGGTGTGAACAGGCAGTGTCAATTTTGATCGGTGTGCTATCTTTGCCTGCTTGTGGGCGGGGGTAGGCCGATCGTACGATCGTCTGCATGCTACTCACGCTCGCTGGGGGGTACGAGTAGGCAGGGTCCTAGGGGCCGGCATGCTACCCAAGCCTGCATGGGCTAGTGGGCAGGTCGGCCAAACCGGAAGGAGTAGTTTTGCTAAGTGTTGCTTGCTGCACTCTGAATGAAATCACTTATTGTATTAAAAGAAGTCTCTCCGAGCAGGAGCCGGTCCTCGGCCAGCGTCCCGAACAAAATTGCCGTAGTATCCTCGTCGGATGAGGTCCTCAATCTCTCCTTTGAGGTGCTTGCACTCCTCCGTTTCGTGGCCGTAGTCGCGATGGAAGCGACAGTATCGGGAGCGATCTTTATTCCTCCCATCGCCGAGGGGTTTTGGCGGCGGTCGGAGGTTCCGATCGTTCTTGATCACTTCAAGAATCTTCATCATCGAAGTGTTGAGTGGAGTATAATACTCGAATGTCTTGTATGGATGCCGGTAGGTTTGATCCTTACTCGACTTCTGCTTCTTGGGGTCGACTGAGTTCAGCGCCTGGTCGGCCGACTCAGATCTCTTCTTGTCGATAGGCTTACGATCGGCCTTCAGGTTGTTGACCACATTACACTTTTGAGCCTTTGTCGTCTCGTCGGCTGCTGCGTACTTCCTACACCTGGCCAGAAGGTCATCTAGATTCTTGGGCGGCTGCAAGAGACCAACAAAGTTGCCCGTCGGTGACCCCGGCCTGTAGGCTGGACATGTGCACTGCGGGCTCGACGCCCTTGATTTCCAGCACTTCAGCATTGAAGCACTTGATAAAGTCCCTCAAGGGCTCATCTTTTTGCTGTTTCACCTAGACAGGTGATAAGATGTCTTCTTGCGCACTCGGCTAGCCTGGAAGTGCGTTAGGAATTTGTTCGATAATTGCTCGAACGAAGTAATACTCCTCGGAGGTAGGTTATTAAACCATGTACGAGCAGCGCCTCAGAGCGTTGAAGGAAACACTCTGCAGATAAGGCTGTCGCTCAGAGGATAGAATAGCATCGTAGAGACGAACGCATCCAGATGTTGTTCGGGATCCGTGCTCCCATTGTAAGAGTCCAGGACGGGCATCTTGAAATTGTCAGGAGGGGGAGCCCTCATAATCTCATTAGAAAGCGCCGTGACTGCCGTATAGGCCGTCCTCGACGGAGCTACCCGGTTCTGCTCCACCTGCTGAAGCCGAGTGGTTAGCTCCAGTAAATGTCGCTCGACCTCGGACTGAGGCGTATCTGGAGGTGGCGCAACCGTTGCTTGTGTCTCTACATTAACCCTCTCCTGGCAGAGGGCGTCGAGGAAGGACCTTGTGCCTCTCACCGGAGGTGGCGCTGCCTGCGCCTGGTGTTGATTTGCCGGGGGATGCCAAGCGGCTGACCCCGCCACACTCCATGCGGGCGCTTGATATCCCATGGAAGGATTGCTCGGCAAGGTTCTCGTAGAAGCCATCGGCGCTGGCTGTGAATGGACCGCCGGCGGGGCTTCAAGGGGCGCATTCGGTACCGGATGGGGATTTTCTCCTCCTGCTGCCGAACCGCTTGCTCAAGCGCCCCTCAAGGCTCTAGCCAACTGTTCGATTTGTTGCCTCAACTCATCAAACTGTTGACGAGTAACATATTAAGGGGGTGGTGGTGGCACCGTCGTCGTTGGCATAGGCGTTGGAACCGGTGTTGGTACCGGTGGTGGTATTAGTGCTGGTACAGGCGTGGGCGTGCGGTTCGTCCTCGTCGCACTTCCACTGCTGCCTACCTAAACCTGCACAGACGGCTCCGAAGGTGCATGAGATGCCTGTGCTCGAGTTTTCCTGTGAGCCATTGAACCCAGAGTGTTCGCGCCCTAATCTTCAAACTCAATCAAAAGAGGCCCCACGGTGGGCGCCAAACTGTTACGGTTGGAAATCGCCCGCCGGTCTGTGATCTGAGCTACCTGCAATCACAGAGATAAGACAAGGGAGTTGGGCGACTAAGCCCCGGGTACACTCCGATGCCTAAGTCAGATTCCCAATGTAAACAGTCAAGAGATAGCAGGAAGCTATTTCTAGTTTAAAGAGAGTGTAGGACGATGAGAGAGTTTGAGCGTGTGAGAATGATGAGTGGAAGAGAGAGATTGTGAATTGTGTACTAGTAACCGAGATTACCTTGAGGGATTGTTCTCTACTTATAGATTGGGAAGAAGCATGGAGGTACCAGGACTCAGGGGAGTAGACTGCCAATAGGATTGCCACGTGTCGCTCTGAGGGACACCCGTGTGGTAGACTCCGAGTAGGAGTAAGAGACCTTAGCCAAGGAAGCTAGGTCGGTCAGCTCTGGGACTGACACATGTCAGTATATGAGTGGTCACAGACCGTGATGGTCGGCGTCATATCATACTGGGAGAAGGATTCCTCGGACGTAGCATAATCACATTAGGACTCTGACTACCGACTGGAAAACGTAGCCGGGTAGGACTATGACTCCGAGCGCTACCATAGATGATGATAACTAGACGGCATAGGACGAGTGCGACATGTCAGGCGCATGAGAGGCCGGGCATAAGATACTGAATGCCTCATAAGCCGAGCACAAGATACTCCAAGCAGTCGGCTCCGAAGGTAAAGCTTGACACATGTAAGATTTCCATTGGGTGATATTTTCCCCCCCTAACTGCAGTAAAGGCACTCACATGATGCGTTATGCTCATCCTCCCCTACTTGCACTTTCAGAGCAGCAATACCTCCATACACTGGAGCATCCATGTAGTCGTCCACAGTATAACTTGCAACAACATCTAAAAACATGTATATATACAAGGGTGAGCTCATAACTTAGCTCAGTAAGAAAATCAGACAATGCAACAAGCAATATGCATGAGTAACATTTAAATTTGGTCTGGTATACTTGCACAGTGCTATGGTAAGGTTTGGCGGCCATCGCACCTCCATGCACAAGAGTGTGGGCACGTCCGACGGATCACACACCACTATCACCCCACATCACTCACTCTAGTATAGAGATAGAGCTAGAGTCTGGTGGGCAGGCTGCGCCTCCATCCCACATCCTCCCCCTGATACCCTCTACCGTACCAATACCTACACCCTTATTGGCAAGGGCTTGCAAGTGGGTTGTTACTAATCAATCCTATATGTCATTATAGTAGGTCTTAACCCAACACAGCTCCCTATGGTATAGAGATAGGGTTCGAGTCTGGTGGCCAGGCTTGAGACTACAATGCCACGTCCTCCTCCTAATACCCTACCAGCACCAAGCATGCTAAGATAGTAGCGATACGAAAAGGTGCCAGTATGAGGAATGATCCAAGACCCCAGGCCCTTTCCATTCCATATACCAACAAAAATATTCACATGCCTAACAATCACATCCTAGCATAGCGAGTATGCATGAATAGAATATAATAACTGAAAGTAAAGATGACATGTGAATATGCACAAGCAACACTCTATAGAACAAAGTAATTATTAATAATAATTTACTGTTATTAGTTAATTAGGGTTTAGGTCCGATTCCCTTATCTGACGCTTGATTGCTAGCTTGCTTCGCGTCATAAAGTCCAATCTCACTATCACAAGGTCTTACACGATGTTAGGTTTAGTTAGAATTAGTTCCATAGGGTTTACATTGGTCGAAAACCAACTAGGTCAAAACCAGCCCATTCTGGACATACCGGTCGCAGGTACAGGTCGTGACACTGTGGGGGATGGTGTGACGGTATGGTCTACCGGTCCCCCCCTTGGCCGGCTCCCAAGAGATACCAATCGTTGTACCAATTGCATGTGGTGCGACCGGTATGGTCGACCGGTGTGCTCTCGTGAGACCACCAACTTAGTGCTTTGTCTCCGTCGATCTTGTCACACCCCAATTCTGGACTAACCAGAATAGTGTGATGAACCGTAAATAAATCAACGGTTCAACCAAGATCTCCGTTAGGTAGTACCCACCATATCAACCACACACACCTTCCATAGAAATAATCAGAGATAAATAACAAATAAGCAGAAGTTTTATAGATAACGAACTGAGTGTCTAACAATGATATAATAATTATCTAATCCAATTATTTTCCAAAAAATCAAGACATAAAGGTAAGTAATCCGTTACATGTCTCAATAACCAAATATAGTTAAATTAATAAAAAAATGCACTGGTTGCACTAGCATGAAGGATCATGCGCATCTTCAACAACTTCTATGTCCATGGTCGTAACGTGTTCATACATCGACGCATTCACATAATCTTCAATAGTAAGACCTGCGTCATCAACTAAAATATTTGACGTTGAAAGAGTAAGCACACATCATGACTTAGTGAGCAAACAAAACAATATAACAAACATATGCATGCATTCAATTCATATCTTTGGTCTAGTTTTTAAGTTTTCAATATGCTATAGAAAGGTTTGGCGGCCCCCGCACCTCTATAAAAAAGTGTGTGAATCCGCCAAATGGATCAAACACCATTATCATCCTATATGCACCCACCATGGAATAGAGATAGAGCTAAAGTGTCTGGATTAAACACCGCCAACACTTCCCCTGATGCCCTACCCATACCAACACGTAAACCCCTATTGGCGAGGGCTTACAAACTGGGCTCGCAACTAACCAATCCTAAATGTCATCCAGAGTATCCAAGGCCTCAACCTAGCATCCCTCAATACGTCCATAGAGATAGAGCTAAGGCCCCCTGGCAGAGTCGAAGACTATACGGTCCGAAACCACCTCCCCTGATTTCCTATGACGTAATAGTTCTGCTAAGGTAATGACGATACGATGATGTCAGTGAACAAGACTTGAGTAGAGATAGAGCTAGAGTCTAGTGACCAGGTCAAGACCACCATGCCACGTCCTCCCCCTGATGCTCCACTAGCATCAAGCACACTAACCACACACACATAGTCACATGTCTATTCCTAGCATCATCATCATCATCATATTATAAATAGACAGAAATAAATATGCATGAGCAGTAATAGCAGGAATATTGGATGACATGTGAGATGCACATTACAAACATACAAACATAAATCAATCATGGAATTGGACTTAAATAAATAAACAGTTTGTTATTATCCAATTAGTTTAGGTCTTGTTCCCTCACTTGTTAGCAAAACTTGATCTCCTTCCAAGCCTTGTAATTCTCTTTGAATTGATTTAATAACCTAAAAGTTATATGAATTTAAGTTAGGGTTCATATGTAACATGTTACAGTAGTCAAAAATCAAAATAGAGCACTGATATGTGTCTGATTGGTCCTATGGTCTCATACTGTGTCGACCTTACTGCCTACGGTAGATACCCTACGATCGCATATGGTGCGACCGTAGTTGCGACCATATGGTTTCTGAAATCTTCCCGAATGTCTATGGTCGATCCTCTAATCATGCTGGTCATGCTATGATCGATCGTAGCTGTGACCTTAAGACTTCTGGTCACCAACTACATTCAATTCGAGTTCTTCTTGGGTCAACTCCTCGGCTTTTCTCTTGGGTTCATACTAAGGTTATCCTATGGTCATCATTAGTAGTTTCTCATCAACCCTGATCATCAAACTCACCCTTCATGATTAGCCTTGGGATTTACTCAAGGAATCATATGGATCATACTAGTTTGACATCTCTAATCCCCCATAGAAGCCTTATTCCATAGAATTTACATCTTCAGGGATTAGGTTCATACCTTTGCCTATGGTAGAGAGCTAAAATCTTATCAGCAAAACCTTCTCCTTAGTCTTCTTCTTCTCCTTCCTTTCATTCTCTTCCTCTAGGGTTTACTAATATTCTAAAAGAGTGAAAAAGGTTGAGAGACGTCTTTTATATAGAGAATAATTCTCCATATAAAGTTCTCCAACATTAGAAAAGAAATCTCCCTTAAATTAGGAAAGTTTCCAACTCGGAGTCTGGTCTGGGGTCTCACGGTTAATGGCTTACCGTTGCAAAATTCGTCGACCGTAGGGTAGAAAACATCAACCGTAGGGTCATTGATCAGTGACCTTTGTTTCTTTCCATATGGTCGACCGTACCTACCCAGGTATGCGACCCTACGTATATTTTTGAGCATTTTAACTTGATTCATACATGGTTTTGTGATCCATCTTCATATGGTTGGTCCACTTGGTTTAGCAATGATGGGAAGACCTGGTACGACACGATTAGACCAAGTTAGTGGAGTGCGAGTCTTACAGGTCTTCCAACTTCGTCTTCAAGGGTTTTCCTATGCATTCTAGGCCTTAGCAATGTATTGGGTTTGTTTTTATCCTTCATTCCAAATCCTATGCTAAAAATCCCTAATTTAGAAATCATATCTAGTTTATTGGTCAAATTAGGGTTTGACGGCAATTTAAGGATTTTATATCAATACCTAGCCTCATATGATATTGATTATTCATCAACAACACTTAACCTTGAGAAAAGTACAAGCACTTACCGTTGGTTCGCCAATTATGACGTTCTTTGTCCAATGGAATCTCCTCTTCTACCTTTCTCAGCTCCTTTCTCCTCTTCAGATCTCCTTCTCCTCTCTAAGGTTTGTGAGAATCAATCAAAGAGGTTTAAGGAGGTTTATGAGTCCTTATATAGGCTAGGTTAGGTTTTAGGGAAGTCTCCTACATTAGGAAAGTCTATAAGATTGAGATTTGGCAAGCGGGACCCACAGAGATCCTTTTTCAGATCTGACTAGTATTCTTAAGTAGACATACTGGTCGACCGATATGGTAGACCGGTATGTAAGCTCGGTATAAAATTATTTCTCTGTTTTGTTCATTTTCGTACCTGATTGTCATCCGCTCGTCCCGTCTGGTCCCATTATGATTGGAAGACCTGTCACGACATGAAATAGAGGTTTAGATTGGGTTCACAGAGTGCGGGTCATACACTGCCAAACTGATTATGTAAGACCCGCACTCCGTAAACCCAGTCTAAACCTTGGTTTTGTGTCGTGACAGGTCTTCCGATCATCACCGGGCCAGACGGGACAAGCGGATGACAAACAGGTATGAAATCGGACCAAAGACGACCAATAGTCATCATTTTATGTTGACCGGTCGATGGTACCGGTCTTGGTACCGGTCGACCGGTATGGCTTGCGCAGCTAAGTGCGGGGATCTAGAAATTGGTCTCTGCGGGTCCCATTTTTCTGATTTCGAATCCTAGAAGTTTCCTAATCCTAGTAGGGTTACTAAACCCTATTTTTAGCCAATAAATACACCCTTAAGCCTCCTCAAATCCTTTCCATTGTCTCTCGCAAACCTTAGAGAAAAGAAAGAGGTTGGAAAGGAGAAGGAGCTAGGAAGAAGAAGAAGGTGCCGCCATTACCGTTCGACGAAGCTCACGCTACGCCAGTCAACGGTAAGTGTTTTAACTATTCTTCTTATCCTATGTTAGTTGTGTGGGTGGATCAATACCATGCAAAGTAGGTATTGATCTAAAACCCTATTTTGGCCAATAAACCCTAAGTTGCTGTCAAACCCTAGATTCGAGTTTCGAGATAATATTCATCGAAACGAGACTTGAGTGAGTTGGGGATAACTCTAACTCCAAGTTTAGACTTAGAATGGATAGGAGAAACCTTAGAAATCCGTGAAGGATGATCGACGACAGTCGAAAAACCCATGTATGGTCTTCCGGAGACATATCGATCGACTATACCGGTTGCACATGGTGCGACCGGTATGTTGCCACCGGTATCCCTCGGGAGGCTGGTCTGTGGGGACCGGATGACCATGCCGGTCGCCAGTTTTCCCCACAGAACTGCGACCGGTATATGCCACCGGTAAGCTCTGTGAGGGTATTTTGTAATCTTTGTTGGTTTCCAACCAACATGAAACCCTAAGAGAAACATTCTAATGAAACCCAAATAATATTGTAGGACTTTGTGACATATCGTTTGGATCTTGCGACGTGGAGAAAGTTATCGAACGAGCATCAGGTATGGGAATCTGACCTAAACCTAATAATTAAGGGACAGTAAATTATTGATAATCACTTGATTATATGAGATGTGTTGTTTGTGCATATTCACATGCCATCCTTTACTTTCGGTTATTATTACTGTTCATGCATTGATAGGATGTAATTGTTAGGCATGTGATTGTTTTCGTTAGTGTGTGGAGTGGGGCATGGGCCTGGGATCGCTCTTCACATTAGCACCTTTTGTAGTATTCTGTCTTAGCATGCTTGGTACGGGTGGGGCATCAGGGGAAGGTCGTGGTACGGTGGTCTCCGATATTGATGTTGGCCCGACCATTGTTATGTGGCACTGTGGTCTCCGAGTCGGCGCTGGCTTGTCCACGATGCTTTAGCTCTATCTCTATGCCGTAGGGAGTTATGTTGGGATATGGTCTATCTGCGTATTGTTTCTATCCTAGTGAGTTAGTTGCGGATAGGGCATCAGGGGAGGTGTGGGAATGCCTTAGCTCTATCTCTATGCCGTAGACGGCTGTGTTGGGATAGAGCATACATTGATGACATATAGGATTGGTTAGTTGCGAGCCCAGTTTGCGAGCCCTGGCCAGTAGGGGCTTAGGTACTGGTATGGGTAGAGTATCAGGGGAGGTACGTGGGTATCTTAGCTCTATCTCTATTCCATGATGGGTGCATGTGGGCCAATGGGGGTATGAACCATGAGGTGCCACACACTCGTGTATAGAGGTGCGGGGGCCACCAAACCTTTCTATAGCACATTGCAAACTTAAAACCAGACCACAGCATAAAATTGATTGTTACTCATGCATAATATTGTGAAACTTTCTGATTGTCTTACTGAGCTAAGTTGTGAGCTCAGCCTTTGTGTACACATTGTTTTAGATGTTGATGCAGGTTATACTGTTGACGACTATGTGAACGCTCCGACGTATGGTGACGTTGCTGCTTTGAGTGTACAGGCAGGAGAGGACGAGCATGACGCTTCATGCGAGTGCCCTTTCTGCGTGTACCTTTGATCGGATTTTATTTATTTCTTTCATTTATTTTCGGTTGGATTAAATGGATGTATGGATATTATTTTACGTGTTTGAATTTGGATAGTTGGATATTTATTTAAGTTATCAATAGATACTCAGTTCATTTTATTTAAAGTCTTCCGCTGTATATTTACATTCTGATTGTGGTTACGTGTAATGGTTTGTATGAGTGGACACGGCCTATTCGAGATCCTGGTGTGAACCGTTGGTTCAATGACGGTTCACTCACACCATTCTGGTTGGATCAGAATTGGGGTGTGACAGATTAGTTGCCCCTGGCGGCTTCGGATGCATGCATTCAGAGGTACATAATAATGACATTTCAAGTCGACTATGCCGAACTGATCAGTTGCCCCTTGCGCCTTCGGATGTGTACATTCGGAGGTGCATCAGAGCATCTGGTTGAATTTCGAAAATACTTCCAAGTCAATTGCACAACCACTTGGAGAAATGGCCATCCTATTATGAGGGATGCTAGCTGTCAACAGACCCCTCCACTAATCGTTAAAGTCAAAAAATTGAATGGCCGGGCATCTAGAGTGTCGTGCATTTAGATCGGGACAATCGAACAATCGGGCGCATCAAACAGCGGATGCTCAACCACTAGGTACTTGTGGAGACAAGCCTCGGGAAGGCGCTCCATAAAGGTACCCTATAGGATAGCATATTGTGTTATCCGTTTTCATTACGGTTGACGCATGTTGGTCACGTTGCCTTTAATGTGACAGTCCACTAACTTATCGTCACAGGACATGTAATTGTCAGATTTTCAAAAATCTGGAAACCCCGGGCTCTATAAATACCTCTCCTTTTCATCGATGCAAACATTTGGAATCTTGCCCATCGGTTGTTGTTCGCTCACCCAGAGTCTGCTCAACCTTTTCCATTTTTGATTTCCTTCCTTCCATCAGTAAGTTCTTCCTTTCCTTTCTTTCTGTTTTATGTACCTTACTTCTTCGATGGATAGCGTAGATCCATAAGTAAGGAAAGGGGGGGATTAGCAGGAAGAGGTTTATTATGGACCAGTATAAGACCGAGTCATCGTTCGAGTCCTTAGAGTTCATCGTCAAAGGCTATGTGTCTTCTTGTAGGAGGGAAAGTTCGCGTTCTGATCTAGCAAATCGACTTTTCAGATGAGTTCCATAGTTTTGGACAGGACAGGTGGGAACCAGGAGGTCAAGCAGCTGTTAAAACAATCGGGAAAATGCGTGTATACTAGCTTACTAGCTTTAGTAGCTTGCGTACTAGCGTGTTTGGAAGCAGGGGTATGCGGATTTGGGATGCTAATTAAGTAAATGCGGAAGCGAGGTGCGAAAGCAAGCGGGCAACAACTGGATTGGGCTAACGGTTTATTTGCTCGTTAGGCTTTCCTGTTCAAGCAGGCATAGGAATAGTTAAGCCAGCATAGAGCTAAGCTCAACCAATGGGCTATTTGCTATAGTTCAAAGCCCTGTTCATAGAAGGTCCGGAGACCTAGGAAAAGGAAACCTAGGGATTCTACGCGCCTTGAGTTCGACTCGAAAGAGGCCGAGTCCAAAGAGCTTTCTAATGAGGAGAAACCTTCTAAATCTTTCGAGGTTGTCCCTTTAACCTCTGAACATACTTTGGAGCAATCGTCCACTAAGGCTACGGAGAGAAGTCGCCCAGCCACCACCTCGGCCAAAAAGGCTACTCGGAAGAGTTGCGGCAAGCCAATCATTCCTCATCGAGATAAGCTGCCTACCCCTGAGATAGCAAGCAAACTTACCTCTAAGAGTGACATGACCTAAATACACTACTCGTACCAGATTACTCCGACTATGATCATTTGCCATCAAGTACAAGTGAGAGAGCTACTAGCTCTCTGAATCCTTCAGAGATCTACGTGTACGAGCATGCCCTGAAGCCGGGGCTGAGGTACCCCATCCACCTAGTTGCTTTGGAATTTCTAAAGTTTTATCGCATCTCCCCATCCCAACTAACTCCGAACGGGTGGTAATGTATTTTTACTTTTATTATCTACATGCGCCGACTTGTCGAGGATTCGACCGTAAACCTTTTTCGGTATTTATTCAAATTTTGTAACCTGAAAAAGGGCGATACTGTCACACCCCAAATTCCGCACTCTTCAGAATGGTGTGATGAACCGCTAGCAAACCAATGGTTCAACCAGGATCTCGGGCAGACGATATTCGTTTTATCTAAACCTCATACATCCACATTCATAATCAGAATAAATACACAATAGCGGAAGTTTTATAGTAAAATGAACTGAGAATCTACTGTGATATTAATATTTAAATAAAAAATTATTCTGTGTCAACTAAGACATAAATAAATATCAAATACATGTCTTTACTAAATCCAAATAATGAAAATCACATCTAATCGAATACACATGAGTTGCACTTGCAAGAGGAGTCCTGCGTATCCACTTCATCTTCAACTTTCATCGCCGCCATGTGCCCGTACACTAGAGTATTGACATAATCTTCGACGGTAGTACCTGCATCATCAACTAAAAATATTCGACGTCGAGGGGGTGAGCACACATCATGGCTCAGTGAGCAAACAAAACAATGCAACAATACATATGCATGCAATCAATTCATATCTTTGGTCTGGTTTAAAGTTTGCAATATGCAATAGAAAGGTTTGGGTGGTCAAAGGTTAACATTTATTGACCCCTCCTCTATACACAAGTGTGTGACGCCACCCAAAGGTAATGTTTATCGTTGACTCACAAGCACCCAATTCATGAACATTGTACAACAAAGGTTAACGTTTATTGTTGTACATTGCCATAGCAACACGTAAGCCCCTGTTGGCGAGGGCTTGCAAACTGGGTCGCAACAAACCAATCCTAATGCCAAACAGTGTATCCAAGGCCTCACCCCAGCATCCCTCAGAACGTCCATAGAGATAGAGTTAAGCCCCCCCCCGGTAGAGTTAGAGACTACAAGGACCGAGACCACCTCCCCTGATACTCTACGACGTAATAGTTCTACTAAAGTAATGGCGATACGACGATGCTAATGCGTAAGACTTGAGTTAGAGATAGAGCTAAAGTGCGGAGGCCCAGCCTATGACACCCCCCTAATACTCGCTCGCATCAAGTACACCAACCACACACATACATTAACATGCCTATTCCTATCATCATCATCATTATCATGTTATAAACAATAAAGTAAATATACAGGAACAATAAATAAAAATATCAGATGTCATGTTGAATGCACATTACAAGCATGTTCGCATAGAATCAAGCATAGCATTGGACTCAAGAAATAAAATAGTTTATTATTAACCAATTAGTTAAGAGTCTTGTTTCCTCACCTTAGCTTGCTAGTAGATCCTCTTTCAAGTTTTAAAATCACTTTTATATTGTTATTATATTGCTAGAAGACCTAACAAAGTCGATAAAATTTAATTAGAACTAATTCTGAATTTAAAAACCATGCTGTTAACTGGGGGTCGGAGCTAGGGTCTGAGTTATGATCAACCCTGGGTGCGGCCACCCCTATTCTGGGCTTCCCGAACACTGGGGGTCGATGCTCAGGGTCTGGTAGGGTCGATTGGCCGTCGACCCCCATGCGACCCCCTGTGGGTTTTGTCGATTTTTCTTCCTTCAGCCCATTCTTCGTGTTTGGGGTCCTATGGCTTGCTCCTACAGTCCATTCCACACATGTTCTATGGCCTACAACCATGATTCATTCACCTATATGGCTTTCATGATTTCCCCCATGGTTTTTCATTAAAACCTAACCATGGGTTGATGGTTTGGGTTTCTCCGAGATCATACCCTCTTCATTATCTACTCTAAGGTCTTTAGAAACTCATGGAAATAGTATCCATACCTGAAAAGATTACTCCTTCTCTGCAACTCTTCTCCTTTTGCTTTCTTCTCTTTTTCTTCTCTTCCTTCTCTTCTCTTTCTCTAAATTCAATTAGGGTTCTAAATGGAGTGAAAGAGGCTTAAGGACGTCCTATTTATAGAGTAGAAACTCCTAAAATAAGTCCCATTGAGATTAGGAAGGAATCCCATTGAAATTAGGAAAGTTTCCTAATTTCTGTTTTTATCGAGTACCGGGGGTCGATAAGGGGGTCGGAGATCCCGTCGACCCCTGGTCCTTAAAATGTCTGACCCCCAATATAAAACTGGGGGTCTGACTTCTATACTGGGGGGGTCCGACCCTCCCTTGCTGGGTATGCGACCCTCCCCTTATTTAAGTGTTTTGGGTCAGTTTAATACCTGGGATCGTGATCTCCTTCACGCACTTGGTCCATTTGGCTCAACCATGATGGGTAGACCTGGTTCAAGGTGGTAAGACCGGATTAGTTTGATATGGGTCTTACAACTCCCCCCTACTTATAAAAAATTTCGTCCCCAAAATTCTTCATACCTTCAGAGTCAAATAGATGAGGGTATTGCTTTCGCATAGCATTCTCTTCTTCCCATGTAATTTTTTCCATGTCTCTACTTCTCCAAGTGACCTTAACATAATAGATATCTCGATTGCGTAGTCATTGAACCTTTCGGCTGGTGATTTCAGTTGGTGTTACTTCAAAGGTCAAATCATCAGTCAAATCAGGTGGATCTACTGTCAGAACGTGTGTTGGATCTTTGACATACTTCTTCAATAAGGAAATATGAAATACATCATGCACACTTGACATAGATGGTGGTAGTGCTAACTGGTAAGCCACTTTTCCACGCTTAGCTAAAATCTCATATGGTCCGACATATCTTGGACTTAGTTTCCCTTTTTGTCCGAACCGTTTCAAACCTCGCATAGGTGATACCTTCAAGAATACTTTATCACCCACGATGAACTCAAGATCTCCGCGTCGAGTATCTGAATATTGCTTCTGACGATTCTGAGCTGTTCTCACTCTTTCCTTGATAATGTCGACCACTCGACAAGTCTCCTCAATAAATTCTGGTCCAACGATACTACGTTCCCCAACTTCATTCCAAAACAACGGAGTTCGACACTTTCTCCCATACAGTGCTTCATAGGGTGACATCTGTATGGTAGCCTGATAGCTGTTGTTATAAGTGAACTCGATCAGTGGTAACTTTTCATCCCATGATCTTTAAAATCAATTACACATGCTCGTAGCATATCTTATAGAATCTGAATTGTACGCTCTGGCTGTCCACCTGTCTGTGGATGGAATGCAGTACTAAACTTTAATGTTGTACCCATAGCCTTTTGCAATCCTTCCCAAAACATGGAAGTAAATCGTGGATCTCTATCGGACACAATGTCTCTGGTACACCGTGTAATCGAACAATATTATCCACATACAGCTTTGTTAACCTTTCTAGTGTATAGTGAGGTCGTATCGGTATAAAGAGAGCTGTTTTGGTCAGGCGGTCTACAATCACCCAAACTGCGTCAACTACTCGAGGAGTCAATGGTAACCCTATGACGAAGTCCATAGTGATGCAGTCCCATTTCCATGCTGGTTTTGGTAACGACTGTAAGAGTCCTGCGGGTCTTTGTCATTCAGGCTTTAATTTCTGACAATTTAGGCATTGAGACACGAACTTAGCTACGTCTGCTTTCATTCCTCTCCACCAATATAATTTCTTTAGATCATGATACATTTTTGTACTTCCCGGGTGTATCGAATAGATGGTGGTATGGGCTTCCTTCATCAGTCGGTGTCTAATGTCTACATTTTCTGTTTTGGGTAGACATATTCTTCTTTTGTACTTCAATACCTTCTCTTCGTCGAAGGTGAACTCAGGGTTAGTTCTACCTTTTTTGATGTCTTCTTGTACCGTTCTTAGGTAAGGGTCTGATTTGATAGCTGTCTTCACTTCATCAATTATATTCCGTATAATCTTCAATGCAATGAACATATTGGAAAACCGATAAATGAACCCTTGGTTGGCTGATCCATCCGTTGTATCTATCACATACTGCTCATTGCCGTGATTGAATACCGTCCCAGTAGTACACATTGCTACAGTTGTGCTAACCTCTCCTTGAGATTTTATCATTGCCTTTCTGCTCAACGGATCCGCTACTACATTAGCTTTCCCTGGATGATACTGGATATCACAATCATAGTCTTTCAATAGTTCTAGCCATCTTCTTTGTCTCATATCCAACTCCTTTTGATTAAATAAATAAGTAAGACTTTTATGGTTCGATTTAATCTGGAACTTCTCTCCGTATAGGTAATGTCTCCATATCTTGACAGCATGTACTACTGCCGCTAACTCCAAATCATGAGTGAGATAATTTTTCTCATGTGTCTTTAACTGTCTTGAGGCATAAGCAATTACTTATTCTCCTTGCATAAGCACACATCCTAATCCCAGTCCTGACGCATCAGTGTATAGGGTAAATGGCTGTCCGGGAACAGGAATAGTCAAAATCGGAGCGGATATCAATCTGGTTTTTAAGGTTTGGAAGCTCTTCTCGCATTTATCCGTCCATACAAACTTTTTACCTTTCTTGGTCAGACTGGTGAGAGGTACGGCAATCCGGGAATAGTCTTCCACAAATCGCCAATAATAACCAGCGAGACCCAGAAAACTTTTAATTTCTGCAACGCTCTTTGGTGCTTCCCACTTTACAATAGCCTCGATCTTGTTGGGATCCACTTTGATTCCTTCAGCGGATACTACATGGCCTAGGAAGGCGACTTCACTTAGTCAAAACTCACATTTGGTAAATTTGGCATATAGCTTCTCTTTCCTTAAACGCTGTAGAGTGGCGTTTAGATTCTTAATATGGATTTCCTTGTCCTTGGAATATATCAATATATCATCAATAAATACAATAACCGACGTATCCAACATATTGTGGAAAACCCGGTTCATAAGTTCCATGAAAGTTGCTGGTGCGTTTGTTAATCCAAAAGAAATGACCAAGAATTCATAATGTCCATATCTGGTCCTGAAAGCTGTCTTAGGAATATCACCTTCTTTAATCTTCAACTGATGGTAGCCTGACCGAAGATCGATCTTAGAAAATACTTTTGCTCCTTGCAACTGATCGAACAAGTCATCGATCCGAGGTAGTGGATATCGATTCTTGATTGTCAGTTTGTTCAGCTCCCAATAGTCGATACATAATCTCACGCTACCGTCTTTCTTCTTTACGAATAATACTGGCGCTCCCCATGGTGATATACTAGGTCGAATATAACCCTTGTCCAGTAGTTCTTGTAGTTGTACTTTTAATTTCTTTAGTTCAGTAGGAGCCATTCGATAAGGTGCTTTTGATACTGGTGCGGCTCCAGGTATAAGATCTATCACAAACTCTATGGCTCGGTCGGGTGGTAATCCTGGTAGTTCCTCAGGAAATACGTCAGGGTAGTCCCGTATGACATCAATATCTTCCATCCGTGGTGCTTCTTTGGGGAGGTCGACCACTGATACTAGATATTCGACTACTCCCTTCTCAAGGCACTTCTTAGCCTTTAGTGCTGAGAGTATGAGCTTACGTTTATGGAGAAGTTTGGTTCCCACAAAACTGAATTCTACTCCTTCTTTGTCTTTAAATGTTAGCTTCTTTTCGGCGCATAATAGGTTCACAGAATGCCGAGCTAACCAGTCCATTCCCAAGATGACGTCAAAGTCTGCCATCCCAAGTTGGATCAAGGTTGCATCTAAGGTTTTCTCGCCAATGAGAACTGGACATGGCCCATAACCTTTTTCTAACTCTACTTCTAACCCCATCGGTGACCGTACAAGTAGTTTGTAGTCTAATGTTTTGATGGGTAAATTCAGCTTCTTTCCAAATGACACAGATATAAAAGAATGAGTAGCTCCTGAGTCGAAGAGTACTCTGGCTGGTAGGTCATTTATAGGCACGATACCTATGATTTATTTTAACTTAGTCTACATGCTCACACAATGTAATACAACTTAAAAGGTTTCAGTTATACCTGTGACCACATCAGGTGATGCGGTAGCATCCTCGGATGTAACAGCATCAACTCGTCCTTGATGTAGCTGGTTCCTGGGCTTGGGACACTCCCTTGCCATATGCCCCGCTTGGTTGCAGTTAAAATATTTTGGGCCTTCAGTATTTGGCTTTGGCTGATGTTGGGCTACTGAGGTAGTCTTGGGTGCAGTAGTAAAGCCTTGAGCACGGAAGGGTTTGAATGTCTTATTATTCCCTCTGTTATAAGCATTTCCAGCTGGCCTTTTCATACCTCTGTTCTGCGTAAAATAACTCTCCTTCTGGCTCGATTCTATAACTCGAGCAATTTTCACAGCTTCATTATATATTTTCTTTTCCAAACCTAGAACATGCTCTCTGATGCTCCCTCTAAGTCCCGTGACAAACGTACGGGTCTTAGTATCTTCTTCTTGCATGCTGAGTGGTGCAAAGAAAAACAGCTCCTCAAAACACTGTTGATATGCATCCACGGACATCTGTCCCTGATATAAACTCAGGAACTCTTTTTCCATAGAATCTTTGAAGCTTCGGGGAAAGTACTTCTCGAAGAAAGCTTCTTTATATATAGCCCAGGTTAATAGGGCGTGCTTGGTCAATAGGTAGGCCCTGGTAGATTTCCACCAATGATGTGCATATCCTTTTAGCATGAAGGTGGCACATAATACCTTCTCTTCTTCTGTAATAGTCATCATCAGAAAATTTCTCTCCATTTCGTCGATCCAGTGAGCCGGCCAGAGCGGATCAGATGGTTTTTCGTTAAACTCCTTGGGCTTCATCTTTAAGAATCGCTCCACCAGTCGGGAGTGGTCCATTTGATTCTGAGGGTATGCCCCAAACATAGGTTATGGATACTGGTAATTAACTTGAACTACTTCAGGACCTGGTACCGGAATCTGTGTAGCTGGTGGTTGAGGTGTTTGAGGTGCTGGGTGGTTACCCACCGGTGCTGCACTTGTTTGTCCAGTCGGCATTGGTGTAGCATGTGTTGCCTGAAACATAATTCTCATTGCTGCTTGCATTTGAGCCTGTGCGTGTTGCATTTGTTGCAGCTGTTGCGCTAGGTTCAAAACCACGGTTGCCAGCTCCAGTGGTGGAGGAGGCAAGTTTGTAGGATTTGCCTGACCCAGATTTACTGGTGGTGCAACCTGTGGATTACCCTGTGCATATATATTTTCTTGGCTGACTTCCTCCACGGGTGGTGGTGGTGGAACTACGTTTCGGCTTTGCCTGGTTACTCTACGCCCAGCCATATTTTCCTCTGAAATTGGTGGTGCCTGAAAATCATTAAAATACGTGAGGCAATCATTTATACTTCATGTAGATACGTTAACCGATGTTATTTTCAAAATTTTCAGATCATTCTGTGAAAAAATACAGTCTTTTCTATGTAGGGTCGATGGTGGGGGTCGATGGTATGTTCGAATCTTAGTGTCTGTGTCACACCCCAATTCTGATCCAACCAGAATGGTGTGAGTGAACCGTCATTGAACCAACGGTTCACACCAGGATCTCGAATAGGCCGTGTCCATTCATACAAACCATTACACATAACCAACAATCAGAATATAAATATTACAGCGGAAGACTTTAAATAGAATGAACTGAGTATCTATTGATAATTTAAATAAAATATCCAATTATTCAAATCCAAACATAAACTATAATATCTTTTACATCTCTTAATACCAAACAAAAATAACGGGAACAACTAAATAAAAATCCATCACAAGTACACACAGAAAGGGCACTCGCATGAAGCATCATGCTCGTCCTCCCTGGCTTGGACATCCAGAGCAGCCACACCACCGTACGCCGGAGCGTTCACGTAGTCGTCCACGGTGTATCCTGCATCAACATCTAAAAGCAATGTATATACAAGGGGGAGCTACCAACACAGCTCAGTAAGACAATCAAACAGTTTCACAAGATTATGCATGAGTAACAATCAATTTTATGCTGTGGTCTGGTTTTAAGTTTGCAATGTGCTATAGAAAGGTTTGGTGGCCCCCGCACCTCTATACACGAGTGTGTGGCACCTCATGGATCACACCCCCATTGGCCCACATGCACCCACCATGGAATAGAGATAGAGCTAAGATACCCACGTACCTCCCCTGATACTCTACCCATACCAGTACCTAAGCCCCTACTGGCCAGGGCTCGCAAACTGGGCTCGCAACTAACCAATCCTATATGTCATCAATGTACGCTCTATCCCAGCACAGCCGTCTAAGGCACAGAGATAGAGCTAAGGCATTCCCACACCTCCCCTGATGCCCTATCCGCAACTAACTCACTAGGATAGAAACATAACGCAGGTAGACCCTATCCCAACATAACTCCCTACGGCATAGAGATAGAGCTAAAGCATCGTGGACAAGCCAGCGTCGACTCAAAATCTACAGTACCACATAACAATGGCCGGGACAACATCAATATCGGAGACCATCGTACCACGACCTTCCCCTGATGCCCCACCCGTACCGAGCATGTTAAGATAGAATACTACAAAAGGTGCTAATGTGAAGAGCGATCCCAGGCCCATGCCCCACTCCACACACTAACGAAAATAATCACATGCCTAACAATCACATCCTATAAATGCATGAACAGTAATAATAACCGAAGGTAAAGGATGGCATGTGAATATGCACAAACAACACATCTCATATAATCAGGTGATTAACAATAATTTACTGTCCATTAATTATTAGGTTAGGGTCAGATTCCCTTACCTGACGCTCGTTGGTTAGCTTGCTCCACGTCGCAAGATCCAAACGATATATCACAAAGTCCTACAATATTATTTGGGTTTCATTAGAATATTTTTCTTAGAGTTTCATGTTGGTCGGAAACCAACATGGTTACAAAATACCCTCACAGAGCTGACCGGTGGCATGTACCGGTCGCAGCTCTGTGGGAAAGACTGGCGACCGGTATGGTCAGCCGGTCCCCACAGACAACCTCCCGAGAGATAGCGGTCGCAACATACCGGGCGCACTATGTGCAACCGGTATAGTCGACCGGTATGTCTCCGGAAGACCATACATGGGTTTTTCGACTGTCGACGATCATCCTCCATGGATTTTCAGGGTTTCTCCTATCCATTCTAAGTCTAGGCTTTGAGTTAGAGTTATCCCCAACTCATTCAAGTCTTATTTCGATGAATATCATCTCGAAACTCAAATCTAAGGTTTGACGGCAACTTAGGGTTTATTAGCCAATTTAGGGTTTTAGATCAATACCTACTTTGCATGGTATTGATCCACCCACACAACTAACATAGGGTAAGAAGATGGATTCAAACACTTACCGTTGACTAGCGTAATGAGAGCGTCGTCGAACGGTAATGGCGGCACCTCCTTCTTCTTCCTAGCCCCTTCTCCTTTCCAACCTCTTTCTCTTCTCTAGGGTTTGTGAGAGACAATGGAAAGGATTTGAGGAGGTTTAAGGGTGTATTTATAGGCTAGAAATAGGGTTTAATAACCCTACTAGGATTAGGAAACTTCTAGGATTCGAAATCAGGAAAGCGGGACCCGCAGAGACCAATTTCTAGATTCCCGCACATAGCTGCGCAGGCCATACCGGTCGACCGGTACCAAGACCGGTACCATCGACCGGTATACCTAAAATCAGGTATAATTGGTCGACTTTGGTCCGATTTTGTACCTGTTTGTTATCCGCTTGCCCCGTCTATCCCGGTGATGATCGGAAGACCTGTCATGACACAAAACCAAGGTTTATACCGGGTTTTCAGAGTGCGGGTCTTACTGTCCGACCCTGGGAAATCACTTATTTTTCCCGAGAGCCAGGGGTCGATATGGGGGTCGATGGGTGTCCAACCCCCAGGTGCGACCCCTGGTTTTCTGTCAAGTTCCCGAGAGCTGGGGGTCGATATGGGGGTCGATGGTCCTGGTCGAATTCTCCGACCCCCGGACCAAAACTCAGATTTTTAAGGTCTGATTCTGAGTTCATTTTCCATTCTTCCTCCTCCGTTTCAACTAGTCTCCTTCCCCTGAGTTGCTACAGTGCCAACTCCGCTACATTGGTCATTTTGGTTCCGTGTTTTGACGTCTACATCATTCCTACAGGTATATCTTCTTACCTTTACCTATTTTTAGGTTTTCTGTTCTAGATTTTTACCCGTATATCTCATTTTCTTCAAATTAAACTTTTTCCAGCTGTAAAAATTTGATTTTTATTGGGGCTTTTGTTATTGGTGACTCGAGGAACGAAAGCCCTCAAAAATATTTGGGTTTCATCGGTTGGTTATCGAGGAACTCGAATTTTGCTCTTTTTGCCCTAATTTGTCAAAATTTTTGATTTCTCGCAATTTCTTCAAATTGGATTCCATTAGCTAGGATTTCCTACTGTGTGAGTGTTGTAGGATATGTTAGAACCTACGTAAGTCCTCCTGCCCACGTGTATGGGTGAAAAGTGAGGCTTTTGACCAACTTACGTCGTTATAATGTCTAAATTTTGGATTTTCCTACCCTACTAACATATTATCTGTTTTTCTTTCTTATTTGTAGATACCATGGCTCGTACCAAAGTACCCAGAGTTCACGATCCTCTTCGTTTCCGTTCCAACGAAGCCGAGGCACAGTATGCCCACTACGCTCGCAAGAAAGTAAAGGGAGGTCGTAAAGTGAACTTGGCTGAGTTAGCCCTGTTCAATGTGGAGAGAGCATTTGGTGATATGGGATGGCTCCCTGTCATCACTTACGACGTGTGTACCCGTCCGGATTTGGTACGTCAGTTCTATTGTAACCTCCAGGTGGTGGGGGATTACAATGATGTTGAGAGGGGCAATGAGCTTCGCATCACGAGCTACGTCAAGGGAGTTGACATCTCGTTTGATTATCGGCAGCTGGCCGACCTACTGGGCATTTCCTATGCTGGCCCCATGGTTTTCTGTGCTCCTAGAGAGCCCCAGTTTTTCTCTCTTCAGATGAGGGCCAAGATCGACAGTCAGCTCATCCGACCTGATCGCCGGCAGATGAGAGCGTGCTATCTACGTTCAGATCCACGGGTATATTGCAAGATTATACAGCATAACCTGATACCACAGAGTGGTCATTATGAGAGGGTCTCCCAGCTGACCTAGTATCTCCTATACTGTATATGCACTCAGCAGCCAGTCTGCCTTCCATACATCATTATGCGTACCATGATCACTGCCACGTTGTCCAGTCACACCGGCAACCTTCCTTACGGTCACATGATCACTACCTTGCTTACTCGCCTGGGGGTTGATTTAGTGGATGAGAAGATTCAGGAGAAATCCTTCTCATCGCCTCTAGATTGGGAGGCTATTTTCAAGATGGGCATGCAGGATGCCCAGGTCAGCGATGAGGAGAGGAACGCGATGGTGCGCCCTCACACTCGCGTAGAGATAGCTGACACTGAGGCAGCTGCCGCTGCCGCTGGAGTTCATATGGAGCCTGCTGGTGATGATGACCGTCTGTTCATGGATGTGGACTCCATACCACCTCCTTCACCTACACATGCTGCTGGAGCTAGTACATCTTATGCGGCTGGTCCTTCTCATGCGACTGGTCCTTCACACCCACCTTCTGATATGATGGAGGTATTGCATGAGATCAGAGAGGCACAGCGCAGGTCTGATCTGAGGATGGGGGAGTTACTAGACGCTCAGCATGTGAGAGTGGATGAGCTACTAGACGCCCAACGCATAACAGACATGAGGATGGGAGAGCTTATAGATGCTCAGCGCCAGTCGGATATGCGAATGGAGGAGCTTTTGGGTGCTTAGCGCGGGACTGATCAGCGGGTAGCTAATCTTACAGCTAGTCTTCAGACGACCCAGACTCAGATAGCCTGGTTGACTCGAGTCTACGCTGTGAATTATGACAGAGATCGTGAGGCACCGCCTCCTCCTTCACCTCCAGCTTCATGATTATATTTATTTCCTTTCATTGTACTATAGAGTAACTATTTGGGTTGTAGACTGTACTCTGCTTTAGCTATTTATATACGTTTGTTTCTCTCTCATTGTATTTAATATTGTTTCCCCTTTAATAGATGCATTATTCTATTTTCAAATTTGGTCTTAAACATCACTTGTACTTAGAGTGTGTTAATATTATAGTTTTTACTTTTATCCTATCTCAGTTCACAATTCGACGTAAAAGTATGCTAGGTTAGCGGACACGGCCTGAGATGCTCTGATACCAAGTTGTCACACCCCAAATTCTACACTCTTCAGAATGGTGTGATGAACCGCTAGCAAACCAACGGTTCAACCAAGATCTCGGACAGACGATATCCGTTTTATCTAAACCTCATACATCCACATTCATAATCAGAATAAATACACAATAGCAGAAGTCTTATAGTAAAATGAACTAAGAATCTACTATGATATTAATATTTAAATAACAAATTATTCTGTGTCAACTAAGACATAAATAAATATCAAATACATGTCTTTACTAAATCCAAATAATGAAAATCACATCTAATCGAATACACATGAGTTGCACTCGCAAGAGGAGTCCTGCGTATCCACTTCATCTTTAACTTCCATCGCCACCATGTGCCCGTACACTGGAGCATTGACATAATCTTCGACGGTAGTACCTGCATCATCAACTAAAAATATTCGACGTCGAGGGGGTGAGCACACATCATGGCTCAGTGAGCAAACAAAACAATGCAACAATACATATGCATGCAATCAATTCATATCTTTGGTCTGGTTTAAAGTTTGCAATATGCAATAGAAAGGTTTGGGTGGTCAAAGGTTAACGTTTATTGACCCCTCCTCTATACACAAGTGTGTGACGTCGCCCGAAGGTAACGTTTATTGTCGACTCATAAGCACCCAATTCATGAACATTGTACAACAAAGGTTAACGTTTATTGTTGTACATTGCCATACCAACACGTAAGCCCCTATTGGCGAGGGCTTACAAACTGGGCTCACAACTAGCCAATCCTAATGCCAAATAGTGTATCCAAGGCCTCACCCCAGCATCCCTCAGAACGTCCATAGAGATAGAGCTAAGGCCCCCCGGTAGAGTCAGAGACTACAAGGACAGAGACCACCTCCCCTGATACTCTACGACGTAATAGTTCTGCTAAAGTAATGGCGATACGACGATGCTAATGCACAAGACTTGAGTTAGAGATATAGCTAAAGTGCTGAGGCCCAGCCTATGACACCCCCCTGATACTCGCTCACATCAAGTACACCAACCACACACATACATTCACAAGCCTATTCCTATCATCATCATCATTATCATGTTATAAACAATAAAGTAAATATGAAGGAACAATAAATAGAAATATCAGATGACATGTTGAATGCACATTACAAGCATGTTCGCATAGAATCAAGCATAGCATTGGACTCAAGAAATAAAACAGTTTATTATTAACCAATTAGTTAAGAGTCTTGTTTCCTCACCTTAGCTTGCTAGTAGATCCTTTTTCAAGATTTAAAATCACTTTTATATTGTTATTATATTGTTAGAAGACCTAACAAAGTTGATAAAATTTAATTAGAACTAATTCTGAATTTAAAAACCATGCTGTTAACTGGGGGTCGGAGCTAGGGTTTGAGTTATGATCGACCCTGGGTGCGACCACCCTTATTTTGGGCTTCCCGAACACTGGGGGTCGATGCTCAGGGTCTGGTAGGGTCAATTGGCCATCGACCCCCCATGCCACCCCCTGTGGGTTTTGTCGATTTTTCTTCCTTCAGCCCATTCTTCGGGTTTGGGGTCCTCTGGCTTGCTCCTACAGTCCATTCCACACATGTTCTATGGCCTAGAACCATGATTCATTCACCTATATGGCTTTCATGATTTCCCCCATGGTTTTCCATGAAAACCTAACCATGGGTTGATGGTTTGGGTTTCTCCGAGATCATACCCTCTTCATTATCTACTCTAAGGTTTTTAGAAACTCATGAAAATAGTATCCATACCTGAGAAGATTACTCCTTCTCTGCAACTCTTCTCCTTTTGCTTTCTTCTCTTTTTTCCTTCTCTTCTTCTTCTCTTCCTTCTCTTCTCTTTCTCTCAATTCAATTAGGGTTCTAAAAGGAGTGAAAGAGGCTTAGGGACATCCTATTTATAGAGTAGAAACTCCTAAAATAAGTCCCATTGAGATTAGGAAGGAATCCCATTGAAATTAGGAAAGTTTCCTAATTTCTGCAAGTACTGGGGGTCGATAGGGGGGTCGGAGATCCCGTCGACCCCTGGTCCTTAAAATGTCTGACCCCCCATATAAAACTGGGGGTCTGACTTCTATACTGGGGGGGGGGGGGTCCGACCCTCCCTTGTTGGGTATGCGACCCTCCCCTTATTTAAGTATTTTTGGGTCAGTTTAATACCTGGGATCGTTATCTCCTTCACGCACTTGATCCATTTGGCTCAACCATGATGGGTAGACCTGGTTCAAGGTGGTAAGACCGGGTTAGTTTGATACGGGTCTTACAGATACTATGACTAGCTGGTACTATTTCAGTTAGAGAGATGCTAAGACCTTCCGACAATCTCTAACTTTACCCGCTTGGAGACTCAAGTAGTTGAAGGACATGACATATTTCTTTGGCTAGATGGAGTGTCACCGTCTCCATAGTCATGCTAGTTTAGTTTGGATTTCATTTTAGCTTGGTTCCGAAATTATGATATTGCTTGTGATTGACGGGATCTATTATTATAGGTATGTTTTGATACAATGGTTAGAAACCTGGATATTATATTTAATTTATCATTAGACACTTAGTTTCCTTTAGTATATGGAATTCCGTTATTTTATTTATACTCTGATTTGTGGTTATGGCTTTGGGATTTGGTTATTGGTTGTAATAAGCATGGTTTTTCATGATTCTGGGAGAGGTTGAGCCGGTTTAATGACGGTTCGACTACACCTCCAATTAACTCAAAAATCAGGGTGTGACAAGATGTGCATGAGAATTTTTTTTATTGTTAACCCACAAAGAGCTAAAAAATAGATTTTGGTGTTATCATGGTGTAATTAGGTGGATCCCACAAAATGGCACCCCTAGTTTCATTATAATGTTTTCAAATTCAAATTCCATGTATTTGTAAATGCTTCATGGAAGGGAAATGTACACCCAAAGGTGACATTGTCAAATTTTATTCAAATTATAGTTTATCGGTGTCATGTAAGAACTAGGTGGAATCCATAAAAGTGGCACACCTACTTGCAAAATGGTGTTTTCAAACTCCAAATTATAAATTTATAGATGCAATAAAGAAATGTAGTGTGTAAGACCCCCATTTTGGCCTATTTCTTATCAAGGGCAAATTTGTCATTTTTGGTCATATTAGAATTTCTTATATTTTTAGGTTGTTAGGAAAAATATAAAAAAAAATAGAAATCATTAAAAAGAAGAAAAATTATAAAATTACAAAAAAAATTGAGTGAGTTTGGGTTTAGGATAGTCTAACTAGGAATTTGGAGTCTATTAAGATTATGTTGGTTTTTTTTTTTTTTTTTTTTTGTATTTTTATGGGCTTACTTTATTAATGGGCTCCATTAAAGAATGGGTTTAGATTAGGTGTTAATAAGATATAGGCTAATGGGCTTGAGTTTGGGCTTAGGATATCAATTGTGTAGGAGTTTAGTTTTTTTTTTATTTCTCATTTTATCACATGTGTTGGTTTAAAAGGAAATCAAGTGCAAGGATATTGGCCCTTGGATTAGGGGTTAGAGAAAAACCCTAGACAATCAAAAGAAAGGGAAGAGAGGAAGCCGAGCAGAAGAGAGAAGAAAGGAGAAGAAGTAGGAAAAAGAAAGGGAGGCGGCAGCAAAGGGAGAGAGGCCGTGGCTACTTTTGAAGGAAGAAAAGCCAGAGAGATGAGGGAGAGGAAGTGAGAACTGAGAAAGGGGCGCCACCTGAGAGATTAGGGTGAAAGGAGCAGCAGTGAGAGAAAATGGAGTGTGAGAGAGAGATTAAAGGAACCAGGGGGAGAGGGTTCAAGACAAGGGGCAGAAGAATAGCAGATTCTAAGAAGTAGAAGAAGAAGAAGAGAAGAAGAGGTGGGAGAAGGAGATTGGTTCATTCTGGTTTTAGGCTCCCTGAACGGTGATTGGCATCTACATTCTTCGGCTGTGATGTTTTTATTTCATTCTCGGATTGGTGTAGCAGTGGTGCTCATGTATTTCTTTGCTACCCTTCAATCTCTCGGGTATATGGGATTTCATATTGTCGGGATTATTTGAGAGAAAATCAGGGGTTTCAATGGGAAGAGAGGAAGTAAGAGTGGCGGAGAAGACTGACGGTGAGCAGTTGGGTTTTCTCTTCAATCATAGAATCACAAAGAAGGAAAATCGAGAATAAAGGGGAGCTTGTGTTGGCCATAGAGAGTCAGGTGAGAGATTGCCATAAGCAAGAGAGAGTGATTGCGTGAAAGAAGAGAGAAGGACTGTAGCTTCTGTTTAAAATGAAGAAAGAAGGAGAAGAAGTTGCAGCAAAACAGATTGAGAGCTAAGACAGCAGAAAAATAGGGGGGTCATTTCTACAAGGAGCATGGAGTGTCGGCCAGTTCAGTTGGAGCCTAAAGAGAGAGGAAGATTTCTAGAGGGGATGTTGGCTGAGGGTGAAGAGCAAGTAGAAGAAGAAACCGGCAGTGAGAGAAATAAGGGGAAAAGATCTTGGCAGCCAGGAGAGAGAAGATGAAATAGGGAAAAAAGGGGTTCGTAGGGAAGGAGAAAACAGAGAAAGAGGGAGAGAAAGAAAGCCATTGGAGGTTGGTTGAAGAGAAAGAGCAAAGAACCAGGTTTTTTTTTCCTTCATACTTCTTCTTACTGATTTTATAACCAAAGAAGAGGATCACCAGTCACGAATAGTCTGGATAGAGCATCGTTAGGGCCTTAGATCTGGAAATATTCATCAATTTTTATGATTCGGCATCCAAGGATTGACAATGGGAACTACGTTTGACCTGATTTTCTAAAGAGATACGTAGGCAGCGGGAAGTGGAGAACTCTGAGTAGTTCACCCTTCACGCACGGTCACACGTGCTTCCTTTGTCAAGGGAGCACCTCACACACAACCACAATCCTGCACGAACTACGTTTGGCCTGATTCCCACCGCACAGGGATACGTAGGCTGCTTGATCTCGAGCTCGGTCATCCATTATCAGTTGTATTTTCTGTGTTATTCATTCTTTTAATTCATTATTTGTTTATTCATGATTATTTTATATTTGTAATCCATTCATTTGTTCATGGATCCATTTATTGTCTGTTGATTTGTATTTTATTTTTTCAAGTCTATGTGGTGGCACCCTAAGTTAGAATAACTTAGAAACTTGGTCTAGGGTTCCCCATTTGCCTAGTTAGGTTAAATTGAACGACCTGAACATACATAAGTTTTAAGAATGCAGGAAAGGATAGGACAGAAGGAGACCGGTCCATTGACCGGGCGAGTTGGGTGCCTAACACCTTCCCAACTCGTAACTTGACACTTACCCTTCTCTGGTAAGAGTAGAAGCCAATCCATTGAGCATGAGTCATAGTGTCTCTCCAAGTGAGAGACCATTTATAGGTCCTAGACCTTATCTAGGTGGCGACTCCATATTTTACTCCGTCTATTGGCATGGATGGATAAAAGTAACCAAGGCGAGAGCCTAATTTTGATTTCGTGAAGGATCATTGAAAATCCATTGTCCTCACAGTGGCGACTCCACTGGGGAATCATGTCAGACTCCGAATTCTGTCCTTTCCTATCCTTTCCCCTTCTGTATGTTTAGTTCGATGTATTTTGTAGGTTTACTTGATGTAAATTGTTGTATTTTATTTATTGTAAATATATGTGTTGTAGCTTAAATGTTTACATTTCGTGTTTCCTATAAATACTCATAGCATGTTGTAAATACCCTATGTTGTTTACATGTAAATTCTTGTATCTTGGTTTCTTGTAAATACCTGTGGTTTAGCTTGTTGTAGACTCTTGTATATAACATGTTGTAAATAACTATTTTAGTTTGTTGTAAATACTTGGATGTTAGGTGGTTGTAAATACTTGTTTGTTAATTTTCATTTTGCATCTTGCATTGCATTTGTGAGGATGAGATCAACCAAACCTCGTGGTTAGTTGGAACGGACCCATTATGAATATTTTGGGCAGCCCTTCGACGAAGCCACAACCTTGATCTAGTACCTTCGGGTATATAAAGGATGCTCGTACTTGTGACTCATTCCGTTTATACGGGTGATAGGTATATTTTGCATCCTGTCAAGGAAGCCTCGTCTGTCCTATAACCACCTATCATGCATCATTGGACATAGAGCCTGAATTTTAGATTTCCCCACTAACATCTTTTTTGAGGTTCAAGTTCGAACAACTCTATAGATTTCTTTTGCCTATTGTAGCCACTTTAGTGATGATTGAGATCAGATTTGGTCTCTTTATCAGTATGTTGCATAGATAGTGCAACATGGGTATGCGTGTCTATGTTGATCACTCGGCATATGTATATTCTAGGACACATCAACCCTTTCGTATAAACACGCAACTTACATGTTGAGCTCTCTATGGATGCATACTGATTTTGAGAGCAAGTTAACTAAATCATCACCAAGTGGTCATTATGGTCAGAAGACTATCTGTGTGTTTTGTTCTTTCCTGAACCATGTTACTTGTTTATCACTTGGATTGTATATTCAAACTGGGGCATCTCTTTCAAACTACTAAAATTAAGTGAGCCATTGTGATTAGATGTTGGTGTTGGTGTGTGATTATATTAGAATTAACTTTTCCCCAACATCTGGACATAAGGCCACTTAATTTGACAAGTTGACCAAGATGCACTTAGTTTGAATTGGTTTACAAGTGAGCTAACTTTGTTTGGTTGAGTCATCCTTGCTTGTGTATGTTTGTATATTTTCCAATCCAAATTCTTTTTTGTTCATTTATTTATTTTTATGAGTCATTCGGATCTGTGATCAATCAAGTTAATCAAGTCTCCATTCTTTAGAGTTGGTCAGTGTCACTTTTCTCAGTCAACTGATGTCTCCATCCTTAAGAGTCGGTTCAACGCTAGGATATTCGTCAGTCAAGGTCTCGATCACGAGCTAGCCAATGACTTGTCTCAAGTTAATTACTCTACTCCTCTGCATCATTGTTTTTCTAGATCAGAATTTTCTCTGTCCTCCTGAGTCAAGGATCCTTCCTCTAGGAGATTTCTCGGAGTCATTATTGTTATGCTAAGTATGATCTCAAATATTCCATTGATCAAGAAACCATGAACTTTTGAGGGGCCAAGTGGCCAAGATGAATGATATCCCTGAATTCCCTGACTATCAAAGTTGATCTCGGATTCCTAGGATTGACCCACCCACCTCTCGATATCCACGTTCAAGAGAACTTTGTGTTCCATCATGCCCAACAGTGAGGCAATTCAATAATGAGCATTAATAGTCCCAACAGGGGCAAGGAATTGAATGATAAATACCAATATTTTTCAGGTGGACGTGATGACTCTTACTGGTGGAAACCGGAACAAAGACTAGGTCCCACAACAATTGTTTTTTTCTCACTAGCAGTGTTGTATCCAATTGAGGTGCTCAGATGGATTCATTTTGTCCCAACTTGCTATCATCTGAAACTGATAGGTCAGCCATGTCTGGGCCTAAATCCAATGTGTATATAGAGAGTCCAGTTCAAATCTGCCATATCAAATGTCAAGTTTGTCCCAGTTGGGATTTCATTGCTAAGCTAGCTTACTTCAAAAAAATAATTTCAATTTTTCCAAGCTTGTTGCTTCTTCCTCTTCCATTTCCTCTGTTAATTCTAATTCTGATGATTATTTGGATGATGAGCCATTACCTGAACTTCTACTCCACCTGGCCTTAAAAGAAAAGAAAGCCCAACCCATCCTTGAAGACTTCAAATGATAAATTTTGGGACAGAAGAGTACCCACGTGCTCAAGCTTCTTACAAGAGTATTTTATTGACATTGGGGTGTCTTGTGAGTTGATCTTGGATCAGGGGCAGCATGATTGGGGCAAGACACAGGAGTTGTGCAATAATTTTTGGATTATCAAACATAGGTCTTGTCCTTACCATCTTCAGATGAATTGGGGTAGTTGAAGCAACACAAAGAATGTAAAGGTTTAGTACTCCCACTGGAGCAACATCTCATTTCTTTGGTTAACGACATGGAGACAGTACTTCCTGTCGAATTAGAGATGCCATCTCTGAGAGTCTTCACTTCGAGCTAGCTTACAGAAGTAGAGAGGTTTTGTTTCCAGTGTGAAGAAGTGTTTGGTCAGTCTGGAGCAGTATTTGTATAGCCCCCACATCCAAAAAAAAAAAAAAGACAAAAAAAAAAAAAATAAATAAATAAAGAAAGAAAAAAGGAGATAGAAAAAAAAATTACAAAAAATATAGAGGATGTTGGGAGGCATTTTCCATTGGAGTATGGAGGTGAGCGTGCCCATATTATTGTGCTTCACATGGAGGCATTGTTTGTAGAGCTGGTGTAAGACCCATGTCAAACTAACCCGGTCTTACCACCTTGAACCAGGTTTACCCATCATGGTCGAGTCAATGGACCAAGGGCGTGAAGGAGAGCGAGATCCCAGGTATCAAATCGACCCAAAAACACTTAAAATAGAGCAAGGGTCGCATACCTAGCTAAACAGGGTCGACCCTCTCAAATTAGAAACTCAGACCCTGAAAAATGGACAGAGGGTCGGACAGTGTCAGACCACAGGGTCGACGGGATCATCGACCCTCTAATCGACCCTCACTTACCGCCGAAACTGAAATTAGGAAACTTCTTAATTTTCGATTGGGATTCTTTCCAAATCTCAATGGGACTATTATAAGACATTCCTACTCTATTTAAAGGACGTCCCTAAGCCACTTTCACTCCTTTCACAACCCTAATTGAATTGAGAGAAAGAGAGAAGAAGGAAAAGAGGAAGAAAAGAGGCAAGGAAGAAGACTTAGCAAAAAGGAGAAGAATTTTCAGAGAAAAATAATCTTCTCAGGTATGGATACTAATTCCATGAGTTTCTACAGACCTTAGGTTAGATATGGTTGAGTGTAGGATTTCGGAGAAACCCAAACCATCCATCCATGGTTAGGGAAAACCCTAGGAGAATGCATGAAAGCTATTTAAGAGGATGAATCATGGTTTCAGACCATGGAATGAATGTTTAATGGAATGTGGAAGCAAGCCATAGGACCCCAAACATGAAGAATGAATTAAAAACTGGGAATTAGACCTGATTGCACAGAGGGTTGCACACAGGGTCGATAGAGCCATCGACCCTATGCACCCTGACCATCGACCCTCAGCATTCGGGAAGTTCAAACAGAGGACAGGGTCGATAGACCCATCGACCCTATGCATTCTGAGCATCGACCCTCTGATCGACCCTCAGATAACAGCATGGTTTTAAAATTTGGAATTAATTCTAATTAAATTTTATCGACTTTGTTAGGTTGCTAACATTATAATAACATTGTAGAGGTGATTCTAAAGCTTGGAAAAACATCCTATAGCAAACTAAGGTGAGGAACCTTAACTCCAAACTAAATTGGTTAATAATAAACTGTTTTCTATTTCTTGAGTCATATGCTATGTTTGATTCTATGCGAATATGATTGTTATGTGCATACAACATGCCATCCAATATTTCTATTATTTGTTCATGCATATTTACTTTATTGTTTATAACATGATGATGATGATGATGATAGGAATAGGCATGTGCTTGTATGTGTGTGGTTGATGTGCTTGATGCGAGCGAGTATCGGGGGGTGATGAGAACGTCAATAAACGTTAACCTTTGGCGGGTCTCAGCACTTTAGCTCTATCTCTAACTCAAGTCTTGTGCATTGGCATCGTCGTATCGCTATTACCTTAGCGGAACTATTATGTCGTAGAGTATCAGGGGAGGTGGTCTCGGTCCTTGTAGTCTCTGACTCTATCGGGGGGCCTTAGCTCTATCTCTATGGGCATTTTGAGGGATGCTGGGGTGAGGCCTTGGATACACTGTTTGGCATTAGGGTTGGTTAGTTGCGAGCCCAGTTTGTAGCCCTTGCCAGCAGGGGCTTACGTGTTGGTATGGCACTATATAGCAATAAACGTAACATTTGTTATATAATGTTCATGGAAAGGTGCATGTGAGTTGACGATAAACGTGATTTTCAGGTAACGTCACACACTCGTGTATAGAGGCGGAGTCAATAAACGCGACCTTTGGCTACCTCAACCTTTCTATTGCATATTGCAAACTTCAAACCAGACCAAAGATATAAATTGATGTGCATGCATATGTAATGTTGCATTGTTTTGGCTACTCACTGAGCCGTGTTGTGTGCTCACCCCTCGACGTCGAATATTTTTAGTTGATGATGCAGGTTACACAGTTGAAGACTATATGAACGCGTCTGCGTACGGGAATATAGCAGCAATGGACGCTGGAGCTAAAGATGATACACACGACTCCTCTTGCGAGTGCAACTCTTGTGTATTTGATTAGATATTTTTATAGGTTCCTTTATTGGATTTATAAGACATGTATTTGATATTTAAATATTTATGTCTCAAGTTGAATACAGAATAATTTGCTATTATTTATGGATATCATTTTAGTTCTCAGTTCATTTATTTATTAAAACTTCCGCTATTGTGTATTTACTCTGATTATGATCATGGATGTATGGAGGTTCAGATAACGCGGGGATAGCCTATTCAAGATACTGGGTGAACCGTTGGTTATTTAGCGGTTCATCACACCATTCTGAAATGTACGGAATTGGGGTGTGACAGCTGGTGGTGAGCCTGCTCATTCTGTGAAGTGGCATTCGGGGTAATCTTTACATCCATTCAGAAAAAAAAAAGAAGAAAAATAGAATGAAAATCAAGAGAAAATGTGCGGAAGTGAGGATGTTGAGAGGTACTTTCCCTTGAAGTCTGGTGATGAGCCTGCTCATCTTTTTGTGTCTTACAGTGGAGGCATTCCCCTAGGAAGTCAGTGGTGAGTCTATTCGTTTTGTGAAGTGGTACTTGGAGTAATACCCACATCCATTTAAAAAAATAAAAAAAGAAAAGGAAGAAAACAGAGTTATTCAAAGTCAGGATGTAGGATGGTGACATATCCCTTTGGAGCCTAGTTTTGTCGTGTTTCACGGCGTTGGTTGGTCTAGATTTTCGATTATGGCCGCTACATCCCGCCTCTCCAGGAGGTGGTCTCATCACTTTATCATCATCAGAAGATGATTTCTCTTCGGCTAATGGGCTCTTTCTCTTGTCCATCAATCCGACGGATTTTCAAGAGCCTCCATCACAAAGCCCTTTCCTTTAATCACGTCTTTGTGACGTCGTCTCTCGTGAGCACGTCACTCTTTTGCAATAACAGTTGCGTCAATAATCTGGCTGGAATTTCTATCTGTCGTTTATCACTTCAACAACGTCCAAGAATTCCAAGAGCCCTTGTCCTCAATAAGCCTTAAATGGTGATTCTCTAGTGAGTTCATCATTCTACATGATAGACCCTCACTCTCTCAATGGTAGACCCATTTGGGCAGTCTTCTCATCAGTCTAGTTGGACCTTTCATTATCATGCTTGTCTATAGACCTAGAGGTTTTAGGCCCAGACATAGTCATGCCTGCTTTGGCATTAAGTTTATAGCTTGCTGGGATTTATTTTAATCTGAGCATTTACAAGAGGAGAAACGTTGTTTGGTGTTGTTCTTAAAGTTGGTGTGGGGCTGTGTCTCCTTAAGGTTACTTTCAGTGAGGGTTCAAATAGTCATCGACCTATTAAATATTGTGTAGTTATGAATTTAGACACTAGGGCAAGGTGACCCGAATCTTAGCGAATATATAGGTGGTAGCTCTCTGTGAGTTTTAGACCATACCCTTATGCCCAAGTCCATTGGTGACACATTCATTATATTGAGACCCAGTCAGTTATTTGACAAAGTGCGGAGCCATTGAGATCTGCCAAGCATATGAGAATTCAAAGCATTCTCCATTATCTCTCCTAAAGGAAGGAACCACCTCTCCCAAGCGAGTTTCATTCAAGAAGTTGATCAAGTCATTTCATCTTGTTTTCTCCCAGAATTCAAAGCAATATTTGTTTGCAGAATAATCTCTTCAATCATTGTAAGTTTTCTTTATTGTAGGGAGGAATCTCTTCTCATTATCTCATGTTTGGTCCAACTAGATTCATCAAGTTGCTATTTGCTTCATCAGAGTCTCGTTGTCATATTCCTCGTGATAATTCTAAGTCTCTGATTTAATGATTTTCTTAAAGTTGCCAATGTCAAAATGTCAGATCTTCTATTCTTTGAGAATCTTTTGATTGTGCTGTTGTGAGTGCACATTCTAGCCTAAAGTGGCTATCAAGGCCTTGTTGTCCATTGCCAATGTTTGTCAGATACCTTGAGGGGTGATTCTGATCTCTGTTTACCGTCGGTGCATTTAGTCGAGTGTTCTAATTATGTTTATCTTTGTGTTTGTCAGATACCTTGAGGGGTGATTCTGATCTCTGTTTACCGTCGGTGCACTTGTCGAGTGTTTCGATTGTGTTTGTCGATGTGTTTGTCAAATACCTTGAGGGGTAATTCTGATTTCTATTTTTACCGTCGGGACACTTAGTCAAGTGCTCCGATTGTGTTTGTCAGATACCCTGAGGGGTGATTCTGATCTTTATTTGCCGTCGGAACACTTAGTCAAGTGCTCCGATTGTGTTTGTCAGATACCCTGGGGGGTGATTCTGATTTTTATTTGCCGACGGGACACTTAGTCAAGTGCTCCGATTATGTTTGTCAGATACCCTGAGGGGTGATTCTGATCTTTATTTGCCATCGGAACACTTAGTCAAGCGCTCCGATTGTGTTTGTCAGATACCCTGAGGGGTGATTCTGATCTTTATTTGCCGTCGGAACACTTAGTCAAGTGCTCCGATTGTGTTTGTCAGATACCCTGGGAGGTGATTCTGATTTTTATTTGCCGACGGGACACTTAGTTAAGTGCTCCGATTGTATTTGTCAGATACCCTGAGGGGTGATTCTGATCTTTATTTGCCGTCGAAACACATAGTCAAGTGCTCCGATTGTGTTTGTCAGATACCCTGGGGGGGTGATTCTGATTTTTATTTGCCGACGGGACACTTAGTCAAGTGCTCCAATTGTGTTTGTCAGATACCCTGAGGGGTGATTCTGATCTTTATTTACCGTCGGGACACTTAGTCAAGTGCTCCGATTGTGTTTGTCAGATACCCTGGGGGGTGATTCTGATCTTTATTTGCCGTCGGGACACTTAGTGAAGTGCTTCGATTGTGTTTGTCAGATACCTTGAGGGGTGATTCTTATTTCTATTTACCGTCGGAGTACTTAGTCAAGTGATCCGATTGTGTTCGTCAGACGCCTTGGCAGGTGTTTTGATTAGTTGTCGTCAGACACCTTGGTGGGTGATCTGGTCGTTCTTCTCGAACACCTTGGCGGGTGATTCGAGCTTGTCAAAATGTCTAGTCAGATGTTTTGATTCCTATTAGAACGCTTAGTCAAGCGCTCTGATCTGATCTTTCTCTCGTCAGCGCCTAGTCAGGTATACTGATTCCTTGACGGAACATCTAGTCAGAATGTTCTGTTTCTCGTCGAAATGCTTAGTCAAGCACTCCTTTTTTGTTTTTTTTGGTCGGAACACTTAGTCAAGTGCTTCGATTAGATTCATTTTTTCCTCATCAGCACCTAGTCAGGTATGCTGATTCCTTGACGGAACATCTAGTCAGAATGTTCTGTTTCTCATCGAAATGCTTAGTCAAGCACTCCATTTTTACTTTTTTTCGTCGGAACACTTAGTCAAGTGCTTCGATTAGATTCATTTTTCCTCGTCAGCGCCTAGTCAGGTATGCTAATTCCTTGACGGAACATCTAGTCAGAATGTTCTATTTCTCATCGGAATGCTTAGTCAAGCACTCTATTTTTGTTTTTTTTTTGTCGAAACACTTAGTCAAGTGCTTCGATTAGATTCATTTTTTCCTCGTCAGCGCCTAGTCAGGTATGTTGATTCCTTGACAGAACACCTAGTCAGAATGTTCTATTTCTCATCGAAATACTTAGTCAAGCACTCCATTTTTGCTTTTTTTCGTCGAAATACTTAGTCAAGTGCTTCGATTAGATTCATTTTTCCTCGTCAGCGCCTAGTCAGGTATGCTGATTCCTTGACGGAACATCTAGTCAGAATGTTCTATTTCTCATCGGAATGCTTAGTCAAGCACTCCATTTTTGCTTTTTTTTTTCATCGGAACACTTAGTCAAGTGCTTCGATTAGATTCATTTTTCCTCGTCAGTGCCTAGTCAGGTATGTTGATTCTTTGACGGAACGTCTAGTCAGAATGTTCTGTTTCTCATCGGAATGCTTAGTTAAGCACTCCATCTTTGCTTCTTTCTTCGTCGGAACGTTTAGTCAAGTGCTCCAATTAGATTTATTTTTCCTCGTCAGCGCCTAGTCAGGTATGCTGATTCCTTGACGGAACATCTAGTCAGAATGTTATGTTCCTCGTCGGAATGCTTAGTCAAGCACTCCATTTTTGCTCCTTTCTTTGTCGGAACGTTTAGTCAAGTGCTCCGATTAGATTCATTTTTCCTCGTCAGCGTCTAGTCAGGTATGCTGATTCCTTGACGGAACATCTAGTCAGAATGTTCTGTTTCTCGTTGGAATGCTTAGTCAAGCGCTCCGATTAAATTCTTTTTTCCTCGTCAGCGCCTAGTCAGGTATGTTGATTCCTTGACAGAATATCTAGTCGAATTCGCTTCCCCCCCTTTTCGTATGTGCACCATGAACAAAAGCGGTCTTTTCTTTTCTTGTCCCTCATTCACTTTGAATTTCGGCCGAAGAGGGGCATTCTGTAAGAACCCCATTTTGGCCTATTTCTTATCAAGGGTAAATTTGTCATTTTTGGTCATATTAGAATTTCTTATATTTTTAGGTTGTTAGGAAAAATATAACAAAAATAGAAATCATTAAAAAGAAGAAAAATTATAAAATTACAAAAAAAAAATGAGTGAGTTTGGGTTTAGGATAGTCTAACTAGGAATTTGGAGTCTATTAAGATTATTTTGGGTTTTTTTTTTTTTGTATTTTTATGGGTTTACTTTATTAATGGGCTCCATTAAAGAATGGGTTTAGATTAGGTGTTAATAAGATATAGGCTAATGGGATTGAGTTTGGGCTTAGGATATCAATTGTGTAGGAGTTTAGTTTTTTTTTATTTCTCATTTTATCACATGTGTTGGTTTAAAAGGAAATCAGCAAGACTTGGCCCTTGGATTACGGGTTAGAGAAAAACCCTAGACAATCAAAAGAAAGGGAAGAGAGGAAGCCGAGCAGAAGAGAGAAGAAAGGAGAAGAAGTAGGAAAAAGAAAGGGAGGCGGCAGCAAAGGGAGAGAGGCCGTGGCTACTTTTGAAGGAAGAAAAGCCAGAGAGATGAGGGAGAGGAAGTGAGAACTGAGAAAGGGGCGCCACCTGAGAGATTAGGGTGAAAGGGAGCAGCAGTGAGAGAAAATGGAGTGTGAGAGAGAGATTAAAGGAACCAAGGGGAGAGGGTTCAAGACAAGGGGCAGAAGAATAGCAGATTCTAAGAAGTAGAAGAAGAAGAGAAGAAGAGGTGGGAGAAGGAGATCGGTTCATTCTGGTTTTAGGCTCCCTGAACGGTGATTGGCATCTACATTCTTCGGCTGTGATGTTTTTATTTCATTCTCGGATTGGTGTAGCAGTGGTGCTCATGTATTTCTTTGCTACCCTTCAATCTCTCGGGTATATGGGATTTCATATTGCCGGGATTGTTTGAGAGAAAATCAGGGGTTTCAATGGGAAGAGAGGAAGTAAGAGTGGCGGAGAAGACTGACGGTGAGCAGTTGGGTTTTCTCTTCAATCATAGAATCGCAAAGAAGGAAAATCGAGAATAAAGGGGAGCTTGTGTTGGCCATAGAGAGTCAGGTGAGAGATTGCCGTAAGCAAGAGAGAGTGATTGCGTGAAAGAAGAGAGAAGGACTGCAGCTTCTATTTAAAATGAAGAAGGAAGGAGAAGAAGTTGCAACAAAACAGATTGAGAGCTAAGACAGCAGAAAAATAGGGGGGTCATTTCTACAAGGAGCATGGAGTGTTGGCCAGTTCAGTTGGAGCCTAAAGAGAGAGGAAGATTTCTAGAGGGGATGTTGGCTGAGGGTGAAGAGCAAGTAGAAGAAGAAACCGGCAGTGAGAGAAATAAGGGGAAAAGATCTTGGCAGCCAGGAGAGAGAAGATGAAATAGGGAAAAAAGGGGTTCGCAGGGAAGGAGAAAACAGAGAAAGAGGGAGAGAAAGAAAGCCACAGGAGGTTGGTTGAAGAGAAAGAGCAAAGAACCAGGTTTTTTTTTCCTTCATACTTCTTCTTACTTATTTCATAACCAAAGAAGAGGATCACCAGTCACGAATAGTCTGGATAGAGCATCGTTAGGGCCTTAGATCTGGAAATATTCATCAATTTTTATGATTCGGCATCCAAGGATTGACAATGGGAACTACGTTTGACCTGATTCTCTAAAGAGATACGTAGGCAACGGGAAGTGGAGAACTCTGAGTAGTTCACCCTTCACGCACGGTCACACGTGCTTCCTTTGTCAAGGGAGCACCTCACACACAACCACAACCAGAACCACAATCCTGCACGAACTACGTTTGGCCTGATTCCCGCCGCACAGGGATACGTAGGCTGCTTGATCTCGAGCTCGGTCATCCATTATCTGTTGTATTTTCTGTGTTATTCATTCTTTTAATTCATATTTTATTTATTCATGATTATTTCATATTTTTAATCCATTCATTTGTTCATGGATCCATTTATTGTCTGTTGATTTGTATTTTATTTTTTCAAGTCTTTGTGGTGGCACCCTAAGTTAGAACAACTTAGAAACTTGGTCTAGGGTTCCCCATTTGCCTAGTTAGGTTAAATTGAACGACCTGAACACACATAAGTTTTAAGAATGCAGGAAAGGATAGGACAGAAGGAGACCGGTCCATTGACCGGGCGAGTTGGGTGCCTAACACCTTTCCAACTCGTTACTTGACACTTACCCTTCTCTGGTAAGACTAGAAGCCAATCCATTGAGCATGAGTCATAGTGTCTCTCCAAGTGAGAGACCATTTATAGGTCCTAGACCTTATCTAGGTGGCGACTCCATATTTTACTCCGTCCATTGGCATGGATGGATAAAAGTAACCAAGGCGAGAGCCTAATTTTGATTTCGTGAAGGATCATTGAAAATCCATTGTCCTCACATAGTGTTCACCCAAAAGGTGGATTGTCACAGTTTACATTTTATGAAAGTAAACAAGAAAAGCAATGCCACCCAATGATGGCACTATCAAAATTTTAAAGTGTACTCATTTACATAGAATAAAGGGTTTTGTCTTTTGCGGTTTCATTCACCCAAAGGTGGTGGGATTTTCGAGGGTTACAATTCCTTCGCAGTCACTGCACAAACATTGCGAAGACCACTGCATATTGGTCCCAAAGGATAAATGTATAGCTTGGTTAACTCTATGAAAGGATTTTTTTGCATGTGCTTAGACATTGCTACCACAGCTAAACTGTATCTATGAGTCTTGTATTGTAGACTGTTATGTGATATTGTGTTTATACTCATATATATCACAACATGTTTGTCCAAAGTAAGTTTGCCAAAAAGTATGCTAGCCTCTATTCTCTCTTTATCTAGGACAAATTATAAGAGGTGGTATAAATAGTTGGAAACTAGTCTAGGGTGGCTTGACCTCGATATATCCATTAGAGTAATGTACCTTGCTTATGAGGTGTTTTGTCCCTTATGCCATAAGTAGTAGTATTCAGATGAAGAATATTTCAAGGGAATTGAGTAAAAGAGATCCAAGAGAAAATTTGATGTTTCTTAAATGGGATGGAGAGATAGTTTAATGATCTAATTCACCAGCACTAGTTTTGATGATAATGGTAGTGTGAGGGAGTACCTTTTGGAGCTATCAGCCATTGTTGAAAAGCACAAGGACTTGGGGACCCCAATATATGATACATTAGGCACTCACTTCTTTGTCAGAAAAGTGTATTCAAATATAGATGGCTTACATTACCAAAAGGGAGGAACTGATCTAGTAATGTAAAATGTTTCTAGTGTGATACAAAATTTGGATTGACCTAAGATTGTAAAACTAGATAATCTTGGCTTAACATGTTGTTTTCCTACATTGAAAATGTTATGTGTTTATCCTTATGTGGTATGCAAATGGAATGATGAGAATGATGTTATATGAAAACCTACAATGAAGCATTCTAACTAAATAAGGAAGTTGTGACACCTGTTATAATACTTTTGATGTTGCCAAGTAAATGGATATGAATATGTGTAATGTTGATTAGATTTATTGAGCGACATGATGAATGGATTTTAAAAGGTTAGGTTGCGCAACCATAAGTTCAAACTAGTTGTACTAGACATAGTGTGATCTCTAGGGCAGAGTAGAGACAAACTAAGATAGCTCACTTGGCAATAGTCAAAGGTTTTGTCAGTGGGAGTTTTCAAATATGCTTGGTTAGTAAGAAACCTAGTATTTGCTTGTTTTTGCCTATGGATTTTATCGACACAGTTATTGATGTATTTGTTATAGCATTTGTTGTTTATATGCTTACTTTTAGGACATCATAATTACAAGTGGTATTTAGCTAAAGTTTAAATGCGGTAAGCGAATGTCTAATATTAACCCAAGAGGTAGTTTGCCAAGGTAGAGGTTATTATCAAAGTTGTTCTCCTATGAGGTTTTCAAGGCAACAAGATCATGGGTAATTCAATCAAAATTTTGGATTCATATATTTATCTCAAGGCGGTTCATGCTATTAAGTAGACCTTTGTTTGTAACTGAAAAAAAGTTATTTGCCATATTGAGGTATATTTTTGTTGTTTGACATTGGTAGGCTTAATGGTTGAATCAAACTTTGTGACGAGTTGTGGTGTGATTGAAGGAGCATTCTCCAGATGTTATGGGTATTGCTAAACCTATGGTGAGTCCACTAGAACTGCCCAAGTTATTTTTATCTAAAAATGGCTACAAATGTGATTTGATTTATAATAACAGGGTTGGAAAAATTTCATCTTTATGGATTATATGGAAGAAGGGCATCATGGCTCCTGTAGGGTTACAAAATGCTGATTAAAGTATTACTATACAGATTACTATTGAAGGGTTAGTACAGAATATTTCTTTTGTGTATGCTCATAACAGACATATGGAAAGGAGGAAGCTGTGGTCTGACCTGATTAATTTGGGCATTCAAGGCATTACCTGGCTTATTATTGGCGATTTTAATTGTTGGCCATGAAAAATCTAGACCGGGCCGTTTCAATGAGCCCTCGGTAGGGGAATTTGGGGCTTTTATGGGATTTGTGCCTTTGGAAAGTTTATCTTCAATGGATTTAAAATATACTTGGTCCAACAATAGAGTTGTGGGCCGTGTGCAAGTAGTGTTAGATAGGAGCTTGGGGAATGATTGCTAGTTTGCTACTTTTAATCAGTTTTTTCAGAGAGTGCTTTTAGGGTTGGTCTGATCATGCCCCCATTCTAGTGGATTGTTCTTCTATTCCCAAGCCATTTAATGTCCCATTCCATATTCAGAGATTCTGGATGGACCATGAGGAGTTTTTGGATGTGGTTAGGGAGGTTTGGAATAGGCCTCTTAATGGCTCTCCTTATTTTGTGTTGATGCAAAAACTGAAGACTCTCAAGGGTAGTTTAAGGATATGGTCAAAAGCAGTCTTCCCTCACATTGACAAAGAGGTAAGTTCATCTAAAATGGTGTTAGATGAAATCCAAGAATCTATCCAAGTGGTTGAATGCAATGATGAATTGAAAAAAAAGAGAGGATATGGCAATTAAAAAAATATGAAGATGCGTGTATCTTACAGAAATCTTTGTGGTCAGAGAAAATACGTGTTAAATGGCTGAGAAGTGGAGATCAGATTTCAAAAATTTTCTATGATAAAACAAAAGCTCGTAGAAATCAAAGTCTTATTCGTATTCTGCAAAATGAAGATGGGGTTGTATTGAATAATCAAGATACAATAAAAAATTATGTTGTGGATTATTATGAAAAATTCCATCAAAGCTCAGGGAGTTTGGTTCATTCTCAATGCCTGGATGAAATTCCTTCTGCTGCCACTATGGAGGAGAAAAGTTTCTTGACGAGATCCCATCAAAGGCGGAAATTAAGGCTTCGGCCTTTGGTATGAACCCGGATAGCTCCCCAGGTCCAGATGGTTTTTCAGATAAATTTTTTTGCACCTGCTGGGATATAGTTGGGAAGGAAGTTTGTGCAGCTATTCGATCTTTTTTCATTTCTGGCAGAATGCTAAGGGGAGATAATAATAATTTCATCACTCTAATTTCTAAAAAAGTAGGTGTAGTTAAATTATAAGAGTTTCGGCCGATACATGTTGGAAATTTTGTTTATAAAATTGTCCCCAAAATTTTGGCTACTAGACTAAGTACTTTTGTTGAGAAATTTATTTCTCCAACTCAAGGAGCTTTTATTAAAGGAAGAACGATTCATAATAATATTGGTCTAGTATCTGAATTGGTCACTTTGATGCAAAGGAGAATAAAAAAAAGGATGTATTTCTATAAAGTTGGATATGCGTAAGGCCTACGATACTCTGGAGTGGAATTTCCTGTTTGATGTTCTTCGAAAATTTGGATTCTCAGAGACCTTTGTTTCGTAGAATTAATTCTCTTCTTCAATCTGCTAAATTGTCTATAATGATGAATTGTGGACCTGTGGGGTTCTTTGGGACAGGCAGAGGCTTAAGGCAAGGAGATCCTTTGTCTCCCATTTTATTTGTGCTAGCTGAGGAGGTCTTGTGTAGGGGGCTTCAAAAGTTGACAGCTAATGGTGATATATTTCCTATCTTAAATGGTAGAGGTAATGTGGCTCTTACATATCTTATGTTTGCTGACGATATATTTATTTTTATCAAACCATGTTCTAGATCTTGCAAGAAATTGAAGAGGTTTCTGAACATGTATGCTGAGTATAGAGGACAAGTTATTAGTCCTCCAAAAAGTAAAATGTTTTTTTCATCTTGGGTTTCTCGTGTTCGAAAAAAAGAGAATGCTAGATGTGATGAATTTCTCAGAAGGTTGGTTTCCAACAAAATATTTGGGTGTTAGCCTCTTTAAAGGGAGGATTGGCAAAGCATATTTTCAACTGATGATTGATAAGTTCAAAACGAAATTCAATACTTGGAATGAGAGTTTTTTATCTTATGCTGGTAGGGTTGAGTTAGTGAAGTCTGTTCTTTGCAGTTCATTTACTCATTGTTTTGCGATGTACAAATGGCCTAAAAGTATTATCCAAGATGCAGAAAGGATGATTCGAAACTTTTTATGGATAGGAGACCCAATGAAGAAGAAAGTAGTGGTGGTTAAATGGGAGATGATGTGTACCCCGAAAAAGAGGGTGGTCTTGGGATTAGACGATTGTCTGATATTAATGAGGCGTTATTATGCAAGATGGCTTGGAGAATACAAACTGCAAAATCTAGTTATACCCGGTTTATGCATAATCATTATTTTATGGATGATAGTTCAGTGAGAAGACCACAATGCATTTCTCCAATTTGGAAGAGTATTAGTAAAGTATGGGACTGGACTTCAAAAAATACCAGGTGGTTGATTGGTGATGGTAGAAATAATGATGTATGGCATGAAATTTGGCTTGGAGATTCTTCTTTGATAGATAAGCTAGGTATTGGCGAAATTTTTTTTAAAACATAAAAGATGGTTTGTCTCGGTTTATTTCTAATGGAACTTGGATGTTGCCTTCGGTCCACTCCAACATTCTGACTGAATGTTTTTCTGATGGTGAAAAGATTAAACTAACTCCAGGTATGAGTAATAGGTGGCTATGGATTGTTGGTCAATCAAGTCTATTTTCTGTTAAGTCGGCTTGGGAGGCTATTCGAAAAAAATATGTGAAGATACATTGAGCTTCTGCTGTTTGGTATAAGGGATTGCATCTAAGGGTGTCAAAAATGGACCCGGCCTGGTAGCACGGACCTAGTCGACCCGATATAACCCGAACCCAACCTTAATGGACAGGTTTCGGTCTCGGCTTGTAAAGCCCGACACCATTTCAGCACAAACCGAAACCAAACCGGACCGACCCGTTAAGAAGCCCAAACTAGTCCGAACCAATAATACCTAACCCGAACACTAGTAAGGTCCATCTAGGCCCAGTTTCTTAATTTTAATGGTTTTAAATTTTGATGGATTATATTACACTATTATAGTTCACTTCTTGATCCGAAAGATTATATGAATCTATAGTTGAAAAGAGTATGTTAATTGTTACAATTTACTAAATTACATACATATACAATGAATGATGCTAATTTTATAGATAGAAATAATAAAATAGGCTATATATCTTATATATAAAATAGGCCCGATAAGCTTGATAAGCCCGATTCGGACCGAACCAGCCCGAAATCACCTCAATAAGCCCATCCCGATAACAAACCGACACCGGACCAGCCCGTTAGTTATTGTGTCCAGTGCAGCCCAACCCAGCCCGAACTCTTAATGGACATGTTTTGGGCTGGGCTTATAAAACCCGACACCAGTTCAGCCAAGACTGAAACCGGCCCAGACCGGCCCATTGACACCCCTCATTGCATCCAATAGTATCCATGTTTGCTTGGAGGTGGTGCTGGCTCAAACTTCCAACGGATGATTGCGTGTAAAGGAAGGGTATTACTATTGCGTCCAGTTGTGGCTTGTGTAAGCTGGATGTAGAATCTTTTGATCATGTTTTCTATGGTTGTAGTTTCACAATAAAAATTTGGCAAGAAGTAGGATGCCTCTTTGGTGTGGTGATACCATATTTCCAATCCTCTAATGAGTTATTTTTCTGGTGGAAAAGAAAAAGTAATGTTATGCTTCTTCGACATCTTTGGAATGGTTCTTTATTTATTATTCTGGATGTTGTGTGGCATGCAAGGAATGAAACTATAAAGCGTGAAATTGAGCCTCCATGATGATGGTTTGGAATAATATTAAAAGGGGATGCAAGGATATATCTATCAGGAAGCCATGTGTTATCAAATCGATGGAAGATTTGAGAATAATCTGGTTGCTAAGCTTGTTGACTAATCAAGCAAAAACGAGAAGAACAATAGAGCTATATTGGCATTCTCCCCTCCAAGATTAGTATAAAATCAACTTTGATGGGTGCAGTCTGGGCAACCCAGGAGAGTCAAGTGCAGGTGGTGTTATTCGATCTCAAAGAGGTTTGGTTTTACATGCTTACACTGAATATGTTGGAATAACTACTTGTTATGTAGCAGAACTTCGAAGTGCATTGAGAGGATTGGAGATTGCTTTTTCCTTGGATATTCAAATTTATGGTTGAAATCTGACTCATTTGTAATGGTTGCTTCTCTATTATTGGGTAACCTTCCTTGGTTCCTCTTATAAGACTGGAGAGCCATTCAAGCTACACTTGCTCATTGTCAAATCAGGATCACTCATTGTTTTCGAGAAGTTAATTGTGTCGCTGATGCGATGGCAAAGAAAGCTGCTATTTTAAAAGTGTCCAATTCTTGGGTAATGTGTCCGGATTAGGTCATGTGGGATGCTTCCCACATACCTCGATATATGTTTACTTAGTTGTTTCCCTGGATGGCATCTGCTGATGGCAATGCCGAAGGTGGAGGTTTTTCATCCTAATAGGGATTTTGTAATATCTTTTTTTTCCTTTTAATATCATTTAATTTTTAGCAAAAAAAAAAAAAAGAATTCCTTGGCCAAACTGATTAATGGTGATTTTGTAATATATATATATATATATATATATATATATATATATATATATATATATATATATATATATATATATATATATATATATATATATATATAACAAGGGTTTGTTATTTTTTCAAATGTTACAAGGAATGTATTCTGCAACCTGGGTACATGATGTGTCCATTCCAATCGTTGGATAGAGAGAACATGGTCTAAATTACCCACATGTCGAATTTCAGGCTCTAATTCAATCAAATACCTCATCTATATTGGGATACATCCGATGTATGTCCATGCATGTGTACGACTACCCTAAACATTAGTATAACACTCCCCAAATTGTAATGGGTTAGATTAAAAAAATGGTAAAAATGAATGCTCTAGATTTGTTTTGTTATATTTCCAAACATAACAAACCTTTCTTACAGTAATAACAACCCTATATATATATATATATATATATATATATGGTCTGGTTGGGCTGAGCCGGGCTCAGCCCAAGGCCTCAACCCTGGCTAGGCCAGATGCTAATAGGGTTTTAAAAAACTTGGCCCTAACCTGGCCCTATTAGGGTTCAGGGCGGGTTTGGCCTTGTTCCGGTTCGAGGAGGGTTCCAAAGGGTTTGGGTTTTCGTGGTAAAACTTGCACCCCTGAAATAAGTTGTAGTTTGACAAGTCCCCTTCTCAACACAACTAGAATCGCTCCAATTAGATATCTTATGATGGAGTTATGGGGTCTTTGTTTTCTATATGGTTGGGTTTGGAAAAAAAAAAAGGAATATCGGAGGGGCACTATGAAAATAAAAGAAATTAAGCAGTGGCCGTGTAATTCTATATAATTTATAATTGTCTAATCGAATGGCTTTTAGGGAGCCAAGTCGTCAGATTGGGATATAATGATCACTAGGATGACACTGAATTCATAGAAGATCGACGTTTGATATTCCATTGAAAGGCTTACAATTGATCTGGTGTATGATAGTTTGTTCTTCTCATAACACTGAAATGTTTATCTACTTCAATGTCCAATTTAACGAATCCTATTGTTTCGTGTATGCCGATTGAGAATTGAGAGTAAGTATAGTCGCAATCGGATTTTAATCCTTTCATGCCCCCCATGTCGGCATGAGGAAGTCCAGTGGCTATAGTTTACTATTTTTTTTTTTTTTTAGATTTTAGTCGCACATCTTTTTTTTTTTTTTTGGGGTAAGAAAGAAACTTATTTATTGAAAAGACGGATTATAGCTGAGACTTCATTCCTACACATGTCATGAAACCAGGGAGGGGAGACAGGCCAATGTGACATCCTCATTGATGACACTGCCTTCCTAGCTAGGGTATGAGCAATGATGTTACTAATGTTAGATTTATGTGGGCTTAATTAATTACCTAAACTAGTTAATTCAGTGGGAATCTGATTGACACGGTATAACCGGTTTGGTTTGGTTCGTCACATGGTATGAGATAGGTTTGGTAACCCTAATTCTATTGTGGGAAGGGTTTTAGGGTTACATCTGTATTCTATAAATACAGGGTTAGAGTCCCCATAGCCATAGTTAATCAGTTCTCTGCACCCATTAGCAAGAGACGTCAGGATATCCTCTGGAGGCTGTGGAAGACTGTAGCCGAGGGATTTCGATCAAAGCTTGGAGCGTCAATGAACGTATGGAATTAATCTCTACACAAATAGGTATGTCTTTATGATTCATAGTTTATGGCTTCTCTATTGTATTCTATGGCAACTGTATGGATGGAGAATGTGTTTCATTACAACCCTAAACCCATAATTTTCTAACAGTTGGTATCAGAGCCAACCATACAGACCTAGAATCGATGGAGATCGATTATAAAGACTGATAATGAATGGTCAAATTAAAAGAGAATTTTTTTTCTCAAGTTTTGGATTGAATCTCGATCAGATCTGTCAGAGTTTTCCATCGACAAAAATTTTTTCGACCGACAAAATAAGTCAACCAATATAGGGTTGGAAAGGTCTCGAAGAGACGGAGCCGGCGATATAAAAATCACTGGCATCAGCCGCTGGATGCACTGGCAATCGCCGGTGGAATCCGCAAGTGGATCTCACTCGCGAGTGGGAGAAAACAAAATGGCGACGTTGACCCGGTCATCGCCGGGTCAACTTGGTAACCCTAACGGGTTGGACCGTGACTTGGATCGAGTCGACCCGAAGATTTAAAAAAAAAAAATGGCAGCGTTGACCCAGTCATCGCCGGGTCAACTCGGTAACCCTAACGGGTTGGACCGTGACTCGGACCGAGTCGACCCAAAGAATTTAAAAAAAAAAAAAAAAAACGGTGCCGATTGTTGCCGAGTTAACTCGGCTTGGATCGGAAACCCTAAATATGAATCTGGCCGAACCAAACGAGACCCTACCCTTAAACCGACCCGATTTGTCCGAACCGAGACCCGACCCGAAAACCCGAAACCCGAAACATCAACCCGTATACTTGACCCGATAACCCATATTTTTTACCCAAAAACCAATTGGTTGGGCCGGATACCCGGTGGTTGAACCGTTGGAACAGACCTTGGTTCGGTTTGCCCCAGGCCGTGTGGTTCGGCCTGGACCAAAGTAAAAGTAAAAATTAAAAAAAAAAAAAAAAGGTGGAGAATAAAAGTGGAATATTCGGTTCGGTTTAAAGAGAACTAAACCTATTTTGGTCAGACCGGATCGAACCGATCCAGACGGGTTTTCTTTTAAGGGCATGTTTGGTTTAAGTCTTTTAACCGAAAGAACATTAAACAGTGATTATGGGAGCTAGGAAGGTCGGATTGACCTCCGGTTTGTTTCGTTGGACTCCATTTTTAATGCTCTTCAATTTGATATATATTTTGATACATTTTGATGCATTAAAAAATATGTTATTATGGAAAAATGTCGTATGGGAACTCGATTTGTAATGTTTTTGCTGATTTTTCTTAAAGTTATTGTACAAAATTGATTGATTGAGCTAATGTGCATGTTTATATGAATATTTAGACTTATAAAATTATATTTTAAACCATTCATGGTTAAATAAATATCCCACATAAGCTGCAGTTTAGGATTTGTTCATATCATGGTGGAACTTGGTGTGACCACCAAAGTGGCAACCTTGTTTTATTATGATGTGTTAAAATTCTAGAATATGTATTTGTAAATGCTTCAGTTTTCATAATGTTCACCCAAAGGTGACATTGTCCAAGTTTATTCAAATTATGATTTATAGCTATTGTGTAAGGATTATGGTGTGACCACCAAAGTGGCAACCTTAGTTCTATCATAATATGCTCAAATCTAGCATTTATGCATTTACAAACTATAGTAAGAAAGTATAATGTTCACACAAAAGTGACACTGACATAAACTCTCACTTTTATGGATGCAGCAAAGAATGACACTGTCCACCCAAAGGTGGCGTTGTCTAAGATTATAAAGAACGGCATTGTCCACCCAAAGGTGGCGTTGTCAAAGATTACAAGGAAATCATGCACATGGTTGAAGGATTGTGGCTTTAGGGGTCTTCATCCACCCAAAGGTGGTGAGATTTTTGAAAATCATTATCTCTTTGCAGTTATTGCACAGATATTGAGAGGACCAGTGCACATATTGTCCCAAAGGATGTATGTGTAGTTCAGTTGATTTTTCAAAGATATTAATTAGCTTGCACATGTTATGTATATATATTCTTGCTAGCTAATTTTATTTGGTATTAATCGTAGACTTACAGTTATTTACATTGTAATATAGTTGTGGACATGTAATGATTAAATACCTTAAGATGCCTATCTTTGGCAGCCAGTTTTATGAATTGGCATAGAAATTAAAAACTAGTCTAGGACTGTTTAACCTAGATGTACTCAACAGAAAAATTGTATTATGATCCTTAGGGTGTTCAGTCCTTAAGATCAAGTAATGCAATGTTCAGATGAGGAACATTGGAAAAGGATATTTCCTGAGAAATCCAAAGAAAGATTTAATTTTTTCAAGAAGGGGCAGAGAGATGTTTTATTACTCAAGTCCATCAGTATCAGTTTTTGATGATAAGAGATGGTATTCGAAATGTGAGGGAGTACAAGGTAGAGCTGTTAAGTATTAATGATAAGCTTAAGGATAAGTGAATATTTGTAGGTTCATTAAAACCTATGTAGGTGACATTTTAGACTTTTCACTTCCTCACAAGAATTGTATAGTCAGATCCTAGTGACCTATAGTACTCAAAAATATAGTGAACCCTAAAGTAAAAGAACTAAGGATAAAGGTTCAAAGAAAAGAGAAAAATATGAATGCCAATGTGCATAATATATACCCAGACAAAGGCAAGTTGTAAAAGGGGTAGGAAAACCCATAGAAAGAAAATATTTTTTCATATCACAAACTTTATGACAAAGAATTAGACATTAAGAAACTACAAGATAAAATGGATCTAAGTAGAATAAAATTCTTGTAGGGTGACCCAGAAGGGACATGTAAAGGAAAAATTTATATAGCTGGACAGCATAAGTGAAAAAAGAATAAGAATTATGAAACTTCTGAGCAAGAAGGTGCAGTATATTGGATACTTAAGCATTAATCTTTAATTTATTCTATCTTTAGAAGTTAAACTGTATATTGTAATCTTTCACCCTGGTCATAAGGGTTTATGACTGTTGTCCAAAGAAAGATTAGAAAGAATAATATTCTAAAATTCTCCTTCTAAGGTTTATTACATGTATATATGTGAGAATTAATTAAAAGAGAAGATGACAAGATTAAAGTAAGTGAAGGTTATTCACAACAAGGATTTATTGGAATTGGGGGACATCGAGATTTCATCTAGGACTTCTTGTCACAGTTTAGTCTATGGTTGTTTTTCCAAATAATGAAAATTAAGATGGAAAAATTTTATTAAAAGAATTGAAACAATTGGATCTGAATGAGAGAGTTTTGGGAGACCATGTGATACTGGTCTATTCCCTGGTAAATTTAAGCAAGTGTTTACAAAAACCTAAGAATGTATTTGATCCTGTAAGGAAAGAATTGATATTGCAGTCTATATTATTAATATAATGCATAGTTAGTCAGTTCCAGTTTAAGTTATCTTCTTGTTTAAAACTGTAGAACTGACATGGTTTCATAACACTCGTATGAGAGTGATTATTTTAGGACATTGAGTTGTCATATTATGAGATATCAAAATAGACTCAAGAAACTTGAAGTTTTGATGAGACCACATGGAAATGGATGTGAAGTAACCAGTTGAGATACCAGAAATCCTACTAGAGTGTAATGAAATGATTATAGAAATATTCATTAAGATCGATGCTTCAGCCATAGTAGCAAAGCCAGATGAGACAATGAAGAGATATACTAGACCATGTAGATCTGTGATTTCATCCAATCACATGTTGTACTTCAAAATAGATGTTTTTGGTGATGGACAAAAATAAAGATCCTAATGATTTTGAGCAAGTTATTAGTAATGAAATTGATCTTGAATGTTTAATGATCATAAAGGATGTGTTGTTGTCTATGAACAATAACGAGACTTAGAATTTTATGTTTTTGTAAATGAGTGGTGTACTCATAAGCTAAAAATGGATATACAAAGAAAATATGTGATTCCAGTGGGAGAATTGATTGCTACAAAGTAATACTTATAGCAAAGTAGAATCACACAAAGGGAAGAGAAAGATAACATCAAATTTTAAGGTCTTAGTTGCTCATTTTATTTTGGAGTTGCATCAAGTAGATGTAAAGATCATTTTGATGAAAGAAAATCTTGAAGAAAATGTTTATATATTTTAATCACAAGGTTTTGTGGTAAGGATAAAGAAGATATATTTTGAAGACTTATAAAGTCAATCTGTGGATTAAACAGATATCCGAATAATGGTATTTGAAGTTTGACAGGGTTGTATCTTCTTTCAACTTTGTTGAGATTGTTATTGACCATTGTATATATCTATAGGTCAGTGGGAGTGGATTCACTACTTTGTCATGTGTGTTGATGTTTTTCATTAGCTTGTGGGACATGGTTTACTAGTTGAAATCAATGTTTTTCTGTCTGATAACTTCGACATGTAAAACTGTATGAGCAAGTACCTTTGTACCTAATATTGAGTTTGCTCGTGACAGGAAAAATAAAATTCTGAATTTATCTCAAAGTATAAATATTGTTCGTGTTTTTGAATTGTTCAGTATGCATGTATAACTAGTAAGTTGCAGATGCTAAAATCGATAAAGGAAACAAATTGACAGAATTATGGACAAAGAATGATATTAAGTATTAGCATCTACAATACAGTAGAGAGCTTGATATATATTTAAGGTTGTAATAATTTCATATAGCCTTTTTTATTGAGTATCATAGGATGTTTTCAGTTGGATGTTGGTATAGCTTACTGGACAATGGGGAAAAGGAAGGTCATGCGGTATATGCAGTGGATCAAAGATTATATGTTTATTTATAGAAGTAGTGACACTCTAGGCTATTTTTGATGTAATTTATAATGACTGTATTGATGACAAGAAATCAACATCAAGGTTCATTGTCATGGTAGTAGGGTTTTATAACTCCATATAATGATAACAAGCAAGATATCTTGTGTGAAAATTTATTCTCTAATTTAGAGATTGTAGACTCCACTTCTTAACCTATTGAGATGTGTTCTGACAGCGGTTCAGCTGTGTTCTTCTCAAAGAATAATAAGAAATATAGTATTTCATAGCATAATAGAGATCGAATCTCTTTAAGTAAGGAAGATGTTAAAAGATTTTATATCGTTGTAGATTCTCAGACGAAGGCTTTGTCAGTGGGAATCTTTAAGGGACGGTATGTCCAATATATGAATGGTTGAAAACAAATAATTTTATTAGAGGCTTAAGTGACCAAAGATCTAGGAATCAGTGGGAGTCTCTAGATATGCTTAATCAGTGGGAGACTCTTTATGTTTATACTTGTGTTTTCACATTGCTTACTGTGCTTGATTGTATTGCTCATGGTTTGATGGTACAGTTTTTTGTAACTGTGATTTTATTTACATTAGCATTTGCGTTATTGCTATTTTGCATACATAGTTATGTGTTTCACATGTCACAAATATGAGGCAGTATATAGCCAAAGTTTCAAGGCAATATTTAGCCAAAGTTTCAAGGCAGTATTTAGCCAAAGGATGAACAAGGCAGTATTCAGTCAGATATATAAGGCAGTATTCAGCCAAGATAAGAGGCGGTATTCAGCCATACAAATAATGACGATAAGTCAAAGTATGGTATTAATCCAAGCTAGAGGCGGTTTGCCATGTGAGGATAATATCAAAGAATAAGGCGGTGTCTAGCCAAAGTATGGTATTATAATTCCATAATATTTAAATACCATGTTAAGTTGCCCATAAAGGTTTTGGGGCACTTTGATTAAGGTTCTTTAATCAAGTTTAGACTCGCATGGGAGTTTACTTTCATGCATTATCTCAGGCGATTCATGTATTGAGTAGACCTCTGTTGTGGCTGACAGAAGTTTATACATCATATGTTAAGGTGTATTATTCGTTGTTGCTCGCATTGAAAGCTTGATGGATGTTTCAAAGTTAGTGACGATTTAGTGTGTTGGATTCCGTGGCCACACTGGTTAACGATAGTTTTGTAATTAATATAGCCTAAGTGGGAGATTATTAGATTTATGTGGGCTTAATTAATTACCTAAACTAGTTAATTCAGTGGGAATCTGATTGACACGGTATAATCGGTTTGGTTTGGTTCGTCACATGGTATGAGATAGGTTTGGTAATCCTAATTCTATTGTGGGAAGGGTTTTAGGGTTACATCTGTATTCTATAGATACAAGATTAGAGTCCTCATAGCCACAGTTAATCAGTTCTCTGCACCCATTAGCAAGAGACGTCAGGATATCCTCTGGAGGCTGTAGAAGACTGTAGCCGAGGGATTTCGATCAAAGCTTGGAGCGTCAATGAACGTATGGGATTAATCTCTACACAAACAGGTATGTCTTTATGATTCATAGTTTATGGCTTCTCTATTGTATTTTATGGTAACTGTATGGATGGAGAATGTGTTTCATTGAAACCCTAAACCCATAATTTTCTAACAACTAACCCTAGAAATAGCCACAAAAGAAACTGCTTTACATCTAGAGGCCAAGCAAATAATATCCTCTCTAATAGGATCGATCTCGCTAAGGCAAGGGATGGCTGGATTACATAGCCAATGAATAACCTCGTCGCAATCAGATTCCATTAAGATTTTTGAAACCTTCTTCCAAGGCCAACTACAAGGCTGATCTAATTGCCAAGGCCTCACCCACAGTGGTTGATGAATAAAAGATGTTCTGAGAACCAGCCTTAAGAATGTTGCCTTTAGCATCTCTAAAAATAAAGCCAAGGCCACCCACTCCAGAATTTTCTAAGTAGGCTGCGTCAGTGTTAATCTTCACCATACAAACCGGCCGAGGGGGGGGGTCCATATCGTATCACTATTCTCCCTTAGATGTTATCAAACAGAAGAAAAGGTGATCTGGAGGCCTTAGTGAAATCTTCAAAGGCCAGCAAAGCTCTATGGATGACCTCAGATGGACCCCAAGTTTTGTTCTGAAAATATAAATCATTGCATGCTCTCCAAAGGAACCAGCAGATGAAAGAAGCAACGGACCAAACCCTCTTGGTTGAAATTTTGGAGGATTTGAAGAGAGGATCCCAGTTTTGAATCCATTGGTAAAGTTTGAGATCTGGTTTATCTGGGATTCTATGGGACAAAATAAAACCGAACCCGACTGCTCTTGCGAAAGGACAGTGAAGGAGAATATGCTCAATGGATTCTCTGTAATCACCACATCTTCTACACGATGCATCAATAGGGATATGTCGATGAAGGAATTCCTCACCCATTGCCAAGCCATTAGCATAGGCATGCCATATAAAAGATTTAATCGTTGGCATTGTATAACCATTCCATATTCTTTTCCACACTGTCTTCGGCGTACAACTCCAACTATTGATTTTAGAAGAGGAAAGCCTTCTTTGATCAAGTTCCTCCAAATAGTTTGAAATCATGAATTAGGCCGATTTCACCGAGAATCGGCCTATTTTATTTCCTACCCTCTTAAGCCTATCCTCCTATGGATAAATACTAAGAGGAATCTTAAATATAGCCTCCTTAATTTTAGCTAGGAATAGATTCTCAATAATCTCCACTTTCCAAACACGATTAATGGGGTCAATGAGATCCGAGACCCACTCTATTGTACACTCCGCTGGCTTAGAGAAATAAGGTTTGAAACCTTTAATGGAAGAAATCCATTGGATTCTTATTTTGTTATGGAGGCTAACTTGCCAAACTAGACCCATAAGAAGATATTTCCTTCCTTCAATAAGACTTCTCCAAACCCAACATGGTCGATTACCAACTGAAGCGTGTAAGAAATCTGTGTCTGGAAAATAAATGGATTTCATAAATTGGCTCCAAGCCAACATCGGTGAGGACAAAATTTTTCATGCCATTTTTGTAAGAAAGGCAAGGTTTTGAATTAGAGGATCACGAAGACCATGGCCTCCTTTCTCCTTCGACTTAGCCAAGAAATCCAGTGGATATTTTTATCTTTCCCCCCATTGTGCCAAAAGAAATCAACAACATATTTTCTGATTGAATTGTGATAAGAGTTAGGGAATCTAAAATTCACATAGATGTAAGAATGAAAAAAAAAAAAAAAAGATTGCTGAGAATGTGAGATTTAGCACGAGGATGATTAAGGAGAGAGAGAGAGAGAGAGAGAGAGAGAGATAAATTTATAGAGAAATTGAGTAGATCGGGATCGTGTCAAGTTCATTTTGAACTTGAGACGAGCCTTAGCATTCTAAAGTATCCATTGAATCAAACAATTAGTGTTGTAAACAAAGCTATGATATAGCAGTAATTATATATTGTATAAACTAGAACTATATGAAAGAGTAATAATTAATTATCTAATTAATTAACATGAAATTATGGTCAGATATGTATCAACAATATATATCTAAAACATACATAAAATGAATGTAACAATGCGTACCTTGTGAGGCAAAAAATCGAAGCTTTGAAGGAGGGTTGAGTCGTGTTGGTACACTATCCTTAAGACAGTATTTGTCCTCTATTAGTGCAGAAGGTCCCCTGCAAATCTGCCTTCAAGATAAAACAACTCATATATAGGATACCCACCCAGTGTGCACACACTGTCAGGTATATGCAGACCCGACGGCTAAGATCAACACCTTTGGAAGAAAGAACAAAGCTTAACCCTCCGATTAAACAGAATAGAGAGAGAGAGAGAGTTGGAGAGAAGAGAAGAGAAATCCCATTGATTTCGAGTGAGTTCGAAGCATGGGGTCGAACTCTATTTATAGGCCCCAGGTACCACTTGGAAGTGCCCACTAGATGGGGTGTGATCCTCCAGATCGTGTCAGATCATGGATCGTACGATCGACAGTCCAGATAGCATCCATTCAAGTGTGGAGATGCATCTCTACACACGTCCCTTCCAAAAAGTATCAGTATAGGGGTCGGTCAAAACCCGACCACACCCACACCCCCAATCAGCAGCCCTCGCACACGCCCCCGTCGTCATGGCGGTCCGGTGCGCATGCATGTGTGTGAGTGAGTCGACTCAAACTGAGCTCGGTTTTCTTGCTTGGGCTCAATAGGCAAACAACAACCCCTACAAATAAGGATCCCTCCTCTTTAACCTCTAAGCAATATGGGACTAATAAAGTCCTACACTACTCAAACCAACTCAAAACCGAAAATCAAAACTCCTATCCAAATCCAAAATCAAAACCAAAATTTTAGAGCTAAATAAAAAAAGACAAGTTTTGAATTTAAATTTCTTTTGAAATTTTATTTTGAAAAAGAGTTGGTTTTGAACTTTGACTTTTGCGCATGGATTTAATTTTGGATGTCATAGAAAATTCAAAATGTGCTCATCCCATCTTAAAGCGTGAAATATAACAAAAATTCTGCAATTGGAAATAGTGAATTACATGGAGTGCGGATTCTTTGATATCCATGGAGTGGTTATATCTACTACATAGAGTAAGGGAGCGAAGTGCTAAGGATAGAAATAGAACCAACTTTTCTTAACAGAATCTACTATGTGGTAGAGTGAGGGAGAGAGGAAATAATGTTAGAAATAGAAAATAATTAGGAAAGAGGTTTCCGTTTTCTTAATCAATTAAAAAGGAGAGACATTTGCAAAAAAAGAAATGGTTTCGGAGACTGTATGTTGGCCGGTTGTTAAGAACTTCTTGGTTATATGGAGCCAAAAGAGAATTTTCTTCCAAGTGGGTTCCCATTTCCTTTGATCACCGCCCTGCCTTCGTTATATGGTGTTTAGGTATTTAATAGCTGGCTATTAAATTGTTTAGGATGAACTTTGAGGTTGCAGTTGAACTGGACACCAAAATAACTGTTCACCTCTTAACTTTTGAGGTTGCGCTTGGTAACATGGTTTCTAGTAATTGGCATTGGATCGGTCGATCTGGTCCATTTGAATTAGTATCGGTTGAAACCGATATCGATCCAATATTACTTCCAAGTCTATTTCTCGTATTGGGCTTAAGATTGGATCGGCTGTTGGATCGGAACCTATATGATTTTTTTTAATGGTAGTTATCAGCGATTCAAGGTATTGATTGCCTTTTCACCATAAATAAAAGGGAAAATATCTACCACACCCCCTGTAGGTTATCGTAATCTCACCCATCCGTTATCGTTTGCAATAATATCCTTAAGACCCCCTACTTTTGAAAAGCTGTATCCATCAAACCCCCTCCTTTAAGATATGTCCGTCAATCGATGGCATGTCACCATTTTAATTTAATAAATGACAGGACTACCCTTCTCTTTTAATTTTATAGAATTTAAAACCTTTTTCTTTTTTTCTTCTTCTTCGTCGACAGATTCTCATGAGTTGGATATGGCTAGAACCCGATTGCGAGCCGGAGAAATCTCTTTTGATATCACTGCTTCTCTGGCTCGCAGTCGGTTTCTGGCCATATCCAACTCATGAGAATCTGTCGACGAAGAAGAAGAAAAAAAGAAAAAGGTTTTAAGTTCTATAAAATTAAAAGAGAAGGGTAGTTCTGTCATTTATTAAATTAAAATGGTGACATGTCATCGATTGAGGGACATATCTTAAAGGAGGGGGTCTGATGGATACAGCTTTTCAAAAGTAGGGGTCTTAGGGATATTATTGCAAACGATGGCGGGTGGGTGAGATTACGATAACCTACAGGGGGTGTGGTAGATATTTTCCCTAAATAAAAATAATAAATAAATAATAAATTAAAAAATTAAAAAAAAAAAAAAGGGTATTGATTGCCTCGTGTTGACCACTTACTATTAAAATAATTTTAAAAACTTCTTTTTATTTTTTTAATAAAAAACGATGTAGACAAATTTTTAGGCCAATCTTAAAAGGGCGAAATACTGGAATCCATTCTAGGCCAATATGGATGAAGATGTTTCAAATTATCTTAAGCTAAGAAGTTGTATTCAGTACAGTGATGTGGCCTGTTTTCGATTTATGGTTTCAGGATTTATATCATGATTTATGCCTGGCTATAATGTTTGATGATTATCAATAGAATTTTTCACCCAAAAAAAAAAAAGTTCTATTCAGTTTGTCACAAATTTTTTTTAGCGATTGTACTGAGGGCAATATTGAACTTCTGAGGTTTAGGGTTTCTTTTTATATAGAGTATAATCTCATAAGGAGAGGATCGAGCGTTGTAAATTCTTCTTTAGAATAGTGGAATTGGTGATTGATCGCTCTACCGAGGACATAGTAAATACACATTGTGGTAAACCACGTAAAATCGTTGTGTTGTATTCTCTTTCATATTTTTCTTTTGCTATTGTTCTTTTGTTTCGTTGTCAATTCCTAATACCATCTGGGTCTTCCTGACATTGAAAACTTGAACCATGCTAGGCAAATTATTGACAAATAAGTCACAATGCTAATGCCAAGAAATTTCAGCATTTGAGGTTATTCTCATACTGATCAAACGGCTCCAACTTGTGTTTGTTTTAGTCATGGATTTAGGAATCGTATAGGATCAGCTAGAATCGACTGATCCCACCCAAGGGCCATGTCTGCACAATTGGCAAGGATTAATTGTGGGAGTGTTAAGTCATTTTAAAGGGTTTTGGAATCGATCTCAAGATTCCGATTTGAATTGATCGATCCAAACCAGGATTGGGGACCGACAAACCCATTCCTAAGTCCATGCACACCAATCCGGATGGCAATGGTGGTTGGTCTATCCGGTTCCCAAGTCTGTGCACTTAAACCTTGGGTCAAGGCTAATCCATATTGGGATCATTTCTCATCACATTTGTTTGAGTCTATCTTTTTTTCTTTTCTTTTTTGGGTAAAATTTTTAATCTATCTAGATAGGGCAGTTATAGACTATACATAAATGTATGCATGTGCCTGGGCCGAAAGGTTAAAATCACACCAGCATGATATTATCTTTAGAGACTGTATTCCTTTGGCTGTTCTGTCCAGTATGAATCTTCCCCCATTTGGTCTTCTATGGTTCCGTGGACCATTTCTGCCTTCTATTATGGGGAGACATGGATTAGGACAAGACCTTGTTGGGCTCAATTGATGCTTCTGAGGCACTTAATGGTATGTATTTTTGGAATGTCTTTAATAGAAATGTATTCTTTGAATCCTAGCATAAAATGAGATTGGGTAAAAACTAAAGAGAGATATTTCTGGTTTTGGGTTCAAATGCAGAAACTAAAGATCGCATTTCATAATGGACTACGCTATCTAATGCATTTCATGATCCAAGAACGAGATTGTTTATCAAACACTATTTTTGTCATGTTAGAATGTATTCTTGATCTAAAATGCATTTCAAGAATACATACAAATAGCATGCTTATTTTCCACAAAAAGAATGAAAAAAAGCCTTTTTTATTTTCCCAATGAGGGTTGCACTTATCACCTCTCTCTCTCTCTCTCTCTCTCTCTCTCTCTCTACAATTCCTTTACCCATTGAGTCTATAATCCATTTTGCACCTTCATCTTTCAATTAAGGTTTTAAATCCAAGTATCGGATGGATACGGTACTATCAGCTATGTCCAAAACTGATCCAGATCAATGTACAAAACCAATTGAAAGTTGACAAGTGACCGTTATCGTATATAATAATATTAAAACAATGATTGAATCAAGATCAACAAGGTCCAAAACTGATACGAATCGACTCCAATACTCATACAAGCAACATGTTCTCAAAATGGCCAAGTTCTCTTTAGAATGCCCAATGATAAAAATACTTAATGTATACCATTTTTTATGTAAATTCTTTCTATATTTCAATTTTTTTTCGTGCGTATTTTTATTAAAACAAAGTGAAAAATCTTCTTTTACAATAAAATTTTGCTTTTCCTCGTTTTTAGACGGAAACAAATCTCTAATAAAGTAAGGAATGAAGAAACATGACAAAATCTTTTTCTTTCTTTTTTTTTTTTCCTTGAAGAGTGGCGTGAGCGTATTTCTTTCTATATTGGTAAGAGTTAGCGAATTGCTTATTAAGAACCTCGATGAACTGGCAAAGGAAAATAAGGAAAGAAAAGAAACTAACCAAACTGGAAAAGCTTCATAAGGAAAAGAAAAGAAACTAACCAAACTAGAAAAGCTTCATTACATTCTTCCTCTTCAACAAACTGTCCTGGAAACTGGCGGGTTTCTCCCTTCTTTGCATTTGTCTCTTCCTTGCTGGTTATGTCTCTAACAAAGTCCCCAAAAAGAACAAAAGGCAGTTCGGATTAGATAAGTGGTCTAATCTTTCTTTTCCTTGATTCCTAGGATTGAAGGTAAAAGGGGAAAAGAACTAGTCTTTAGCCCTCTAAATCTCTCTCTCTATGCTTTCCATTTCAGAGATACCATCTCCAATTTCTTTCTGCTCTAACTGGTTTAATCTCCTTAACGACAGATATGGCTTCTTGTTTTGGTGAATACGCCATTAAACTAGCTGATTCATCTTGTTCGACCTCGATGACCCGGACTTGTTGGCCCTCAAGCCTGATTCCTTCGACCCAAAATGCAGTGTCCTGTCTCTACAAAACGAAGCTCTCCACACAAAAGCAGCTTTTGATCACAGTCACATGGTACAAGAACCTCATGGGTCAAGGCCTCAGCATCAACGTCGGCGACGACCCATCATCATCTGCTCTCAGAGTCAACACAAATATTTTTAGGAAAAAGAAGGGCAATCGTACATTTGAAACCTGCAATTCTAAGATTGAAGCCTTCTGGGATCTCTCTACTGCTAAATATGAATTAGGGCCTGAACCTGCCAGTGGATTTTATGTGGTGGTTGTGGTTGATTCGGAGCTCGGCCTCCTCCTTGGAGACATGAGAGAAGAAGTTGTTGTCAACAAGTTCAAAAGCGGAATCCCAGCAGCCAAATTCTTGCTTGTTTGCCGAAGAGAACATTTTTCAGGAAATGCCCTCTATTCGACAACAAAAGCTCAATTCTGCGACACTGGAATGGCTCACGACATACTCATCAGATGTAGCGGGGAAGGTAAGGACTTGAAGTATCCGGTGTTGTCCGTTTCAATAGATAAGAAGAGAGTGATTTGCGTGAAGAGGCTACAGTGGAATTTCAGAGGAAATCAGACCATTTTCGTGGATGGATTGCTGGTCGATTTGATGTGGGATGTTCATGACTGGTTCTTCAATCCTGCATCTGGTTACGCTGTTTTCATGTTTAGGACAAGGAGTGGATTGAACAGTTGGTTGTGGTTGGAGGAGAATATGGTACAGAAGGAACATGAGAAACTTCAGTTCTCTTTGCTCATCTATGCCTGTCGGAACCCATAAACCAACTTTTGTCATTGCTAGTTTATTAATTTTTCTTTCCCTTTTTTTTTTCTCCATTTATTTGTTCTTGGATTCTTGTTACAACAGGAGGAGGGGATATAAAAATTTGTTAGAGAGACAAGCTGAGTTTGAATTGTAGATACAAGAACAGATTTATGGAGATTTTGTTAACCCCTTGTCTTCTCTCTCTCTTTCTCACACACACACACACAGTGTCACCACATAAACATTAATTAGGAATGCCTATTTCAATGGCGCTCTTAGTAGATGTGAATCAAGATGTTAAATAAAGGGAACCCACTCTCACAAAAATTAAAAGGTAAAATATCTGTCACACCCCCTATAATTTATCTTAATATCATCCACCCGCCATTGATTGCGATAATATCCCTAACACCCCCCTGAAGGCACCCAAACCTTGTTTAGATGTTAAAAAGACTTTTCCACCCCCAATACTTTTCAATTTCAATTTTATATTTTCTTTTTGAGATTTCCTTTTTTATTTTCTTCCATTTTCTTTTCGTGAACTCCTTGTTCATTATATTCTCTTTCTTTTCCGTCATCTGCAACCACTATGGTTTCAATGGAGGAGGAGGAGGAGATTTTGAGGTGATTATTGGAGACTCTGAGCTTTGTTGTTTAGAATATATAAAATAAAATAAAAAACAGAGTTGGAAAAAGACAGATCAATATGAAGGAAATGACAGAGATGGACGAAGAAGAAAATGAACACTGAAAGGAAGAAGAGTGTTGATATGAACCGGTGAAAGAAAAAGAGAACCGGCGATGTTGAAACAGAGTACCGATGAAAGAAAGAAACTGAAACACGACGAACTAAAATGCGAACAAACAAAAGAGAAGGAAAAATTTATTTCTGGGGATGGCTCTATTTCCGGAAAAAATTTACCGCAATTGAAATCCCTCTTCTTTTTTTTTTTTCTTTTCAGTGACTTATTCTTTCTTCTCTTCCTTCTGCAACTCCTGCAATGCCTCTTCCTTATTCCCATATTTCAGATCCAGTTTTCCTTATATAGTGTTTTAGTTTTGCCCATCCGTTTGTTTGAATCTCATCCATCCATGGCCTCCCCTCTGCCACGATCCCATCACTCTGCCCCATCTCTCACCTCAGCACCCACCCTGCAACTACATATGGAATTGGTGAACTAATCGCCTCCCTAACTTCCTCACCCTCTGATGTCTGTTCAACATAGCCATAGCTTTTCCCTGAGCTCAGTCCAGATATGGCAGTATGTTGATATTGATATTTCTGGACACTCCTACCATCTCGTTGAGAATTTTCGCCATTGTTGCTGTCTTGGGCTTTCTCTGAAACAATCCAAGAAGTTGAAGGAGGGGAAGAACATGAGAGACGCCAACAGAGTGGACTTGCCGATCTACTTTCTCATTCAACTGGAGAAGAATAGAAAGTCACCGGGAAAATGAACGTCGTCGATCCAATTTTAAGTTTATTTAAAATTAAAAGTGTAAAAAAAATAAAGATAACCATTCCGGGAGTTCTTCGTGAATTTGGTTTACTTTTTTTCTTTTTCTTTTAAAGGTAGTGCAGAGATTTAAATTCCCTCTTCTCTCCCCATCTCAACCCAACAAAGAGTTGAGACGCTACTCCCTGTCCATCTAGCACCCGCCGGACAGGAATCAAAGAAGTTCGGACAAAATATTTTTTCAACTTCAACTCGAAAATCCAAGAAATCTCTTAAGGAACCCCTTCTGAAAGCGCCCATTTGAATCTCCTAAAAATCGCAAGAGAAATCGCCCCCTTCCCATCTAAAACCCTTCTCCTCAAATCGATTGGTTCAAAAAATGAATCACAAAGACGATGATGGAGATGATGAATACACAAAGAAAGCCCTCTGTTTTAAAATCAATCACAAACCAACACAGAGACATTGGAGGTGAGAAATCCGACCTCTGTTTTAAAATCAATCACAAACCAACACAGAGACATTGGAGGTGAGAAATCCGATCATCTTCTCAGGTCAGGCTTCTGACAATGGCAAAACGGATAGCAAGGGTAGAGTGTGAAAACCCTAACTTTCGTGAAAATGAAGAAACTGAGAAGTTTTACTATCATGTTTTACTTTTCCATTTTTTTATTTCGTAATATGTAATAGTTAATAGAGTTATCTTATTATGATAGGAATAAAGAAAATAAATTTGTAAATTGGGAAAATTAAAAGAGAGGGGTAGTTCTGTCATTCATTAAATTAAAATGATGTCATGTCATCGATTGAGAGACATATCTTAAAGTAGGGAATCTCATAGATACAGTTTTTCAAAAGTAGGGGGTGTTAGGGATATTATCGTTAATGATGGCGGGTGAGTGATATTAAGATAACTTACAAGGGATGTGGCAAATATTTAAAAAGAAAAATAAATAAATAATAGATAAAAGTCAACAGGAGCAATCACCAACAAATGGACACAAACGAGGTTTAGGGGATCTAAAAAAGATGTCACTGATGTCCTATTTGATAAAACTTCTGCTTCTGGATTCTATGGATTCTGGTTCGCAGGGAGTCATTTTGGAATAGAAGCGCATTTGATAAGTTCGGTTGGATTCCAATTCCCACAGAGTGAATCGGATTCAGAATGACTCCAGAATCCAAAATTTTGGAATCATAAATACTTGCTCCAAGCTCTTGAATCAACTTTTGGGAAGAAAGAAAAGAGTCAACTCTTACATGACTCTCACATGACTAAAAAGAAGGCAGTGACATCTGCTGAGTGCCTACTTATCTTTCATTGAAACTCTTCCTCTTGTCTACTAATACTAGCAATCAACAGGGGTTTTAGAGATGGGCTGCCTCTTTCTCCGTAGTTTGCATGAGTAAATATCACAAGTAATCATGGCATGTTAAATAACAGACAAGTATGCAGCATAGGTAGGCAACAACATAAACACTTAAAAGAAATGGGTCCCGACTCCCTCACCTGAGAGTGAGTTTGCAAAAACAAAGCTTAAAAGATGCAAGCTTCTTCCCAAAAGTTTCCACACTGATTTCCCATTAATTCATTAATAAATAATTGTTAATTATTTATTATTATATTTTTCACAATTCCCAATATTCCCATTATAGAGTCCAAGGGTGGTAGTGAGTCCAAATGGTTAGGTTTTAGCTGAATGCTAAGTCATTCTGAATCAAATAGACTGAACCGGCTGCACATTTTCGGATGGTCAGGCTACCAGTTGGAGCATCCACTTTAGAGTTGTCTGTGATTTAGTGCCTTCAAGTGTTTTCCGACTGCACCTGACCAGCAGCATGGATGACCGCTCAATGTGTGAATGAGATCAAAACTCTCAGACGATTTCCAGCTACTCCTGACCGGTTGCATGGGCGACCGGTCAGAGCGACCACTCAAGCTCTAACTCATTTATCTAAGGGCTCAGATGTTATCCAACTGCTCAATACCGCTGTTCATGCGTTCACTTTGGGTGACCACTTAACTCCTGAATGGTCTGACAGTCGATTGTTAACCGGAAACTACACACCCCAGTTGCTCCAGCTGCCGGATTAGGCAACCACTCAATCCTGCAACTCATGATCTTGAGTGGGAACTTGAGGATGGAGCTAGGGATTGTTCTCCTAGACTTTCCTAAGGTTCATTCCTATGTTTGGGAAGTCATCCATAGCACTATTGAGACCAGCGTCTCAAACTAAAGGTGGGACATTCATAGTTGGTGTTCTTGGTTCCTTAAAAGAACAACCACCAGATCCATACTTGAACTCATCAATATTTGCATGCATTTGACAGCATTGGTTGTAAGTGAAAGAGTATAGAATTGCTATTTTCTCTCACACCATTTGTGTAGAGATAAGTATTGTATTTATACATGTTTATGTGTACAGGCAGTTACAAAGATTGAGAGTTATTCTTTCAATCAAACGTTTATGTGTACAGGCGGTTACAAAGATTGAGAGTAATTCTCTCTTCTTAAAATCTTACGTTACTCTTGAGTTTTTGAATTTTAATTTGAACTCTCTAGAGACGTGGGAGAGTCTGTTGGAGATATATTTCAATTTGAATTCTCTAAAGACATGGGAGAGATTGTTGTTGCTGGATATCCTTGGAGTCCTTGATCAGGTCCTAGATTCGTGCTCCTAATACACCCCCTTAAGTCTTGCTGTACTTCCGTTATAGTAAGCTTGTCACGAATGTGGCGAAATCTGGTCCCAGAGAGAGGCTTAGTCATTACATCCGCAGTTTGATCTTCGGTACAGACAAACCGTACATCGAGCATTTTCTTTAGAATTTGATCGCACATGAAAGAAATGATAATCAATTTCAACGTGTTGAAAAGCGGATCTACGACCACCCTATATAAATTGTTTGTGTATGTAACACTGGATTGGGTGCCAGATAGGTTGCACCAATGTTGTCACACCACAACATCAGCCTTGGAATTGGAGAGATTCTAATTTCTTGGAGGAGATGTATTATCCACATGAGTTCGAAAGTTGTATTGGCAATACCTTTGTACTCAACCTCAGTATTGGAACGAGCGACAGTGGGTTGTTTCTTGGAGCTCCAGAAAACCAAGTTCGGTCCAAAATAAATGCAATACCCACTGGTAGACTTCCGATCATCATGACATCCGGCTCAATCCGCATCTGTATAAACTATGAGCGTAATAGCCCCCATTGGTAGGATAGAGAGTCATAATGTAATGTGGCTTTGATGTACCGTAGTATGCGCTTAACCGCACTCCAATGATTAACTGTGGGATTGTGCATATACTGGCATACCTTGTTCACTGAGTAAATAAACCTGGTCGTGTCAGTGTTAAGTATTGAAGTGCACCGACTATACTTCGACACGCAGTTGGATCATGAAAGAGGTCCCCATCATCTTTCTTCATTTTGGAACCAGCAGGAGCCATGGGTGTAGAGCTCGGTTTGGCATTCAACATATTGGTTTTGTCAAGTAAGGACATAGCATATTTGGACTGGTTCAGATGCATGCCAGTTTGATCATATGTCACTGCCACGCCAAGAAAATACCAAGGTCCTAAGTTCTTGAGTGAAAATTCAGTACCAAGGTCACATATAAGCTGATTGATGGAGTCCAAATTAATGTCTGTAATGATCAGGTCATCAACATAGACAAGAACTAAGAGAAGTATGGTTGACCGGCTCAAAATAAACAATGAGGAGTCAGATTTGTAGCCAATGAACCCAAGTTGTTGGAGATGATGACTCAAGCGATGATGCGCGAGGAACCTGTTATAACCCATATAAGGCCTTCCATAGTAGACAAACATGATTAGGATGATGAAAATCAATGAACCCAGCCAGTTGAGACATGAACACCTTTTCAGTGAGATAACCATGCAAGAATGCATTTTTGACATCGAGTTGGCGAACTGGCCGTCGATGTGTGACGACCAAAAACAACACAATTTGAATAGTTTTCAATTTGACAATCGGACTAAAGGTCTCATCATAGTCAAACCCAAACCTTTGATTGAACCCTTTCGCCACCAATCTGGCTTTATACCTTTCCAGAGTACCATCTGCGCAGGTCTTTACCTTGTAGATCCATTTGCACCCAATTACATTCATTCAAGGATCATAAGGGACAAGTTCCCAAGTGTCATTCCTCATCAGTGTATTAAATTCATCAACCATGGCCTCTCTCCACTTGGCATGCGTTAAAGCTTGACTGTAATAGGTCGGTTCACTAGGGAGAACATCTGTGGAGTAACAGGTGCAAATTGGATGTAGGGCTGTGTAGAGAGCTTTACGTTTGAAGATATTATTTTTTTGATCTGGTGACCATGGGATGGGTTGGGGCGGTTACAGGTTGGGACTCAGGTGGGGTAACCAAAGGGGTCGAAGAGGAGGTTTGTGAAGGGGGTAAAGGCTGGTCAAAAGTTGATGGGGTGGGGTCTATGGAGATCGATATGGAAGAATGATTGGGAAATGATTTAGATAATTGTTCGGTGGGTTGGATGTGTACCTGCTTGGGAGAGCATCGAGCAGGTGAAGGTTCTGGTGGGGGGCTAGAGGTCGACAGTGGGATGGGTAAGGGTGGTAGAGTAATAAGAGGATGCGGGACAGGTGAGTGAATGAGTTGGGGGTTGCCGATGCAAAGGGATAGGCAGCTTCATTAAACACAACATGTCATGATGTATATATCTGACCTGTACTAGGATGGAGACATTTGTAGCCTTTATGTTGGCTAGAATAGCTAATGAAGACATAGGGTAATGATCTATCATCAAGTTTATTAGTCCTGTATGGTCTTAGCCATGGGAAACATTGGCAACCAAAAACCTTCAAAGTCGAATAGTCTGGTGCTTTTTTAAATAAACTCTGATATGGGGAGACATTGTTGAGAACTGGAGAGGGCATTCTGTTGATTAGAAATACTGCAATGTCAAACGCATGGTCCAGTATGTTTTTGGCATTTGAACTCTATTCATTAGTATAAAACCACATTCCACAACATGTCGGTGTTTCCGTTCCACACTCCAATTTTGTTCTTGAGTGTGTGGACAAGAAAACCTATGTAAAATACCTTGTTGTTGTAGGTAGATTTTGAACTTCAAAAACTCCCCCCCTCCATCCGACTATAGGCACTTTATCTTGGTATTGAAGAACTTTTCCACCTGCAACTAAAAAGAAACAAACACAGACAAGGCCTCTGATTTAACAATTTGTGGAAAGATCCACGTATATTGGCTAAAATCATCAACGAATGCTATGTAATACTTATACCCAAAAATAGAAGAGATCGGTGATGGACCCCATAAATTTGAATAGATTAATTCTAAAGGTTTCTTACACCTTGAATTTCAAGAAATAAAAGGAAGTCGATGAGACTTTCCTGTTGGACATGAATTACAAAAATCAAAACAAGTAGAGGACGACAGTGGTAATTTATTTTTGGAAAGAATCGAAGATACAACACGGCTGGAAGGATGGTCGAACCATTCATACCACACCATGATTGGAGCCTTTTCACCAAGATTGACTGAACAGAAAGAAGATGCAGTAACTAGTGGGGAGGTATTTGATGTTGCACTATGAAGTTGATATAGACCATTTTTACTAGGTCCGTGCAAGAGGAGCTTCCCCGAGTATAGATCCTTGACACAACAAAATGTTAGATGAAATTCAAATTTACAATGATAATCTTTTGTAAATTGAGAAACCGAAAGCAAATTTTTATTGATACTGGGAACATGAAAGAGATTGTGTGAAGTAAAATTATGAGAGGAAGTAGACAGAGTGGAAGAACTAGAGTGAGAGATCAATAAACCTATTCCATTGGCAATTTTAACTTGATCAGTGCCCTAATATAGTGTAGAAAGAGACAGATTCGAGAGATCAGACGTCAAGTGATGAGTAGCACTAGAATCGAGAAACCACAATTGATCAGATGAGTTGTTGGAAAAGTGAGCATACATAACATTCGGACCTTGATAAGGCTAAGTTAATTGTGTTTGTTGAGGCATGAAGGTTGGGTTGAACCTCTGATGGTAATATAGTGCAGAGTGGCCATGCTTTTTACAAACTTGACATAGAATCCAATTTCGGCCGTCATAGTGCTCTGTCGAAATTCTACCACGTCCCCTGCCACGACCTCGACCACGGCCACGGCATGTAAATGAGTGACATAAAGGGGAGATTTAGTGGCAGCATTTGTTGTCACACCCCAATTATGGACTGACCAGTGGTGTGATGAATCGTCATGAGAACCAACAGTTCAAACCAGGATCTCGTATAGGCCGTGTTCACCTGGTTAAACCAAATACATTCCATAATAATAATTAGAGTAAATAAATAAATAACGAAAGTCTTATTAATAACGAACTCAGAGTCTACATGATAAATAATTAAATAATCCAGTTATCTCCAAGTAACCAAAACATAATTAATACTTATTACAAATACCAAATACAAAAGTTAACCACTAAGTGTAAACATAGTTGAAACAATCGCTCGACAAGTCTTGCTCGTCCTCAACAACTTGTATATCAATAGCCACCACATGTCCATACGTTGGCGCATCGACATAATCTTCTACAGTAACACCTGCAACATCAGAAACTAAAAAGAATTATGCGCACGAGGGTCAGCTCTCCAACTTGAGCTCAGTGAGTAAACAAAACAATGCAACAAACATATGCATGCATTCAATTCATATCTTTGGTCTGATTTTAAGTTTGCAATGTACTATAGAAAGGATTGGCAATCACCGCACATCTATGCACGAGTATGTAAGCCCACCCAATGGATCAAACACCATTGTCGTCCACATCCACCCCACCATTGAATAGAGATAGAGCTAAAGTGTCTGAATCACATACCGCCAATACTTTCCCTGATGCCCTACCCATGCCAACACGTAAGCACCTACTGGCGAGGACTTGCAAACTGGGCTCGCAACTAACCAATCCTAATGTCATTTAATGTATCCAAGGCCTCACCCCAACATCCCTCAATACGCCCATAGAGATAGAGCTAAGGCTCCCCAACAGAGTCAAAGACCACATGGTCCTAGACCACCTCCTCTGATGCCCTACGACGTAATAGTTCCTCTAAGGTAATGGCGATACGACGATGTTAGCGGGCAAGACTTGAGTAGATATAGAGCTAGAGTCTGGTGACCAGGCTGAACCACAATGCCATGTCCTCCCCCTGATGCTCCACTCGCATCCAATACACTAACCACACACATAATCACATGTCTATTCCTAGCATTATCATCATCATGTTATAAATAGACAGAAATAAATATACATAAATAGAAATAGCAGTAATATTGGATGATATGTGAGATACACATTATAAGCATACAAGCATAAAATCATTCATTACATTGGACAAATAAAATAAAACAGTTTGTTATTATCCAATTAGTTTAGGTCTTGTTCCCTCACCTTTGATTGATGTTTGTTCATTTCCCAAGCTTTGGAAGTCACTTTGAATCTATTGGGAACCTAAACAATTAATGTATTTAAGTTAGAGATTAATTTTCTCAAGTTACAGTAGTCAAAAACCTTGTTTAGTCTCAAAATATACTTGTTCTTATCGTGTGGTCACAAGTGTGGTCGAACCTGTGGTCTTAGTATATGCGACCACACACTGTGTGGTCGACCCCTGTGGTCGCATATCATGCGACCACAGCATGCGACCACACGATTCTGGAAAACTTTTCGAATAGCTGTGGTCGACTCTCTGGTCACCCTGTGGTCGACCATAGCTACGACCATACGAAGTTTGGTTGATTTTTACTTCTCACACGAGTTCCTCCTCTTGGTTCTCAACGGGATTCACCCTAAGATTATTTTATAGTCTTTAATCACAGTTTATCTTTATCAATTATCCCTAACCTATTCTCTTATGGTTTTCCTTAGAAATTCTATAACCAAAATCGTTACATTAGATTTAACACATCAACTTGATGAAAAAGAACCTATCCTATCTGATCTAGCTTTACAAAGACAAGTTCATACCTTAAGCTTGTTGTAAAGAGATAGCTTTTCTGTAAAACATTTTCTCAAGCTTTCCTCTCCTTCTCTTCTTCTCCTTCTCTTCCTCTCTCTTTCTCTCTTAGGTTTAGAGTTTCAATTTGGGTTCTAAAAGAGTGAGAAAGGCTAAGGGACATCCTTTATATAGAGAAAAACCTCTATATAAAGTCTTACTTTAATTAGGAAAGAGATCCCTTAAGATTTGGAAAGTTTTCAAAACTCAGAATCGGTTTCAACATCATGCAGTCGCACGTGTGGTTGCAGAATCCGTTGACCACACATCCCAAATATGCAACCACACGTTGTGCGGTCTCATGTGTGTGGTCTCATGTGGTCGACAACACCCCTCAAAAATGCGACCACATGACCAAAATTTATTGGTTTTTAGTTTTTGACTGGTTGCTTTCACACAAACTTAAACAGTCAACCACACCAACTAAATTTGACTTGTTGCTTACCTTATCTTGTGGTTTCTTCATACAATTGGTTCACTTGAGCTGATTATGATGGGAAGACCGGTCACGACATGAGAACGTAAGGTTAAACCGGGTTCATGGCGTGCAGGTCTTACAACTCCACCACCCTTAAAAGAAATTTCGTCCTCAAAATTTACACGCACGGATTTACAACTCCCCCACCCTCAAAAGAAATTTCATCTTCGAAATTTAAACGTTTTTCGAGAGTCGAATAGGTGCGAATACTGCTTCCGCATTGCATCTTCTTCTTCTCATGTAATCTCCTTCCTGTCTTGGGTTCGCCAGGTTACCTTTACATAATAAATATCCCAGCTCCAGAGATGTTGTACCTTCCAACTAATAAGTTCAACTGGCACCACTTTGAGAGTTAAGTCTTCTACCAACTCTAGTGGATCCGTAGTCAATACATGTGATGGGTCTCCAACATACTCCTTTGGTAAAGACATGTGAAATATGTCATGCATACTAGACATGGACAGCGGTAACGCTAGTTGATATACAACTTTCCACGTCTTTTCAAAACTTTATGAGGTCCAAAACATATATAGGACATAACTTTCCCTTCTTACCACACAGTTTCAAACCACGCATAAGTGATATCTTCAAGAACACTTTGTCACTTACGGTGAACTCGTGGTCTTGGTATCTCTTTTGACAACCTTGAGCTGTCTTGGCCCTGTCTTTGATCTTGTCTGTCACTCGATATGTTTCTTTAATAGACTCAGGTCTTACAATTCCTCATTCTCCAACTTCATTCCAAAACAGAGGAGTTTGACATTTCCAACCATACAATGTTTCATAGGTAACATCTATATGGTAGCGTGGTAGCAAAATCAATCAGTGGTAACTTCTCAACTCAAGCTCCTTTAAAACAGTTTCATAGGCTCCGAGAATACCTCCTAGGATCTATATAGTCCGCTCCGATTGTCCGTCGGTTTGAGGGTGAAATGTGGTACTAAACTTCAACTTTGTTCACATCGCTTTCTGTAGTCCCTCCCAAAAGTTTGAGGTAAAACGTGAGCCTCTATCCGACATTATACTCTCAGGAAATATCATTCAATCTAGAAATATTATCCACAAATAGCTTAGCTAGCCGCTCCAAAGCACATCGAGGTCATATAGCAATGAAACGAGCCATCTTTATAAGGCGATCAACAATCACCCAACTGCGTCAACCGATCTGGGAGTTAGTGGTAAACCGGTGACATAGTCCATAGTAATGCGGTCCCATTTTCAGGCTGGTTTCGAGAGTGGTTGTAGTAAGCCTACTGGTTTTTGCCTTTCAGCCTTTACTTGCTGACAATTCAGACACTGAAACACGTACGCCACATATGTTATCATTCTTCTTTACCAGCACAATCTCTTTAAGTCATGATATATATTGGTACTCCATGATATCCTGAATATAGAGTACAACAGGCTCCTATCATTATCCTTTCATAATGTCAGAGTCTTCACCTTCAGGTATTCAGAATCTCCCTATGTATCTAATTGGCCATCTGTCTGAGGATGAAAGGTTATGCTAAATTTTAGTTTGGTTCCCATGGCTTTCTGTAATCCTTCCCAGAACTTGGATGTAAAGCGGGGATCTCTGTCAGATACTATACTCTCTGACACACCGTGAAGTCTGACTTTGTTATCCACATATAGCTTGGCCAACCTGTCCATGGTGTACTAAGGTCTGACAACGATGAAACGGGCTGTCTTGGTAAGTCAGTCTACTATTACCCACACTGCATCCACTGACCTTGGTGTCAAGGGTAGGCCAGTGACAAAATCCATCGTGATACAGTCTCATTTTCATGTTGGCTCAGGTAGTGGTTGTAGTAACCCAACTGGTCTTTGTCTTTCCACTTTTACTTGCTGGCAGTTCAGACATTGGAATACGAACCGATCCACATCCGCTTTCATACCCCTCCACCAATAAAATCTATTCAAATCATGGTACATCTTAGTGCTTCCTGGATGTACCAAATATGGGGTATAATGAGCTTCTGTCATAATTATGTCTCTAATGTTTGAGTTCTCACTCTCAGGCATACATAATCGTCCGCGATACCTGAGTACCTTGTTTGCATCCAAGGTGAAGTCAGGGTTGCTTTTACCCTTTTCTAGGTCTTCTTGCACAGTCCTGAGGTGTGGATCCTGCAGGATTGCTGCTTTCACCTCATCTATCAAATTTTGTGAGATCTTCAAGGCTGCAAACATCAATGTGAACTTGTGAATCAAGCCATGCTCTAGTGGATCTTCTATTGACTCTAGTAAATGCTGCTCTTCATTCTCTATTGAGCCAGAGACTGTAGCACACAGTGCAGCGTTTGTACTGGGTCCTGCCTTAAGTTTCAATGCCCACTTTCTGCTTAAGGCATTAGCCACAACGTTTGCTTTACCCGGATAGTACTGGATATCGCAATCATAGTCTTTTAACAATTTCAGCCATCTCCTCTGCCTCATATTCATGTCATTCTGAGTGAAAAGGTAAGTCAGACTCTTGTGGTCTGACTTGATCTGAAACTTTTCACCATACAAGTAATGCCTCCAAGTCCTGATTGCATGAATTACCGCTGCTAATTCCATATCATGTGTAGGATAGTTCTTTTCATGCTCCTTCAACTGTCTTAACGTGTAGGAGATCACATGTTCTCCTTGTATCAAAACACATCCTAGTCCCAAACCCGATGTATCAGTATATAGAGTGACGGCAAGCCTAGTGCTGGGATGGTTAAGATAGGTGCTGAGACTAGTCTTGACTTCAGAGTCGCAAAGCACTTCTCATACTCGTCTGTCCATATGAACTTCTCTCCCTTCTTGGTTAGCCTGGTGAATGGAACGACGATCCTTGAGTAGTCTTCAACAAATCTTCTATAGTAACCAGCCAATCCAAGGAAGCTATGAATCTCAGCAACTAACTTTGGTGCTTCCCTATCCTACTATAGCTGTAATCTTGCTTGGATCTACCTTGATACCGTCTGCAGATACTACGAGACCCAAGAAAGCCACTTCCTTCAGCCAAAATTCACACCTCTTGAACTTGGAGTAAAGTTTCTCCCTTCTCAGGCGTTGTAGGGCTGCTCTCAAGTGTGACGCATGCATTTCCCTATCCTTTAAGTAGACCAATATGTCATCAATGAATACGATGACCGAAGTGTCCAACATGTCATGAAACACTTGGTTCATCAGTTCCATGAATGACGCTGGGGCATTGATCAATCGGAACGACATTACAAGGAACTCATAATGCTCATACCTTGTCCTGAAGGCAGTCTTCAGAATATCTCCTACCTTGATCTTCAGTTGGTGATACCCATATCTAAGATCAATCTTTGAGAAAACTTTTACACCTTGCAACTGGTCGAATAGATCATCGATCCTAGGCAAAGGGTATCTGTTCTTGATGGTTAACTTGTTCAACTCTCGGTAGCCGATACATAGTTGTACGCTACCATCCTTCTTCTTTGCAAACAACACAGGCGCTCCCCACGGCGATATGTTTGGTCGTATGAAACCCTTATCTAGTAGTTCATGTAACTGGGTCTTCAACTCTTTTAGTTTTGTAGGGGTCATCCTATAGGGTGCTTTAGACTGGCGTCGATCCTGGCATAAGGTCTATCACGAACTCTGTAGCCCTATCTAGAGGTAGTCCGGGTAGATCTTTTGGAAATACGTCGGGGAACTCTCGTACCACATCTAGATCTTCCATCTTTGGCACATCTGCCTCGATATCGACCACAGACACTAGGTATCCAACTCCTCCTTTCTCTAAGCATCTCTTAGCTTTGAGAGTAGAGAGGATAAGCTTCCGCTTCCTAGGTAACTTAGTCCCTATAAAGCTAAACTCCTTCCCACTATCATCCTTAAAAGCGAGCTTCTTTTCGGCACATAATAAACTAGCCGAATGCTGGCCTAACCAATCCATCCTCAAGATGACATCAAAGTCTGCTATCTCTCGAGTGAACCAAATTTGCTTCTAGGTTCTGCCCATCAATAATAACTGGGCACGGCCCATAGCATTCATTTAAAACCACTTCTAATCCCAATGGGCGGCGGACCATCAAGCTCGGAGTTAAGGGCTTGACAGGTAACTCCAACTTCCTCCCAAAGGAGATAGAAACAAAAGAGTGGGTAGCCCCAGAGTCAAAGAGGACTCTAGTGGATACCCCAGCTATATCTACAGTTCCTGGAATTTAATTATCCCTTAGTCTACATGCTCATACATGGTAATGCAGTAAAAAAAAATAATAAGGGATGAATTCGTACCAGTAACCACATCAGGTGATGCAGCTGCTTCCTCAGTGGTGACTGCAAATACCTTCCCTTGTTGCAGCGACTGCTTATTAGGTAAAGTGCAAGTCTTCCCATAATGGCCCATTTGTTGGCAATTAAAACATTTGACGTTAGTGTTCTGACTAGCTACCTACGGTGGTGGTGCAGTAATGTTTCTTGTTGGCACTGCAGCAGTCTGAGCCCTGCAGGGGCGGAAGGGTCTAGTGTTTCCTCCACCCGAAGTCTCCGTAGCAGGCCTCTTCAGTCCCCTGTTTTGAGCAAAGAAGCTATCCCTTTGGCTTAATTCGATCACTCTAGCGATCTGCACAGCTTCATTATACACCTTCTTCTCCAAAACCAGAACATGCACCCGAATACTTCCTCGCAGTCCCATAGTGAACCTACGGGTCTTTGTTTCCTCCTCTTGCATACTAGCTGGGGCAAAGAAGAAGAACTCTTCGTACCTCTGCTGGCACGCATCTACAATCATTTGGGATTGTTGCAGGTTGAGGAATTCCTTCTCCATCTGATCCCGAAAACTCTTTGGGAAGTACTTATCGAAGAAGGCCCCTTTGAAAATCTCCCAAGCGATTTGGATGTGTTTTGTCTCCAAGTATGGCCGGGTAGAATTCCACCAAGCATTAGCATCTTCCTTGAGCATGTGTGTAGCCAATAACACCTTCTCGTCCTTTGTACAAGTCATCAAAACAGAAGTTCTTCTCCATCTCAACAATCCTTTGTGCTGGCCATAGCAGTTTCCCTAGCTTCCCTGTAAAGGTAGGGGGTTTCAGTTTCAAAAACCTATCCACTGCTTGGCTTAGGACATTCTGCCCATGTGCATTCGTTCGATACCATGGTGGCTAATATGTATACCCCCCTTGATAGGCAGATGTTGTCGGAATCTACTGTGGTAGTTGTGGATTATGTTCTTGGCCCATCGGCCCAGTACTACCATCCACTGGTAGTGCGGTGTTAATTCCCCCAGACTCAGGCGTACCTTCTGTAGGGATGTATCCCGCTGGCCTAAACATCTTCAACATCTCATTCAAGAACGCCTTCTACTGAGTTTCCATCTGGTAGACCAGATTTGTTACAATAGTCTCAGAGTTTGTGTGAGGAGGGCCTAGCAAATTTTTTTGGTACCCTGTGACTCTGCCTTCCCCACCATTCCTCATCGATGTCCTGTCCCCATCATCTCTCACTAGGTTTCCTTCATTCGGGTTCAGTTTTTTTTCACCAACATTTCATGTTTCCACATTTTCCTCGGTTTAACGCACCCTTGAGTGGTGACGCTTCCGTGAACCTCTATGACCATTCCCACCTGCCATCTCAGATCAATTTTTCCCTGATTGGATCTGCGAAAAGACATAACACATGAGACACGTTCGATAAATTATATCATAGTAGTGTTAGTCTTAGCAAGTACAAGGCGGAACTCTAACGAAAACCAATCAAATCAAAATTTAACCTTTTTTTTTCTTGTCGGACATACCGGTCGCGGCACTGCAGAGTGTGGTGCGACCAGTATAGTCAGGAGGACAAAATCCATCCTCTAAATGGGAGGGATCGGTCGCATACCCCAAGGGGTACCTCGACCGGTATAGCCCAAAACCATCGACCGATATACCCTAAAACCCCTTTAAAATCAGGATTTTGAGTCATTTTGACTCAAATCCATTTCCTTTCTCTCCGGTGGCTATTCCCCTCTAGCTTGGTGAGTCTCTACAGTCCAACCGGTGCTTGTAGGAGCGATTCTTCTCACTCCAGAGCACTCAACAACATCTCCAAGTAGGTTTCTTCCTCTTCTCATAAATTTTGATATCGTTACTTCATGGTTTCTCGCCCAAAACCTATGTTTTTCAAGATTTAAGAGATTTTAACCGTAGGAACTCTTTTCCTTTAGCTTAGAAATGGTTTTGGGACCTCTATGGACAAAAGTCCCCAACTTATTTGAGGTTCCACTGTATGATTTGCTCAAAATCGAAATTTTTGATGGTTTTGACCTAGGTTTTGGCCAAAATCGAAACTTTCTGGATAGTGTTGAAATTCTTACTTATTTGCCAATTATTTGGTCTCTACTTGTTGCCATATGATTATATAAGTCCTCCTACCCAAATTTTGGGTGAGTTCGAGGCCTTTGCTTGAAATACAATCGTTATGCTGCTGAAATTTCAAAAAATCTCGACTAATTCCAAGTTATTTTGTTTTATTTTGTAGTTAGACGATGCCTAGGCGTCGTAGTACTGGTAAGCACGCATATGCTCCAGGCATGAATCGACCACACCTGCCTGTCCCGCAGTATGGTGCATGGTGGTTTCGTTCAGCGGCGGCAACAACCCGTTTCCTATGGTTTAAGGAGAAAAACATCGAGTCTGGATGCCACGTGAATCTAGAACAACTCCAATGGTTCGATGTTGAAGTTGTCTTTGATGCACTTGAGTGGTTGCCAATGATCACCTATATAGTGACTACCCAACCCAATCTAGTGAAGCACTTCTATGCCAACCTGGAGGTTGAGGGAGATCTTAATGACTTGGAGCACTACAGGGACATTCGCATTACTAGCTTTGTCAAAGGTGTCCCCATATCATTCGACACCCATCAGCTTACTGATTTTTTGGGGATTTCCAATGATGGTGACTTGGTTTACTGCGCTCCAAAGGTGAAGGGCTACCTTACCAAGGACCTACGCCAAGAGGTTGCAGAGCAGATCCTCAACCCAGGGGCACCCATGAAAGCTGCAAGCTTACGGTCGCTTCCTCGCGTCTATTGCTGCATTACTCAACATAATATAGTTCCTCAAAGCAGTCACTATAGCGAGTTGTCTCAGCTTACATAGTACCTCACTTATTGTGTCTGCACTAGAGAGTGTGTCTGCTTACCCTATATCATTATCAGGACTATGCTTCAGGCTACCACGCCCAACCTAATAGGCAACCTCCCTTATGGTCGGCTTATTACTACTCTCTTGCAATGCCTTCACGTAGACATGAGAGATGAAATTACGGTCGATGATACCATGTCATCAATCATTGACTGGGATGCCATCGTCAGGATAAAGGTGGACACCTTGTAGATTAGTGATGAGGAGCTAGAAGCTCGTCCTCGTCCACCTAAAAGTGTAGCAGCAGCAGCCAATGCAGCTCATGCCAAAGAGGAAGGGGATGATGATGACAAAAACATGAAGGATGATCCCATTCCTGCACCCTAGCCCATACCAGTAGCAGGACATTCTCAGCCTCCTCCCGATACCGTGATGGGTATGTTCATAGAGATTCAAGATGCCTAGCGTGAGATGAGTCGTGACCTGGGGTGCCTTACCCGTAGCCTAAGGGTCACAGAGGAGCAGGTACACTGGCTCAGAGTCGCATATGAGCATGACTATGGAATTCCCGACCCTATTCCTCCGATGCCCACAACCCTATGATGGATCACCTTATTTTCTCTGTTAATAGTACATTTCTCTTTTGATAACAAGATAACTGTCCGGTTTGTGGACTGTACCCTGTGGTACCATTAGTTTTTCGCTTATTGAATGTTGACCCTTTATGGTCTTTCTGACTTGATAACATGATTCTCTACCTAGAACATGTTGTTTATAAATTCCTCTTTTAGTATAGTATATTATGCTCTTAATTAATTGGTCTCATGCATCAAACAGATGCTTATGATGTGTTTTTATTAAAGATTTTAATTTTTCCTATCTCAGTTCATTGACTCTGTTAGGTGCATGTATGGTCTGTCGGACAAAGCCTCAGAGCTCTGATACTAAGTTGTCACACCCCAATTCTGGCTGAACCAAAAGTATGAGTGAACAGCCACTAAACGAACGGTTCACATCAAGATCTTGATAAGACCGTGTCCACTTATACAAATCATTGCACATAACTATAATCAGAATATAATAAACATAGCGAAAGTCTTTAATTCAGTGAACTGAGTTCTACATTGTAAATATAGTAACCAATTATTCTCCACACCAAAACATAAATAAATAACTATTACATTGTTTATAAAATCCAACTGGAACAAAATAACTAAATCAAAACATCCTAGAGGTACACGCAGTAAGGGCACTCGCATGATACGTCAAGCTCGTCCTCCCCTGCTTGCACTTCCAAGGCAGCAACACCTCCATACACTGGAGCATCCACGTAGTCCTCCACAGTCTAACCTACATCAACATCTAAAAACGTGTATACAAGGGTGAGCTCAGAACTAAGCTCAATAAAAAATTAGACAATGCAACAAGCAATATGCATGAGTAACATTCACATTTGGGTCTAGTATACTTGCACAGTGCTATGGTAAGATTTGGCGACCATCGCACATCCATGGACGAGAGTGTGAGCACGCCCAACGGATCACACACCGTTGTCGTCCCACATCACTCACTCTGGTATAAAGATAGAGCTAGAGTCTGGTGGGCAGGCTGCGTCTCCATCCCACCTCCTCCCCCTGATACCCTCTACCGTACCAATACCTACACCCTATTAGCGAGGACTTGCAAGTGGGATCGTTACTAACCAATCCTATATGCCATCATAGTAGGCCATATCCCAACACAGCTCCCTACGGCATAAAGATAGGGCTCGAGTCTGGTAGCCAGCCCAGAGACCACAATGCCATGTCCTCCCCCTGATACCCTACCCACACCAAGCATGCTAAGATAGTAGCAATACGAAAAGGTGTCAATGTGGGGAATGATCCAAGACCCCAGGCCATTCCCATTTCACACACCAACGAAAACAACCACATGCCTAACACACAATCCTAGCATAGCGAGTATGTATGAACAATATAATAACTGAAAGTAAAGATGACATGTGATTATGTACAAGCAACACTCCATATATCAGAGTAATTTATTAACAACGGTTTACTGTTATTAATTAATTAGGGTTTGGGTCCAATTCCCCTACCTGACGTTTGATTGCTAGCTTGCTCCGCGTCACAAAGTTCAATCTCGCTATCACAAGGTCCTACACGATGTTAGGGTTTAGTTAAAATTAGTTCCTTAGGGTTTACGTTGGTTGGAAACCAATTGGGTAAAAAACCAACCCATTCTGGACATACCGGTAGCAGGTACCGATCGTGGCACTACGGGGATGGTGCGACCGGTATGGTCGACCGGTCCCCCCTTGGTCGGTTCCCGAGAGATACAGGTCACATGTGGTGTGACCGATATGGTCGACCGGTGTGCTCTCGTGAGACCACCAACTTGGTGCTTTGTCTCTGTCTGTTTTCCAACTTCGTCTTCAAGGGTTAACTATGCATTCTAGGCCTGAGCAATATTTTAGGATTTGTTTTATCTTCCATTCAAGTCCTACATTCTAAGAAACCTTAGTTTAGAATTCAAATCTAGGGTTTATCAACCGAATTAAGGTTTAATGGCAATTTAGGGTTTTAGATCAATACCTAGCCTTGCATGGTATTGATCAATCATCAACAACACTTAACCTGGAGAAAAGTACAGGTACTTACCGTTGGTTCGCAAACTATGGTGTTCTTTGTCCAACAGAATCTCCTCTTCTACCTTCCTCGCCTCCATTCTCCTCTTTAGATCTCCTTCTCCTCTCTAGGGTTTGTAAGAATCAATCAAAGAGGTTTAAGGAGGTTTAGAAGTCCTTATATAGACTAAATTGACTAAATTAGGTTTTAGGAAGTTTCCCTACGTTAGGAAAGTCCATAAGGTTGAGATTTGGTAAGCGAGACCCACAGATATTCTTTTTCGGATCTGACTAGTCTGCAAGCGCAGACATATCGGTCGACCGGTATAAAAAATTATCATCAATTTTGGTCCTATTTCATACCTGATTGTCATCCACTCGTCCGTCTAGTTCGGTTATGATTGGAAGACCTATTATGACATGAAATAGAGGCTTAAATCAGGTTTACGGAGTGTGGGTCTTACACTATACTACACTGCACATAAGGATCCTAGATGAGTCTCTAATTTTCACTAGGCTAATGGCACAACACTAATGAATTAACAGTTTTACAAATAAGTGTAAGATCCATACGTGTAAATTTTGTCATCGAAATTTCTTTTAAGGGTAGTGGAGTTGTAAGACCTACACGCCACGAACCCGGTCTAACCTTACGTTCTCATGTCGTGACCGGTCTTCCCATCGAGTCGGCTCAAATGAACTAACCGTATGAAGAAACCACAAAGCCAGGTGAACAAAACAATCAAACCAGTCAAATTTAGTTTATGTGGTCAATTGTTGTGGTTTGTATGGTCGAGACCTATGGGTCGACCAGTCAATCTTTGGTCGACTATTTTGGATTGTGTAATCGATGGATTTTGAGACTAGTGAGTCGACCGGTCAAGCCCAAAGTCGACTCCGTGTTTAGGAAACTTTCCTAATTTGGAGAGGTCTCACTCCTAATTGAGAAAAGACTCTATATAGAGGTTTTCTCTCTATATAGAGGATGTCCCTTTACTCTATTTTACTCTTTTGCTTATTCTCAAACCCTATAACTAAGAGAAAGAGAGGAGAAGAAGGAAAAGGAGGCTTGGAGAGAAAGAAAGCTCCAAGGAAGGAGAAGGGAAGTTGCAGACAAAGGAATTTTCGTATGAACTGTAACCGACCACGGTGAGGATCAACAATAAGTACCTTGATTATGTAAAAGGATAGGTTATAATAGATTATGAATTTGAGACCATGATGCAAGGGAAGTCAGATCTAAACCTATGTCAGATTAGATCTAATATTTATGATGATTCTAATATAAATTCATTACAAGGATTAGGGTTTAAATGGAATGATTTAAACAATGATTAAAGGCCATAGAATGATCTTAGGCTGAGTCCCAATGTCGAGCCGAAGGACCATATCGAAGTTGAGTCTGAAACATAACTTGAAGGTTGTGTGGTCGCATCATTGGTCTACCATAGAGCGACCAGTGAGTCAACCACAAACATTCAAGAAGTGTCCCAGGGTTGTGTGGTTACATCAGTGGTTGCATGATGCACAACCACATATTCGACCACACAATGACCGGATGACATATATCAGAGAACACTGAGTCGACCAGCCAATGACTAGAAGCATATTTTGGAGACCAGACAAGGTTTTCGACTACTGTAACTTGATGAAATCAAACCCTAATCTAAATTCATTAATGGTTTAGGTTTCCAAGTAAACCAAGATAATTTTCAAGGCTTGGAAGAGGCATAAACATCATTTACAAGTGAGGAAACAAGACCTAAACTAATTGGATAATAATAAGCTATATTTCTTTCTATTTTCTGCAATTTGATCTAGTGTCATGCTTGTATGATTGTTTATGCATCTCACATGTCATCCAATACTTGTTATATAACTGCCCATGCATGTTTTACTATTTTTTCTATTTAATATGATGATGATGACGTAAGAACCGTATTTTGAAAACCCGGTCTAACCCATGGTTCTATATGATGACAGGTCTCCCAATCATAACCGGACAGGAAGGCGAAGTCGGGTGACGAACCACTCAATTTTTCAGGTATGAGAACCTGTAAAAATGTATAAATCTCATACCGGTCTCACTATAACGGTTGCAGTCAGTGCAACCGGTATGTGCCACCGGTATGGGTATACCGGTCTGACTATACCGGTCTGAGTCACTCCGACCGGTATGTCTAGATTCGGCTGGAGACGGACTCCAGTGGGTCCCTCACTCTGAATTGAAACTTGGAGAGTTTCCAATTGCGGAAAACCTTCCTAAGAATGGTCTCCCACTATTAATAGAGACCTTAGAACTCCTTCTGATCCTTCTCAAAACCCTAGCCGTTTGGAGAGCTGAGAAGGAGCAAAGAGGAGGAGGCCGCCCAGGAAGGAGGTTTCCGTTGGAGGAGCACGCCGCCAACCGAAAAACACTGCAGGTAGGTGCTCTATCCTCTTAGTAATATTAGGATGTCGGATCGGAGCCGCGAAGCGGCGCAGCGATCCAAAAAGCCTAGAATTTCCATTGGTTTTCTCATTCGGATCTAATCTAGGTTTGATACGACATTCTAGTCGAAATCAAAAGACCAATAGAGTATTTGAATCTTAGAATGGGTTAGGAGAAACCCTAGAAATCGAGCCAATGACCAAAGGGAAAGGGAGATCCGAGATCGGGTTCTCGGATCCAATCCGCGGAACATACCGGTTGGACGTAAGGTCTGACGGAATGGGCCTTCGGTATATACTGGAGGCACATACCGGTCTCACATATGTGCAACCGGTATATACCGCAACCGGTATACATACCGGTGGCACATACCGGTCACACTATACTGAGACCGGTACCTGCGACCGGTATGCTTCCCGAGCCTGGTTTGCTTGGCCAAACCTGGTTCTGACCTCTGTAGCCTTAATAAATGGATTCTAACATTTGAATATGATTATGTAGGACCTGTAGACAACGTGAGTGAACCCTGTGACACAGAGCGGGATTGTTATCACGCGTCAGGTAAGGGACAAGACCCCAAACCCTAATTAATTAAAGAACAGTAAACCTTTGTGAATAAGTTTATGTTTACAATGATTGCTTAATGTCTGTGCATTTTACATGCCATGTAGTTACTTCTTTTGTTACTACTATCTGTTCATGCATTTCATATGCTAGGATTGTTGGATGTTAGGCATGTGTATGTTTTAGTTAGTGTGTGGAATGTGAAGGGGGTGTGCCCTGGATATATCCACAGCTAACACTTTTCTTGTATCGCCTTCTACCTTAGCAAACTCAGTGCGAATAGGGTATCAGGGGGAGGACGTGGGATTGTGGTTCTTCCTGCCCACCAGACTCGAGTCATATCCCTATGTCGTAGGGAGTTGTGCTGGGGTAGGGTCATATAGCCTTTTACTTTAGCAAACTTGGTGCGAACAGGGTATCAGGGGGAGGACGTGGGATTGAGGTTCTTCCTGCCCGCCAGACTCGAGCCCTATCTCTATGTCGCAGGGAGCCGTTCTGGGGTAGGGCCATTGATACTGTATTGCCATTTAGGACTGGTTAGAAACGGAACCCACTTGCAAGCCCTTGCCAGTAGGGGTTTAGGTACTGGTACGGTGTGGGGTATCAGGGAGAGGACGTGGGATTGTGGTTCTTCCTGCCCGCCAGACTCGAGTCCTATCTCCATACCAGAGTGAGTGATGTGGGGCAACAGCAGTAGTGTGGTAGGTGCCTGACTGTTGGGTGTGCTCACACTCTCGTGCATGGAGGTGCGGTGGCCGCCAAACCTTACCATAGCATAATTGCAAGTTATACCTGACCCAAATTGTAATGTTAACTCATGCATTTGTATGTTGCATTGGTCTTGTACTTTACTGAGCTAAGTTGTGAGCTCATCCGAATATATATATATTCTTTTTTCAGATTTGGATGCAGGGTACACAGTTGATGACTTCGTGACTGCCCTAGCATACGGTACAGTTGTTGCCATTGATACCCAGGCAATGGAGGACGAGCATGACGCATCATGCGAGTGCTCCTTTTGTGTCTTCTCTCAGTGATTGATTTATTTTCTGTTAAAGCATTGTAATAATTATTATTTAAATTTTGTAGATGATGGAATAAGTTGAATAATTATTTTAAATTACCACATAGATCTCAGTTCATTTATTTTATTCCACTGCTATGTATTAATCTCTGATTAAGTTAGATTGCTTGGAATGATTGGTTGACACGATTATTGAGATCCTGGTGTGAGCCGTGGTTTAGAGCCGGTTCACTCACACTTCTGGTTCAGCCGAAATTGGGGTGTGACAGATGATATTAGGAATAGGCATGTGCTTATGTTTGTGATTGATACGCTGGATTGGGTGGAGTATCAGGGGGAGGACGCGGTACTGTGGTTCAACCTGACCGCCAGACTCGAGCCCTATTTCTATTCCTTTCTTCTCATTGGCATCGTCTTATCGCTATTACCTTAGCAAAACTAATACATCGTAAGGTATCAAGGGGAGGATGCAATATTGTGGTTCAACCTGACCGCTAGACTCTAGCTCTATCTTTACGAATGTATTGAGGAATACTAGGGTAAGGCCTTGGATACATCTGGATGACATCTAAGATTGCTTAGTCACAAACCCAGTTTGCAAGCCCTCACCAATAAGGGCATACAAACTAGTATGGGTAGGGTATCAGGGGGGCTCTGGCTGTGTGTGATCCAAGAACTCTATTCTATCTCTATTTCGTAGTGGGTGATGTAGGGCAACAGCGGTGTGTGATCTGTTGAGTATGCTCACATTCTCGTGTATGGAGGTGTGGTTGCAAACTATCATTACCATAGTACATTTGCAAACTTATACCAGATCCAAAGATATGAATTTGACTGCATACATATGTTTGTTGCATTGTTTTGTTCACTCACTGAGCGAATGGTAGAGAACTGACCTTCGCACACACCATTCTTTTTAGTTTATGATGTTGCAAGTGTTACCGTTGAAGATTTTATCAGTACGCCAATGTATGGACATGTGACGGCTATGGACATGCAAGCTATGAAGGACGAGCATGACTCCTCATGCGAGTGTTTCCACCGTTGTTACGCATAGTGTCTTTATTTTCGTAATTGACTTATGGGATTTGTAATAGTTTATTATATTTATGTTTTGATTTCTTGAAATAATTGGTTAAATATTTATCTACAACATTAGACACTCAGTTCATTAATAAAGACTTCCGCTATTTATTTTATTATCTCTGATTGTGATATGGAATGTGTTTGGTTTGGATTGTTGACACAGTCTTACAAGATCCTGGCGTGAACCGTTAGTTTTTATGATGATTCATTCATACTTCTGGTTTGTCCAGAATTGGGGTGTGACAGTAAGCTTACACAATGAAATGTATAAACGAAATAAAAGAATAAAAGAATTGAAAGAATGGTGATGAACACATTTTATGTGTGAATTTACGGTATAAAATATGCATCTCTTATTTTATTTATGATGCTTCCTGGGTATTTAATATTGTTTTTATGTTTGTAGGGTGTAGGTGAAAGAATGGAGAAATCTGAGCTTGAAAAGATCATTTTATGCATTTTTGGTGATCCTATCCAGTTAACTCACCCAGTCAACTCAGCAGCTGAGTATAGGATGAATTTTATAAGGAGAACCACGAATTTTGTGTATAAGATCAGCCTTGCACCAAGTCAAAGAGTAACCCAATCTCATGTGAAAGATTTCATTCTCTTGAGAAAATATTTCATACTTATTTGGAACCAAATTTACGAGATTAGCATGGCATGGAAGAATGGAAAGCTCCAATCGATTATGGAAGTTTGCAAGAAGACATAATAATGTCAAAGATACGATGAGTTGGTACAAGATTTTTTCTACTCAAGAATCGTCCACATACAATGAACCTACAAGATTGGAATTTGATTACCAAAATTATCTCCACAAAATCTCTTGTAATCCAATTGTAAAGATTGATTGTGATCTTTAGTCACTTGTATATATATGTGATGCTCAGCAATAGAAAAATCATCCAAGAATTCTATTGTAAGTTTTTTTTAGTTTTGAAAATCTATGAGAGAGTTTGAGATTCTTAATTTCTTCTTTTCAAGTTGTGTTCTTCTTGTTTAAGTTTATTTTTATTTTTATTTTTTTTTTAAGTTTTAATTTCAGATATAGAACTCTGTAGTAGAGTAGATAAAAATAGGTTGTACCCCATTACTAATTTAATTTAGGGGAGAAGGCTCCCTTTGTAATCATTTGCACATCGCCATGGAGTGACAACAAGACGATGAACAACTACAGAGAAATCTTCCAACAGGATAAGTTTTTCTTACATTTTTTTATTTTTAATTTCGTTCACTTCATGCAATAGATCTGTGTTACTCTATGGTTAATATAGTGGTTTCGTAAATCTTCGTGCTATTAGGAATTGGTAATTATCGTTTTTGTGGCTTGATTAATTTTTATTTAAAGTAATTGGAGTGGTTAAATCATTCAAATCCATTTGGTATGATTTGCCTTATTTGAGTTAGGATAATAGCGATTCCTCCCTGAGATCGATCTGTTACTGCACGATACCGTGCACTTGCGGTTACATACACATTTAATTTACATCAAGTTTTTGGCGCCGTTGCCGGGGAGGCTAGCCGTTATTTTTCCTATTTTAAATAGTTCAAAGTGATTTTAAAAAAAAAAAAATTTCATTGGTTTTCATGCATTTCTTTGCACCTCCGATCTGTTAAGTTGGAACAGTACAATCGACAGTGCAATCCTGATCATGATGTGGTGTTAAGGGATGTTGGCTATCAAATTATCAAGAGGAATAACGACCAATAGCTTTGGCGGTAACAGTATTGTTTCTCAAGGTGATTGCGGATATGACCGGTCTCTAAGCCATTGATCGTCAAGAGGTTTGCATTGATCCCGATTCGAAAAAATCCAGCTTTTCGCGTCAAATTTAGAAGAAAAAGAAAGAGAAAATTTTATCATTTAAAGAGGTTTGTACATGAGAGTGTGGACTCATGATTCTACCAACCGTTTGATAAAAGTCACATCGTTTATAATGGCTGAACCCAAGACCACACTTAAGGATAGGTTCTACCCTGCTAGGGCAGCACAACATTCATGTATTCAATTGCCAGCTACCATAGGCAACAACTATGAATTGAAAACTCAATTCATTAGCATGCTTTCCCATTTTCATGGATTATCTTCAGAGGATGTGTAAGACCCGCACTCCACTAACTTGGTCTAACGGTGTCGTGCCAGGTCTTCCCATCATTGCTGGACCAAGTGGACCGACCATGTGAAGATGGATCACAAAACCAGGTATGAATCGAGTTAAAATGCTCAAAAGTATGCGTATGGTCGAATACCTGGGTAGGTATGGTCGACCATAAGGTAAGAAACAAAGGTCACTGATCCAAGACCCTACGATCGATGTTTTCAACCCTATGGTTGACGGATTCTGCGACCATAGGCCATCGACTGTGAGACCCCAGATTAGACTCCAAGATGAAAACTTTCCTAATTTGAGGAGAATTTCTTTCCTAATGTTGGAGAACTCTATATGGAAAAAAAAATTCTATATAAAGGGCGTTCCTCAGCCTTTTTCACTCTTTTAGAACATTAGTAAACCCTAGAGAAAGAAAAAGAAAAAGAAGAAAAAGAAAGAAAAGAAGAGAAGACTAAGGAGGAGACTGAGAGAAGAGTTTCACAGACTCTCTGCAACAAATAAGGTATGAACTTTGTCTCTGTAGCCTTAGAACACTAGGAGTAAAGGTTTCTAATGTAAATTGAGATACCAAACCCAACGTAAGAATGCAACCATGGGAATTGCTAAACAAGCCTCCAATGGAAAACCATGGAGAATAGGTTAGAGTAATTAGTTGGTAAAACTAAGAAACTTAGCCTTAGAATAATCATTAGGATAAACCCAATAGAAGAGCAGAAGAGTTGACCCAAGAAGGACTCGGATTGAATGTAGTTTGTAACCAGAAATATCAAGGTCGCAGCTACGGTCAATGATAAGTGTATAATTTTATATTTTTTTTATTCCTTTTGCATTATGATTTTTAAGGTGTTTTATGCCTTATTGAGCTTAATAGAATTTATTTTATGAGTTTGGCATATTTTAGAAATCTTGTTAATTAATTAATAAAAGATGAAAAAATTCTAGCACTCTTAATAATAACGTTTTGAATTTCATGTAGGATTCTGACATGGAAAGAGTTCGTTTGGGCTTCCAAATGTGGTTTTAAAATCTAATCTGAAAAATTGATTCAAATCTAAATCAGAGAAGGAAGGTTGCTACACACAGAAGGTTCACTATTAGAAGGCCTTGATTGATTATTGGAAATCTTGAAGAGAATATACACAACTATGGAATCTTACAAAATTTGGTAGATTTGGGGGTGACAATTGTTTAATAATGGAATGATTTTCATCTAATCTAGGAATGGAGATTTTGTTTAATTTTTATTTCCATGTAATAAGGTTATCAAATCTAGGCATACCAAGTTTAGTCTTATATTTTGGCTATTTAAACAATGTAAAGCCTATGTAAAGAGCTTCCAAGAATGATTGAGAAAGAAGACAGTGGCTGAAGAACAACTCTATTTCTTTTGTGTTCTTGAAGAAGTCATGTGTGGCTAACTTTCTTATCTTTGGTTAGACGGAGCTGAAGCCATCATTGTAAACTTGCGAGACTTGTTTTTATTTATTGATTTTTAATTGAATATTTGTTTTTCTTCCAATTTATGTGTATAATGATTGATGAATGGGTTGATTAGGAGTACTACTAATTGATTTATTTATCTAATCGATTGTTAGATTAGAATTGAATTATTATCAATTGATTATTCTATGTCAGTGGCAATGAGGATTGATGTTAATGGACAAGTTAATGTTATATTCCTAGGAGAAATCAGATTAAAATAATTAAACCACGCTGATGTGTGTTTAACGTTTAATTTCAATCGTCTTTCTAATTGTTATTGTTATTCCTGAATCAAATCGAGAGCCTAGTCCTGAGATTGATTTAAGAGTAAGGATACTATTAATAAACTATCTTTTAATAGACCAATCTTAAGGAAAGACTAAGGATTTTAGGCTTAGTCCTAATTTTCTTGATTGATTATTCAATTGGAATTGATTATCCTTTATGTCGATGAACAAGTTTACGAAGATGGTGTAAGTATCCTTTTTACCGAAGCTTTCTCTTATTGGTTTAATCTTTGATATTTGTATTACCTTGCTCTTTATTTTTGCATTTTAGATAATTAATTACTGTTATTTTCTATTGCAAACATACCCCCCTCCATACGTAGGATATCCAATGAAATTGTGCTAATAAGATTAATCAGAATCTGCTTTAGTACAACAATTGGTTATTTTCTGAGTCTTATTTTATTTTCATTTGTTTTTCTCTCTTTAGGTTAATTAAACATTTTAATCTTGATCATACAATCCTTGTGGGTTCGACCCTTACTTGCTACTATCTACGTTTCAAAGTAAGGTAATTTAATTTGAGCGATCGACACGCATCAAATTTTGGCACCGCTGCCGGGGATTGTTTTGATTAAATTGATTTGTTTAGTTATTTAATTGATTTTTTTATTTTTTATTAATTGTCTATCTGCTTGTTCTCTTAAGTGATGACCCGATCTTCTCATTTGGGAGAATTGCAATTTGATCCACAAATAGAAAGAACTCTGCACAAGCTAAGGAGAGAAAGTAGAAAGACAGCAAAAAAATTTTCACCAGGCAACAACATAGCCATTGATTTAGCTTCTGGCAACACTAGTAATTCAGACTTTAAAGAAATGGCAGACAACAACAACCGCACTCTTAAGGAGTTAGCGGCTCCTAATCTGAACCAACAACCACTCTGCATCGAGTATCCTAATCTCGATGTTGCCTTTGAACTTAAATCTGGTCTAATCCATCTCCTTCCTACTTTTCGTGGTCTTGTAGGTGATAACCCACACAAGCATCTAAAAGAATTCCATGTGGTATGTTCGAGCATGAAACCGACCGGAATTTCTGAGGAGCAAATCAAGTTGAGGGTGTTTCCATTCTCATTAGCGGACAATGCAAAAGATTGGCTTTATTACTTGCCATCAGGATCCATTACCACATGGAATGAGATGAGGCGGCTTTTCTTGGAGAAGTATTTTCCAACTTCAAGGGCAGCCAATATTCGAAAGGAAATCTGTTGTATTAAGTAATATAATGGAGAAACACTTTATGAATACTGGGAGCGATTCAAGAAGCTCTGCGCCAGCTGCCCTCATCACCAAATTAGCGAGCAATTACTCATTCAATACTTCTACGAAGGACTTTCTCATACTGATAGGGGTATGAATGACGCAGCGAGTGGAAGAGCATTAGTAGATAAAACTCCAAGGGCAGCCCGTAATTTGATTGCAAATATGGCTGTTAACTCTCAACAATTTGGTGTAAGAAATGATCCTCCATCGAACAAGGTTAATGAGGTAAGCACTTCTTCTCTTGAATTAAAAATTATAGAATTATCTTCACTTGTTCGTCAATTGGCTGTGGATAAGGTACAACAGGTTCAAACTTGTGGAATTTTCTACATCGCGGAACACCCAATTGATATGTGTCCCACGCTTCAAGAGGAATCTACAGAGCAAGCAAATGCTGTGGGTGAATTTCCAGGACAACCTCAACGTAAGTACGATCCATACTCAAATACTTACAATTCGGGATGGAGGAATCACCCAAATCTCAACTATGGTAATCAAGATAGCCCCAATCGTCAGTATGGGTATCAACAAGGCCAACAACCTTTTCAATCCAGACAACAAGCACCTTCAAGTTCAGGTATGACCTTGGAAGATATTGTTAAAACACTTGCCAATGATTCATTACAATTTAAACAGGAAACAAGGACAGGTATAAAGAACTTGGAGACTCAAATAAGCCAACTGGCCACTTCAATGAGTAGACTAGAGGCTCGAGGTTCAGGAAAGCTACCTTCGCAACCGATGATGAATCCGAAGGAAAATGCAAATGCCATAGTCTTGAGAAGTGGAAAAGAAGTAGAGAATATAGAAAAGGAAAAAGAGAAAGAGACCTCAAAATTAGCTCCGACATCTATTTTCTCATCTGGGGTAAACTCTAAACCTTCTATTTCCTCTATTCCTATTCAACCTCCTTTTCCTAGCAGGTTTGCTCAATCTAGAAAGGAAAAAAAAGAAAAGGAGATGTTGGAGATTTTTTGAAAGGTAGAGATAAATATACCTCTTATTGAAGCAATTAAACAAGTGCCACGGTATGCTAAATTTCTTAAGGAATTGTGCACATCCAAGAGAAAATTGAAAGGAGATGAAAATGTAAGTATGGGTGAAAATGTCTCAGCCGTTATTCAACGGAAGCTTCCCCCTAAGTGTAAAGACCCAGGTACATTCACTATCCCATGCAAAATAAGTAACACCAATTTCAATAGAGCTATGTTAGATTTAGGAGCAACAATTAATGTCATGCCTTATTCAATATATGCTTCATTAAATCTAGAACCTTTAAAAGAAACTGGTGTAACTATTCAATTAGCTGATAGATCAAATGGATATCTTGAAGGTATGATTGAGGATGTGTTAGTTCAAGTTAATGAATTGGTATTTCTTGCTGATTTTTATGTATTAAAAATGGAAGATGACTCATCTCATAATTCTACATCTCTTTTGTTGGGTAGACCATTTTTAAAAACTGCTAAAACAAAAATAGATGTTCATGATGGTACCTTATCTATGAAATTTGATGGCGAGATAGTTCGCTTTAATATTTTTGAGGCTATGAGGTATCCTAGTGATATAAATTCTGTTTTTGCTATTGATATAATTGATTCTATGGTACAACAAGTTTTTGAATTAAATGGTGAAGATGAGTTGATGGTGGTCATTAGCAAACATTTGAATAGCATGGATTTCAATTCAGAATTTGTGTTAAATGCTGAATTAGAGAAGATGTTGATGGCATTGCAGGCCTTACCCTCAATCCCAAAAAGATATGATATTGCTCACATTGAGTTACCCATATCTCATACAAGGTTGTTACCTTCCATTGTGCATGCACCTATTGTTGAGCTGAAACCACTTCCAGACCATCTCAAATATGTCTACTTAGGAGACAATGAGACATTACCTGTAATAATAGCAAGGGACTTGACCAAGCTACAAGAGGAGAAACTCATTCGAATTTTGAGAGATCATAAGACAGCCGTTGGGTGGACAATAGCCGACATTAAGGGAATCAGCCCGACCATGTGCATGCATCGCATACTTCTTGAGGAGGGAGCCAAACCGATTAGAGAAGCACAACATAGACTCAACCCTCCTATGATGGAAGTTATGAAGAAGGAGATATTAAAGCTCCTTGGGTTACTATCAAATTGTGATTGCACCTGAAGATCAGGAGAAAACAACATTCACTTGCCCATTTGGTACCTTTGCTTACCGACGAATGCCGTTTGGTCTTTGCACCGCCCCAGCCACATTCCAGAGGTGTATGGTTAGCATTTTTTCTGATTATGTAGAGAACATTATAGAAGTTTTCATAAATGACTTTACTGTTTATAGAGACTCTTTCGATACATACTTGGATAACCTTACACTTGTTCTTAAGAGGTGTATAGAAACTAACCTTGTTTTGAATTCTGAGAAGTGTCATTTTATGGTAACACAAGGAGCAGTTTTAGGTCATGTGATATCTTCTAGAGGTATAGAAGTTGACAAAGCAAAGATAGATCTTGTTCAATCTTTACCTTACCCCACAACTGTGCGGGAAGTGCGTTCCTTTCTTGGACATGTAGGCTTTTATCGACGCTTCATCAAGGATTTCTCGAAAATTTCATTGCCCTTATGCAAGCTCTTACAAAAGGAAATGATGTTTGACATTAATGATGAGTGCAAAAGAGCTTTTGACAAGCTCAAAGAACTGCTAACAACAGCCCCAGTGATTCAATCACCGAACTGGAAACTCCCATTTGAGATCATGTGTGATGCTAGCAATTATGCTATTGGGGCTGTTTTGGGCCAACGTGTTGGGAAAGTTGCTCATGCTATCTATTATGCCTCTCGGACACTAACTGAAGCACAGTGTAACTACTCCACAACGGAGAAAGAGCTATTGGTTATAGTTTTTGCTTTGGAAAAATTTAGATCTTATTTATTGGGAACTAAAGTTATTGTCTATTCTGATCATGCAGCTCTTAGGCATTTGCTGGCGAAAAAAGAATCTAAGCCAAGATTGATCAAATGGATCCTTCTTCTTCAAGAATTTGATTTGGAGAATAAGGACAAGAAGGGAGCTGAGAATTTAGTTGCAGACCATCTTAGTCGGGTGGTTAAGGAGGGTGATGCGATACCATTACAAGATTTCTTCCCAGATGAACAACTACTTAAGGTGACAAATGTAGTGCCCTGGTATACAGATTTAATCAATTATTTGGCTACCAAAACCTTACCACCAGAGCTACCTAGAGTACGAAGAGAGAAAATCAAGAGTGATGCTCGGTACTACATTTGGGATGACCTTTATCTTTGGAAACAATGCTCAGACCAAATGGTAAGAAGGTGCGTACCCGAAACTGAATTTGAATCCATTCTTATCTTTTGTCATTCATATGCATGTGGTGGACATTTCGGTCCTAAAAGAACAGCAAGAAAAGTGCTTGAATGTGGCTTCTTTTGGCCATCTTTATTTCATGATGCATATATATTTTGTAAGTCATGCATTCGTTGTCAATACTCAGGTAATGTGGCCCGTAGGGATCAAATGCCACAAACCCCCATACTTATTTGTGAAATTTTTGATGTTTGGGGCATTGACTTTATGGGTCCTTTTCCTAATTCTTATGGCAATGTTTATATTTTACTTGCTGTTGATTATGTGTTAAAGTGGGTGGAAGCAAAAGCCACCCGAACTGATGATTCTAAAGTGGTTGCAGATTTTGTCAAGTCTCACATTTTTGTTAGGTTTGGGATCCCACGGGCAATGATCAGTGATAAAGGGACTCACTTTTGTAACCGACCTTAGCAAAGATCGCTTAAGAGTTATCTTTGTGACCCATAAGATTTCAACTGCCTACCATCCACAAACTAATGGGCAAGCCGAGGTATCTAATAGAGAGGTGAAGTCAATTTTAGAAAAAACAGTTAATCCGAATAGGAAAGACTGGAGTACAAGACTTGACGATGCACTATGGGCTTATAGGACTGCTTATAAGACACCTATAGGGATGTCTCCATATCGGTTGGTTTATGGAAAAGCATGTCATCTATCTGTAGAATTGGAGCACAAGGCATTCTGGGAAATTAAGCAGTTTAACATGGAGACGGATAAGACGGGGAGCAACGAAAGTTGCAATTGCAGAAGTTAGAGGAGATTCGCAATGGAACATATGAAAACTCTCAGATTTATAAGGAAAAGACGAAGGTCTTTCATGATAAAATGATTTCTAAGAAGCAATTTGTTGTCGGACAAAAAGTGCTCCTTTATAATTCAAGGCTTCGGTTATTTCCTGGTAAGTTGCAATCTCACTGGATTGGTCCTTTTATTGTTATTAATGTCTTTCCACATGGTGCAGTTGAGATTCAAAGTTTGGACACTCAAAATATTTTCAAGGTCAATGGATATAGACTTAAACCTTACCATAAAGGTTTTCAAGTTAACTCGTTGGTTGAGAAAACTATGGACTTAGAAGATCCATTTTATCCAGATTGAGGAAAGCTGCAAAGTCAAGCGAACGACGTTAAACAAAAGCGTTGCTTGGGAGGCAACCCAAGAAATTAGATTTGCTTTCTTAACCCTTTCTCTTTTTATTTATTTATTTTTTTTCATAGATATTATGTTTGTATTTGTCTTTTTCTTTGCATTTAGCCTTACATTGGGGACAATGTAAGTTTTAAGTGTGGGGAAATTCTACGATGTGTTTTGTTTTTATTTTTACATGTTGTTAGTATATATTAGTTGTATATAGTAACTGAAAAAAAATATTGGTTGTATATACTAACTGAAAAAAATTGACTTCAAATTTTCTTTCCAAAAAAAAAAATTTAATTTTTTGACCAGTTACAAGTTTGGATTAATTCTTTAAAGTGACCATGTTGAACTTTATAAATATGATTAAATTATTGGGATTCTTGAACCTTAGATTAGATATGCAACAAGTTTGAATCACCATCTGAGATAAAGTTTTATTGTTATGTGTCTTTGTATTTCAAGTTTGCACCAACTCTTAGTTGTGGGGAATAAACGGTAAATTTGAGAAATGGCAGTTCCAAAAAAAAAAATTTGAAAAAGAATAAATAACTGCTTCAATGTCCAAAATGCCTCAAAAACAAAAGAAAAATTGAGATGATGGTTATAAGCAGTTTAATTGACTAAGTCTGATTTTGTGGCCTTTGTTACTTAAGTTATTAAGTCTTAGGGGTGTCTCTATACCTAGTGCCCTAAAGCCAACTGGTTTGGGAGTCACTGACCCAACACTTGCTACATAGGTAACTTAGAAAGCCTAAGAAAACAGACATTGCACAAGTCGATGAAAAAAAAATGGTGTTATTTTTCTTGAAGTATAATGTAAAGCCTCTTACTAATTGAGTTACATCACTTCACACTTCACACTATAGATGCATATTAATATGAATTTGTTGAAGATGGTGACTAAAATAAAGTTATTGTATCTTTGATAAGATTTAAGTTTTCTATTGAGTTTAATTCTGTTTATGAGTTATAATTGTGGAGTACTTAGGATTTTATTTAATTCTTGTAATTTGTCAAATCTAAAAATATTTTTCTTTGAATTTTGTGGGTAGATTCACTACAAACCCTCACGAGACACAACTCGTCCACTAGGGGTAACCTAGGGGTTCAATGGCTTGTTGTACATGCTAAGTGCAATTGTGGTTCCTACGAAAGTGGAATAGTTTATGATTTTTTTTATTTTATTTTGCTCGAGGACGTGCAAAGGCTAAGTGTGGGGGAATTTGATAAGTGTATAATTTTATATTTTTTTTATTCCTTTTGCATTATGATTTTTAGGGTGTTTTATGCCTTATTGAGCTTAATAGAATTTATTTTATAAGTTTGGTATATTTTAGAAATCTTGTTAATTAATTAATAAAAGATGAAAAAATTCTAACACTCTTAATAATAACATTTTGAATTTCATGTAGGATTCTGACATGGAAAGAGTTCGTTTGGGTTTCCAAATGTGGTTTTAAAATCTAATCTGAAAAATTGATTCAAACCTAAATCAGAGAAGGAAGGTTGCTACACACGGAAGGTTCACTATTGGAAGGCCTTGATTGATTATTGAAAATCTTGAGAATATACACAACTATGGAATCTTACAAAATTTGATAGATTTGGGGGTGACAATTGTTTAATAATGGAATGATCTTCATCTAATCTAGGAATAAAGATTTTGTTTAATTTTTATTTCTATGTAGTAAGGTTGTCAAATCTAGGCATACCAAGTTTAGTCTTATATTTTGGCTATTTAAACAATGTAAAGCCTATGTAAAGAGCATCCAAGAGTGATTGAGAAAGAAGACAGTGGCTGAAGAACAACTCTATTTCTTTTGTGTTCTTGAAGAAGTCATGTGTGGCTAACTTTCTTATCTTTGGTTAGACGGAGCTGAAGCCATCATTGTAAACTTGTGAGACTTGTTTTTATTTATTGATTTTTAATTGAATATTTATTTTTCTTTCAATTTATGTGTATAATGATTGATGAATGGGTTGATTAAGAGTACTACTAATTGATTTATTTATCTAATCGATTGTTAGATTAGAATTGAATTGCTATCAATTGATTATTCTATGTCAGTGGCAATGAGGATTGATGTTAATGGACAAGTTAATGTTATATTCCTCGGGGAAATCAGATTAAAATAATTAAACCACGCTGGTGTGTGCTTAACGTTTAATTTCAATCGTCTTTCGAATTGTTATTGCTATTCCTGAATCAAATCGAGAACCTAGTCTTAAGATTGATTTAAGAGTAAGGGTACTATTAATAAGCTATCTTTTAATAGACCAATCTTAAGGAAAGACTAAGGATTTTAAGCCTAGTCCTAATTTTCTTGATTGATTATTCAATTGGAATTGATTATCCTTTATGTCGATGAACAAGTTTACGAATATGGTGTAAGTATCCTTTTGACCGAAGCTTTCCCTTATTGTTTAATCTTTGATATTTGTATTACCTTGCTCTTTATTTTTGCATTTTAGATAATTAATTATTGTTCTTTTCTATTGCAAACATACCCCCCTCCATACGTAGGATAACCAATGAAATTGTGCTAATAAGATTAATCTGAATCTGCTTTAGTACAACAATTGGTTATTTTCTGAGTCTTATTTTATTTTCATTTGTTTTTCTCTCTTTAGGTTAATTAAACATTTTAATCTTGATCATACAATCATTGTGGGTTCGACCCTTACTTGCTACTATCTACGTTTCAAAGTAAGGTAATTTAATTTGAGCGCTCGACACGCATCAGTCAACCATAGCATGACCAGCATGATCAAAGTATCGACCATAGGCATTCGGGAAGAATTCAGAAACCATATGGTCGCAGGTGCGGTCGCGTATCGACCGTAGGCAATAAGGTCGACACAATATGAGACCATAGGACCAATCAGACATCTATCAGTGCTTTATTTCGATTTTTGACTACTGTAACATGTTACATATGAACCCTAACTTAAATTCATAAATCTTTTAAGTTATTAAATTGATTCAAAGAGAATTACAAGGCTTTGAAGGAAATCGAGTTTTGCTAACAGGTGAGGGAACAAGACCTAAACTAATTGGATAATAACACACTGTTTACTTTATTGTGTCCAATGCCATGAATAATGCTATGTTTGTATGCTTGTAATGTGCATCTCACATGTCATCCAATATTATTGTTATTACTGCTCATGCATATTTACTTCTGTCTATTTACTACCATGTTGATTGATGATGATAGGAATAGACATGTGATTGTGTGTATATGGTTACTGTGTTGGATGTGAGTGGGACATCAGGTGGAGGATGTGGCATTGTAGTCTCTGACCTGGTCACCAGACTCTAACTCTATCTCTACACAAGTCTTACCCACTGACATCGTCGTATCATCATTACGTTAGCAGAACTATTACGTCGTAAGACATCAAGGGTGATGGTCTCGAACCATGTAGTCTCTAACTCTACAGAGGGGCCTTAGTTTTATCTCTATGGACGTATTGAGGGATGCTAGGGTGAGGCATTTGATACACTGGATGACATTTAGGATTGGTTAGTTGCGAGCCCAGTTTGCAAGCTCTCGCCAATAGGGGCTTACGTGTTGATATGGGTAAAGCATCAAAAGAAGTGTTGGCGGTGTGTGATCTGCATACTTTAGCTCTATCTCTATTCCATGGTAAGTGCATGTGGGACGGTAATGGTGTTTGATCCATTGGACGGGTTCATACACTTATGTATAGAGGTGCGGGGACCACCAAACCTTTCTATAGCATATTGCAAGGTTAAAAATCAGACCAAAGATATTGAATTGAATACATGCATATGTTTGTTGCATTATTTTGTTTTACTCACTGAGCCATGATGTGTGCTCACCCTTTCGACATCGAATATTTTAATTGATGATGCAGGTCCTACTGTTGAAGATTATGTGAATGCGCCGATGTACGGACACGTTGCGACCATGTACGTAGAAGCTGTTGAAGATGCGCATGATCCTTCATACGAGTGTAACTAGTGCATTTTTTATTAGTTTAGTTATATTTGGTTATTAGAACATGTAACGGATTATTTACCTTTATGTCTTGAATTTTTGGAAAATATTAAATAATTATTATATCATTGTTAGACACTCAGTTCATTATCTATAAAACTTCCGCTTATTTGTTATTTATCTCTGATTATTTCTGTGGAATGTGTGTGTGGTTGATATGGTGGGTACTACCTAATGGAGATCCTGATTTAACCATTGGTTTATTTACGGTTCATCACACTATTCTGATTAGTCCAAAATTTGAGTGTGATAGGATGCATACTTGTTCCTCCGTGAATAAGGAGGTGTGTGCTCTCATTAAGATACAACAACTCAGTGATGATGCTGTCAAATTGAGGTGCATCACTTTTTCACTCAAGGATGGAGCTAAAAAATGACTTTATGGTCTTCCCACAAATTCTATTACATCATGGGATAAATTTACTGTATTATTCCTTAAAAAAAATTTCCTCTTTACAAGACAAATAAACTTTGAGGGAATATAATATGGTTCAAACAAGAGCCAAATGAGTCTTTTTCACGACTCATGGAGAGGTTCCAAGGCCTACTCTAAGATTGCCCTCACCACGATATTGAAACAAGACAACTTTGTCAAATTATCTATGAGGGGATAGACTTTCCTACCAAGCAAATGCTTGAGTTTATGTGTCCTCAAGGATTTACTTCATATGAGGATGCTAACGATGCTTGGAACTTTTTGGCAGATCTCGCCGAAAAAACAAAAGTGGGAGTCTGTGTAGGAAATAGATCGCACCCAAAAAGGTAAAGGTTACTTTGTCGATGGCATAGTAGCTAAGGAGGCACACTTAGATAGCCTTATCAAAAAGATAGAAGCTTTAGTTCTCATATATCCTATCCAAAAGCAAGTCCTAATGTGCAACTGATGTCAAACTCCTCGACACATAGTGGAGTAATGTTTTTCACAGGGAAATTCTCAGAATGCTAATGTAAGTGCACTATACAATCCGTATAGCAACACTTACAACTCAGGATGGAGAAATCATCCAAATTTCTCCTGGAATCAAGGGAACCGTGTGGACCCACCCCAATTTCCAAATCAAGGTCTTCCTGGTCACAGCAGGTCGTATGTTCCCCCTAGACCCAATTTTGTTCCCCAAGGTAATTTTCAACAACCCCCTGGGTTTTCTAACATGGGTGAGCAGGCTAGACTCGGTGAGTTGAAGAAGAATGTGGCAGCTCTTATGGCAGGACATACCAGTATGGAGAGAACACTCACCCAATTAGTTACCCTGATGTGTGAAAAGAACAAGGGTATTCTGCCCAGTCAACCAGAGACCAACCCACGCCATCACCCACAACCAAATAGGTCAAACCCTCAGGTGAATGGCATAGAGAATCAATCAGGGCCCTCCAAACAATGTAATGCAGCCCATGCATTACAGAGTGGCCAAGAGTACCTATGGGATGAAGCACCAAAGAACAAACCTACAATTGCTCTCGTTAATGTTCCCCAATCTGAGGCAGCTACTGAGCCTCTTTCTTCAGGTTCGTCTGATGTACCTGAAAGACCCAGAGAGATTGTCCCGAACAAAGTTTTTACTCCACCAGCCCCATTCCCTAATAGGGTAGTAAACCAAAAGAAGACTGCTTTAGTTGATAAAATTTTAGAGGTTTTCAAACAGGTAGAATTGAACATCCCACTTTTGGATGCAATTGACCAAATCCATATTTATGCAAAAGTCCTTAAAGACTTATGCACACAAAAACGGATTAGTCAAAGTCCCAAAAAGGTATTCTTGGCTGCCCATTTAAGTTTCCTTCCAAACCATCCTGTGGCAGCCAAATACAAGGACCCTAGCTGTTTTACCATCTCTTACATCATAGGTAACACATTTATTGATCATGCTCTGCTAGACTTAGGTGCAAGTGTAAATCTTCTACCTTATCATGTTTACCAACAATTAGGATTGGGAAAGTTGAAACCAACGTCCATCTCGCTTCAATTAGCTGATCGCTCTGTAAAGACTCCTAAAGAAATGGTAGAGGATGTTTTATTGAAGATAGGGGAATTTCTTTTTTCTGTTGATTTCATTGTTTTAGAAACACATCCTGTCTCCAATAGAGATCAAATCCCTATCATTTTAGGGAGACCATTTCTGGCTACAAGCAATGCATTGATAAATTGCAGGAATGGTCTCATGAAGCTGTCTTTTGATAACCAAACTGTTGATTTAAATGTATTTAGGTTGGGTAAGCAACCGAATGAGGAAGTACATATGCTTCAAGAATTCCCTGACCATGTAGAGACCACCTTTGACATTGACTTTGACTCGAAATTCTTGCACTGTATGGAAGAGTTGGGAGGAGTAGAGGACACTTTCTCATCAGAGGCATGGAGTATCCACACACCAGTGAAATCTCTAGGACCTATATCTACTTCTACTCCCAAGCCCTCAATGGTTGATCCACCTAACTTAGAATTAAAGGAGTTACCGTCTACTCTGAAGTATGCCTTCTTAGGACCTTACTAGACTCTTCATGTTATTATTGCATCTGATTTAACTTCTAGTCAGGAAGAATAGTTGGTCAAACTCTTACAAAACCACAAGGAAGCCTTAGGTTGGACTGTGGCTGACATCAAAGGTATTAGTTCGTCTATTGTTCAATATCAAATACACCTTATAGAAGGTTCCAACCCCTCAAGGGAACCTCAGAGACGGACAAATCCTGTGATGAAAGAAGCCATTAAGAAAGAAATTTTACAGTGCTTAGATCATGGGATCATATATCTCATATCTGACAGTGAGTGGATAAGTCCGGTACATGTGGTACCAAAGAAATCAGGAATCACTGTAGTTGCTAATGCTGACAATGAATTGATTCCAACTCGTATCCAAACAGGGTGGAGAATATGCATTGACTACAGAAAGCTGAATACGACAACATGGAAGAATCATGGAGACTCCGGTTACAATCAAATCCCCATTGCCTTAGATGACCAATACAAGACCACTTTCACATGCCCCTACGAAACCTATGCTTATCGGCGCATGCCTTTTGGACTATACAATGCCCCTGCCACGTTCCAAAAGTGCATGATGAGCATCTTCTCAAATATAGTAGAGCAATATTTAGAAGTATTCATGGATGATTTTTCTGTGCATGGATCTACTTTTTCTGAGTGCCTACATAATCTTTCCTTAGTTCTTGCCAGGTGCACGGAGAAAGATATAGTTTTAAATTGGGAGAAATACCACTTCATGGTAAAATAAGGCATAGTGTTGGGTCACATCATTTCCAAAGAAGGATCATGGTTGACAGAGCCAAGGTAGAACTGATTGAAAAGCTACATGTTCCCAAATCTGTTAAGGACATTCGCTCCTTTCTAGGACATGCTGGTTTCTATCAGAGGTTCATTAAGGATTTTAGTCAGATTACTCGTCCTCTCACCTCTTTACTTGCTAAAGAGCAACTCTTTGATTTTAATGATGCATGCCTTGAGAGTTTTAATCAACTCAAAAAGACCACTGCCCTAGTCATTCAAGCACCCATATGGACAGAGTCTTTTAAGCTTATGGGTCATGCTTCTGATTTTGCATTAGGAGTTGTCCTTGGGCAACGGATCAATAAGTTGCCCCATGTAATCTGTTATGCAAGTAGAACTTTAAACGATGCACAACTTAATTACACTACTACTGAAAAGGAATTCTTAGCTGTTGTATTCGCTTTAGAGAAATTTCGTGTCTACTTGATGGGATCCCATGTCATTGTGTATACGGATCATGCCACTCTCAAGCATCTCTTGCAGAAAAAGGATGTCAAAGCTCGTCTCATTAGATGGGTTTTGCTTTTACAAGAGTTTGACTTAGAGATTAGGGATAAACCAAGAATAAAAAATCTGGTTGCTGACCACTTATCCCGACTGCCTAATTCTTTGACTGTCGATTCACCAGTCAACGAGTCTTTCCCAGATGAGCAGTTGTTTGCAATATCTAATGAACCTTGGTTCGTTGAAATTGTAAATTACTTAGTAACGGGTGCGACCCCTTCCCATTGGTCTGCCCAAGATAGGTATAGATTTCATTCCCAAGTCAAGTACTATTTTTGGGACGACCCATATCTGTTTAAGACTTGCCTTGATCAGATTATCAAGAGATGTGTACCTGACCATAAAGCAATCTATGCTGTCTTATTGTCATGATCAAGCATGTGGCGGCCACTTTGGGCCAAATAAAACCACGGCCAAGGTTTTACAGTCTGGATTCTATTGGCCTAGTCTTTTTAAAGATGCATTTAATTACTGTAAGGCATCCCCTTCTTGTCAGTCTTTAGGCCGCATTACCAAGCGAAATATGATGCCGCTCAACCCAATTCTGGTGGTTGAAGTTTTTGATGTTTGGGGCATCGATTTTATGGGTCCGTTCCCAAAGTCTTTTGAGAATGGGTATATCTTGTTATCTGTGGACTACGTGTCCAAATGGATAGAAGCTACTGCTACTAAGACCAATAACCACAAGGTAGTCATTAAATTTCTAAAGGAGAATATATTCTCCCGATTTGGTACCCCCCGAGCTATCATTAGCGATAGGGGAAACACTTCTGCAACAAACCATTTGATGTCCTTGTTCAAAAATATGGTATTACCCATAAATTTGCAACCCCCCTTACTATCCTCAGACCAGTGGACAGGTTGAAGTGTCCAATCGACAAATCAAGCAGATTTTAGAAAAGACTGTCAATCCAACTCGTAAGGATTGATCCATTCACCTCGTAGATGCTTTGTGGGCATATAGAACTACTTACAAGACCATTCTTGGTCAATCCCCTTACCATCTGGTATACAAGAAAGTTTGTCATCTACCAGTTGAATTGGAATACCGAGCGTTTTAGACCATTAAGAAATTAAATTTTGATTTATCAGATGTTAGTACTCATAAAGGACTACAGCTCTCTGAATTGGATAAATTACAAAATGATGCCTACGACAGTGCCCGCATCTATAGAGATATGACCAAGCCTTACCATGACAAACATATCCTACAAAAGTCTTTCATCCCTGGCGACAAGGTTTTGCTTTATAATTCTCGTTTGCATATTTTTCCTGATAAACTTAGATCTCGTTGGGAGAGTCCTTGTATTGTTCAAAATGTTTTCTCATTGGGTGCAATTGTGATTTTAAATCCAAGTACAGGTGCAACCAGCAAAATGAATGGTCAGCGTTTAAAGTCATTTTTGGAGCTTCCACACGACTCCACTGAAGAGGTCATGGATCTCCATGAGCCTTTTTATATCAATCATTGATTCAAGGAGTTTTTTTTTCTTCCCATTGTCCTTGTCTTTTATTTTTCTACATACATTGAGGACAATGCATGATTTAGGTATGAGGGAAGGGTTGAGATTTCATTAAAAATAAATAAATTTTGAGCTTTCATTGTAAATTTTAACTTTTTAACTTTGGTTTTTTGAAAAATCAATCACTATTTCTATGGTTTTGACACAAAAGAGGAAGGAGAAAGAGGCCTAGGAAACTATCACATACAAAGTAATGAAACTCTATGTTAGGATAGTATTTAGGCTGTATTTTGAGGTGGGAATTGAGTTAGAAAATACATCTTACCTCACCTGAAGGGATAAATCTTTTATGGTTATAGTTGATAATTTCAGCCTTTGAATAAAGTTGAGACCTCCTTGTACTAGAGAAAAAAAATCATAGAAAAAAAAATAATAACAATATAAGAGTTTTTTGTTCTTGAAACTAGACAGGGCATTCCGCCTTAGGAAGCGAGGTGTCTAGATTGAAATTCTTTGGATACAGCTCTTGTAAAAAAAAATGTACCATTTATCATCAATGTCCTTAAATATATGCCAAAAGCGAAGCTACATAGTAACATGGGAATGCATAACCACTTGCACTTCTCAAGCCAACTATAGTGGAATAGCTTAAAGAGGAAGGAAAAAAAAAAGTGAGATAAAAAATGTGAAATACAAGTGTTGAAAGCTGATCTTGGGTCTTGGTTACCAGTACGTTACAAGGGGCTCAACTTAAAAAGAGATATATTTGGAAGATATAACAAGGTTTCCTAATTGAGATGCAACCTTAGTGTTTGAATCATATGAGGTAGCAAAGCTCAAGTGTGGGGGGTTTCTATGATTTTTTGATCCCAAGTTGAGTGTTTTGACTAATAGGATGTGTATGTGCTCTCTTTTCTTAATACCAAAATTAAAGTTCGAAATTTCTATATGAATTTTGTGTGTTTATTCTCTGAAAACACTCACGAGACACAACTCGTCCACTAGGGGTGACCTAGGGGTTTAAAGGCTTGTTGCACGTGCTAACTACAATCGTGATTCCTACGAAAATGAGTTAAGATTTTATTTTATTTTTTTTATATTTTTCTTTGCTCGGGACTTGCAAAACATAAGTATGGGGGAATCTGACGAACACATTTTATGTGTGAATTTAAGGCATAATGTATGCATCTCTTATTTTATTTATGATGCTTCTCGGGTATTTAATATTGTTTTTTATGTTTGTAGGGTGTAGGTGAAAGAATGAAGAAATCTGAGCTTGAAAAGATCATTTTATGCATTTTTTGTGATCCTATCCAGTTAACTCACCCAATCAACTCAGCAGTCAAGTATAGGATGAATTTTATAAGAAAAACCACGAATTTTGTGTATAAGATCAACCTTGCACCAAGTCAAAGAGTAGTCCAATCTCATGTGAAAGATTTCATTCTCTAGAGAAAATATTTCATACTTATTTGGAACCAAATTTACGAGATTGACATGGCATGGAAGAATGGAAAGCTACAATCGATTATGGAAGTTTGCAAGAAGACATAATATTGTCAAAGATACGATGAGTTGGTACAAAAAATTTTATACTCAATAATTGTCCACATACAATGAACCTACAAGATTGGAATTTGGTTACCAAAATTATCTCCACAAAATCTCTTGTAATCCGATTGTAAAGATTGATTGTGATCTTTAGTCACTTGTATATATATGTGATGCAAATCATCCAAGAATTCTATTGTAAGTTTTTTTAGTTTTGAAAATCTATGAAAGAATTTGAGATTTTTAGTTTCTTCTTTTCAAGTTTTGTTCTTCTTGCTTAAGTTTATTAATTTTATTTTTTTTCAAGTTTTAATTTCAGTTATAGAACTCTATAGTAGGGTAGATAAAAATAGGTTGTACCTCATTACTAATTTAATTTAAAGGAAAATGCTCATTTTGTAATCATTTGCACATCGCCTTGGAGTGACAACAAGAAGACAAGCAACAGCAGAGGAATCGTCTAACAAGATAAATTTTTCTTACATTCTTTTATTTTTAATTTTGTTCCCTTCATGCAATAAATTTGTGTTACTCTATGGTTAATATAGTGGTTTCGTAAATCTTCGTGCTATTAGGAATTGATAATTATCGTTTTTGTGGCTTGATTAATTTTTATTTGAAGTAATTTGAATGATTAATTCATTCAAATCCATTTGGTACGCTTTGCCTTATTTGAGTTAGGATAATAACAATTCCTCCCTGAGATCGACCCGTTACTGCACAATACCGTGCACTTGCGGTTACATACACATTTAATTTACATCAAATGGCATACACGAATCACTAAACTACAAGAAGTTTTATTAAAAAAATCAACTAATGTATGACCGAGTTTGGAAAACATCCCAAACTCCCTATGAATCCGTATGCGGCGAGAATCAGGCCAAATGTAGTTCAGACAGGATTGTGAATACCGGTGTGTGCAACAAATGATGCTTCCAAATCTATGGAATGCATCCAAAAGATGTGGGATGTTCCCATAATCATGGAACACATCCGAGGGGGTAAGATGCTCCCACAATGGTGGAACACATCTCATGTTGAGGTACTCCTACCATAAGAAGTCCCATCAGTGAGGTAATCCCATAACACATGAAACTCACATCGTATGACCATGTGTGGAGCGAACAAACTCCAAGCTGCCTATGTATTTCTACGAGAATCAGGTCAAAAGTAGTTCCCAACAGTTGATGGGCTATTGGATCCCGCGTGGCAATACTCAAGAAGCCATTGCCTCAGCTCCCTACACTCGATAGGGGTTTACTAATCTCACTCACATCCCAATCTGAGGTAACAAAAATGGCCCCCGATGCCACAAACCTACACATTCATCACATCTACCCAGCATTCATTTCATTTATGCATTTATACAACGATTACCCAAACACTAATGGATCTAAACCTAAGGTGGGTGGGACTCAAGCTCAATGGGCCCACATAGGTCGGCACAAGATCGGGGATCCTGTAAGGAGGTTGAACTCGTTAGAGTCCCCTAATATCATCAAATCGCGCGGGAAGGTAGCACAGTCATACATGTGGGGCCTGTGGCGCACCCATGCATAGAGTCCTAGCATACATCTATTATAAATGCTGAGTAAATGACATGGATACATTTCTTGAGGGGTAGGGATCATGGTTTTGCAACAAGTACTTAATTCAGATATCCATCACATAATATAATCAAAGAATAAAGTGGTTTGCAATATAATCAGCAAAAGGGTGCAATATGTTAAACAAGAAATTAAAGCACACACATCATTCCTCATATTGGATTCACAGCCCACATACATATGATGTGGCAAACATGGGTGGACCTAGAAACATTAATACTGCAACATAGCAAGGTATAAGATTCTCACACTTAAACCAAGCCTGGGTTAAACCAACTAGGTCGAACCAAATTAAACCAACCTAGACATAGACCAATCTAAATTCAATTCGAGTCAGACCAACTTAGGTTGGACCTAACCTAAACCAAATCCAAACCTGAACTAAACCCAAACCCAAGTCAACCTCTATCTAAACAAAATCCAAACTCAAGCCCAACTTAAACCACATAAGCCCATACTTGTGAGGACGATGGCGGTAAATTTAGGAAATTCCCCTTTTATGGATATATGATCCCTTTTTTTAAATTTTCTAAATGTTCAAGTTTTCTACACTCAATGGAGATCAAGAAGGCTTTCACCTTCAGAACTCATCCACTCACACCAGTGGATGGTAAAATCTGAAGTCACCACCTGGATAAGGACAAGGACTAAGGATGTAAATGGATAGCCGAAAATCCGGATTCATTCGGATTCACATTCGGATTCGAATTCGAATATCCGAAAGACAATTGGATGCAAATTTAGATATCATTAATTTAAGTCGGATAATATTCGATCCGATCCGATTATACTTTATATACTTAATATTTTGTTAAATAATGAAAGGACCTTAATGATTACATAAGATAGAATAGAATAATCAAAGTAAAAAAGTGGAGACAGCTGTATATTTCCTTTTATTACTATAATAATCGAATAAAAGAGAATCACCACATTTACACTTTACTTTTCCAGAAACGAAGAGTCATTATTAGTTCGGGCTTCTAACCTTTTAGAATTTTTCAGTTTCTAGGGAGAAGGTTTTCTAATTTCTTATGGAGAATGTTGCGGAGAATGCAAAGATGATGGATGGAAAGAGGGACCTGATATTGCGTGGGAGGATTTCAACTTCTTCTTTACCTCTAATCTTGATTCTTGCAATTTTTTTTTTCTTGCAACTTCATTCTGTTCTTGCTATAGTGTCAAGCAACATCAGTGAATCTCCTATGTCAGTTTGAGAAGCATTAGTGACCATGCCTCCAAAGTAGATGAAGAAGAAGACATAAGAAGAAGATGGATAAGAAGAAGAAGAAGAAGAAGAAGAAGAAGAAGAAGAAGAGAAAATGCAGTGACGAAGCAATTTTAATGACGACGATGAAGAACCTGTGCAGTCAACGGCAATGAGGACAAGCAAGAAACTTCTAAACCGATTTTCTCCAAAGTAGGGTTTTGCTGTTTATTTTATAAAAAAAAAATTCAAAAATTGGTTGGGGTTTTTTCTATAATCTTTAATCCTCTCTCCATCTATCTCTCACTCTGAAATTACGCAGAATCAGGGTTAGAAACACTAACAATTTGAGTTGAAAATCCTAGCAATTAGCATCTATCCCTCACTCTGTTATCGGCAGAATTGGAAACCCTAACAAATTGTTAGGGTTTTTTATTACAATCTGATGATTTTATAATCTGAAATCTTAAAGTCTTTTTTATTTTATTTTTTCTATTTTTTATAATTTAACTTGTAAGAGACTGTTATGTATTTCCTATTCGAATCGGATTTTAACCGAAAATTTGGTTAAAATTCGAATTCGAATTTGGATTCAGTTTTCTTAAATCTACCGGATGCGGAGGCGGATTTGGATAGAATGGGTAGGAGTCGGATTCGAATTCGGATAGTAGTCTATCCGTGCCGAATCCGATTCGTTTACATCCTCAACTAGGACCTATAAATGTTGTTTCTCACTTGGAGAAACTCTAATGACTTTATGACTCAATAGATCGACCAATTGATCTCACCAAAGGCGGGTAAGCACCAATGGGAAGGTGTTAGGCACCCAACTCTCCCGGTATGACCGATCTCCCTATATTCTATCATTTCCTACAATTTACGCACTTTGGGGTTATATAACCTGAGCTATAATATACATGGGGGATCCTTGATGAGTCTCTAATTCTCACTAGACTAATTGAATAACACTACATATTTGCAGTTCTACAAGTGATGATGAATATACAAAACTAATATACAAATGAATAAAAGAATGAATAATCATAAGAATAAAAGAATGACATACAAAACAAAGAGAAAAAATACAGTGAATAAAAGAATGAACAACTACAAATATATAATGATGTGCAAAAACAAAACATAAAAATATCTAGATTATGACCGAGTTTGGGAAACATCCCAAACTGCCTACGTAACCCTATGCGACGAGAATCAGACCAAACGTAGTTCGGACAGGGTTGTGTGTACCGGTGTGTAACAAGTGATGCTTCCAAACTTTTGAAACACATTCAAAGGGCGAGATGCTCCCATAATAGTGAAACATGTCTCAATGGGGGAATGCTCCCATAGTCATGGAACACATCCAAACAGGGTGAGATGCTCCCACAATGGTAGAACACATCTCAATGTTGAGGTACTCCTACCATAAGAAGTCCCCTCGATGAGATAATCCCATACCATATAGAACTTATCTCGATTCAATCGTGTGCAAAACAACAGCTTCCCACTGCCTACGTATCTCCTCTGAGAATCAGGTCGACATAGTTCTCATGGATTGACGAGCTATGAACACGCGTGGCAAAACTCATAAGAGGCAAGAGCCTCAGCTCCCCACACACGAGACTTGCTAAATCTCACTCACATCCCAATCTTGGGGAACAAAGTGCCCCCCATAGGGCCACAAACCTAACCATTCATTACATCTACCCAACGTATATTTCATTCATTCATTTGTACAACGATTTCCCCAAACACTCATGGATCCAAACCAAAGGTTGGGGTGGGCCTCAAACTAAATGGGCCCACACAGGTCGGCACGGGATCTTGGATCTCGTGCAGGAGTTGGACTCATTGGAGTCCCCTAAACATCATATCGCAGAATGATATCACAGTCATACATGTAGGGTCTGTGATGCACCTGTGTACAGTGTCCCTAAGCATACATCTATTGGGGGGATAGGACTCCCGCATTAAGATCAATTATTCACGAATTAGTTCAACAAAACTAACATGTTATAAGCATGGCCATATACTCTATCACATAATCTGCGAATATAACAAAAAATGTGCAATAAGAAAGAGTTTAGATATCAAGCCAAGCTAATAAGCATGAGGTACTAAGAAAAACAAGTGCACAAATCCTAACATGGGATTCACACATATATAACATACATTAACCTCAAGCATATCAACAAATGAACAAGAAGCCTAAAGGTCAAACCAACAACTCACAAGTGATGAACATATGGACAGCAAACATGTATCAAGGATTCAAATATACAGGGTACCAATCAAGATTGAGACAAATTCAATTTTTAAGAGAAGTGACAAACATGTGATCATATCAATTCAAGCATATAAGAAATAGCAAGCATATAAGGAACAGTAAGCATATGAAAGGACTTCGTAAAGTACGCATACCAAATATAAATCCCACGGATCACCGGCAGCAACTTTAAGATGATCTATAGCCCACAAGTTTATGAATCACGGGTAAAATAATAAAGATGAGCATAAACCCGAACCAGTCCCAGCCTAAGCCAGTCCTAGCCTATCTAAATTTGATCCTTAAGGGAAAGATAACAACCCCAAATAAGATTAGGCATCACAAGGAACAGTTCAAACAAAAATACACTTGACATTAAAGTAAAGACAAAACCAAATTTGGCCTATCAAAAATGTGACAACTAAACAAATCCCATACCATGCTTTGTACGAGAACCAAACAAAAACGGAATCAAGACAAAACCACCTCTATATATAAAAAGATAAAACAAACAACCTAAAGAACCTTAACTGAGACTAATTCTAAGAAGACAAAACAAGAAGAACCTGCAGTAAATTTTGACCATATAGAAAGAGAAACTAGACCTGAGCCATGCCCCTTTGATCAAACCCGAAGAGAAACCAACCCCCTTAAAGCTAACATAAACCATGCTAAACCCAAACCTGAGTCAACTTCACTCTAGCCCAATTTAAGCCACATAAATCCATATCAAACCTAAGCCCCAAGAAACTCAAACCCGAGTTTAACCTGAACTAGGCCAACCTGAACTAAAACCTAAACCAAACAAACTCAAACCTAAAGAGACCATCTCAAGCATAATAAACCCAAACTAACCCAACCTAAACTACCTAAACCTGAACCTAACTTGAACTAGACCAAATCCACCCAAACAAACCTGCACCTAGACTAAACCCAGAATAATACCAGATTAGTTTGACCATAAAAAAAAATGAAACAACACACATTGAATTAAATCACAAATGCAAAAGAATCCCAACACCCCCACAGATGAACCTATCTATTATAAAGATAACCAACCAAATCCCAAAACAGAAAGTCATTTTAAGAGAAAATTAATAAAACATAAAACAAGACCACTGTGTCTTCCCAACCTAATGCCCTCTGGGATTGTTGCATAACCAAAAAAACTAAATCATTCTGAACATCACTTCTGTTAGAAAAACAAAACAAACAAGACACACCTATCTTAACGGATAAAACACTAAGCACTATAAAAATCAGATTCGATATGAACCCATGAAAGCAACTTTCTGATACCCAATTATCGAATATGGTGTGATAAACACTGAGAGACAATAGATTCAATTACTAGATGTAATGTGAAACATGTTGAACAATACAAGAGAAAAAAACGAATTCAGATTTTTGGTTCTAACTGTAAATCATGATACCTCAAAAATCAAGAAACTCAGAAATAACATGAAACAACAATAGCAAACAAAACTAATAGACAATTAGAATTAAACGACATGAACTTACCTGTTAATTGGAGCTGGAGATTGGTTTGAACTCAAGCATCGGTCGGAGCTGCCAGAGAGGAATTTGTAGAACACATACAACGTTTAACATTGTCAGAAATTCATATCGCAGCTTGATTTCGTCGGAAGTATAAACAAGGTCTCAATCTCGTCAACAATACAAATTGGGTCTTGATCTGGTTGGGAGTATAAAACAGATCTTATCTTTGTAACCTAAATCGTCCAAAACTTTTTCAGCCTTCTTCTAAGAATCGTAGAAACCCCATTCTTCTTTACCATGCTCTCATTCTCTCTCTCTGCACAGCCGCCAATAAATCCTTTCTCACCGAAATTTTCCCTTACTCTTCCTACTTCTCCAATCTGTTCCTCCCCTAGCCGGCAGCCAACAACCCCTCTTTTCCCCTTTTTATTCTCAACTGAATGAATCCAGTTCACACCTCTTTTCTTCCCTATTATTCCCGCCATAACACCCTCTCAGCTCTCATTCTCTTCTCTGTCAGACTTAGCCTTCTCTTCGATTTCTTCTCCCTCTCTTCCTCTTTCTTCTTCTACTCTTCCGCCACTCCCACAGATCTCTCTCAACTCCCAAGCCGACACACCTACCTCCCTTTTCTTTCTCAATCCTCTCTCTCACAAATCTCAGTCCCCTTATTTGCTCTCTCTCTTTTTTTTTCTCAACCTCCCCAGCCAACCTCTTGGCCAAAACCCCCTTCTCCCTTCTTCTTCTCTCTCTCTCTCTTTCTCTCTCTCTCTCTCTGTCTTCACACCCTCCCGCAGAGAAAAAAACCTCTTTTTTCATCTCACGAATAACCCTCCCCTTTTTACCAAAAAAAAAAAAAAGAATAACCTCCCCTCTCATTTAAGATTAAGATAGGGCTTCTCTTCCAAACTACCCGAATGCCCTTTTTCATCTCCTCACGGGTTTTGTTAGGGTTTTATGATGGGTATTTATAAAACCCTTATTGTAATTACCCATATACCCCCCTTCCTAATATATTACATTCAAGTATATATAAAGTAATCACCCATGGGCATCACTTTTTTTTTCATTTTCTTTTATCATTTCATCATTTTTTGTTCTAAAACATAAATTACTAAAATGCCACTTCCTCTGGCCTAAGGTGCCAAGAGAAGGATTGCCACAGTGACAAAACTAGGGTGCTGACAATACCCAACCTAAGCCGAACCTAGACTTAACCTAAACCACATAAACCTAAACCCAACCTAAGCCATACAAACTCAAACCCAAGCCTAGCCTGAACCAAACCAACCTAAACTAAACCCAGACCATACAAACCAAAACCCAAGAAACCGGCCTAAACCTAATAAACCCAAACCCAGCATAACCTTCATCATATAAGGCTAAACCCAAGCTAAACCTAGACCAGCCTCAACATAAATTAACTGAACACAATTTGAACTAACCTCCACTCTACCCTAATCGGATTTTCTAAAACTGAATATGAAGAATGCATCAAGGCTCAACATCCCACTACAAAAAAATTTCACTGAGTGAGGAAGAGGGAATTACACACAGCAAGACTACCCCTCTTTCTATCGAATTAAAAAAACAAAAGCCTCTCTATGGCACTTCCCTGATTCCCGAACCAAACCAGACTGCTGGAATAAATGAATGACGGAGCCGAAATTGTTCTAAGAAATAGAGAAAAACAAATAGAGGGAGCAAGAAGACATCCGGTCTTTAACCAAGTCATACTTACACTATTGGAGAACATAGAGAAGATAATAAAGGAAAACCAAGGTAGCTATCCTAACTGAAACCTAAAAAAAAAAAAAAAAAAGAAAAAAAAAAAGACAAACATAAAAACTATAGCCCTACACCACTAACCGGCCATTCTTAGCAAAAAGGAATCAGGGAAACACAGACAAGGAAAGGGCCTACTTAACCCAATGTGATTAGAAACATATACAGGAAATAGTGGGGAGAGAACAAGACTAAAAAAATACATATAACAAGAAACAAAAGGAGATGAAATTTAAAAGGAAAAGCATACCTGAGAAGCTTGAATGCCGATCATGAGCTTCAGCTCAATCATCACCACCATTATAGGTCACAGGCTCAAATCAGAACGAAAGAAACCCCAAACTTCTGCCTCCATCTTTTTTAAATCTTATCCAACAATACCTCAACCTGAATATCACTCTCTGTTTGACTGCTTTTTCCAATGTGTGCCTGCAGCCTCTGCATTTCATATCGAGCGGACACAAATTCCTCCCTCGGGGCAATGTGAGTGCTAGACGATGTTTGATTTTCCCTCATGAGCTAGTCCATCTCTGGTACTTGAATGGTTACCTTGTTCTCCAGGAATTTAGTTCGAATGCAGAGTTAGACAAATCGAATCCTGCTGGGTGAAGGTGGCCGGGCAGATTTCTTATCAGCCATTTTTTCTTTTCGTTGCAAAGAGCAGAGGGAGTTGGGAAACTGATTGAAGGATTCATCGATTGTATTTTTGGGCCTTTCATAGAGCGAAACCGATTTCCCCATCTTTTCTCTAATCTCGCTCTCACTCACCTCTGATTTTCCCTCATAGCAGCCGACACTAAACAACCTTCTTTTTTTTTCTCGGTCTCTCTATGTCTCTCACTCCTCTCCTCATCTCACCCAGCTGCCTCTTCTCAATAATCCTCTCTTTTCTCTCATAGCTCCCAACCACAGACCCCTTATTGACCGAATACCCCTCTGCTTTGCCGAAAATGAGCTCCCCCTTCCTTCTCTCGATTCTCCTTCTTCCCTGAAACCCAGCTGCTGACAACTTCAATGGCCCTCTCTTTTTCTTCTCCCGATTTCTTCTCTTTACTTCCTCTATTCTCTCATCCTGCCACTGAAACCCTCTCCCTTCCCTGTTTTCTCTCAAACTTTGCCGCAGTCTTTCTCTCTCTCTCTCTCTTGCTGCTCTCATTCTTTTTCCTTCTTTCTCGCAGCCAAGAGGTCCCTCCCTTTTCTCTGAGTCACCAACAAAATAGCCTCCTCTTCTCGTCAGTTTTCTCTCAGCTCTCCCTCACCTCTAGTCGACAACCCCCTTATCCGAATGCTTTCTTCCTTATCTGCTTCTTCTTCCTTCCTCCACTCTCCCTCTCAGTCTCTCCCTTTCTCGATCTTGATCCCTGGCGACAGAAAGCCCCCCTCCTTTGCGATTTAGGGTTTTAAAGATGGGTTTTATAATCCCCGTACGAAATTACCCCTATAACCCCCTTGCACATATATATATATATATATATATATTACACGACTGAAAATACCTTTCAGTGCATAAGATATCAAAACGCCTTTCAGTGCATAAGATATCAAAACGGACAGGGATTTTCACAATGGCAAAACTAGGGTGCTAACAATGAGATTTTGGAAACCATCAATGCTATGTTTCACAAGCAAAATTCTGACAAGGGCACTGGATAGTAAGGAGTTGAACCACACAAGAGAGGAAAACAATTTTCTGATAAAGGAAAGAAACCCTACAACAAGGAGAATGATGATAAAGAGTAGTGTGAGGAAAGAGATCTAGGTGACATCAAATGTTTTTTATGTCAAAAGATAAGGCACATGAAGAGGAATTACAGGAACAGAAAGCGTTGGCAGGAAAAGAAACAGAACTCTGGGAATTCTAAGGAAGAGGATACACAGAAAGAATGAAGTCAGTATGTTTGTGAAATAAAAGTCTAATTGGGAATCAGTTACATTGAAAGTTAAATTATTTGAATTCATTTTTAGTATTTTGAATCTTTAGATTTTGTTTCCTCCATAAACGAGAATTTGTTTTTAGTTTAAGAATTATCAAGATAGAATTCTATTAAGTTTTTTTAAATGAGACTTTATTTTATCTTAAGGTTTCTTTATGCAATTAATATTTTTTGTGTATTAAATATTAAATTCTAAGTTTACGGTTATGATTGAATGATTGGGTGTTTTTAGACAAAGGATGAATATTATACTAGAATGTTTTGCTAGTAGAGTCTTCAGCGACCTATGGGTAATATTAGGGGTGTCAATTTTGGGACAGAACCATGTCCCCCAAGCCGAGCCGATTGGTTAAAAACGGGACAGAGTCGAACCTTTTAATAAACGTGGTGGTCTTAAGACCGGACCGATTAATAATAAGTCGTTCACGGGGCAGGGGTGCAACCCGACGGTCACCTAACCAGACCAACCGATTAAACACCGAATTGGTATTGTTACGGTTGAAAATCGTCTGCCGATCTGCAATCCGAGCAACCTACAATCATAGAATTTAAACAAGGGAGTTGGGCGACTAAGCCCCGAGTACACTCCGATGCCTAAGTCAGATTCCCAATGTAAACAGTTAAGAGATAGCAGGAAGCTATCTCCAGAGAAAGAGGGGAACGATGAGAGAGTTTGAGCGTATGAGAGAATTGAGGGTGAATAGTGAGATTGTGAGAGCCCATTACCTTGAGAGATCGTCCTTTACTTATAGAAATTGGGAAGAAGCATAGATGACCAGGACTCAGGGAAGTAGATCGCCAATAGGACTGCCAGGTGTCGCTCTGAGGGACGCCCAGGTCATAGACTCCGAGTAGGAGTGGGGGACTATAGCCAAGGAAGCCAAGTCGGTCAACAGTAAGAGTGACACGTGTCACACACAGGTAGCCGTATGACCGTAGTGATCGGCACCGTATCGTACTAGGAGAAGGACTCCTCTGATGTAACCAAGTCACCTTAGGACTCGGACCTCCGACCGAGAAACGTAACCGAATAGGTTTATACCTCCGACCAGCGCCGTGTCCTACCAGGACTATAACTCCAAGCGGGGGAAGCCGAGCGCCAACCTATCATACATGGTCGGCTCCAAGGATATTGATTGCCACGTGTAAGGTTTTAATTGGATGATGTTTTTCCCCTATAACAGATGCCCCTTGCGCTATTGGATTTAAGGAATTCAATAGTCCAAATATACAGAACAAAATACCCCGGATCCGCTTGGACAGACAAGAAATCTGATCAGTCACGATCGTCAGTCATCCTGTCGTCCTCTGAGAATTCCCCATCGCGATCGGATCCCCTGGGTGAGTGCATGGCAGTTGTCGCCAGATATTCCCACCACCAAATGGGGTACGGAATTCGAGGCATCAGAGCCACGAAATGTCGTGTGTCTAAGTCGTTGATCTCCACACGATTCAAACCGTTATACTCATTCGATGGCCAGGAACCAATCGACGCATCTCGACAAGAAGCGCCATAAGTAACCGTTCTGATCACGAACGGTCGGCTTCATCGGACAATGGACATTCAATCCAGTAGTCTTGAGAATCGACACCTTTAACCGCCCTTAGAGCCATCATGATGGCTGACGTCATCCCGTCACGTCGCGCCCTGCGCGGCAGACATCCTGCCACTACTGTAGCGCCACGTGTTCGGAAGCTGAACAGGTGAATTTCAAACTTCGCGCCTATAAATATGCTCCAAACATTTTCATTCGATCATTTGGACGAATTGAGGTGGGAGTCTTTGTTGCCTGGTCGGAACCTTTACAAATCTTTAACTCAGTCGTGCGCCTTCTCCGCCTTCTTTTAAATCAGTAAGTTTCCCTTCTCTTGTCCTTCCTTCTCTTGTCTCTTCCGTTTTCCTTTCCTTTTCATGCTTGCTAGTTCGTCTTCTTATAATAGCATCAGACCACTAAGAAGAGTGAGAAAGAGGGAACCCATGGCCCAGTACCGGACCTCTTCTTCGGAAAGGCCTTCTGATTCGCTTGAGGAACTGTCAGTCGCCCCTAGGTCTCCTAGTGGGAAGAGGAAAACCTGAGACTCCGTCAATCTGGAGTTTGACTTGAAAGCCACCGAGTCAGAGGACTCTAGTAAGGTGGCTAGTATCCACAAATCTCCGGAAGTCATCTCTTCGGCTTCTGGGCTTGCCTCTGAGGAGGAACTTGAGCAAGGTTCTTCTGATGCTGTCGATCGGAGCCGACCGGCTGGCACTTTTGCTCGGAGGGCTCCTCGACAAAGGGGCAGCCGTCCCGGAAATTCTGCCATTAGATAAACTTCCCGCATGGAGAGTGTCGAGCAAGGTGGTATCTGATAAAGCCTTGACTCAAATCCGTAGGGCTTATCAGCTCGAGGACCCCACAACTGACGTCCTGGTCCGACCTCCTGGGTCCAAGGAGAGGGCATGTACCATAAACCTCTCTGAGATCTGCGTGTACGAACACGCTCTAAAATCCGGTATTCGATTCCCGCTACACCACATCGTAGTTGACATTCTGAAGGTGTATCACATCACTCCCTCCCAACTGACTCCGAATGGGTGGCGGTGCATCTATGCCTTCATCATATTCATCGGCCGACTGGGCGAGACTCCAACTGTGAACTTATTCCGGTCCTTATTTCAGTTTTTTAGTCTGACTGAAACTCGCTCCATGAGTAGATGGTATTATTTTAGTCAGAGGGACGCGAAGAAGCTCCCCCTAATTTCTCAAAAGCCTTCTTCCATCCATGGGTGGAAGGAGAAGTTTTTCTTTGTGGGTCCTCCGTCGGGTGGTCCGGCACTTCCTCTGTCCAACGCGTGGCTCGTGGTGGACGCGACGGGGTTCAACAAGATGCCCTTCCTAACCTCGAAGGAGAAAAGGGTCTTCCGGAAGGTAAAGGAAGGTCAAACCATTCGGTATGCCGACCTGGCAGATCCCCAAAAGTTGGCCGAGCACGGCCTGCTAGGTGAGTTTTATGTCAAACTGTCGAACTCCTACCAGATATTGATTGTAGGCACTAACCGTTTCTTTGGTTCTTTTGTTGCAATGAACTTTTCCAACGACCAGCTGGTGGCCCGGATTTTGCGAAAGCGGGCGTTGGAAGTAGGCAAGCAGGCCAAGCAAAGGGATGACCAGGCTGGTGGGGTTGCCACATGGTCACGTGTAGTGGCAAACGACCCCAAGGGTAAAAGGCCAGCTCTGGAGGGTCCCAAGAAAAAGATCCGATCAGCCCAGGAGTTGCCAGTCAACATATACAAGACTAGGCCGACCATGAAGGTCGGTCCAAGAGATGATGACAAGAAGGATGCTGAGGTAGTGGAAGTCCAACACCTCCGAGTGGTTAAAGCGGTCGACTTGACCATGACTACAGCCGCGAAGGCATCAGGGGTGTCCGGCCAACCAGTGGAGGACGACCAAGAGAAGAAGGTGGAGGCGTCGATGTTCGCCCCCGATATTAACTTGAAGAGCACCTATTCGGTGTTCAAGAGCTTGCGGGCAGCGAGGATTATGCTAACTCAGAACCGCCTTCCCGAAGATATGGCCTTCACTTCTTCTTTGGAGATGAGGGATCTGTTGAAGAGGATCTTCCTTGCCAACACCCAGGTAAGATGGTCGGCTCTCTTTTCATCACTTCTACTTCCGCTTTGTTTTAGAAGTTTGACTTGGTGTTCCCCTTTTCTGATATGCAAGGTAGCAACCTTGTGGCCGAGCTGTGCCAGAAGGCTGCGTCCATGCGATGGAGCTAAAAGAGAGGGGGGCAGTGAAATCCTCCCTCTGAGAGACTCTGAAGGCAGCTGAAGAGAAGCTGAGCAAAAAGACCTCCGAGGCTGAAGGCCTTGCCTTGGAAAAGTCTAACCTCGGCACTTTTCTGGACAAGGCCGAGAACGCCCTTTCGGAGGAGCATCAGAGGGTGCACCAAGCCGAAGAGAAACTCTGAGCAGCTGAGGATGCTAAACGGGTGGCCGAGGACGATGCTAAGTCGGCCAAGGAGGCGTTGGCCAAGACGGAGGAGTTCCAGGCAGAGATCTAGGAACAGGCCATGGCTGACTACCAATCGTCTGCTCAGTATGCCGATAACTTGGAAGAGGCGGTCAGCGGGTTCTTCCAAAAGGGGGCAGTCTACTTAAAGGAGCGGCTCGTCGCAAAGGGGGTCATGGTCGACTACTCTGGAGGAGAAGGAGAGGATGGAGGAGTCTGAATGACGAGAAGTCGAGGACACGCAGGAGGATTATCTATCGGCCTACGAGGTTCCTCAGACGCCGATCGTAGAGCTTCCTGATGCCCTCCTTCCGAGCGACATCTCCGCGCTCCCAGCTGTCGAAGGTGGACCAGAGGGTGGACCCGTTTAAGGCTTCTTCGGCTCCGCACGGCTACTTTATATGTTTTTTATTATTTTGTAAAGTTCTGCCCCTTCTTCATGGGGTTTTCATGAATGAAATTTGTCATTCTCATTCCTTCTATGTTGTTCGGTTTCAGTGTTTCCTTGCCTTGGTGTTGTACTGCCCCTACCCCTGAAGCATTGTCGGCTTGATGGCTGAGCAGGCCGAGGACACTTAAATCTTGACTGATATGGCTAAGGCATAGGAAATTTTGGTATGTACCCCTAAGTGGTATGTTGCGCTCGTCTCGATGTGGGTCGCTGAGCGGCGGATGTAGATGTGGATGGGGGGCTGAGTGCCAGTCATGCGTGCTTGAGGGTATGAATGGGTGGAGTCACCAGGCACCGGCATGCTACTCATATCTACTTGTAGGTGTGAGGAAGCGGTGTCATGTGTGGTCTACGTGCTACCGTCACCTGCTTGTGGGTATGGGTAGACAGAATCGTTAAGCCTCAGCATGCTGCTCATACCTGCTTGTGGGTGTGAGTAGACGGTGTCAGGTGTGGTTTGCGTGCTACCCCTACCTGCTTGTGGGTATGGGTAGGCAGAATTTTTGAGCACCTGCATGTTGCTCATACCTGCTTGTGGGTGTGAGTAGGCGGTGTCATGTGTGATCTGCGTGCTACCCCTACCTGCTTGTGGGTTTGGGCATGCAGAATTATTGATCACCTGCATGCTGATCATACCTGCTTGTGGGTGTGAGTAGGCAGTGTCATGTGTGATCTGGATGCTACCCCTACCTGCTTGTGGGTTTGGGTAGGCAGAATTGTTGAGCACCTGCATGCTGCTCATACCTGCTTGTGGGTGTGAGTAGGCGGTATTGTAAGACCCGTGTCAATCTAACCCGGTCTTACCACCTTGAACCAGGTTTACCCGTCATGGTCGAGTCAAATGGACCAAGGGCGTGAAGGAGATCGAGATCCCAGGTATCAAATCGACCCAAAACACTTAAAATAGGGGAAGGGTCGCATACCCAGCTAAGCAGGGTCGGACCTCCCAAAACAGAAAGTCAGACCCTCAGTTTTGAAGGGAGGGTCGGACAGCTTAAGACCCTAGGGTCGACGGGATCATCGACCCTCCCATCGACCCTCGGTTTCTGCCGAATATAGAAATTAGGAAATTTCTATATTTTTCGATTGAGATTCTTTCCAAATCTCAAAGGGACTTATTTAGGATGTTCCTACTCTATTTAAAGGACGTCCCTAAGCCACTTTCACTCCTTTCACAACCCTAATTGAATTGAGAGAAAGAGAGGAGAAGGAAAAGAGGAAGAAGAGAGGCAAGCAAGAGAACTTAGCAAAAAGGAGAAGAATTTCAGAGGAAAAGTTATCTTCTCAGGTATGGATACTAATTCCATAAGTTTCTACAGACCTTAGGTTAGTAATTGTTGAGAGTGTGATCTCGGAGAAACCCAAACCATCAATCCATGGTTAGGTTTTCATGGAAAATCCTAGGAGAATGTATGAAAGCTATCTAGGTGGATGATTCATGGTTTCAGACCATGGAATGAATGTTGAATGAAATGTAAAAGCAAGCCATAGGACCCCAAACACGAGGAATGGACTAGAAAGTGGAAATTGGACCAAAGTGCACCAAGGGTCGCACCCAGGGTCGATAGGCCATCCGACCCTAGGTGTTCCTGACCATCGACCCTAGCATCGACCCTACCTCCGACCCTCAGTTAACAGAGTAGTTTTTAATTCTGAATAAATTCTAATTAAATTCTATCGACTTTGTTAGGGCTTCTAGCAATACAATAACACTGTAAAGGTGATTCTAAAGCTTGGAAAAAACATCTTATGGCAAGCTAAGGTGAGGAACCTTAACCCCAACTAAATTGGTTAATAATAAACTGTTTTCTATTTTCTTGAGTCATATGCCATGTTTGATTCTGTGTGAATATGTTTGTAATGTGCATACAGCATGCCATCCAATATTTCTATTACTTGTTCATGCATATTTACTTTATTGTTTATAACATGATGATGATGATGATGATAGGAATAGGCATGTGCTTGTATGTGTGTGGTTGATGTGTTTGATGCGAGCGAGTATCAGGGGAGGTGTGATGAGAACGTCAATAAACGTTAACCTTTGGCGGGTCTCAGCACTTTAGCTCTATCTCTAACTCAAGTTTTGTGCATTGGCATCGTCGTATCGCCATTACTTTAGTAGAACTATTATGTCGTAGGGTATCATGGGAGGTGGTCTCGGTCCTTGTAGTCTCTGACTCTATCAGGGGGCCTTAGCTCTATCTCTATGGACATTCTGAGGGATGCTTGGGTGAGGCCTTGGATACACTGTTTGGCATTAGGATTGGTTAGTTGCGAGCCCAGTTTGCAGCCCTCGCCAACAGGGGCTTACGTGTTGGTATGACACTATATAGCAATAAACGTAACCTTTGTTATATAATGTTCATGATTGGGTGCATGTGAGTTGACGATAAACGTGTTCTTCGGGTAACGTCACACACTCGTGTATAGAGGCGGAGTCAATAAACGCGACTTTTGGCTACCTAAACCTTTCTATTGCATACTGCAAACTTATAAACCGGACCAAAGATATAAATTGATTTTTGCATGCATATGTATTGTTGCATTGTTTTGGCTACTCACTGAGCCGTAATGTGTGCTCACCCCTCGACGTCGAATATTTTTAGTTGATGATGCAGGTTATACCGTTGAAGACTGTATGAATGCGTCTGCGTACGAGAATGTGGCAGCGATGGAAGTTGAAGTTGAAGTAGATACACACGACTCCTCTTGCGAGTGCAACTCGTGTGTATTTGATTAGATATTTTATAGGTTTCTTTATTTAGATTTATTAAAGATTTGTATTGATATTTATTTATGTCTCGGTTGATACAGAATAAATTGTTATTTAAATTTTAATATCACATTGATTCTCAGTTCATTTATTTACAAGATTTTCGCTATTGTGTATTTACTCTGATTATGATTATGGATGTGCGTAAGTTTGGATAACGCGGGGATAGCCTATTTGAGATCCTGGTTGAACCGTTGGTTAGTTAGCGGTTCATCACATCATTCTGAATAGTACAGAATTGGGGTGTGACAGTTATCATGTGTAATCTACGTGTTACCCCTACCTGCTTATGGGTTTAGATAGGCAGATGCTTGTGAGGTCTGAGTACTAGTCATACCTGCTTGTGGGTGCGAATAGGCAGAGTCACCGAGAGCTGGCATGCTACTCAGGCCTGCTTATGGGCGTAAGTAGGTCGACTGGGCTGAATGGAACGGTTATGTCGAGATCTACGGAACACGATTGCTGCGAGTTGTGGACTTAATGACAATACTTCTTGTGTTAAAAATAAACGGGAGTAGGTGCCCCTAGGGGGCTCGCCTTACAACTGAGACTACTTGACTTAAAAAAAAAAAAAGAAGAAAAAAACCACATTATGGGCCTGGATAGGTCGGCCGACTCAACTGAACAAAACAGACTTAACGTAAAAGCTAGCCACGGAATAGTAAATTGAAGCAGTGCCACTGGTAATACTTGCGAAGATTAGTGGCGTGCCAAGTCCTTGGGATTTCTTCTCCACTGAGGGTGGCTAGCTTGTATGAGCCAGGTCGGCCGGTTCTGAGGACGCGGTAAGGACCCTCCCAGTTCTTGGCCATCTTCCCTTGGTTGGTCGGCTTAGAAACGGCCGCCTTTTTGAGGACGAGGTCTCCTACTCGGAACACTTTGGGTCGAACTGTCTTGTCGTAGTGTCGGGCGGTCGCCTGCTGGTATGCGGCCACTCTAAAGGCTGACAATTCCCGTACGTCCTCCAAATTATCCAAGTTGGTCCGAAGATCTTCAGAGTTTGTATCTTTATTGAAGTTCAGTATCCGGAAAGTTAGATGAAATACCTCGACTGGGACAACTGCTTCAGTGCCGAAGGCAAGCATGAAGGGAGTTTCGCCCGTCGGGGTTCTGCTAGTGGTCCTATTCGACCAAACGATGCTCGGTAATTGGTAGGTCCACTTTTCTTTTTCATCCGCCACCATTTTTTTTAGTCCAGACAATATTGTTTTATTTGTGGCCTCAGTCTGCCCGCTTGTTTGCAGGTAGCCGACCGACCCAAATCGATGGTCGATCCGAAACTCCGCGCAGAACTTTGTAAAAGATGTGCTGGCAAACTAGGTGTCGTTGTCTGTCACCAGGATTCTGGGCACACCAAATCTGTATATGACGAAGTATCTAAAAAACTGCTCCACCTTGGTCGAGTCAATCTTGGCGACGGCTTCAACTTCGATCCACTTTGTGAAGTAGTCAACGGCCACGATGACATACTTTCGTTGATATGTCGCTTTGGGGAAAGGCCCTATGATGTCCATGCCCCAGATGGTGAAAGGGAGATGACTTGTGATCGGCTGTAGGGGTGCGGCGGAAGCATGTGGGACGGGTGCGTAGAACTGACACTTTTCGCACTTATGCACCAGTTCGATGCAGTTGTCATGCATTCCGGGCCAAAGATAACCTTGCCAGAGAATCTTCTGGAACAGTGATCGGCCTCCTCGGTGCTGACTGCAGATACCCTCGTGGACCTCTTTCATAAGTTGTTCCTCTTCCTCCAATCGGAGACACCGAAGCAACGACATAGTGTAGGATCTCCTATACAACACATCGTTGTAAATGGTGTATTGCCATGATTTGGCTTGGATGCGCCGTGCTTCCTTTCTATCTTCGGGGAGTGCATCAGTTCGAAGGTAACTGTAGATGTCATCATACCAGCAAGAGGTGGCTTCGACTGGCGCAACTTCCTCGGCAGAGCTGTTAGCATGTTCCAATAACTCTACATACACGGCAGAGTCCATTTTTGAGATGTCTGCCAGGGACAACCTAGACAGCTCATCTGCTTCAGTGTTCTCTTCTCGGCCCACGTACTACAGCTCGACACTCCGAAAGGCTGTGATGGCCGCGTTGACTTTTTCCAGGTATTTCAGCATCCCTGGTTGCTTGGCTTCATAGTCCCCCTGTACCTGCCGAATGACTAGCTGCGAGTCACTACGGACTATGAGCCGTCGAACGACCAGGCTTTTTACTAGTCTGAGGCCGACAAGCAAGGCCTAGTACTCGGCTTCATTGTTCGTGGCATGAAAATCGAATCTCACTGCTGATCTAATTTTGAAACCTTCCGGGCATGTCAGTATCACCCTTGCGCCTGATCGACCATCCATGGAGGACCTGTCTACCTGCAGTGTCCATGGGGCCACGACTGGTTCGGGCGTGTTCCCTGGCTGAGGCTCTACAATCTTTTCCTCTAGTAGGGTGCTTTCGACGATGAAGTCCACCAACGCCTGAGCTTTGATGGCGGTTCGAGGTACGTACTTTATGTCGAACTCGCCGAGTTCCACTGCCCAATTTATAAGCCGACCGGATGCATCCGGTTTTGACAGCACCTTCTTCGGAGGTGTGTTGGTGAGCACTGAGATGGGATATACCTGGAAGTATGGTCGAAGCTTCCGTGATGATGTTACTAGAGCGAGCGCCAGCTTTTCAATTGGCTTGTATCGAGTCTCCGCATCTAACAACACCTTGCTGATATAGTATATTGGTCGTTGTACTCTGTCTTCGTCTTTCAGCAGCACAACGCTTACCGCCTGATCGGAGACTCCAAGGTAGAGCTGCAATTTGTCTCCGAGGTTAGGTTTGACCAGTAGAGGTGGTGAGGACAAGTAAGCCTTGAGGTCTTCGAAGGCTTTCTGGCATTCCTCAGTCCATTCAAACTTCCTAGCTCCTTTCAGTGTCTTGAAAAAGGGAAGGCATCGTTAGGCCGATTTCGACATGAAGCGGCCTAGGGCGGCTATGCGACCATTCAGCTCTTGTACTTGTTTGGGTTTAATTGGTGCGACCATGTTTAATATGGCCATAATTTTCGAAGGGTTTGCTTCTATCCCCCTCTGTGAGACCATGAAACCCAAGAATTTCCTAGATGCGACCCCGAAGGCACACTTGGTGGGATTCAACTTCATGTTGTGCTTGCGAAGGGCTTGGAATGCTTCGCCCAGGTTAGCTAGGTGATGGTCGGCTTGCTGGCTCTTTACTAGGAAGTCGTCGACATATACCTCCATGTTTCTACCGATCTGATCTCTGAATATTTTGTTCACCAACCTTTGATAGATGGCTCCTGCGTTCTTTAGGCCAAAAGGCATGACCGTATAGCAAAAAAGCCCCTGGTTGGTGATGAAGGAAGTGCACTCCTCGTTTGACTTCCTCATCTTGATCTGATTGTACCCTGAGTAAGCGTTAAGGAAACTGAGCTGCTCGTGTCCAGCCGTAGCGTCTATCAACTGGTCGATGCGTGGCAGTGGATAGCTATCTTTAGGGCAGGCTTTGTTGAAGTCTATGAAATCTATGCAGATCCTCCATTTTCCGCTTACCTTGGGCACCATGACCACGTTCACCAGCCAGTCTGGATAAGCCACCTCCCATATGAAACCGACCCCTAATAATTTCTGGACTTCCTCATCTATAACAGACTATCGGGTAGGCGTGAAACTCCTCTTCTTCTATCTAACTGGGCGGTGTTGGGGGTCAACCGCCAAGTGATGTTCTATCACATCCCTTGGGATTCTTGGCATTTCGGAGGCAGACCATGCGGACACATCTAGGTTCTGCCTCAGGAACTCTACCAGCTCCGCCTTCTTGTCTTCAGGTAGCAAGGAGCTGACTTAGAATGTCTTTTCGGGTTGGTCGTCCGCCACCGGGATCTACTGTAACTCCTCGGCTGGTTTTCCCCTGCTCGGCTGGTCAATGTCTCGGACATCAACTATGTGGACTGGTGCTGCTTTCAGGGCTCTTTGGCTATTTTTCAACTCTGTTGTGTACCATCTTCTTGAGACCACTTAGTCTGCTCGGCATTCTCCGACCCCGTTCTCCGTCAGGAACTTCATCACCAAATAGTGGACATGCATGCTTGAGCTTGTTTAAGGACAGGAGGCCGAGAATCACATTGTGGCTAGACGACCATCCACTACCATAAATTCGACCATCACCCTCTATTGCTTGGGTTTTTGGCCGAGCACCACAGGCAATTGGATGCCCCCTTTCACTGTCACCGGGTCCCCCGAAAAGCTAATAAGGTCAAAGGTGATGGGTTGGAGCTAGTCGTCCCCTATCTGCATCCTTTGGTACGCGTGGTAAAATATGATATCTACCGAGATCCCTGTGTTGACCAGGTACTTGGCAACGTTACAGTGTCCAATCCCGGCAATGAAGACGATAGCATCTTCATGGGGGACTGCCACGTTAACGAGGTCTTCATCACTCAAGATGATGATTTCTCCAGTTCATGCCTTTTTGGAAGGTCACTCCATTTTTTCTACTAGATAGGAATAGGCTTTGGGCTGACCTGTTAGACGTGTTCCCGACCGCTGGTCCCCCTATGATTGTGAGGAATGTCTTCCCCGCAGCTTTGGGTCCCCTGGTAATGGCATAAACACCGCAATTGCCTGGGATTCGCAGCCCTGTAGATGTGCGCGGCTAGTTCTCTGGGGGAGGACTGCCAACGAGCCGCCGACTAGATGGTTTCCTCTTCGACGTCGAGCGGGATCTCCACCTACTTCTGCCCCTACTCTCGAGTTCGGACCAGGACGGGAAGGACCCGAACTGGATGTGCTGCCTACCTCCTAACCGCTCCTTCACAGATATTCTGGCTTACTTTGCTCCAGATGAGCCTCTGATCGAACCAAGCTAAATGACACCGACCCACTGTCTTGGAGCGATTGAACCTCCTTCGGGATCTTTGTCGTCCCTCCGAGCGGCGTTTTGATCATCGCCTTCATCCGTTCGACAGTCATTTGATTGCTGGTTCCTTGGAGGTGGAGGGGGTAGCCCGCGATCTCTCCAAGCCGACGCTGGTCCCCTGCCAGCGTCTCTGACAAAATTGCGGTAGTAACCTCACGGATGAGATCTTCAATTTCCTCTTTAAGGTATTGGCACTCATTAGTGTCGTGACCGTAGTCGCGATGGAAGCGACAGTATCTGGAACGATCTTTATTCCTTCCTTCACCTAGCGGCTTCGGGGGTGGTCGGAGGTTCCGATCATTCTTGATCACTTTCAGGATCTCCGTCATCGAAGTAGTGAGCGGAGTATAGTAATCAAATGTCTTGTATGGGTGTCGGTTTCCCTGCTCTTTGCAGGATCTTTGCTTCTTAGGATCACTGACGCTCTGTGTCTAATCCGCCAACTCGGATCTCTTTTTGTCAGCTTGCTTCTGGTCGGCCTTCAAATTGTTGACCGCATTGTTTTTCTGGGCCTTGGTTGTTTCGTCTGCCGAAGCATACTTTTCGCATTTGACGAGCAGGTCGTCCAAGGTCTTTGGAGGCTTTTTGGTAAGGGACCAACAAAGCTGCTCGTCTGTCACTCCGGCCTGCAGGCTGGACATGTGTACAGTAGGCTCGACATCCTTAATCTCCAGTGCCTCGGCATTGAAGCGCTTAATGAAGCCCCGCAGTGATTCATCCTTCTGTTTCTTCACCGTCGATAGGTGGTAGGATGTCTTCTTGCGCACTCAGCTCGCTTGGAAGTGCATCAGACACTTGTTCGATAGCTGTTTGAACGAAGTGATGCTCCTTGGTGGTAGGTTGTTAAACCATATGCGAGCAAGAACTTTGAGCGTCGAAGGAAACGCTCGGCAGATCAGGCTGTCGCTGAGCTGGTAGAAGAGTGTTGTGGAAACGAACGCATCTAGATGTTGCTCGGGATCCGTGGTCCCGTTGTATGAGTCCAGAACCAGCATTTTAAAATTTTCTGGTGGGGGAGCCCTCATGATTTCGTCGAAAAGTGTTGTGACGGCCGTGTAAGCCGTTCTCGGTGGGGCAACCCGGTTCTGCTCCACCTGCTGGAGCCGAGTAGCCAATTCCAACAACTGCCTTTCGACCTCCGACTGTGTTGCTTCAAGTGTTGTGATGCCGCCAGACTGAAGCTTCTTCCCATAAAAATTACACTGGGTCTTCTTCCTATCACCCTGAAGTGCAGTCTCATACTACCATGCAGGGTCAGTTCGGGAACCGGTACCGTCGCCCCCATCGCCTGCCCTAGAACTTGGTCTCGACATAATTTCCAAGCACTGTTTCATAGAAAACATAAACTTCAATAACCTTACAAACTTGAACACATCAGAAATTACGTTTCAAAATTTTTCTCATATTTTAAATGCGATCAGAACATTTTTCTTTATTTTTCCCAATTTTATAGCATTTTTAATCAATTTTAAATTAATTTTTAGTTGATGAAAATTATTTTTTTAATATAAATAATTAAAAAAATACAACAACCGAAATCGAAATCTGAAATCATAGGACAGTAGATCGACCAACGGTGATTAACATATAAATAGGTCATCATCATCAAATGAGTAATAATAATAATTATTTTAAATTTTAATTGCTAGAAATTCATTTTTAAATGCAAATAATTGAAAAAAATACCTACAACAATCAAAATTGAAATCTAAAACCGTGAGCTTGTAGATCGGGCTCACGTATCTAACATATAAAAATTTCATCACATTCTAGAAAAAAAAGTTTTTCTCCCTCATGTAAAAATCTCATTTTTTGACAAGAAACTTACCTTCAACAGTTGATATAAAGCTCTTACAGCAATCCCCGTAGTCCGAAGCACCACCCGTAGCAAGTTAAAAGTCCAAACGAAGAAAGAATGGGGGAAGAAATGCAAAAAAACTTGAAAAAACTAAGAAGAAAGAGGGAGGAGTAGTCTCGGTCGAGTTCTCGACCGAGAAGAGGCTCTTCTCTCGTTTATAAAGAGAGAAAAAAAAGGCAAAAGCAATTTCTCATCGAGATCTCGCGAGAACTACCGAAAAATACCGAGATCTCGGTGAGAACATGTAACTGCCGAGACGAAAAGGGTTATCGACCATATTTTCGTCTCGACTGGTTATGAAACCAGCGAAATTGGCAAGATCTCACCAAGATTTTATTTCATGCACACAACAAAACAGTAAGCAAAATAGTAAGGGACAGAATCATACCAGTAACCACATCAGGTGATGCGGCTGCCTCCTCAGTGGTGACTACGAATATCTTTCCTTGTTGTGGCAGTTGCTTCTTAGGTAGAGTACAGGTCTTTGCATAATGACCCAATTGATGACAGTTGAAACATTTGACATTTGGGTTTTGTCCAGCTAACTGTGACGGTGGTGGTGCAGTAGTATTCATTGCTGGCACCACAGCCGACTGAGCCCTGTATGGGTGAAATGGTCTAGTGTTCCCTCCACCCGAAGTCTCAGTAGCAGGCCTCTTCAGTCCCCTGTTTTAAGCAAAGAAACTGTCTCTTTGGCTTGATTCAATTACCCTAGCAATCTGCACAGTCTCGTTATACACATTCTTCTCCAAACCTAAGACGTGCTCTCGGATACTTCCTCGTAATCCCATGGTGAACCTGCGGATCTTGGTTTCTTCCTCTTGCATACTTGTCGGAGTGAAGAAAAATAGCTCTTCATACCTCTGCTGGTACGCATCAACAGTCAACTGGGATTGTTGCAGGTTTAAGAATTCCTTTTCCATTTGATCTCGAAAGCTCTTCGGAAAGTACTTATCAAAGAAAGCTCCCTTAAATATTTCCCAACTGATCTGAGTGTGCTTTGTCTCCAAGTATGTCCGGGTAGAATTCCACCAAACATTTGCATCTTCCTTGAGCATGTGCGTAGCAAATAGCACCTTCTCATCCTCCGTGCAAGTCATCAGATGGAAGTTCTTTTCCATCTCAGCAACCCACTGTGCAGGCCACAGTGGTTTTCCTGGTTTCCCTGTGAAGGTAGGGGGTTTCAACTTTAAAAACATATCCACTGCTCGGCTTAGGTCATTCTGCCCCTGTGCATTTGTTCCATACCATGGTGGTGGGTACGGATAGATCCCTTGATAGGTAGACGATGTTGGAAATTGGTGCGGTGGTTGTAGATTCTGTCCTTGGCCCATCGACCCCGTACTACCATCTATTGGCAGTGTGGTGTTATTTCCCCCAGACTCAAGCGTACCTTCTATAGGGATATATCCTGGTGGCCTGAACATCTTTAGCATCTCGTTCAAGAACACCTTCTGCTGAGCTTCCATCTGATAAACCAGATTCATCACAATAATCTCAGAGTTAGTGTGAGGAGGTCCTGACAAATTTTGTCACACCCCAATTCCGCACATTTCAGAATGGTGTGATGAACCGCTAAATAACCAACGGTTCAACCAGGATCTCTAATAGGCTATCCCCGCGTTATCCAAACTTTACACGCATCCACAATCATAATCAGAGTAAATACACATTAGCGGAAATCTTATAAATAAATGAACTGAGAACTAAAATGATATTAATAATTTAATAGAAAATTATTCTGTATCAAACCGAGACATAAATAATTAAGTATCAAATACATGTCTATAATCCAATAAAGAAACCTATAAAAATATCTAATCGAATACACACGAGTTGCACTCGCAAAAGGAGTCGTGTGTATCGTCTTCAGCTCCAACTTCCATAGCTGCTACAGTTCCGTACGCCGACGCGTTCATGTAATCTTCAACTGTATAACCTGCATCATCAACTAAAAATATTCGACGTCGAGGGGTGAGCACACAACACGGCTCAGTGAGTAGCCAAAGCAATGCAACATTACATATGCATGCAAAAAGTTAATTCATATCTTTGGTCTTGGTTTATAGTTTGCAATGTGCAATAGAGAATATCCATAGAGATAGAGCTAAGGCCCCCCGGTAGAGTCAGAGACTACAAGGACCGAGACCACCTCCCCTGATACTCTACAACATAATAGTTCTGCTAAGGTAATGGCGATACGACGATGTCAATGCACAAGACTTGAGTTAGAGATAGAGCTAAAATGCTGAGACCCGCCAAAGGTTAACGTTTATTGACGTTCTCATCACACCTCCCCTGATACTCGCTCGCATCAAGCACATCAACCACACACATACAAGCACATGCATATTCCTATCATCATCATCATCATCATGTTATAAACAATAAAGTAAATATGCATGAACAAGTAATAGAAATATTGGATGGCATGCTGTATGCACATTACAAACATATTCGCATAAAATCAAACATGGCATAGGACTCAAGAAATAGAAAACAGTTTATTATTAACCAATTTAGTTTGGGGTTAAGGTTCCTTACCTTAGCTTGCTAAAAGATACTTTCCCAAGCTTTAGAATCACCTTTATAATGTTATTATATTGCTAGCAAACCTAACAAAGTCGATAGAATTTAATTAGAATTAATTCGGAATTTAAAAACCATTCTGTCAACTGAGGGTCGATGCTAGGGTCGATGGGTCTATCAACCCTCCCTCCATTCTGAACTTCCTGAATACTGAGGGTCGATGGTCAGAAACACCTAGGGTCGGATGACCTATCGACCCTCGGTGCGACCCTTGGTGCACTCTTGTCCAATTTCCACTTTTAAATCCATTCTTCGTGTTTGGGTCCTATGGCTTACTTCCTACATTCATTCAATAGTCATTCCATGGTCTAGAACCATGTATAATCCATCTAGATAGTTTTCGTGCATCCTCCTATGGTTTTCCATGAAAACCTAACCATGGATGGATGGTTTGGGTTTCTTCGAAATCCTACACTCAACCATATCTAACCTAAGGTCTGTAGAAACTCATGAAATTAGTATCCATACCTGAGAAGATTACTTTTCTCTGCAATTTCTTCTCCTTTTTGCTAAGCCTTCTTCCTAGCCTCCTTTCTTTCTCTTTTCCTTCTCCTCTCTTTCTCTCAATTCAATTAGGGTTGTGAAAGGAGTGAAAGTGGCTTAGGAACGTCCTTTAAATAGACTAGGAATGTCCTATAATAATCCCATTGAGATTTGGAAGGAATCCCAACCGAAAATTAGGAAATTTCCTAATTTCAGTTTCGTCAGAAATCGAGGGTCGATGGGAGGGTCGATGATCCCGTCAACCCTAGGGTCTTAAGCTGTCCGACCCTCCCTTCAAAACTGAGGGTCTGACTTTCTGTTTTGGGAGGTCCGACTCTGCTTAGCTGGGTGTGCGACCCTTCCCTAAAATTAAGTGTTTTTGGGTCGATTTTATACTTGGGATCTCGATCTCCTTCATGCCCTTGGTCCATTTGACTCGACCATGATGGGTAAACCTGGTTCAAGGTGGTAAGACCGGGTTAGTTTGACATGGGTCTTACAAATTTGTTGGTGCTCTAGGACTCTGCCCTTCTCCACCTTCTGGGTTCAGATTTTGCTCATCAATAGTTCCTGTTTCCACATTGTCCTCGTCTTGGCACACCCTGGGGTGGTAACGCTTTCGTGAGCCTCTACGACCGTTCTAGCCACAACTACTTCCATTCCCTTCCATCAAAATAATCTCTTCATATTTTGGGTATATTTTGTACTTTTAGGATGTACCCAATACGTAATAGAATGGGCTTTTAGCATTATCTTGTATCTTATGATCAGCATTTTTTTTTTCACTTCGGGTATGCATAATCATCCTCTGTATCTCAGGACCTTTTTCGCATCCAAAGTAAGTCAGGGTTAGGTCTTTTTTTCTCTAAATCTCTTGCACCGTTCTTATATACAGATCTTACAAAATTGCTACTTTTACTTTATCCATCAATTCAGAGATGATCTTTAATGCTACAAGCGCAGCCGAAGAACTATTGCTCCATAAGTTCATCCATAAGTTCTCGCTCAATTGGATCATCACGAGTTTCTATTATATGTTACTCTTTTTTCAAATCCGAATCTATTGCTGCGAAACATAGGCAACATTTATATTGGGTTCTTCCTTAGACTTCATAATTCCCTTTTTTCTTAATGCTTTAGCTACTACATTAGCCTTGCACCGGTGACATTGAATATCACGGTCTTAATCCTTCAGGAGTTCCAACCATCTCCTTAGCTTCATGTTCAACTCTTTCTGGGTGAAGAGATAAGTAAGACTCTTGTAATCCGATTTAATCTGAAATTCTTCTCTATATAGGTAATGTCTCCAAGTCTTGATTGCATAATTCGTCACTGGTAATTCCAGTCATGAGTAGGGTAACTCTTCTCATGCTCCTTTAGTTTTCTTGAAGCACATGTAATCGTTTGTTTACCTTACATCAACCCGCATCCTAGATCCAATCCGAAAGCTTCGATGTTAGGGTAAAAGGTTTCCCTGGTGTCAGAACGATCAAGATAGGAGTTGATATCAACCTTACTTTAGAATCTGGAAACATTCTTCACACTTGTCAGTCCAATTAAACTTCTCTCCCTTCCGGGTTAGCTTGGTAAGAGGTTTTGCGATCTTAGAGTGGTCCTCCAAAAATCTTCTGTAATAACCCACTAAACCCAAGAAACTTCTGATCTTCGCAATATTCTTTAGGTGTTTCTCACCATATGATTACTTCTATCTTAATAGGATCCACTTTAATCCCTTTTCATGACGCTACGTGATCTAAGAAGATCACTCATATTTCTTGGACTTGGCATAAAGATTTTCACTTCTCAGCTGTTGTGAAGCTGTTCGAAGATCCGTTGTATGAGTTGCTTCATTCTTGGAATAAACCAAAAAATATCATCTATGAAAACCATGACCGACGTGTCCAACATGTCATGAAACACCCAGTTCATCAGCTCCATAAAAGATGTAAGGGCATTGGTTAATCCAAATATCATAATCGAGAACTCATAATTGGTAAATCTTGGTTCTAAAAACTATCTTTGAGATATCACTGTCCAAATTCTTCAGCTGATGATATCTTGACTGAAGATCAATCTTAGAGAATACCTTTGCACCTTGCAACTGTTTAAATAAGTTATCGATCTGAGGTTGTGAATATCGATTCTTGATCGTGAGCTTGTTTAGTTCTCGGTAGTCTATACATAATCTGACACTATCGTCCTTCTTCTTCACCAATTGCATTGGCGCTCCCCGTGGTGCAATACTTAGCCGACTAGAACCCTTGTCTAATAACTCTTGTAGTTGAGTCTCCATCCCTTCAACTCCATAGGAGCTACTCTATGGGTGGCCTTGACACAAGTACCGTCCTTGGTAACAATTCGATGACGAACTCGGTCGCCTGATCAGATGGTAACCCAGGTAAGTCTCCTAGAAACACATCATGAAATTTATGCATCACATCAATATTTTCCATCTGTGGTGCTTCTTTGTTAACGTATACCGCAAATACCATATATCCAACTTTTTTCCCTTCAAAGCATTTCTTCGCCTTTAGCATAGAGAGGATCAGTTTTCACTTCTTAGGCAACATGCTTCCAATAAAACTAAATTATATGCCGTTTTTATTCTTGAATGATAATCTCTTCTATGCACATAACAACTTTGTAGAGTGTTGAGACAACTAGTTTATGCCCAAGATGATGTCAAAATCTGTCATCTCAAGTCGAATTAGGTTACATCCAACTTCTATCAATCCATACAATTCAGACATTGCTCATAACACTCATCTAATGCAACATTTAGTCTAAAAGGGCTTACACTACCAAAATCTGGTTCGAAGTTCTTTAGAGCTTGTCTAGTTCCTTCATCTCTTATGATTTTTCAAAGACTATCGTCAATAATCTCATATTGCACTCAGTAGCTTACATCTCCTTTATCACTGATATTCTACCCTAATCTCTCTATCACATACCTCAAAAATATCTTGTGATTGTTACTTCATATCCCAAGTCTACCTATAAGCATTAGGGTATATGCTTATAAATTCATTAATTCAGCCAAACTCTCTTGGTCTTTACTTAATCATCTCGTTTGTCATTGAGCATAACTCAGTATTACTTGTACTAATCTGAATACTATCAATGTCACGATTTTTTACTTTATCCTTGTATCCACTCTTAGATTTGCCTTTAGGAATCTTCTGCCTTATCAAACTCCATACCGATATAACCATCTTTAACTTTACTTGAGTGCTATCTACTGTCACACCCCAATTCTGCACTATTCAGAATGGTGTGATGAACCGCTAACAAACCAACGGTTCAACCAGGACCTCAAGTAGGCTATATCCGTGTTATCTAAACTCCATACATCCACATAAATAATCAGAGTAAATAAAATAAATGACGGAAGTCTTATAATAAAACGAACTGAGAATCTATTATGATATCAATATTTAAATAACAAATTATTTTGTATCAACTAAAACATAAATAAATATCAAATACATGTCTTTAATAAATCCAAATAATAAAACTAAAAATCTAATCGAATACACATGAGTTGCACTCGCAAGAGATGTCATGTGTATCCACTTCATCTTCAGCTACCATCGCTGCAACGTTCTCGTACGCTGGGGCATTCATATAATCTTCAACAGTACAACCTGCATCATCAACTAAAATATTCGACGTCGAAAAGGGTGAGCACACATCACGGCTCAGTGAGCAAACAAAATAATGCAACAATACATATGCATGCAATCAATTCATATCTTTGGTCTGGTTTTACGTTTACACTGTGCTATAGAAAGGATAGGTGGCCACCGCACCTCTATGCATGAGAGTGTGGATACGCCCGATGACTCTCACCGTCGCCCACAACACCCAAATGAATATTGTACAACGAAGGTCACATTTATCGAAGCACAACTCCATACCAACAAATGAACCCCTGATGGTTAGAGCTGCAAACGGGGCTCGCTACTAACCAATCCTAATGTCAAACAATGTATCCAAGGCCTCACCCCAGCATCCCTCAGAGCACCCGTAGAGATAGAGCTAAGACCCCCCGGTAGAGTATAGGACTCAAGGACCGAGACCCTCCTTGATGCCCTACGTCGCAATAGTTCTGCTAAGGTAATGGCGATATGACGATGCTAATGCACAAGACTTGAGTCAGAGATAGAGCTAAAGTGTCCGGATCAAACACCGCATAACACCTCCCCTGATGCCCTACTCGCATCAAGCACACTAACCACACACAAACATTCATATGCCTATTCCTAGCATCAAATCATCATCATCATGTTATAAGTAAACAAAGTTAAATATGCATGAACAATAATAGCAGGAATATTGGATGACATGTTGAATGCACATTACAAGCATATTCGCATAGAATCAAGCATGGCATTGGACTCAAGAAAATAAAAGTAGTATATTATTAACCAATTAGTTTAGGTCTTGTTCCCTCACCTTAGCTAGTTATTAGATCCTCTTCCAAGCTTTAGAATCACCTTTATACTGTTATTATATTGCTAGAAGACCTAACAAAGTCGATAGAATTTAATTAGAATTAATTCTGAATTTAAAAACCATGCTGTTAACTGAGGGTCGGAGGTAGGGTCGGAATCATGATCGACCCTGGGTGCGACCCTCCCCAATCTGGACTTCCCGAACACTGAGGGTCGATTCTCAGGATCACATAGGGTCGGATGGTCATCGACCCTCTGTGCGACCCTCGGTGTATTTCGGTCAATTTCCTTCCTTTTAATCCATTCTTAGTGTTTAGGGTCCTATGGCTTGCTCCTATATTCCATTCAACATTCATTCTATGGTCTAGAACCATAAATCATCCACCTGGATAGCTTCCATGTAATCTCCCATGATTTTTCATGAAAACCTTACCATGGGTTGATGGTTTGGGTTTCTCCGAGATCATACTCTCCTCATTACCTAACCTAAGGTCTGTAGAAACTCATGGAATTAGTATCTATACCTGAGAAGATTACTCCTTCTCTGCAACTCTTCCCCTTTTTGCTTTCTTCTTTTCCTTGTTTCTCTTCTTCTCCTTTTCCTTCTCTTCCCTTTCTTTCAATTCAATTAGGGTTGTAAAAGGAGTGAAAGAGGCTTAGGGACGTCCTTTAAATAGAGTAGAAACATCCTAAAATAAGTCCCTTTGAGATTAGGAAAGAATCCAAATCGAAAATTAAGAAATTTCCTAATTTCAGTTTCGGCGGCAACTGAGGGTCGATGATCCCGTCGACCCTAGGTTCTTAAGATGTCCGACCCTCCCTGTAAAACAGAGGGTCTGACTTTCTGTTTTGGGGGGTCCGACCCTTCTTAACTGGGTATGCGACCCTCCCCTTAAATTGAGTATTTTAGGGTCGATTTGATACCTGGGATCTCGATCTCCTTCACGCCCTTGGTCCATTTGACTCGACCATGATGGGTAAACCTGGTTCAAGGTTATAAGACCGGGTTAGATTGACATGGGTCTTACATCTACTCTTTCCTAATTACTCTTGGTAGTTTTCACTTCTTGCTCATGCACTCTTTTATAGACATGACTCATATCCTTCCATTAAGTAATCTCGGAATAGATCCTCCATTACTTTATCTGAGGTTCATTGGCTATAACATTTAATCTAAATCCAATCATCTTTCTTCCAATAGTTCCATTATCACTAAACATCTTTTCAATGGATGTCGAGAAATGTAAGAATCAGAATGTTTATCAAAAAACAATTCATTTCCTTCTTACAATTTAGCATAATGACAAACATTTGCTTTATCTAGTGAACTTAAGTTTAAAGGATCATGAGTAAATCTATGGTAATCCAATAAGCATCAAAAGGTTGTTAAGTTATACGGTGGTCCAAATACACGGAAATAGAGGTTTTACAGTTCTTAACCTCATGATTACAGGTTCTATCGAGTATATATTGCCATTGGTCAAGGCACTACAGGAGTAAATCTAGAGGAGTTTTGATACATCAATAAATCAGGTATAAATCGAAAAGATGCACGCTCAACATGATTAAACATTTAACTGTTCATTCAGTTCATATCTTTGTTCATGTTGTCGATCATGAGAGTGGCTCAGATTGGTATAATCAGGACTAATACTAAAGAACAATATCAATAACTCCAATTGACAGGTTGAATCAAGTAGGTATCCTGTCAAGGTACGAGAATTTAAAATCAGGTATGTGCATCCTATATAATCATAAGAGTAAGTCAATAATGCACCGCATCCTATATAAACCTATCTAGTTATATGACCACAATAGATTTGATCATTTGCTGAAAATGTTTGAGGCTTCATCTTCAGAAAATATTCTTCAACCCTTGTCAGATCATTCTGCCATGATGCAACTATTCCATACATCGGTGGCTGATAAGGGTAACCACCTTGATACCCTGCTTGTTGTGCATGCACCAAGCTTCTGCACTGGGGTGTGCATTACTGGGACTTGCTGTATGGTAGGCACTGTGTTACAGCTAACAGGTGCTAGGGGTACAGTGTTGCTACCAATTGGTACCGTACTTGGTTTGACCCGGAGATGTTGGTGTAGTATTGGCAACTTGGGTAGTGATTCACATAGCAACTTGCATAGACGGTCTCATCTGTTGTTGCTCTTGTATTTTGTCAGGCAAAGTTTATTACAACCGTAACCAAGGCACTTAGTAGTCCAGGTAGATTGGCTGGAGTGGCCTGGTTGTTTACCTCCTTTGATTTGTTCTAATATGATTATCATTATTTAGCATCTGCTCAGATGAGTTTTTACTACCCGTTCTTGACCCAGATAGTGGTGGGGTCAAGTTGCAACTTCTATTTAATGTTTAGCGGATAATGGATCAGCTTGTGGCGGATCTCACTTAGAGTCTCCACCTCACCCAAGAGTATAGCTTTATCTTCTTGTAATTACTCTCATTCTTAATGTATGGCCATTATTCTCCTATCTCTGTTGGATTTAGCCCGAGATCTTTCTCTTCACCTTTACAGGATTTAGGCATTACTAGTTATTTTCCTTCTTCCTCTGTCATTCATCGAGTTTCACATCTTGTGAGTATCAACTCGGTATTCAAATTTTCTGCTTTACAGATGCTTCCTTCTTGTTATCATACTATATCTTTTGTATACTCAGGAAACTGCCCGACTTATAGATAGTACCCTATATTATTTGTTTATCAGGATAAATTTAGATTTTCTCTTTCTGTTTGTGTATATATATGGTTCCACCTTTTATATGTATATTATTGTCTTGTTTAGGTTTAGTCTCAACCAACACAGGTGCTTATGGTGTGTTTGTATTAAAGCTTTTAATTTATCCTAACTCAGTTAATAGACAAAATCGTGAATGTATTTAGGTTTGATGGGCAAAGCCTAAGAGCTCTGATACCAAGTTAATTATACACCAACCAGAATGGTGTGATGAACCGTCAATAAACCAACGGTTCAACCAGGATCTTGAATAGGCTATACCCACCATGTTAAACTAAAACATATTCCACATTAATTAGAGATAATAAAGTAAATAGCGGAAGTCTTACAGATAATGAACTGAGGTCTAGTCATGATAAATAATTAATATTCTATTTATCTCCAAGTAACCAAAACATAATTTAATACATATTACAAATATCCAAATACAAAAATTAAACACTAAGCGTATCCATAGTTGAAACGCTCGCTTAACGAATCACAATAGTCCTCCACAGCTTGCTCATCATAGCCGCCACCCATTTATATGTTGGCGTGTCGACATAATCTTCAACCATAATACCAGCAACATCAGAAACTAAAAAAAATTGCGCGCGCGAGAGTCAGCTCTCCAACTTTAGCTCAGTGAGTAAACAAAATAATGCAACAAACATATGCATGCATTCAATTCATGTCTTTGGTCTGGTTCATAAGTTTGCAATGTGCAATAGAAAGGATTGGTGGCCGCCGCACCTCTATACACGAGTGTGTGAAGCCGCTCAATGGATCAAACACCATTGTTGTCCCACATGCACCCACCATGGAATAGGGATAGAGCTAAAGTGCTTAGGACCGCACCGCATCACACTTCCCCTGATGCCCTACCCATACCAACACGTAAGCCCCTATTGGCGAGGGCTTGCAAACTGGGCTCGCAACTAACCAATCCTAATGTCAAATAGTGTATCCAAGGCCTCACCCTAGCATCCCTCAATACGTCCATAGAGATAGAGCTAAGGCCCCCCGACAGAGTCAGAAACTACACGGTCTGAGACCACTTCCCCTGATGCCCTACGATGTAATAGTTCTGCTAAGGTAATGGCGATACGATGATGTTAGTGAACAAGACTTGAGTAGAGATAGAGCTAGAGTCTGGTGAACAGGATGAACCATAATGTCACGTCTTCCCCATGATGCTCCACTCGCATCAAGTACACTAACCACACACATACATTCACATGTCTATTCCTAGCATCATCATCAACATCATATTATAAATAAACGGAAATTAAATATGCATGAACAGTAATAACAGGAATATTGGATGACATGTGATTTGCACAATACACGTATACAAGCATAGAAACATTCATGGCATTGGACTCAATAAATAAAAACAGTTTATTATTAACCAATTAGTTTAGGTCTTGTTCCCTCACCTTTGATTGATAGTAGATCCTCGTTCAAGCTTTATGAATCACTTTTAATTCACTTGAAAACCTAATCAAGTTGAAAGATTTTAATTAGAATTAATTCCCATAAGTTCAGACTAACAGAAGCTGAGGGGTCGCAGGTGGGGTAGCACCTGGGGTAGCAGTTTCTGTGACCCCAGGGTGTAGGGTCACAGGTAGGGTCGCACCTGGGGTCTCAGTTTCTGCGACCCCAGGGTGTAGGGTCGCAGGTAGGGTCGGACATACTGCGACCCTACGTGCAACCACACCCTCTCTGGAACTTCCCAAGGGCATGTGGTTGAACATGTGGGTCTCGTAAGGTTGAATATCATGCGACCCTACGTGCGACCACACGTGTCAGGGTCGACCTTTCACTCTTAAGTCCATTCCTTCATGTTTGAATCCTTTGGCTTATGTTCATAGTTCTTCCTATGATTGTTTTATGGCTCAAAACCACAATTTTATTCACCTTCCATTGTCCACAATGACTTCCTCCATGGATTCTCTTGGAATTTGTTCATGGATGGATGATTTGGGTTTCTCCTAATCCTATCTTCTTCATGAACTATTCTAGGCTTTCAAATTAACATAGGAAATAGGTTCATACCTTAGGCTTGCTGAGATTCAGAGTTTTTTCTGAGCTTTCCTCTTCCTTGGTCTTCTTCTTATACTTTCCTTCTCTTCCTTCTCTTCTCTTTCTCTTACTTTCAATTAGGGTTCTCAAGGAGTGAAAGAGGCTAAGGGACATCCTATTTATAGAGGAAAACCCTCCATAATAATCCCCAATGAGTTTAGTAAATACCCCCTTCGAATTAGGAAGGTTTTCTAATTTCTGATTTCTGGCTGTTTTCGTAGGGTCGCAGGTAGGGTCGCAAAATCAGTGACCCTACATTTTTAAAATGTGGGACCGCACGACCAAAAAGTCATGGGTTGGACTCTTTTGAGGTGGGGTCGATCACACCTGTTTAGGCATGCGACCACACACTCATTTTTTACTGTTTTTGAGTTAAATTTCATACTTGGTCTTGTGGTTTCTTCACGCACTTAGTCCACTTGGCTCGACCATGGTAGGTAGACCTGATACAAGGTGGTAAGACCGGTTAGTTCGATACAGGTCTTACAGCAACATACAGGTCGCGGCACTGTATATGATAGTGCGACTGGTATGTCCAGGCGGACAAACCTCTCAGAGTTCCTGATAGGTACTGGTCGATGTACCGGTCGCAACCCTGTAGGGTATGGCGCGACCGGTATAGTCGACCGGTCAGGAATTTTCTCCTGACCGAGAGGTACCGGTCGACCTACTTAGGGGGTACCGGTCGACCGGTATAGGCAAAACCGATATCGGTCGACCAATATGCCCAAATATGCCTTTAAAATCGTGAAAAGTGAGATTTTTCCCACTTTTCTTCTTTCCTTTTTCTCCGGTGGTGATTTCTCTCTGGCTTGGTGAGTTGCTACAGTCCGACCGGTGATCTTAGAAGCGATTTTCTTTCGATCAAGACCTTGAACATCGTCTCCAAGTAAGTTTCTTCCTTTCATTCTTCCTTTTTACATCGTTTTTTCATGGTTTCTTGCCCCAAAGCTAGATTTTTCTTGGTTTAGAAGATTCTAACCGTAGGAACTCTTTTTCTTCAGCTTAAAAAGAGTTTAGAGACCTCTATGAGCAAAATCCCTCAATCTATTTGAGGTTCCACCGTATAGTTTCTCCAAAAATCCAATTTTCGGGTTTTTGACCTAGGTTTTGGTAAAAATCGATTTTTTTCTTGTAATTTTTAAATTTCTTGTTTGTTTGATGGATGCTTGGTTTCCATATGGTGTTAGATGGTTACGTAAGTCCTCCTCCCAGATTTTGGGTGAGTTCGAGGCTTTTGCTTCTATTACTGTCGTTATGCTGCTGAAATTTCAGAAATTCTAACCAAATTCTCATTATTTATTTTTGTTTTGTAGTTCAAAATATCTCAACGCCGTGGTGCTAGTAAACATGCATTCGGTCCTGGAATGAACCTTTCGCATCCGCCGGTTCTGCAGTTCAACGAGCGGTGGTTTCGTTCTGCGGCGGTGCAAGCTCGTTTTCCCTGGTTTGAAGAGAAGAACATCGAGTCAGGGCGATGTGTATACTTGGAGCAGCTACAACGATTTGATGTTTAAGCAGCCTTCGGTGATCTTGGGTGGTTACCCATCATTACTTACACTGTGACCACCCGCCCCAACGTAGTCAAACATTTCTACGCCAACTTGGAGGTCGAGGGAAATGTTAACGACTTCAGCCGTGGCAGGGACCTCCGCATCACCAGCTTTGTCAAAGGCGTTCCCATATCCTTTGACACTCACCAGCTTGTTGATCTTTTAGGGATACCAGATGATGGTGACTTGGTGTACTGCGCCCCCAAGATGAAGGGCTTTCTTACTGATGATCTGCGCTAGGAGGTTTCAGAGCAAATCCTTAACCCAGGAGCGCCCATGAAAGCTGCTAGCTTGAGACCTGTTTCTCAGGTATATTGCCGCATCATCCAGCATGATATTGTTCCTCAGAGCGACCACTACAGTGAGTTATCTCAGCTCACTCAGTACTTGACTTATTGCGTCTACACTAGGGAGCGGGTCTGTCTCCCTTACATTATTATCAGGACCATCCGTCAGGCTACTCTGCCCGATCAGATTAGTAACCTTCCTTATATTAGATTAGTAACCTTCCTTATGGCCGACTTATCACTACTCTTCTGCGGTGCTTACGGGTGGACATGAGAGGTGAGATTGCGGTTGAGGACACCATGACCTCAGACATTGACTGGGATGCCATTGTCTAGATGATGATGGACAATCTGCCCATTAGTGATGAGGAGTTAGAGGCTCATCCTTGTCCACTTAGGAGGGTAGCAGTAGCGGCAGCAGCAGTAGCAGTAGCCAATGCGGCTCATGCAGAAGAGGCAGGGGATGATGATGGTGATGATGGTGATGATGATCAGATGGAGGACATTCTGGCACCGGCACCACAACCCACACCTGTAGCGGGACCGTCCCAGCCTCCCCCTGATACCGTGATGGGTATGTTTACGGAGATTTGGAATGCCCAGCGTGAGATGAGTCGTGACCTAGGGCGCCTTTCTCGCAGCCTTAGAGTCACGCAGGAGCAGGTACACTGGCTCAGGGTAGCTTATGAGCATGACTATGATATCACTGACCCTATTCCTCCTATGCCCCCATCCCCATGATAGATCTTTTATTTTCTCTCTCTCACAGCATGGTTTTTATTATAACAGGGTAACTGTCTGGCTTGTGGACTGTACCCTGTAGCACCATTAACTCTTGATACTCTATAGATATTTTATGTTTATAAAATTTTTCTTTTTACTTGTTATGGTAATTCATGATCATTCTGCTTGTCACTATGGTTTCCTCACTAGAGTATGACTGCTTATTAAATCCACATTTAATATAGTATATTATGCTCTTTCGTATTTAGTCTCAGGCATCAAACAAGTGCTTAGGTTGTGTTTTTATTAAGACTTTTAAATTCTTCCTATCTCAGTTCATCGACTCAGTTAAGTGCAAATATGGTCTGTTGGACAGAGCCTAAGAGCTCTGATACCAAGTTGTCACACCCCAATTTCGACAAAACCAGAAGTGTGAGTGAACTGTCACCGAACCAACGGTTCACACTAGGATCTCAAGAAGACCGTATCCACTCATACCATTGCACATAATCATAATCAGAATATAATTAAATACAACGGATGTCACACCCCAATTCTGACAGAACCAGAAGTGTGAGTGAACCGTCACTGAACCAATGGTTCACACCAGGATCTCAATAAAACCGTGTCCACTCATACAAACCATTGCACATAACCATAATCAGAATATAATAAAATACAACGGAAGTCTTAAATTAAATGAACTGAGTGATCTATTGATAAATAAATAAAATATCAAGTTATTCTCCACACCAAAATGTAATTAATATCCTTACATCACTTTATAAATCCAACTGAAAATAAATAAAATAATCCAAATAAACACCCTAGAGATACACGTAGAAAGCGTACTCATTTGAAGCGTCATGCTCGTCCTCCTCTGCTTGCACGTCCAAAGCAGCCACGCCTCCATACACTGGAGCATCCACGTAATCCTCCACCGTATAACCTGCATCAACATCTAAAAACATGTATATATACAAGGGTGAGCTCACAACTTAGCTCAGTAAGACAATCAGACAATGCAATAAACATATGCATGAGTAACATTCACATCATGGTCTGGTTTTAAGTTTGCAATGTACTATAGAAAGGATTAGCGGCCACCGCACCTCTATACACGAGTGTGTGAAGCCGCCCAATAGATCAAACACCACTGTCGTCCCACATGCACCCACCATGGAATAGAGGTAGAGCTAAGGCGTCAGGATCAAACACCGCCAACACCTCCCCTGATACTCTACCCATACCAACACGTAAGCCCCTATTGGCGAGGGCTTGCAAACTGGGCTCGCAACTAACCAATCCTATATGTCATCACAGTAGACCCTATCCCAGCACAGCTCCCTACGAGATAGAGATAGAGATAGAGCTAGAGTCTAGTGGCCAGGCCGGAGACCATAGTGCCACTTCCTCCCCCTGATACCCTACCCGCACCAAGCATGCTAAGGCAGAATGATACGAAAGGTGCTAGTGTAAGGAATGATCCCAGACCTCCAGTCCTTCCCATTCCACACCCCAACGAAAATAATCACATGCCTAACAGTCACATCCCAGCATAACGAGTATGCATGAACAATAAAAATAACTGAAAGTAAAAGATGACCTGCGAGTATGCACAAACATCATACCATAGAATCATGGTTATTAGTAACGATTTACTGTTTATTAAATTATTAGGGTTTAGGTCCGATTCCCTTATCTGACGCTTGATTGATAGCTTGCTCCACGTCACAAGATCCAAACGTGCTATCACAAGGTCCTACACAATGTTAGGTTTAATTAGAATAGTTTTTTCTTAGGTTTACGTTGGTCGAAAAACCAATTAGGTCAGAAACACTCTTCACAGAGCAGACCGGTCATAGGTACCGATCGCAACACTGTGGGAAAAAGGTGCGACCGATATGGTTGACCGATCCCCATAAACCAATCTCTGGGAGGTACTAGTCACAGTACCGGTCGCATATGGAACAACCGGTATGGTCGATTGGTATGTCTCCGGAAGACCATACGCTTGGTTCTCGCCTTCCGTCGGTCATCCCCTATTGATCCTAGGGTTTCTCCTACACATCCTAGGTCTGATTACTGAGTTAGATTTGTCTCCAACTCCATTCAAGTCCTAGCCTCTATGATCTTCGACTTAGAACTTGAATCTAGGGTTTACTAATTTAGGGTTTGTCGGCAAAAGCAGGGTTTAGATCAATACCTTGCTTTGCATGGTATTGATCCAATTACAATTAACCATCCTAGAATACTTATGGTAGAGGAAGGTTTAAGCACTTACCGTTGACTTGCGGTAATGTGTTCTTCCTCGAACGGCAATGGCAGCTCTTCCCTCTCCTTCCTAGCTTCTTCTCATTTTTCAGCCTCTTTCTCCTCTCTAGGGTTTGTGAGAATCAATGGAAGTGGTTTTTGGAGGTTTAAGGGTCCTTATATTAGCTGGGATTAGGTTTAGGAAGCCTCCTAACGTTAGAAAAGTCCTTCGGTTTGAAATTTGGAAAGTGGGACCCGTAGAGATTCGTTTTCAGATCCATGCTGCGCTGGCTATATCGGTCGATGGTAATATCGGTCGACCATCGACCGGTACCATCGACCGGTATCCAACTTTTCATACCTGAATTGGTCCGATTGGTCCGATTTCATACCTAGTTGTCATTCGCTCATCCCGTCTAGTCCGGTGATGATTGGAAGACCTGTTACGACATGAAACAAGGTTTAGATCGGGTTCATAGAGTGCGGGTCACATAGTGGATATCCTTGCTTCAGAGATGTTGTACTTTTTGGCTTGTGAGCATCACAGGTACAACTTCAAACGTCAAGTCCTCTGTCAAGTCTGGTGGGTCTACTGTCAAGATGTGCGATGGATCCCTGACATACTTCTTCAATAAAGAAACATGGAACACATCAAGAACGCTTGACATGGATGGTGGTAGAGCCAGTTGATATGCCACATTACCACGTCTGGTCAAGATCTCATATGGTCCCACATACCTGGGGCATAGCTTCCCCTTCTTACCAAACCGTTTCAGACCTCGCACTGGTGATATCTTCAAGAACACTTTATCACCCACTGCAAACTCCAGATCTCGACGTCGGTTATCAGCATAGTGCTTTTGTTGAACTTGAGCTGTCTTCACTCTTTCCTTAATTTGATCAATTACTTGACAAGTTTCTTCGACAAACTCTGGTCCTACAATCCTTCTCTCTCCCACCTCATTCCGTAATAGAGGTGTACGACATTTCTTCCCATAGAGTGCCTCATATGGAGCCATCTGGATCGTAGCCTGGTAACTATTATTATAAGCAAACTCGATGAGCGATAGCTTATCATCCCAAGCTCCTTTAAAATCTAGAGCACACGCTCTGAGCATATCTTCTAAGATTTGAATAGTTCTTTCTGACTGCCCGTCTGTCTGAGGATGAAAAACTGTACTAAACTTCAACTAGGTTCCCATGGCTTTCTGTAATCCTTCCCAGAACTTTGATGTAAAACGGAGATCTCTATCAGATACTATACTTTCTGGGACGCCATGAAGTCTGACTATATTATCCATATATAGCTTGGCCAGCTTCTCCATGGTATACTGAGGTCTGATAGCGATGAATCGAGCTGTCTTGGTAAGTCGATCAACTATAACCCATACTGCATCCACTGACCTTGGTGTCAAGGGTAGGCCAGCGACGAAATCCATTGTGATACAATCCCACTTCCATGCTAGCTCCGATAGTGGTTGTAGCAAACCTGCGGGTCTCTGCCTTTCAGCTTTAACTTGATGGCAGATATTGGAATACAAACCGAGCTACATATGCTTTCATACCCCTCCACCAATATAATCTTTTTAAGTCATGGTACATCTTGGTGCTTCCTGGATGTACCGAATATGGGGTGTAATGAGCTTTTGCCATAACTCGATCTCTGATATTTGAGTTCTCACTCTCAGGTATAAATAATTGTCCACGATACCTGAGTACCTTGTCTGAATCCAAGGTAAAGTCAGGATTGCTTTTACCCTTCTCTAGATCTTCTTGCACAGTCTTGAGGTGTGGATCCTATAGGATTGCTACTTTGACCTCATCTAATAGATCCGATGAGATATTCAAGGCTACGAACATCAATGTAAACTTTTGAATTAAGCCCTGTTCCACTGGATCTCCAGCAGTCTCTAATATAAACTCTTCGTCATTCTCTATTGAGCTTGAGGTTGCATCACACAATGCAGCATTTATACTAGGTCCTGCCTCAGGTTTCAATGCCCACTTTTTGCTTAAGGCATCGGCCACAACATTTGCCTTACTCGGATGGTACTAGATGTCACAATCATAATCTTTTAATAATTCCAGTCATCTCCTCTGTCTCATATTCAAGTCCTTCTGAGTAAAAAGGTAAGTTAAACTCTTGTGATTGGACTTAATCTAAAACTTTTCATCGTAAAGGTAGTGTCTCCAAGTCTTGATTGCGTGAATAACTGCTACTAATTCCAGATCATGCATAGGATAGTTCTTCTCATGCTCTTTCAACTGTCTTGATGCGTAGGCAATCACTTGTTCTCCTTGCATCAACACACATCCAAGAACCAACCTTGAGGCATCCGTATATAGGGTAAACGACAAGCCTGGTGCTGGGATGGTCAAGATAGGTGCAGAGATTAGTCTTGACTTCAAAGTTTTAAAGCACTTCTCACACTCATCCATCCATATGAACTTTTTCCCTTTCTTGGTTAGTCTGGTAAGTGGAACGACGATCCTTGAGTAGTCTTCCACAAATCTTCTATAGTAACCAGCCAATCCAAGGAAACTATGAATCTCCACAACTGATTTCGGCACATCCCATCCTACTATAGCTGCTATCTTGCTTGGATCTACCTTGATACCGTCTGCAGATACTACGTGACCCAAGAAGGCCACTTCTTTCAGCCAAAATTCACACTTCTTGAACTTGGCGTAAAGCTTCCCCCTTCTCAGCCATTGTAGGGCTGCTCTCAAATGTGTTGCATGAGCCTCCCTGTCCTTTGAATAGACCAAAATGTCATCAATGAATACGATGACTGAAGTGTCTAACATGTCATGAAACACTCGGTTCATCAGTTCCATGAACGACGCTGGAGCGTTAGTCAACCCGAATGACATTACAAGGAACTCATAATGTCCATACCTTGTCCTGAAAGTAGTCTTCGAAATATCTGCGGCCTTGATCTTCAATTGGTGATACCCTGATCTAAGATCAATCTTCGAGAAAACCTTTGCACCCTACAACTAATCGAACAGATCATCGATCCTAGGCAAAGAATATCGGTTCTTGATGGTTAACTTGTTCAGCTCTCGGTAGTCGATACATAGCTGTACACTACTGTCCTTCTTCTTAACGAACAATACAGGTGCTCCCCATGGTGATATGCTTGGTCATGTGAAATATTTCATTCTCTTGAGAAAATATTCCTTACTTATTTAGATTCAAATTTACAAGATTGGCATGGCATGAAAGAATGAAAAGCTCTAATCGATCATGAAAGTTTTCAAGAAGAGATAATGATGTCAACGACACAATTAGTTATTGCAAGATCTTTTTCCACTCAAAAATCGTCCACATACAAGGTTGGCATTTGGTTATCAAAATTATCTCTACAAAATTCCTTATAATCCAATTGTAAAGATTGATTGTGATCTTTACTCACTTGTATATATATGTGATGCTCAACAATAGAAAAATCATTTAAGAATTCTAATGTAAGCTTTTTTTTTATTTTGAAAATTTATAAGAGAGTTTGAGAATCTTAGTTAATTCTTTCAAGTTGTGTTCTTCTTGTTTAAGTTTACTTATTTTTATTTTTTTAAGTTTTAATTTCAGATTTAGAACTCTGTAGTAGGGTAAACCAATATAGGTTATACCCCATTACTATTTTAATTTCAGTTAAACTCTTGTGATCCGACTTAATCTGAAACTTTTCACCATAAAGGTAGTGTCTCCAAGTCTTTTTTTTTTTTTTTTTTTTTGGGTAAATGAAAAATAAAAAATAGAAATGTTGAGAGTAGTGTCTCCAAGTCTTGATTGCATGAATGACCACTGCTAACTCCAGATCATGCGTAGGATAGTTCTTCTCATGCTCTTTCAACTCTCTTGATACATAGGCAATCACCTGTTCTCCTTGCATTAATACACATCTAAGACCCAACCCTGAGGCATCCGTATATAGGGTAAACGGTAAGCCTGGTGCTGAGATGGTCAAGATAGGTGCAGAGACTAGTCTTGACTTCAAAGTCTGAAAGCACTTCTCACACTCATCTGTCCATATGAATTTTTCTCCTTTCTTGGTTAGTCTAGTAAGTGGAACGGCGATCCTTGAGTTGTCTTCCACAAATCTTTTATAGTAACCAGCCAATCCAGCGAAACTACGAATCTCCGCAACTGATTTCAGTGCATTCCATCCTACTATGGCTGCGATCTTGTTTGGATCTACCTTAATACCGTCTGCAGATACTACGTGACCCAAGAAGGCCACTTCTTTCAGCTAAAATTCACACTTCTTGAACTTGGCGTAAAGCTTCTCTCTTATCAGCCGTTGTAGGGCTGCTCAATGTGTTGCATGAGTCTCTTTGTCCTTTGAGTAGACCAATATGTCGTCAATGAATACGATGATCGAAGTGTCAAACATTTCATGAAACACTCGGTTCATCAGTTCCATAAACGATGCTGGAGTGTTAGTCAACCTGAATGACATTATCAGGAACTCATAATGCCCATACATTCTCCTGAAAGCAGTCTTTGGAATATCTCCTGCCTTGATCTTCAATTGGTGGTACTCTGATCTAAGATCAATCTTCGAGAAAACCTTTGCACCCTGCAACTGATCGAACAGATCATCGATCCTAGGCAAAGGGTATCGGTTCTTAATGGTTAACTTGTTCAGCTCTCAGTAGTCGATACATAGTCGTACACTACCGTCCTTCTTCTTAACGAACAATACAGGTGCTCCCCATGGCGATATGCTTGGTCGTATGAAATCCTTATCTAGTAGTTCTTGTAATTGGGTCTTCAACTCCTTTAATTCTATAGGGGCCATCCTGTACGGTGCCTTAGACACCGGCGCCGACCCTGGCATGAGGTCTATCACGAACTCTGTAGCCCTGTCTGGAGGTAGACCTGGTAGATCTTCTGGAAATACATCTGGAAACTCTCGTACCACATTTAGATCTTCCATCTTTGGCACCTCTGCAGTGATGTCGACTACAGACACTAAGTATCCCACTCCTCCCTTCTCTAAGCATCTCTTAGCTTTTAGGGCAGAGAGGAGCAGCTTCCGTTTCCTAGGTAACTTGGTCCCAGTGAAGCTAAACTCTTTTCCCTTCTCATCTTTAAGCACAAGTTTCCTTTCACCACATAATAAGCTAGCTGAATGATGGCCTAGCCAATCCATTCCCAAGATGACGTCAAAGTATGCCATCTCGAGTTGAACCAGATTTGCTTCGAGGTTTTGGCCCTCAATACTAACTGTACACGGCCCATAGTATTCATTCAACGCCACTTCGACTCCCAACGGAGAGCGAACTATCAAGCTTGGGTTCAAACACTTGACAGGTAATTCCATTCGCTTCCCAAAAGAAATAAAAATGAAGGAGTGCGTGGCCCCAGAGTCAAAGAGTACTCTGGCGGGTACACCAGCTATATTTACAGTCCCTGAAATTTAATTATCCCTTAGTTCTACATGCTCAAACATAATAAAACAGTAAGCCCAAATATGAAGGGATAAAATCATACCAGTAACCACAACAGGTGATGCGGCTGCCTCTTCAGTGGTGACTGCGAATACCTTTCCTTGCTGCAGCAGTTGCTTCTTGGGTAGAGTACATGTCTTTGCATAATGACCCAATTGTTGACAGTTGAAACATTTGACATTTGGGTTCTGTCCAGCAAACTGTAACGGTGGTGGTGCCATAGTGTTCCTTGCAGGCACCACAGCAGACTGAGCCCTGTATGGGCGGAATGGTCTTGTATTCCCTCCACCTGAAGTCTCAATGGCAGGCCTCTTTAGTCCCCTGTTCCGAGCAAAGAAACTGCCTCTTTGGCTCGATTCAATTACCCTAGCAATCTGTACAGTCTCATTATATACTTTCTTCTTCAAGTTGTTACACCCCAATTCCAGGTGAACCAGAAGTGTGAGTGAACCATCATTGAACCAACGGTTCACACCAGGATCTCAATAAAACCGATTCCACTCATACAAACCATTGCACATAACCATAATCAGAATATAATAAATTACAACGGAAGTCTTAAATTAAATGAACTGAGTGATCTATTGATAAATAAATAAAATATCAAGTTATTCTCCACACTTAAGACGTGCTCTAGGATACTTCCTCGCAATCCCGGGTCTTGGTTTCTTCTTCTTGCATGCTTTTCAGAGCGAAGAAGAACATCTCTTTATATCTCTGCTGGTAAGCATCCACCGTCGACTGGGATTATTGCAGGTTCAGGAATTCCTTCTCCATTTGATTACGGAAGCTCTTCGAAAAGTACTTATCGAAGAAGGCTCCCTTGAATATTGCCCAATCAATCTAAGTGTGCTTTACCTCTAAGTATGTCTGGGTAAAATTCCACCAGGCATTTGCATCTTTCTTGAGCATGTGTGTAGCAAACAACACCTTCTCATCCTCCATACAAGTCATCAGACTGAAGTTCTTCTCTATTTCAGCAACCCAATGTGCAGGCCACAGTGGTTTCCCTGTTTTCCCTATGAAAGTAGGGAGTTTCAGTTTTAAGAATCTATCCACTGCTCGACTTAGGTCATTCTGCCCTTGTGCATTCATTCCTTACTATGGTGGTGGGTACAGATAGATTCCTTGATAGGCAGACGATGATGGAAATTGGTGTGGTGGTTGTAGATTCTGTCCTTGGCCCATCGGCCCAGTGCTACCATCCATTGGCAGGGTGGTGTTATTTCCCCTAGATTCAGGTGTACCCTCTGTAGGGATATATCCTGGTGGCCTGAACATCTTCAGCCTCTCGTTCAGGAGTACATTCTGCTGAGCTTCCATATGATAAATCAGATTCGTCACAATAGTCTCAGAGTTAGTGTGAGGAGGGCCTGGCAAATTTGTTTGTGCTATGGGAATCTGCCCTTCTCCACCTTCTGAGTTCAGGTTTTGCTCATCAACAGTTCCTGTTTCCACATTATCCTCGTCTGGGCGCACCCTAGAGTGGTGACCCTTTCGTGAGCCTCTAGACCGTTTCCGCCTGCCATCTCAGATTAGTCTATTTAGATCTGAGAAGAAGACATCATAACACATGAGGTACAATCGAATAGTCTAATAGTGTTAGTCTTTAACAAATGCAAGGCGAAAATTCGTAACTTAAATTGGAAATTTTTAAGAATTTTCTCAAAATTTCTAGGCTTCAAATAGTTGTCCGGTCGCAACATACCGGTCGCGGCACTATATAAGGTAGTGCGACCAATATGTCCAGGCGGACAAACTTCTCGGAGTTCCCGAGGGGTACCGGTCGACTTTACCAGGGGGTACCAGTCGACCGGTATGGGCAAAACTGTCGACCGATATGCCCAAATTCCTCTTTAAAATTGGGAAAAGTGAGATTTTTTGTGAGATTTTTTCTCACTTTTCCTTTCTTCTTCCTCTCCGGTGGTGATTCCTTTCTGGCTCTGTGAGTTGCTACAGTCCGACCGGTGGTCTTAGAAGCTATTTTCTTCCGATCCAGACCTAGAACATCGCCTCCAAGTAAGTTCCTTCCCTCCATTCTTACTTTTTACATCGTTTCTTCATGGTTTCATGCCTAAAAACTAGGTCTTTCTTAGTTTGGAAGATTTTAACCGTAGGAACTCTTTTCCTTCAGCTTAGGAAGGGTTTAGGGACCTCTATGAGCAAAAGCCCTCAACCAATTTAAGGTTCCACCAAAAGGTTTAAAAAAAAAAATCAAATTTTTAGGTTTTTGACCTAGGTTTTGATAAAAATCGAATTTTTCTTGAAAATTCCTAAATTTCTTGATTGTTTGATGGATGTATGGTTTCCATGAGGTGTTTGAGGGTTACGTAAGTCCTCCTCCCCAGGTTTTGGGTGAGTTCGAGGCGTTTGCTTCAATTACTGTCGTTATGCTGTCGAAATTTCAAAAATTCTAATCAAACTCTCATTATTTTGTCTTTGTTTTGCAGTTCAAAATGTCTCAACGCAGAGGTGCTGGTAAACATGCATTCGGTCTTGGCATGAACCGTCCGCACCCGTCGGTTCTGCAGCTCGATGAGCGGTGGTTTCGTTCAGAGGCGGCGCAAGCCCGCTTTCCTTGGTTTGACGAGAAGAATATTGAGTCAGGGCGACGGGTGAACCGGGAGCAGCTGCAGCGGTTTGACGTTGAAGCATCTTTTGGTAGACTTGGGTGGTTACCCGTCATCACGTACACTGTGACCACTCGCCCTAACCTAGTCAAACATTTCTACGCCAACTTGGAGATAGAGGGAAATGTCAATGACTTCAGTCAAGGCTGGGAACTCCGCCTTACCAGTCTCGTCAAGGGTGTCCCCATCTCCTTCAACACTCACCAGCTTGCCGATCTCCTAGGGATTCCCAATGATGGTGACTTGGTCTACTATGCCCCTAAGATGAAGGGCTTTTTCACTGAGGATCTGCGCCAGGAGATTTTGGAGCAGATACCTAACCCTGGAGCGCCTATGAAGGCTGCTAGCTTGAGACCTGTGCCTCGTGTGTACTGTCGCATCATCCAGCACAATATCGTGCCTCAGAGCAGCCACTACAGTGAGTTGTCTCAGCTCACACAGTATTTGACCTATTGTGTCTGCACTAGGGAGCGGGTCTGTTTCCCCTACATCATTATCAGGACCATGCGTCAGGCTACTCTGTCCGATCAAGCCAGTAACCTTCCATATGGCCGACTCATCACCACTCTTCTGCAACGATTACGAGTGGACATGAGGGGTGAGACTGCAGTTGATGACACTATGACCTCAGACATTGACTGGGATGCCATTCTTCGGATGAGGATGGACAACCTACTGATCAATGATGAGGAGTTAGAGGCTCATCCTTGCCCACTCAGGAGGGTAGCAGCCGCGGCAGCAGCAGCAGCAGTAGCCAATGCGGCTCATGCAGAAGAGGCAGGGGATGATGATGAGAGTGACGATGAACAGATGGAGGGTGTTCCAGTACCAGCACCACAGCCCACGCATGCAGCGGGACCATCTCAGCCTCCTCTCGATACCATGATGGGTATGTTCACAGAGATCCAAGATGCCCAACAGGAGATGAGCTGTGACCTAGGGCGCCTTACTCGCAACCTCAGAGTCACCCAGGAGGAGGTACACTGGCTCAGGGTAGCCTACGAGCGTGATTATGACATCGCTGACCCCATTCCTCCTATGCCCCCAACCCCATGATAGACCTCTTATTTTCCTCTCTCTCTCGGCATGGTTTATATAATAGGGTAACTGTCTGACTTGTGGACTGTACCCTGTAGCACAATTAACTTATCACTCTCTGGATGATTATGATTATTTTTACTCTTGATACAGTTTTCTTTTCAATTTAGTGGAAGTTTATGATTTTTCTCACCTGTCATTCAGGTTCCTATCTAGAGCATGACTATTTATTAATTTCACCTTTAGTATAGTACATTATGCTCTTTCATATTTAGTCTCAGGCATCAAACAAGTGCTTAGGGTGTGTTCTTATTAAAGCTTTTAATTTTTTCCTATCTCAGTTCATTGACTTAGTCAAGTGCAAAAATGGTCTGTTGAACAGAGCCTAAGTGCTCTGATACCAAGTTGTCACACCCCAATTCCGATAGAACCAGAAGTGTGAGTGAACCGTCACTGAACCAACGGTTCACACCAGGATTTCAATAAGACCGTGTCCACTCATACAAATCATTGCACATAACCATAATCAGAATATAATAAAATACAACGGAAGTCTTAAATTAAATGAACTGAGTGATCTATTGATAAATAAATAAACTATCAAGTTATTCTCTACACCAAAACGTAATTAATATCCTTACATCACTTTATAAATCCAACTGAAAATAAATAAAATAGTCCAAATAAACACCCTAGAGATACACGCAGAAAGCGCACTCGTTTGAAGCGTCATGCTCGTCCTCCCCTGCTTGCACGTCCAAAGCAGCCACGCCTCCATACACTGGAGCATCTACGTAATCCTCCACCGTATAACCTACATCAACATCTAAAAACATGTATATATATACAAGGGTGAGCTCACAACTTAGCTCAATAAGACAATCAGACAATGCAACAAGCATATGCATGAGTAACATTCACATCATGGTCTGGTTTTAAGTTTGCAATGTGCTATAGAAAGGATTAGCGGCCACCGCACCTCTATACATGAGTGTGTGAAGCCGCCCAATGGATCAAACACCACTGTCGTCCCACATGCACCCACCATGGAATAGAGATAGAGCTAAGGCGTCCAGATCAAACACCGCCAACACCTCCCCTGATACTCTACCCATACCAACACGTAAGCCCCTCGCAAACTGGGCTCGCAACTAACCAATCCTATATGTCATCACAGTAGACCCTATCCCAGCACAGCTCCCTACGGCATAGAGATAGAGCTAGAGTCTAGTGGCCAGGCCGGAGACCACAGTGCCACTTCCTCCCCCTGATACCCTACCCGCACCAAGCATGCTAAGACAGAACGAAACGAAAGGTGCTAGTGTGAGGAATGATCCCAGACCTCCAGTCCTTCCCATTCCACACACCAACGAAAACAATCACATGCCTAACAATCACATCCTAGCATAACGAGTATGCATGAACAATAATAATAACTGAAAGTAAAAGATGACCTGCGAGTATGCACAAACATCATACCATAGAATCATGGTTATTAGTAACGATTTACTGTTTATTAAATTATTAGGGTTTAGTTCTGATTCCCTTACCTGACACTTGATTGATAGCTTGCTCCGCGTCACAAGGTCCAAACGTGCTATCACAAGGTCCTACACAATGTTAGGTTTAATTAGAATAGTTTTTCCTTAGGTTTACGTTGGTCGGAAAACCAATTGGGTCAGAAACACTCTTGATAGAGCAGACCGGTCATAGGTACTGGTCGCAGCACTGTGGGGAAAAGGTGCGACTGGTATGGTCGATCGGTCACCAAAGACCAGTCTCCGGGAGGTACTAGTCGCAGTACCGATCGCATATGGTGCGACCGGTATGGTCGATCGGTATGTCTCTGGAAGACCATACGCTTGGTTCTCGCCTTCCGTCGGTCATCCCCTATTGATCCTAGGGTTTCTCCTACACATCCTAGGTCTGAATACTGAGTTAGAGTTGTTTCCAACTCCATTCAAGTCCTAGCCTCGATGATGTTCGACTTAGAACTTGAATCTAGGGTTTACCACTAATTTAGGGTTTGTCGGCAAAAACAGGGTTTAGATGAATACCTTGCTTTGCATGGTATTGATCCAATTACAACTAACCATACTAGAATACTTATGGTAGAGGAAGGTTTAAGCACTTACCGTTGACTTGCGGTAATGTGTTCTTCGTCGAACGACAATGGCAACTCTTCCCTCTCCTTCCTAGCTTCTTCTCCTTCTTCAGCCTCTTTCTCCTCTCTAGGGTTTGTGAGAATCAATGGTAAAGGTTTTAGGAGCTTTAAGGGTCCTTATATAAGCTAGGATTAGGTTTAGGAAGCCTCCTAGCATTTGGAAAGTCCTTCGATTTGAAATTTGAAAAGTGAGACCCGCAGAGATCCATTTTCGGATCCATGATTGCAGGCTATACCGGTCGACCATCGACCGGTACCAAGATCGGTACCATCGATCGGTATCCAACTTTTCATACTTGAATTAGTCTGATTGGTCTGATTTCATACCTGGTTGTCATTCGCTCATCCCGTTTAGTCCGGTGATGATTGGAAGACCTATTACGACATGAAACAAGGTTTAGATCGGGTTCTTGGAGTGCGGGTCTTACAACGAAAGTCTTAAATTAAATGAACTAAGTTCTCTATTGATAATTTAAATAAAATATCCAATTATTCTCCACACCAAAACGTAAATAATTATCCTTACATCAATTGTATCTCCAACTGAAAATAAATAAAAATAAAAATAAATTAAATCAACATCCTAGAGGTACACGCAGAAAGGGCACTCGCATGAAGCGTCATGCTCGTCCTTTCCTGCTTGCACTTCTAAAGCAGCAACACCTCCATACGCCGGAGCATCCATGTAGTCCTCCACAGTATAACCTGCATCAACATCTAAAAACATGTATATATATACAGGGTGAGCTCACAACTTAGCTCAGTAAAGCAATCAGACAATGCAACAAACATATGCATGAATAACATTCACATTATGGTTTGGTTTAAGTTTGCAATGTGCTATAGAAAGGATTGGCGGCCACCGCACCTCTATACACGAGTGTGTGAAGCCGCCCAATGGATCAAACACCACTGTCGTCCCACATGCACCCACCATGGAATAGAGATAGAGCTAAAGCGTTCGGATAAACACCGCCAACACTTTCCCTAATACCCTACTCATACCAACACGTAAGCCCCTATTGGCGAGGGCTTGTAAACTGGGCTCGCAACTAACCAATCCTATATGTCATCACATTAGGCCCTACCCCAGCACAGCTCCCTACGGCATAGAGATAGAGCTAGAGTCTAGTGGCCAGGCCGGAGACCACAGTGTCACTTCCTCCCCTTGATACCCTACCCGCAGTAAGCATGCTAAGACAGAACGATACAAAAAGGTGCTAGTGTGAAAAATGATCCCAGACCCTAGGCCCTTCCTATTCCACACACCAACGAAAACAATCACATGCCTAACAGTCACATCCTAGGACAGCGAGTATGCATGAACAATAATAATGACTGAAAGTAAAGATGACATGCGAGTATGCACAAATATCAGTCCATAGAATCATAGTTATTAACAACGTTTTACTGTTATTTAATTATTAGGGTTTAGGTCCGATTCCCTTACCTGACGCTTGTTTGATAGTTTGCTCTGCGTCATAGAATCCAAACTCGCTATCACAAGGTCTTACACGATGTTAGGGTTGAATTAGAATAGTTTTTCGTAGGGTTTACGTTGGTCGGAAAACCAACTGGGTCAAAAATACTCCTCACAGAGTAGACCGGTCGCGGGTACTGGTCGCAGGTACCGACCGTGGCACTGTGGGGAAAATGCAACTGGTATGGTCGACCGGTCCCCACAGACTAGCCTCAGGGAGATACCGGTTGCAGGTACCGGTCGCATAGGGTGCGACCAGTATGGTCAACCGGTATGTCTCCGGAAGACCATACACCCGGTTCTCGCCTTCCGTCGGTCACCCCTATTGATTCTAGGGTTTCTCCTACACATTCTAGGTCCGAGCACTGAGTTAGAGTTGTTTCCAACTCCATTCAAGTTTAGTTTCAATGATCTTTAACCTAGAATTTGAATCTAGGGTTTACCGACTAGATTAGGGTTTGACGGCAAAAATATGGTTTAGATCAATACCTCGCTTTGCATGGTATTGATCCAATCATGACTAACCAGTCTAGAATGCTTAACGTAGAGGAAAGTTTAAGCACTTACCGTTGATTCGTGGTAATGTGTTCTTCGTCCAACGACAATGGTGGCTCTTCCCTCTCCTTCCTAGCTTCTTCTCCTTCTTCAATTTCTTTCTCCTCTCTAGGGTTTGTGAGGATCAATGAAAGAGATTTTAGGAGGTTTAGGAGTCCTTATATAGGCTAGGGTTGAGTTTAGGAAGCCTCCTAACATTAGGAAAGTCATTCGGTTCCAAATTTAAAAAGTGGGACCCGTAGAGATCCGTTTTCGGATCTAAGTGGTCTGTTGCGCAGGCTATACCGGTCGACCGGTACCACTGACCGGTATGAAATATATCATACTTTGAGGTCCGTTTTCGTTCCTGATTGTCATCCGCTCGTCCCGTCTGGCTTGGTGATGATTGGAAGACCTGTTACGACATGAATGAAAGATTTAGATCGGGTTCATGCAGTGCGGGTCTTACAAAATGAGTGCCATTTTGCTTGATTTGGAACTCGTAATTGGAAGGTTTCATGAAGAAACCTAACTGTTTGGACTTTAAGGGAGATGCTTCGAGTAACAGGCAAGAAAATCTATCAATACCCTAGCTGTTTGGTCTAACAGATGTCTAACTATTTTAGAGAGCAACTTAGTGGGAACAAGGAATGACAATGAAAAACCTGGGGGGAGGGGATCTATGATTAATAGATTGCCTGTAGAGAAATTACATGGCCAAACAGAGTTGGATTTTGTTATCTATAAGAAGGTCAGTGGCGGCTGGAACTAGGCAACCGAATCTTACCAGCACCACTTGCGTTATGATCCCACAGGAACAACTCCGTTGGATTTTGCTCCATACACAGAAAAAACAGGCACATGCATACAGAGCATCAGCCACTAAACAATATGATAATTGCAAGAAAATTGGTAAATGCTACAACATTTTGACTCCGTTTGTACCTGTCTCTTAGACAAGAGAAGAAAATCGAGAGGAACGAACAACCTTTTTCAAATAAGCTGCCAGTCTAAGCTTTTGTTTAGATAGTGAAGATAAATTGAATACCCAACCGGTCCTTGCTAATCCAAACTAAGGTTTTGTCGAAGATCATACATCAAACAAGATAAAACACCTTGACTTAGCCGCAGAGGATTCGATCTTTGTATTGTGCCAAGGTTGAGGTTAATGGTGAGAAATATTTTGTCCTCACCATCGCCTCTAATAAAAAATTGAACATTGAAGAGAGGGTTAGAGATAGAATGATAGAGAAGGAATGAGATAGAGGAAGAGAGGAAGAAAGGTTAGCAGGTGTGAGAAGAAAAAAAAAGGAAAGGGCTTTCATACCTGATTCGAGGTAGGTAGTCTGCAACGAGCCAAAGAGACAGCACATATTGGCATTCAGCAATTGCTAAAAAAAAGAAAAAAACCGTAACTGCGAGTAGAATGAAACTGAAAGAAAACGAGACAAAAGAGACTCAGAGTAGAGCTTGTGCAGGGAGTGAGGGTGGGAAGTGAAAACCCTAAACTGCGTTGATGTAAAAACACCGAAAAGTGTTTCACTGTAAGACTGTGGTCCCTAAATAAATGCCATAACGTAATCTCAAAAACTGTGTTTCTCACCAAATGCCATAATTTAACATCTTCTCAATTAGACCCATTACTCAAGTAACGCAATCCTAGGATGTCAATAGCGGCGTTTGTCAGGAAACTCCGTAGTATCAATATCAATAGCTGTGTTTATGGACAAGCGCTGCATTAAACCATAACGGTAGCTGCGATTCACACAGAACGCCTCATTGGTCTATGTCAATAGCTGCATTTCAAAGAAAATGCTGCCGTAGACATTATCGATAGCTGCATTTTTCTTGGAATGCCGCATTAGATTATATCAATAGCTGTGTTTCATAAAAAACGCCACTGTATCTCTTTGGTTTGTATTATATAATGTATTGTATAATATAAAAAAATTTTCATCTACACTCCATCAAGGATTACTAACATCATCTACACCCACAAGATTATAAAAACATCACCTAAGTTCACTTAACTGATGAAAATCACTAAAATTATTGAAATACAATTTTGCCCCTCATATTATAAATTGAAAAACTAAAAAATTATATTGATTTACTAATTTGACCTTCAAATCACCATGTTCTATCACATCTCTCTCACCTTCATCTCTCTCCTCCTCTTCTTCTCCTTCTCCTCTGCAGGATCCCATTACCAATACTGCAAACCCACTCCAACATTTGCTTCTGCTCCTCCCGAAATCATCCACCAAGCGTGCAAGGCAACTCGGTTTCTTGACTTATGCGAGGGCTCATTAATTCAGTCCTCCAATCTCACCCAAATTTCAAAACCCATTGAGATCATCCAAGCAACCATGTTCGTTTTTGCCCATCTTTCTTAAAAAACGAGTGCAAATTAGATAGAAATTTTGATCTCGCTGCTAATCTGCCCCCCATGGTGTGGAACATCTTGATGTAATTAGGGTTTCGTGAGCTACGACTGGTAAGCATTGCTCTGTTGCTCGAATTGATGGAATAAAGTGTTTGACGATGATTCTGGCTATGGTTTCTACTTTTGTTTACTTTACAATCTGTAATTTTTTCATTGAATACTCGAATTTGGTAATTCCAAGGATTGTGCCTTCTTGATGTATTTCCCCCTTTGGGCTCTAATACAAGCAACAAACCACACTATTCAATTCTAAAGCAGTGCCAATTAATTAACCTGGATGACTTGTGCATGGCTCACATCTTCCTGTTGGAGGATTCCAAAGCCGAGGGAAGATACATCTACTCCTCTAGGGACACCACCATTTTTGAGCTTGCAAAATGTTAGAGGAAAAATACCCTAAATACAACATTCCCCACCAAGTACTGCCCAGTTCCCTTTATGATATGGTTTACCACAGTTCTTTGTTACTTCAGCTAATCTAATTTTTAACAATGAAACCATCTATTTTACAGCTTTAAGGGTATTGATGACTCGATCAAGCCTGTCCATTTCTCTTCCAAGAAACTGACAGATCTAGGTTTCGAATTCAAGTACAGCATGGAGGATCTATAAAAAGATGGGCCCATTAAATACGAATTGGAATCAATACGTAGAATTAGGTCGACACATAAAAAATGATTAAACCAATTACACATGGGATAGGTCCAATTGAAATGGCATCGATCCAATTAAAATATGAGGTCCAATCAAGATGGGATTTGGGCTAAATTAGAAGGGGATTGGTCCAAATCAAGATGGGATTGGTCCAAATTAAAATGGGATTGGTCCAATCAAGATGGAATTTGGTCCAAATAAAATGGCATTGATCCAACCGAAATAGGATTAAACCAATTCAGATGGAATTAATCCAAATAAAAATGGGATCAAATCAATGTAGATGGAATTAATCCAAATAAAAATGGGATCAAATCAATGCAGATGGGAATTGATCCAATTAAACATGAGAACGACCCAATTGACTCAAATAGATGGGGATTCGACCCACCAACCTAAATTGATGGGATTGTGATCCGATCAGACATGTCAAGTATACATAGACCCAACCACAATCAAATTGATACGGACCAGAATATGAGAAAACAATCCGAACCATGCTGATTGACACATGAGTAATACAAAAAGTCAAGAATGATGAATCAGAATCATGCAGATTGGCAAACAAACATACGAAATCAGAAAGAACGAACTATGACATGAATGCATGAAATCCAAGATCAAACTGCAATCAAAGCTATAATAGAAATCTCAAAGATCTTCATTATGTTTAAACACGGGAAATCAAAGATCAAAGCGCATAAGTCAATATGACAAAATTGTAAAATATTTTTATGGGTTAAATTAATTATAAGGTTAGTTGGTTTAGTGGAAGTCTGGTTACAAGTAGATTGGTTTAAGTATGATTAGAGATGGACCAACCTGATCCACTGTGGGACTGGTCTAGGGTTGGGGGTGGTATTATAAATACTAATAGTTGGAGTCCCCACAGCCATGGTGTTCCATACGCAGAGAGAAGGTCAAGGGATCCTGACAGGCTATGGAAGACTCTGATCCAAGTATTCCTAGCATTCAAAGCAAAAAAAATGGTTAGAAATCAATCTACAGCAAGAGGTATGTGTCTTATCATCTCTTTTTAATTCTCATGGTATTTTAGAAATCTGTGTGGTGTATTCGTAAGGGTTTATGGGAAAATCCCATAGAAAAAACCCAAAAGGGATCTAAAAAATCTTACAGTAGTATCAGAGCCACCTATACAGACCTAGGATCAATGGAAAAGCATTATAAAGATCTTATGTTTGATTGAATTGGAAAAAAGAGAGATTTTTCTCTCAAATTTTTTGTACGAATCTGTCTAAAGTTTGGATCCTCAAAAATTTTTCTGACCGTTGAAAAGTAAAATAAATTTTATAGGATTGTAGGTATCGGAGAGACGGAGCCAGCGACATAAGGTTCGTCGTTTGAAGTGACCGGACGGGCCCTCACGTGCCGCCTGAAAAAGCGCTTGAGATCCACTCGTCTGCGGCTATATAAAAAAAAAGAAAAAAAAGGAAGAAGGGCTGACGTCACCGAGTCAACCCGTAAACCCTAGCGGGTTGACTTAGTGTCAACCCGAAACTATGATCTGGGCAGATCTGAACAGAGCCCAAATCCAAGGATCAGGCCCAATCCAAGCCCGGACCAAGACCGACCCAAGACCAGATCGCCCAGGGGCACCTGTGTGACCCTGATACCAGGTCAATGGAGTTGACACGACCCGAATCATGACCCGAAAACCCGACCCAAGGACCAGATTTTTGTGACCCGGGAACCCGACCCAACGACCCAGGAACTAGACCCGGAAACTTGGATGGGTGGGTTGGTTGGACCGGAGGTTGAACCGTTGGTCTACAGTTCGGTTTAAAAGCAAACCGTTTGGTTCGGTCTGGACCAAAGCATTACAAAAAGTTTAAATAGTGGGTTCGGTCCGCCCATAACCAAACCCGGTTGGACCGAACCGAGCCAAGATGAACTATCCCGAGCCAGTTCAGGTTATATAAAAGGTAAGCTAACTCTGATCGATGATTGTGGGCGCTAGGAGTGTTGGATTTTGATGCTGTTTTTTGCGCTTTATTTGTATTTTCATGCTCTACAATTTGGTACATAGTTTGACATAGTTTGGTGATTTGAAGAATTTATTTTTGACTAAAAGGTATCCCAAATTAGTTCGATTTGTAGTTTTCTGCTTGTTTGTCAGTTATTTTTGTATCAGATGCATGTAGAAAGTTATGTGTGCATGAGATTTTGTTTAGTGACCCACATGGTGTTGCAAAGTAGGGTTTAAGAATATCATTATGGAATTGGGTGGAACCCATCAAAATGGTATACCTAGTTTCATCGTGATGTCTTCAAATTCAAAGTTCATATCTTTGTAAATGCTTGTGTAAGGGCGATGTACACCCAAAGGTGGCATTGTCAAATTTTGTTCAAATTAAGGTTTGTGGATGTCATGTGAAGATTGGGTGGAATCCACCAAAGTGGTACACTCAGTTCCAATATGGTGGTCCTCAAACCCCAAATTTATGCATTTACAGATACAATAAATGATATATTTTTAAAACATTGTTCTACATGGTGTGAAAAACAGCTAAGAAAGACAGTGTTAATCCAAATGTGGCATTGTCAAAGTTAAAAGTATGTTCATGCACATAAGTTGAAAGAGTTTTGACTTTAAGGTTCTCATTAATCCAAAGGTGGTGGGATTTTCGAGAGTCATTATTCTTTCACAGTCACTGCACCACAACTGAGAAGACTACTACATGTTTATCCCAAAGGAGAATTTGTAGTTGGTTAACTCTTGAAAAATGATATTTATTTGTATGAATAGTTTATATGGTTAATGCAAGTAAAGGGTATGTGTATGAGTCTCCAGTTGTTTGATACTATATTTAAACTACACTCATGTGTTCATCCAAGTATGACTGTCCCAAAAAATGTTTTGATATCTATTTTTTTCTATTCGAGACAAAGTATAAATAAATATAAATTGCATGTGTTTATATGAGTCTTGTGTAATTTATCTATTGTAGGACATTTGTGTTTGGACTCATATAATGATGATGATTTATGTCTCCTAGGATGTCTATCTCAGTGAATGTGCCATATGGTTTGGTAGTCTCTTTTCCACTCTTCTTGGGACAAAGGATAAGATTTGTTATGAACAAGTTGGAAACTAGTCTAGGATGTTTGACCCAGATGTATCTTTCATAGTAATTTAGGGATAATTTCAGCTACCACCTAAAAAGAATGGACCAGATCACCTACCACCCAAGTTGTTCAAAAAAATCACCTACCACCCAAGTTAGACAAACGTTTATCAAAAAGATCCAAAAGTAATTAACAGAGCCGTTAGTTGCTGATGTCAGCCGTTAGAAAATATTTAAATGACAATAATACCCTTTTTGTAAGGGAAAAAAATAATGAAAACCAACCCAAACGGCAAAACCCTTCCCTTCCCAACTCCCGTTGCCCCCTCCCCCAATCCTGATCCAAATTATGAATTTTATATGAAATATGGAGCAAGAGAGAGTAGCAATGGTAGGCGAATGATAAAGATGATAAAACAAAAGATATCTCTTTTTCTTTTTTCATTTGGTAGAACAGAGAGGAAAGAAGAGAAAAAAAAACTGAAACCAAATAGAGGATTTCTGCTCTATCTGCTTCCCCAAAATCACCTTCATAGAGCAATCACTCGCCTCCAATCGAGCTCAAAATTGGTGTGCTTGCCTTTCTCAGTTGTAGAAGACATAGAACGGTGTAGATCTACTGGAATACAGTTAGATTAAAACATATCTTTCACCAAAATTTCTACAACTTCATTCCACTCTCTCCGTCTTTCACTCTCTTTCTTCACTCTCGTATCCAAAACCTTCCAAAATGTTACCTTCTCTACTTTCCCAAATGAGCTTTCCATAAATCAGAATGGAGGAAGAACCGATTTTCAATTTCTCACTCCTTCTCAGCTCGACCAATTCCCAATCGATTATTATAACCTCAAAGAGAGCTTCTCTAGAGCCTTCCTCTTCGTCGTCATTATTGTTATCAAAACTATAATCTGGAGTTAGGTTTCTCTTTTTTTCTTTTCTTTTTTTTCTTTTTTGATAAAAAAATTGCAGAGAAATAGAGAGGAAGAAGAAAGGGGTATAAATGTCTACACACAGTTTCAACTATTTCCCATCAGTCTATTAACTAAAGTTTGTCTTACTTGGGTGATAGGTGATTTTTTTAAACAACTTGCGTGGTAGGTGATCTGGTCCATTCTTTTTGGTTGGTAGTTGAAATTATCCCTAGTAATTTACATTAGTTGTGAGGTTTTCTACTATTAAGGTTATGTGTAGTGGTATTAAGATGAGAAATATTGCGAAGGGATCATCTACGAGAAATCTATAGGATAAAAATAATGTTTCAAAAGGGGTTGGAAGATAGTTTATTTAGTTTATTGACCTAGCTCTTTTTGAGAAAGTATTTTTGGGAGCTATCAACTATCACTGAAAAGCTTAAGGACAATAAGACCAATGTAATTGATATATTAGATATCACATTCCTTGCTAGAAAATATATTCAGATCTACATGGCTTACATTACCAAAGGGGAGAAATAGCTAGTGATAAGATTGTTGTTGCGTAACTCCAAGATGGATTGCTCAAAGATGGGTAGATTGACCAAAGATAGGTGGTTTTATCAAATACTGTTAAGTCAGATATGCATAGCTAGAAGGAGGATAAAGATTCTAGAATTCCTTAGGTATTTGGAGTAAGTTGGTTCTGAAGACTGTCGGCTTGAATGCGAGTTGGAATTATTTAGTTTCTTTATATTCAAATGGTTTTTCAGCTCTTTTGATTTTAGTTATTTACCTTATTATATGTTTAATATTGTTTGACTTAACATATTGTTTCCCATATTAAAAAAATGTGATTGATGTTACTTGAAATATCTGAATGTAAAGTTTTCATTTTCAACTAAGTGCAAAGAGATTATGCTATTATGATGCTTATGATGTTGTAAGGTAAATGACTACATGTAATGTTGATCGTATTTGTTCTGTGATGTGGTGAATAGTTTTTCATGTTTGACTGTGTAATCTTAGGTTCGACTAATTATACCAGTCATAGTTGATCTCTAGGGCAATGTAGAGACAGGTTAAGAAAGATTTCTTGGAATAGTAGAAAATGTTGTGTCAATGAGAGTCTTTATATTCTCTTAGTTAGTGGGAGTATTCAAATCTGTTTGGTTAGTGGGAGATCTGATAATTGATGGTTTATCTGTGATTATTTGTGTTGCGTATGGTTTAATAGGCAGGATTATTAGTGAGCATTCATTTCATTGCTGGTATGTATTCCTGATTATTTAAGACATGTCAAGTTACAAGGCGGTATTTAGCCAAAGAAGGCGGTAAGTCAAAGTATGATATTAGTCTAAACTGGAGGCGGTTTGCCTATAAAAGTTAGATAATATTAAAGTGCGTTGATCTATAAGGATTTTAAGGTAACGGGATCGTGGTAATTCGATAATTAGACTCAAGTATTCATCTCAAATTGATTTATGTCATTAAGTAGACCTTTGTATGTGACTGACAGAAGGGGGGTACACCGGATGTGTAGGAGTACTTTTCGTTGTTGTTCGACATTGGTAGGCTTGATGACTGGATCAAAGTAAAGGATGATTTTGGTATAATTAGATTATATGGTCACACTGGGTCAATGGTGACTTTATAATTAATATAGCCCAAGTGGGATATCATAAGATATTTTTATAGGTTAAATTAATTATAAGGTTAGTTGGTTTAGTGGGAGTCTGATTACAAGTTGACTGATTTAAGTATGATTAGAGATGGACCAACCTGGTCCACTGTGGGACTGGTCCAAGGTTGGGGGTGGTATTATAAATACCAATGGTCAGAGTCCCCACAACCACAATGTTATTTTCTTCTCCTGTTCCCATACGTAAAGAGAAAGTCAAGGGATCCTAACAGGCTGTGAAAGACTCTGATTCAAGCATTCCAAGCATTCAAAGGAAAGAAAACGGTCGAAAATCAATCTACAGCAAGAGGTATGTATCTTATCATCTCTTTTTAATTCCCATGATATTCTAGAAATCTGTGTGGTATGTTCGTTAGGGCTTATGAGAAAATCCTATGGGAAAAACCCAAAGGGAATCTAAAAAATCTTACAGAGATACCCCAAGCGTCATATTTTCAAAGATTGCACATCAGTTATAAATTGCATATTAAAGCACACCAAATCTATTTCTCATTATATAATGTATTATGTTTAGTGTTACCAAACAGTTATTGTTTATGATTCATAATTTATTATCATAATTGATTTGTCATAAATAGCTCATAATACATTATATAATATAAACCAAAGAGAGCCTAAATCTCTGTATAGATGATTAGGGTTGGAATGAAACCTTATGAATATAAAAAGTCTAACAAAGCCTTCCAAAGGCCTAAAGAGAACCCAGATAGCTTCATCAGACCCGCCAGAGGCGATAGTGGTGGCCTCTGCAAATCTTTGAGAGATGATGTTTCATCTTTAGTTCTTGTGCTCCAAGCAGCGCTGCCACCCTCCCTCCTTTGTCTTCACCAATGAGGGCTTGTCTGCCATCTTCTTCGTCTCTTTCTCTTTCAGTTGCAGAGAAGATCGACGATTGCTGTTCTGTGCAGCAGGGTAGAAAATAAGAAATATACCTTTAATTGCATTTGGCCTTTAGATTTGAGAAGCTCTAGGTGTCGCTCATTCAACGGTCCCTGACACTCCTCCAATTTCTGTATAAATTAGAGATGATTGCTTAACTTCAAACTGTTATAAAACCAAGTAAAATCAAGTAAATTAGTCTATACTGTTATAAAAGCAAGTGAAATCAATACTGTTGGATTTTTATGTGGATAGAAATCCTCTGATACTGATACTGTAGGCGAAACTCTAGCGTTGATCCAACGGTTGGAGTTTATTTAGTATATACGTTGGATAAACTCCAGCTGTGGATCCCACTGGAATTTCGCCCGCCGCACGAGAGGATTTTGACCGTCCTAATACGTGTTAATAGTTGGGAATGAGATGATCGGAGCACACGATATCATGAGTTTGTGACGACAACCGCTAACCGCTCGTGTTCAAGTACAATATCAATGTTGAAAATGAAGCGTAAGTTTTTTTATTATTTGTTGGGTACCAAATGAAGCGTGAGTTAGAAAGAGCGCAGAAAAGTTTTTGGAAAGTTTTCGCCGAAAGGGTCCCATTTAATTATTGACCCAAAGCCATTCGTTTCTGATCCTAAGAATTGAGCTCACCCTCCTATGTGGGACCATTCAACGACTGGTAGCTTATCTAAACGAAGTCCACGTAGGCCGCTCCAGCGACAGCAGCAGCAACAGACAAGTTTCCACTCCCACTAAAATTCTTAAGAGCGGTTTTCCGTCGCTGTTTCTTTGCTTCGCGCCTGCGCCATTAACTCCGATTTCTCCCTCCCTCTGCAAACGCTAGACATGGCTTACACTCTCTCAGGAATCCGTCTTCCTACTGTCCGTACAGCTTGTATTTCGAATCGATCGAGCATCCATTGTGAACGGAAGAATGTGAACTCTCTCCTCGTGAGAAAGGATTCCTCTCCTAGTGAGTTCTTACTCTTATCTCTCGCTTCTGCGATTCATATGTTTCTCTCTTTATGTCTTTCTCTTCCCATTTTCGCAGATAAAAAATAATGTGTGCAATGGCTTCCTCCCCCCCCGTGGAACTCCCTCTCCTTTAGTTTTGGTGGCTTTATTTTGTCGTCTTTTATTCATTTCTCCTGGCGCCCTGGTTCATTGATTGGTTGTGTAGTTTACTGTTTCATTGCAGCTCGAATTTTTTGCTTTGTTGTTTTGATTCATAGTATCGGCAATCTTTTCCCCATGCCTGAGCTGTAGCTTTTGATTCTGCTCTGATTCTGATAGTAGTGCCTTTAATTCTTTAAATTTATTTATTTTTGAGAACTATAAATATTTATTTATTTATTTTTTCTATTTTTCTGGTAACATATGAGCTGGACTTGCCGAAGTCCTGCTGAAATACGTGTGGATACATATTTCTTGTTGGGTGTGGGGCGTGGGATAGGGGTGTGGTATTGCTACCTGGCTGCTGGACAAGTCGTTGTCTCTGATTTTGAAATACCTTTGCATCTTAAAGGTTGATACCACTCACCTGGTACATTTGGATGACTTTAGATGGTGTTTCATGATGAACTGTGATTGGTGCATGGGAAACTATAAATTGGTTTACTCAATGGGCATTATGTCAGTGTTCATAATGAAGCTGTGATAAAAATTTGGATCTGAGACCTGATTCTTATTCACTTCTCTATTATCGGAGGCTTTGAAGTGGTTGATTGAATGTTTGAAGTCCTCCATCTTGTTTTGTTCATTCTAACCTATTGGGTTTGATCTGTTATTGAGATATGAGGTGAGAAGCATTGGGAAAATGTTGGGGATTTGCTCACGCACGGGGGAATGACAGAGTGAGAGACTTGCTCAATATAATAACAATTGTGTTGATAACGATGCATGTAATTGAGAAAAGAAGGTTCATGAAATTGAATTTGTTATTCGACAAGGGCTTGTACTGCCATTGCCAGCAGGAGGACAATTTAGTTGGGTAGAAAGTTCATCTTAGAATATTCAAGTGCAATAAATGTAAAAGTAGAAAGAAGAGTGCAGATACTTTGTTCATTCCAGGATTGATGGAGATCTCTCTTAGCATCTTTATGCCTTAAAAGTGGAAACGGCATAGATCATGTATATGGTAATCAGTGATCAATGTGTTGGAGAGGTAACAAAGGCATGATTTCAAAAAAAAAAAAAAAAGAATAACAAAATAAGGGATATAGAGGGCTCCGAAGGGGTATAAAAATAATTTATTGTAGGTGACTGATGATGATGGAGCTGTTAGTTCTGGATTCAAGATATCCAATGGGATAATATGAACTTAAAACAAAATACAAAAACCAATTTGTTGGACCTGTCGGACACCCAACATGTATGTGTGTATCTGTTTATACATATTCTGCTATGGTTTTGTTTATTTTATTTTATTTTTTATTTTTATGGTTGTTGTTTTTGTGTTCAATATATCCAATGGGATAATATGAACTTAAAATAGAAAAAGAAAATGTTGGTCCTATAGGTTGCCCAATGTGTTTGTGTATATCTATATATGCATATTCTAATTTGGTTTTTGTTTTTGTTATGATTTAACTAATTTTTCTATTGTTTCGATTAAGCTTACTGGATTCTCCTTTGTAGGGAAGATCTTTGCTGTAAAGTCTTCTCATGATTCTGATTCTTCTTCAACTGCTACTGCTAGTGAGAAAATCCTCGTCCCTGGTAGCGAGGCTGATCTCTCTTCATCCTCGGTAGATTTGGTTGAAACTCCTGTAGCTATTTCAGAAAATGCCCAGGTTTATATATGAATCCTACTGATCTTTGTAGTTTATTTGCTTATTTTTTTTTAAACTTGAGCTTGTAGTATTAGACTTTATTGCAGTTACAATAGGATGACTGGTTTTTCGTTAAAATTTTCATGACAGCTTCCTCTGTCTTTGGAACTCTGCTTGAATGTGAGTGGGATATGACTTAGAGAGAAATTATAGTCAAGGCTTTAGGGTTAGGGTTTCTGGTAATTTAGGATCTACAAGAAAGGAGTTGAAGACTGAAAATTTGACAAGCGGCCTATCATGGTTTCCATCTTAAAATTGGTGTGTTCTTCTAGACCACCCAAAGGTGATCAAGTGGGTTTGACATGAAAATTGAGCCCTTGTTGTGGGGTCTACTTCATTGATACTTCTTGGTAGGTTTTGTATTTCCCATGAATGAGATGTATTAATTTTTCATTATTTGCCTTCTTTGAATTCTGACCTTCATTGGTAGGTCATCTATCCCAAATGGAGAAAACCACTTTTTGTTGCCTCTTTGCTACTTAAAGGACAAGACCCTTGTTTCAGTTTGGTCCAAACAAATAAATCATATTTACTTCTAATGGAGTCTTGATCTAGCGTAATCATCTCACTCAGGAACACAAATAGTACATACTTTCAACTTTTTTTAGGCCAGCTGCACTATCTTTCTTTTTATCATTATGCATTTAGTCTGATCACATTATTGCCAGCTGATAAGCTCTTCTACTCTGCTCTGGTGTAGTATTTTATGGTTCATTGGCACCTGTAATCAGTAATAATGTCAATTGATATTGCTGATGTGTGTTAATTGGTGCTTGAACTTGTAACCATTAGCCACTGTTGGGAATAGTCCCAGATTGCTTAAGTCTGGAACGTTGGGTGCTTCATATACTTGAGAGTCTCTCCACTTAATAGTTCGTACTTTTGAGATGTAAACTTTACAGTCACAAATATTCTTCTATTTTATTTTGGTGTCTCTATTTTCTAAAGAGTTACCTTTTTTCTGTTTCTGTAAAACATTGAAGCTTTTCTTTTAGTGGGGGAAAGCATTAAAAAAAAAAGAAAGAGGTAAAGGTAGATAATGGCATTGACCTTTTCCCTTTTCAATACTTCTTCAGCTTTGTGTGAAAGGAATTGTGTTTCCGTGTGAGTTATTGAATGTGAACAAGATGGGAGAATATAATATGATTTCATACTGTTTTCATTATAGGTATTCCAAGAAGTGGCTGGTACGTCTGTGGCAGAGGATAATAGGATTCATGGTGAACAAAATAATGTTTCTTCAGAACTTGTCAATAGTGATAATAAGGTTGATGATGAACAACATTTGGTTCCGGTACAAGTTATGAACAGTGATGGTAAGGTTGGGTGTGTGGAAATGTCTGCTCCTTTAGAAACCAGGGAAAGCGATGGGCAGTCCGAGGCCAAAACAAGATCTATTCCTCCACCTGGCACTGGTCAGAGAATATATGAAATCGATCCCATGTTGAATGGTTTTCGAAATCATCTTGATTATCGGTGAGATGTTTTCTCTCGGGTTTCCAGTGCTTTTATTGAAAGAAGGAATTGGCTCAGAAAATTAATGACATTAGATAAAGATGCTCCTGCACCGAAGAGTTAACCAAATGTGTGACTACCTGAAATGATAGGAAAAATGTGGAATAACTAGATAATTAACCACTTTATTTATTCCAATGTGTTTGTTTGAAGGAAGTCCCGTCCCTGACTATTGTTGTGCATCATGTTATTCATTTTCCCCTAGTGAAGCTTCTGTACAATTTTTTTTTTTAATTTGTGGTCCATCAATTTGCATTTTGCTCAAATTTTATATTTTCTTGGGGTGAGGGGGAAGCAAGCAGAATTTCACCATTAAAAAATGTATAAATCTAGTGAAAAACAAATTGAAAGAAGAAGAAAGGATGTAGCAGGAAAGGAATCCTTGCCTTCCCCCCCCTCCCCCCCCCTCTCTGTCTAAAAAAAGGGAACAGGAAAGGTAAACATATAGTCCTCCTTCCAACAAACTCATTTTCCATTCCAGCCCTTTCTATCACCGTCTACATGAACCCAATGAGGGCAGAGAGCTTGATAGAAATATTATACTTCCTTTGCCTCAGAATTACAGAATTACGTTGAAGAAAAAAACTAAAAATACCATCTTCAGTTCAGTTGGAGTCTTTGCACTTCTAAGAGGATGATGATGTAAGGACTTTCTGACCAGAGTATAAATCCCTTATGTTGTCCACAATGGCTTCATGCATCCAAGGACCTGAGGCCTGAGGGAGGCCTGATAACGTCAAATAGGTTTACGGGATTCTTTATCAATGAGGGAGGGGGAAGCTCTATTTACCTGCTGGTTTATGATAGAAATGTTGTTATTCAGTCAAAGCTTAATAATAAAATGTAAACTAAGGTGGTATGCATAAAATAGGAAACGCAAACTCCCTTGGTAATCCAGGTCCATTGGTAGTTGGGGTCTTTTTGAGATTATCACATTTACTTCTGAATGAAAAGGTTTCTAACAGCTATAATGCAAAATCTAAGAACCAAATCCTAGAATGGGCTTAGGGGTCTAGGATAGGAGAGAAGTATAGCAGTAGGAACAAATCTGATATTAAACAAATTAAGATAGGAAGGAATAGAATAACTGTAAAGAATAGATTGAAATCAGAACAAAGAATGAAGAGAAATGGATAAGACTAGATTGGTGTACCTAAGAGAGACCAAATAAATAAGAAAATACTGATCCATAGGGTCTAAAACCCAAGTTGATTATTTCTGATATTCAGCCCTTCAGAGTATATAAATTTCTTATATTTCTCTAGTCGTTTGAAGTGTGCAATTGGAATGGTGTTGTAAAATATGCAAAACAAAGCATGGTCATGGGATATGATAATATGGATGGATAATCTCAGATCTGAAACTAGAATTTGGAAGGATTAATAAAAGAAACTCGGGCTCGAAGTTTGATATTATTCTGAATATATATTCCTGCAGGGCTATTAGTCAAAGAGCATTTTCTGTGGCCCAGGTAGTGACTACTTTCCAGGAAAGAGGGGCGATGGAATACACTATTGTGGTAGCCTAAACAGTAGACTCACCTGCTACATTACAATACCTCAGGAGACGATGACTTAAATATGAACAAAAATAAGCTCAAAAAACAGGGGTGCTGCAGTGCACTAGAAATGCTAGAAAACTGAACTGAAGGATGATGGAACTGAAGTGAAATAAGAACAAAAGAAAAATAGGATGACAGAGGAGACAGGAGTCCACCTGCTAATTGTAGGAGTTCACCAAGGAAGCCTTGAGAGTCTACTTAAGAAGAGCACCACTAAATCCACCATAGCTTAGAGTAAATCAGAAAACTTAATTGTATAAAGTCACCCTGGCCCTGCCATTACATATAAACTGCTGCATGGACCCAACTGTTGGGAAAGCCCCACATCCCTAAGTTGGTTTTGATGGTAACAAACATATGAAGTGTACTAGTCTCTACACTAAGTGTTGCGGCTTATAGTTGATGAATAATCATTTCTGATTCAACAACGCTCAAGATTGAAGAATGAAGACTAACAAAATAGAAGAAAGAGAGAAGAGGGAGAGAGAATCTGATGCAGTATTGCGCAATCAAATCATGATCAAGTCACAAGATCACGCAAGATCTCGCAAGATCACACAAGATCTCGCAAGATCAATTAATCTCGCAAGATCAATTAATCTCGCAAGATATGGCAAGATCCCACATAATCTCACAAGATCTCGCAAGATCAAATAAAGATCACGAAAGTAAAGAATATAGATAGAATGCTCAACCATAGCAAGAAGAGATGCTGTTTTATTTTAGTAGGATTTTATTCAATATTTATTTTCCTAGTTCATTACCTTCCTATATCATTACCTTCCTATATTAATTACATCATTTTCTTAATTATGTTTCCAATTTGAGGCTCGGATGAGAGCCCTATTTAAATGATGTAAGGCATATGCCAAAGAAAAAGTTGAAGTTGAATAGAATTGAGTATTCTTGAGTAGTTGTGACTCTTGAGTATTGGGTGAGATGCCCTTGGCCTGAGATCGGCCTCCTTTGTTCCCTCACTTTCATTCTCTTTTTTCTTTTGTTACTGTTATTATATATTGCTGGAAGTCACCACTGTTGGGATCTTACCTGCAACCATTATCGATTTATCATATCGTTATTGGGCTTGCATTAGAAACAAGAGTAGTGTTCTCTCCTTCCCTGCAGTCTTTATTTATAATGGTAGAAGGATTACCACAGGTGAGCAGTCCTAGTTACATACTAGCCCTAGAAGCAATAAGTAATATAGAAAGTAAAGTAAGACTAGGAGACTAGACTGTAAAATAGAAATTAAAGTAAGACTAGGAGACTAGAAAAGCAAACTAAACTAAGGATTGTAACACATAAAGAGTAAAATAGACTAGATGAAGTCCACATGGTATTGAAAGTTATCATTATCAAAGTAGACTAAAGACTAATATTAAATATTATCATCATATCGCTGACACCCCCTCAAGCTGGAGCATACAAATCACTCATGTCCAGCTTGGAACAGTGTGGCAGTGGTGGTAGTAGCAGCAATAACAGCAGTAGTAGCAACAGTAGCAACAGTAGCAATAGTAGTGTAGCAGCATCTATAGTAGTAGTAGTTGCTGTAGTAGTAGCAGTAGTAATAGTAGAAGCAGTAGTTTTAGTAGTAGTATCAGCAGTAGTATCAGTAGATCAATAGATTACAGCAGTTCAATAAGGTAGAAGCAGTAGCAGTAGCAGTAGCAGCAGTAGATCAGGAGGCATCGAGTTGCGGCAATAGGTAACAGTAGCAGCAATAGTATGTAGCACCAGATTGCAGAAAGCAGCAGAACAGTGGTAAGTAGTAGATCAAATCAGCAGTGAAGAAAACCACTAGTAGAACCTTGCGGTAATAGTATGCATACCAAACTATAGGATATAGAGTAGGATATCAATAGGAACAAAATATTCAAATTTCAAAACCATCCAATGGTCAGATTAAGAGATATGGTGGAGTCCCAGTGTGACTAGGAATAGGGTAATGATGCAAGTGGATTCATTGAAAAAGTCAAAGTGACAGGCAAGTAATTAATGACAACTGGGATAAATCATCAAAATTTGGGCATGATCCAATGGTGGAAGTGAGAGATATGATAAAGTCCTAATTGATGTGGACTCTCTTAGGGGAAAAAAAGAAGAAGCACGGCAGTAATAGATTCAGCCAATGACAAAAAGTTTTAGTTTGCTTTGCAAAGACACAAGCATCACAAAATGAACTAAACTTCTATTATCAAGAATAGGATAAAAAGCTTTAGTTTGCTTTGCAAAGACACAAGCATCACAAAAGAAATTATAATGATTACATTTCTTAATTAAATCTGAAAACAAATTAGATAAAATTTTGAGAGGAGGGTAACCCAAATGACAATGCCACTGATGTAACTCGGATAAAGCAACAATAGAGGAGTTGGGGTGAGAAGCCTGAGCTACCAAAGGTGATGGAGAACTATCAAGCAAGTAGTGACCACTGACCACTTTACCACTGCCAATCGTACGATCTGAATTTAAGTCCTGAAAGACACAACGATTAGGAAAAAAATATTACTTTATAGTTCAAATCATGAGTAAGACTACTAATAGAGGGAAGAATAGTAGAAAACTTTGGAAAATGTAAGTTAGAGGAAATGGATAGAGAAGGAGTACACTAGATGGAGCCTTGCCCAAAACAGTAGAAAAGGAACCACCGGCAACACTTACTTTACTATTACTGGACGATGGGAAGAATCGAAAAATTGATTAGAGACTACTGAGCCACAATGGCCTCCAAAAGAAATACCTGAATGGGTAGAAGGAAACGGAGTGAAAGGCATTGTGATGCAGGCCGAGATCCGTTGGATAGGAATCTTCCTAGGGTTTAAGTTAATTGGGAAATCTTTGTAATTTTATTTCTATTGATTTAGTTTTTTTATTTCTTTCTATAAAAAAGGATGGACTTTCAATTAGCTAGGAGTCTTTCTTTATTTATCTTGTTTTATTTATTTAGTATTTTTTTTACTTAGTAGGTGATTAGGATATAAAGCCTTGATGCGTGTTGAGCGCTCAAATTAAATTACCTTACTTTGAAACGTAGATAGTAGCAAGTAAGGGTTGAACCCACAAGGATTGTATGATCAAGATTAAAATGTTTAATTAACCTAAAGAGAGAAAAACAAATGAAAATGAAATAATACTAAGAAAATAACCAATTGTTGTACTAAAGCAGATTCTGATTGATCTTATTAGCACAACTTCATTGGCTATCCTACGTATGGAGGGGGGTATGTTTGCAATAGAAAAGAACAGTAATTAATTATCTAAAATGCAAGAATAAAGAGCAAGGTAATACAAATATCAAAGATTAAACCAATAAGAGAAAGCTTCGGTCAAAATGATACTTACATCATCTTCGTAAACTTGTTTATCGACATAAAGGATAATCAATTCCAATTGAATAATCAATCAAGAAAATTAGGACTAGGCCTAAAATCCTTAGTCTTTCCTTAAAATTGATCTATTAAAAGATAGCTTATTAATAGTACCCTTACTCTTAAATCAATCTCAAGACTAAGCTCTCGATTTGATTCAGGAATAGCATTAACAATTAGAAAGACGATTGAAATTAAACGTTAAGCACACACCAGCATGGTTTAATTACTTTAATCTGATTTCTCCTAGGAATATAATATTAACTTGTCCATTAACATCAATCCCCATTGCCAATGACATAGAATAATCAATTGATAGCAATCCAATTCTAATCTAACAATCGATTAGATAAATAAATCAATTAGTAGTACTCTTAATCAACCCATTCATTGATCATTCTACACATAAATTGGAAGAAAAACAAATATTCAATTAAAAATCAATAAATAAGAACAAGTCTCACAAGTTTACAATGATGGCTTTAGCTTCGTCTAACCGAAGATAAGAAAGTTAGCCACACATGACTTCTTCAAGAACACAAGAATAAAAGAAAGAGAGTTGTTCTTCAACCACTACCTTCTTTCTTAATCACTCTTGGATGATCTTTACATAGGCTTTTAATTGTTTAAATAGCCAAAATACCAGAGTAAAATTAGTATGCCTAGATTTGACAACCTTATTACATGGAAATAAAAATTATAAAAAATCCTCATTCCTAGATTAGATGAAAATCATTCCATTATTAAACAATTGCCACCCCCAAATCTACCAAATTTTGTAAGATTCTATAATTGTGTATATTCTCCTCAAGATTTCCAACAATCAATCAAGGTCTTCCAATAGTGAACCTTCCGTGTGTAGCAACCTTCCTTCTCTGGTTTAGATTTGGATCAATCAGATTTTAAAACCACATTTGGAAGCCCAAACGAACTCTTTCCATGTCAGAATCCTACATGAAATTCAAAACGTTAATATTGAGAGTGCTAGAATTTTTTCATCTTTTATTAATTAATTAACAAGATTTCTAAAATATACCAAACTCATAAAATAAAATTTATTAAGCTCAATAAGGTATAAAACTCCCTAAAAATCATAATGCAAAAGGAATAAAAATGTAAAATTTTACACTTATCAAGCCTATTTAAAGGTCTTTTATTAATGATATGGAATATGATGAATTGAACTAAAAATAGAAGAATAGGAGTTCTCCTTCTCTTGGTCTTTCACTTCTCTCCAGTGTTTAAAATCTCTGCGAGATCTCGAAGATCTCGAGGGGCTCGAGACGAGCTCTCGCCTAAATATGGTGTCTCGACTAGTTCTCGAGCTGGTCTCGACATTTTCGATCATTTCTTGACATTTTCAGCCATCCCTCGACATTTTTGACCAGTTCTCGACCATTTCTCGACATTTTTCGACTAGTTTTTGACTGGTCTCGACATAATGTATGAATTATAATTGTATAGTCTACTTGACTACTTTGGGTTTTTTTACTATGACAGTTAACAAATTAAGTGTTATTATGTTTATTCTTCTCCTAAAATATCATTTTACTGGCTCATTTGGTCTTCTGTGATTTTCTATTAGTGTTACGTTATGTAGAATAGCCAATATTATCCTAGGTTTACATTTGAACTTCAAACTGACATTGCCAAACATGGGTGTAAACCTAAACAACCACCATGTGTGATTATTTATAAAGTTTTATGGTTTAAATATGTTTATATATGCTAAAATAGGGTTTCCCTATAGTATCAAACCTTAAAATGGTCATTTTAGGGTCGAAACACACATTTTAAGCCTTTGCGGCTTTTGTGCAGTCTCGCCGAGATCTCGACCGAGATTTCCAAGATCTCGGTTTCTCAGAGGGTTGAGACACCCTCGAGACTCGAGATTTTGAACCTTGCTCCTCTCTTCATGCTTCCTCTCTCCCCTCTCGGTAACTCTCCTCCCCTCATCTCTTTCTCAGTTTCTCTTCCCTCCCCCTGTTGCTTTTCTCTTTCTCTCGGACCCTCCTTTTCTCTTTAGTACTTTGTTCTGGGCAGTAATGCCAGCCCCACAGAAATCTCTCGATCTCCCTCATCATTCCTCCTCTCAACTTGAAACTTTGGGGATGCCTTCCATCCCTAAGGGCGATTTAACTTGAAACTTTGGTTAAGAATTGTTTCTAGTTTATTCCTAAGGTCTTGTTTGTCTTCATCCATTAATAGACATCTGATTATTCTGAAATTCCTTTTAATTACAATTCTGCCACTACTCCTATTTGAGTTTATATTATTTGGTTGGTTGGACCACGTCCGTATCACATTGGCAGGATGGTGGCGGACGCTGCAGATGGCGTTGAGGAAGGTGATGAGTCCAACCTAGTAATCAGAAGACAGAGTCAGTCACTCCTCTTGAGAAAGGGAAGAATCTTGAGGAATATTGTCAGCGATATTATGGTGTGCCATGACGGAGGTGGGACAACCCTATCCACGACCACGAGTATTGGAAGGACTGCCATGTAATTTCTAGCACCTGTCTCAATTATGTCGTTTCTTCCCATAGAAATCACATTTTACAGGAACCTAATTTGAGGTAGAATGATCACTAACACTATGAGTTTGACCTCCACGAGATGAGGAAACCAAGCGTTCCTGTGGCACAGGGAGGACCATAGCAATGCGGCGACTATCCTCAGAAGATACCATAGCATAGGCCTGCTCGAGGGAGGGTAATGGATCACGTTAAGGACATTTGCCCGAATTTGATCAACCTCGATATGGAGGCTAGCAAGAAAATTGAATACACGGAGGTTGTCCTTCTACTATTTAAAGGCAGTGGTATCTGTATCACAGGTAGTAGTAAAAGAACCATAAAAATCCAACTCTTGTCACATACCTTGTATAGTAGAATAATATTGGAAAATTGATAAGTCCTTTTGTTTGGTTTCGTGAATCTTCTTCTAGAGTTCTTAGCAACGGGAAGCATTGCCAACTTGAGATTAGGTGTCTGTGGTAGTTTTCTAAATCTGAGAGGCAATGTCGAGAAGAAAATAACCTCTGTAAATAGATTGATTAATGGAGTTGATATGATATGATATGACCAGATAGTTGGAGGTAACCCATTTATCTTGAATGAATAGTAGCGGTAGGCTTAACCATGTCTCCTGTAATGTAGTTAGAAAAACCACGAGGACCAATAGCAAGATAACACGAACGAGACCACTTCAGATAATTACTCCCATCTAACTTGATGGAACTAACTTGATGGAGCAAGTAAAGAATTAAGGAAAGTCATGAAAAGGGATTCCTTCCTGTCCAGTTGAAGTTGATGAAATCTCAGACATGATTGTTGGTCAACGCTAGCTACAAAAAAGGCATATGTAGACAGATATCCAGAAGTTTCAACTTGGCATACCAACTTCTAGAGAAAGCATCAAGAAATCACGATTTAGTTCGTGATCTAGACCTACATGGTGTAAGAGGCCCTTGGTGGGAGAAAAAAACTCACCACCAAAGGTAAAGGGGAAAAGAGACCAAAGCGGCTGCTGCTTACGGCTGTAGGAGGCAGCACTAAAATGAGAGCAGGAGAGAGACGAGAGCGACGGTAGCTGCCGCCGTCAAGAAGGAAAGAGAGAGGCGGTGGTGGTGGGCGGTGCTTATGACTTAATGGCTAATAGCATTAGGGTTAGGATCCCAATACTGATCCTAGCTTTGATGCCATGTTGAAATAATAATAAGGGAATACTTGGCTTGTCAGCTATGATAGAGGCCTTCTCTATTTAGAGGAAAAGGGATTTACATTTACATAAATATTAGGATACCTACCAACCACTCATCATAAATAGGTATGATGACTAACCTCTTCATCATAAATAAGGTATGATAGCCATGGTTTAAAATCTCACTGAGATCTCGGAGCAATCTCGGTCTTCTCGGCGAAGACCGAGACGAGATCCAGGTTGATATTAGATCTCGTTCTCGGTTACAAGTTCTCACCTGAGATCTCGGGATATTCTCAATTCTCGATAGTTTCTCGCCGATATCTTGCGAGAAACTTTTTTTTTTGCTTTTTGTCAAACCAATAAAAGGGCCAAGCCCCTATTCTCGGTCGAGACGGGTTCTTGAGCTTTTTTCCTTAGTTTTCTCAAAATACCTACAAATCTCCTTAGTTTTGGCAGGTTCTTGAGCTTTATCCAGTATTAAACTATGAAATAATGATTTGTATGATATACTTGGATTGTTTTATAATTAAGTGTTATTTTGTTTCTCATTTTCCTAATGCATTATTTTATTGTCTCATTGCCATTTTTGAATAATTATATTAGATAATTATTGAGTACAATAGCTAATATAGCCTAAGTTTACAACAAGTTTCAGCGTTTACTGCCAAAACATGGGTGTAAACTCAAACAACCGAAAAGTGTGATTATTTTTACAATTTTATGTTCTAAATGTGTTTATGTATGTTAAAATAAAGTTTTCCTGAAGTATAAAGCCTAAAAAATGACATTTGGCTACCAAAACAGCCTTTTTTGAGGTGTTTTGGTTTTTTGCACTGTCTCGGCGAGATCTCAGTTTTCCAAGAGGCCGATACGCCTCCGAGATCCGAGATTTTAAACCTTGATGATAGCTATGGTGATATAAGGCCTACCAAGATTGACTTATATCATACCTACCAAAAACTTATACCGTACCTACCAAAGATTTATACCACCTACCAAGATTGACATAAGGCCTACCAAGATTGACTTCAATGTATGGAGTTCTGAGAGTGCTGACTCATTCCTTTACTCATCTTACCTTTTATGTAATCCATATATTCTATAAATAAAGCATGGCCTTTGTCAATAGAGACAGGCCAGTTATTGTCATTATTATTTCAACCAAAGCCTTTGTCAATATTCCTCTTTGCTGCTTCAATTCCACATGCACCATTGAGCTCATGTGATTTGTTGTAAGTTTGGTAACTGTGTACCTAGGACCAAATCCATATTTTTCCAAATGTCTCTCATGGATTGTACCTCATTTGGATCTGGTATCTTTCCCAACATCAAGTCAAAGGACTTGGACAACAATTTCTTGTCCTCTGGAAAGATTTCTTGCAATATATCAGCTTTTGTTTTTTCTTCCTTTTGGTCAGAGCAGCAAATACCACTTCTATCTTTTAGATTCTTGCACAAACCTGTACTTGGTGAGAAGATGGTGATACTCAGCTGCCTCTATAGGATTTTATGTCCATAATTCTTGATCTAGTTTCAATGTCCATAATTCTTGATCTAGTTTCACTCTTTGGATGCAATGCAATCTAATCAGTAATCATATTGGAATTTGTAAAGTTTCCATCCCAAATTTGAATTGGTAGGTGGAGGGACTCCTAGGTATATAAGGGGGATTGTAGACTATTTGGTAGTTGGTGTGGAACCTAATTTTTTACACTTCCCCACACGTGGTAGTATGTACAATAGACACATGGAGACTAGAGATTGTGAAAACCCGCTTTGATACCATGTAAAATTTCCACCCTAAAAGTTCGAATCGGTAGGTGAAGGGACTCCCAGGTGTATAAGAGGGGTTGTAGACTATTTGGTAGTCGGTGTGAGATTAAACTCCCAACAAACTTGCTAGAATATCTATTATATTTCCTGCAAACACATTGGATGTCAACCAATTAATATTTTCTTCGTGTTCTTCCCATATGGTGTCTCTCCCAAGGTGACTGAAAAGCTTTTATTAATTTATTTTGCTTGTGGTTTTACTTTTTTTATTGCCTTTTTTCATGGCTTTTGCTGCCTCCTGCTTGGCAGGCAATGACATTAACTTTAGATATTCTTGTTGAATTGCAGCTATGAGCATTACAAAAAAATGTGTGAGTTGATTGATAAGTACGAAGGTGGATTGGAAGCATTTTCTCGTGGGTATGAAAAGTTTGGATTCAATCGAAGGTATTACTTTTCCTCCTTTCCTTCCAGCGAAATGGCTGGCCATTTTAATTTCATCTAGTTTGATCGAAACAGCTCATTTATCAGTAGTTTTTATCATATTTCTTTGTACATTGGAGAATCTTTTAACCTTCATTATTTAACTTACTTTCTGACGTATATCGTTGTCAAGGAATCTGTAAGTTGTGTTTGTAGTAGCTACACTGACACTAATTTACTATTGACACAAGTATTTATTGTTTACTTTTTGATGGATTAAATAAAATAATAGTCGAAGACAATTCTCTACCTACAATCTAATGTCAATGCCTTTGGCTAAGGAATCTACAAGTACAACCAGTTTAAAAGAGGATGAATGTAGGCAAAGCATCAGGCCTAGATGAGGTTCCAATAGAAGTTTGGAAGAACTTAGGAATCTATGAATTATCCTGACTTACTAAGCTGTTCAATAAAAAAATGAGTACAAGTAAGATGCTAGATGAATGGAGGAGAAACATTGTGGTTCCGATTTATAAAAATAAAGGTGATATTCAGAGCTGCATTAACTACGGAGGCATAAAACTAATGAGTATTGAAACAGACAGGTAACCTGTGTTTTATAAGGTGGTACTGAAACCTAGTTGAAACAGTGAAATCTCGGTTGAAATATGAGACATTTTGGAATCGAGCCTCCATCTTGTTTCGATGACCAAGATTTATAACCTTGCATAAAAGGCCTCATAATCACACTCACACAATGACTTAACAGACTTCAAAACAAAACTCTTAAAAACTATCAAGTATTCAACTCTAACTCAAACACTTTTGACTACTAATCTCATGTATTAACTTCTCCCACTTTATGGGCTTATAAATTAGGTTCATCACAATAAAATCGAAGAAAATTAAAAGCCCAACGTATAACTTAACTGTCCAAAGCTTGTTTTCAGCCCATTGGATTGCCACCAGCACCTTGTGGGCCTCCCAAGCTTGCGCCTAGGCCTCCATGCGAGATCATATTGATCCAACTTATCCAATGCAATTGTATTAGGCACTTATTAGTTATTACTCAGTCACCTCTTTTGGCCAATATGGTGCTTCTTTGGCTCTACTTTTTATGTGATAAAACAAATTTTTATCCATTAAGATTCTCCACCTCTATTTTTGGTAACATTGTGATGAAAGTTGAGTTAAAAGCTCCATTTCTGTAAGTTCACCCTTTGAATATGGCCTTTTTTAGGTCTTCTTTAATTATGCCCTAATATGCCTTAATGTTTTTTGTGAATCCAATGGGGCTTGGAGTGTGTCATTCTTTGTATTAGTGATTGTAACCACACCTCCTCCTCCTTAAAGACCCTCTCAAGTCAAGATGTATCTATCGCTTTGGTGATAACCTTGTTTGGCACTTGGCTCAGTTCTTGGCACATGACATAACAACATCTGCAGTGGTAGTCATACATGTGGTCGCCATGCATTCTTAGTGTTATCATTGTTGGCAACATCCATTCATCGTTGTGGGCATGGTGTATAACGTGTTGAGTTAACATGGTGTGATATGACGTTAGAACAGGAGTTTGGTCGGACGATGCTAGCCTAGAGCTCACCTTGTGTCACACCCCATTCCTGTTCGACCAGACGTGTGAAGGGGATCACCCATTGGCGATCTCAGTTCACGCAGGATCATACATAAATAGTGTACACCGAAACCACCATATCAACCACAACACATACATTACCAAAATCAGAGTAAACAACAGAGAAATAGCGGAAGACTTTAATGTATAAATCATAAAGTATGATGTCCATCTAATGTTATAATGTAAGTTAACTGTCAGTTATGCTTTACAATCAGTGTGACCCAAAACATAGTTTTCCATTACATATACCACAACCTACAAGTATACCCAATATATAAAAGGAAACAAAAAGGAACACCAGATCACCCTACGAGGTTGGCAAATCAGCAACAAGGCCCACCATTAGCACAAGCCGGGCATTGGCACACCTCCCCATGGTACTTTTCAAGGGGTACCTCATTGTCACCAATACTAGCCACCATAGCAGTGGAAGGGTCCAAAAACTTGGATAGAGTCACCTGACCCACAGAGACCTAAAAACACGTTTGAACGAGGGGTGAGCAAACCACAGCTTATGAGGAACGTCAAGCATACAATCAAGTAATGCATGAAGTAAATTTAAGGCCATATCGGGACTGACCACACTAATGTTGGGCGTCGTACCCTCATGCCTGGGTAGAGCACGAGACAAGCCCGTAGTCCGGGTACTACAAGGACACGTACCCTAAAGTGACACACAAAACAGCCTCTGTCACAGCCCATTCTGGAGAATCGGGCGTGATATCTGGGTCAACCCTTGTGGCAACCCGAATACATCCAAGATCGCTACCCACAATGATTACCATATAAATCCCACAGTCTACACATGCAATATCCATAATAATCAAGAAACAATAACAACATTAGCGGAAGTATTAATATGTAACAGATGCACTAAAGTGATATCATATCCATAATATATCAGTTATGAATTACAGATATTGTTTTCCACCGAAATAATACCATATCCAATATACATTTAGCCAAATCAAAAGAGTAAATTGGTTACATTGTTTTGATAGACCTCTTCGCTTACCAACAAAAAAAATCTTAATGTTCTAAGAAGGGAAAGAGTAAGGGGAGAGCTACGTCATGCTTAGACTTAGTCACTGCAGGTGCACCCCTCGCCGTGCTCTCTACCAACATCATTGGATCCGGCGACCACGCTCGCTAATGGGGACTCCATAAAATCAGCTATATAATAGTCACCTACAACAAAATCTGAAAAAGACGTATCCATACGAGGGTGAGCTCCCATCCCAGTTCAGTGAGAAATCCAGTATCACATGTATGCAGTACACAATGATACGAAATGCAATTCATTTTAGTTAAGTTTCATGGCTTGTATTACTACTTGGTATCATATTAAGATTCAGCTTGTGTTTTCGGTCCTGTCTACAGTCCGTAAGCCTCAAACTCTCATATACCGGGCAAGGGTAGAAGTTAAATAGAAGATCCCGAGCCGTTAAACAACTTCTACAAGCAAACCCCATCCGGGTCTTAGAAATAGCACCTCGGTCACCCCTTCAGGATCGTCACCTCCCATCATAGACCCCGTCTCACATCAGTGACCGTCGGCCACCGACTCTTCCCTTGGGTCTCTAAACCTTTGGAAGTATGGGCCTATGCCAGTATCTTAACCCGTATTGGAAGGGTGTAGGAAACAGGGTAATAGCACTACTTATGTCTATTATGTTCATTTTATTAATCATGGCTGCCTGCCAGCAGAGATCCCTGGCTCCATTCCAATGGATCACCATGCCCTCGCTAGCACGCCGGCAAAACCAATTAGATGCTCACCAGCAGAGATTTTCGGCTCCACTCCAATGGATCACCATGCCCCCATTAGTGTACATTACAATCCAACATGATCCGTGTGCCTATGCTCTAACGCGCCACACGAACCATCATACATGGCCACACATGCATTATTATAGGAAAAGCTATGCTCGAGCAGAAATCCCCGGCTCTACTCCCATGGATCACCGTGCCCCAGCTAGGGTATAGCATCATCAACATGGCCCGTGTATTATGCTCCAACACACCACACGTCCATCATACCCAATCATCACACATACAACAATCATAGTTATTATAATGCAATGCATGCTCATACATATACTAATAACAAATAACATGTGAATCAATTCAATCTAAACATGTTTTTAAGCATAAATTAGATATGTGAAGAATGTCCTAAGTCTACGGACTAGACCCCTCACCTGACAACACCAGAAGTGCAGCAGTAATATGAAGCCAACGGAAGGCTTCCACTTTACTCGAGTTCGTTACCATTTAAGTAGATAATATTTCATTAGTTGGTTGAATAGTTTTTACACTTCCATACACGGGTCCCAAAACAAGCCGGGAACCCAACGGTTGGTCCCATTAATCCTAACTAGGCAAACTGGCCAACTATGACTGAACTGGAAGATGAACCGGGTGGTGTTCCAGTCATGCATTCTAGGACAAAACATACAAATATCAACAAGTGCAATTTGAGTTCGTTCTATTTCGGAACAGGTCGCTGATATCTTCACTAAGGCACTACTTGGGGAGAGTTTCGAGCAACTTAGAGGGAAACTTGGGGTAGTTATTCCACCCATTCTCTAGATGGGATGTGGATAGGGGGAGCTTGCAGTGAGGTTTCGACTCATAGGGTTGGAAAGCTACAGTGGGCACTCCTATGTAGTTCGGCAATTCACAAACGCTATAGGATTGAAAAGATGCGATGGGATCCCATGGTTACTTGAGGTATTCATCTCGTGCAACTCTTTTTCTAAGATTCTGGAGGGGTAATGAGTTAGTTTTGGCTATTTAGCACGCTTTGGTATTGTTGTCAAAAGGGGAGAGATTGCCACCACATCAAGACACTTAGGGGGAAAGTGTAAGTGAGGATCATAAGAGGAGCAGTGTTGAGCAGTCCTGTGTCACAGTGGCTCAGTCGATATGACGATGTATTAGTGTTTTCCACTGTCAGTGTTAGTGTTTGCCAACAATTAAAAAGGGGGAGATTGTTGGGCACATCGCTCAGTTCTTGGTGCCTGTCATGACAACAGTAGCCGTAGTGATAGTAATACATGTGGTTGCCATGGATTCTTAGTGTTGTCATTTTTGGCAACATCCATTTCATTGTTGTGTGAGCATGGTATATGATGTGTTGAGTTAACATGGTGTGGTATGATGTGGCATGCAGTGTGGAAATAGCTCGAAAGAAGACAGAGTAGAAAGCAGAGTTACAGGTCGCCAAAGCAGGAGTTTGGTCTATGACATCGGACAACCAATTTGGTTCGGACGATGCTGGCTGGGAGCTCACCTTGAGTTTGGTCAATCGGATGGAACAGTCGATCACTTCTAGAAGTTCACTTGGAGTTCGATTGAAGACCTCGGTTGATTGCGTTCGATTGAAGACCTCGGTTGATTGCTGAAATTGGTCGAAATTTTTTCTAGTATGATTTGTTGATCAGTCGAAGCAGTTGGTCCAAGTGGATCTTGAAGGTAGACCAAAGGAGGTGGAAATTTTTCTAATCACAATGTTATGATTGGAGTTTTTGTGTAGGGTCCATGATGGGTTTTCATGGGCCTGTAAGTAGGATGTCTTACACGTTTTTGAAACTTCTGAAGATCTAGAATCAAGAAACCCTAGAGGAGAGGAGAGCAAAGAAGGTGAGCAAGGAGAAGAACTACTCAATGCCGCAGAGTTGATCGTTTGGAGTTGGTTTCTCACAGAAGCTTGGGAAGAAAAAAGTTTCACTGTCTGTTGGTGCAAGGAGCTGAATCAGAGCTAAGGCCTTTGGCTGCAAGCTCTTCATTGTTGCGGTTACTTTGCAGGAGGTAACTATTGTTAGTAAACCCTATTGTTTTTTATATTAGGATTGGTGATATGATGTTTGTAGTTCATTGGATGTATCAAGGGTTGGTTTGCACTTTTATTCTTGATTATATTTGTAATCACCATTCAAGTGGGTTCTTGTTTGGTTTTGGGGTTGTAGCCCTTTACCTCTTGTGCGTGTAAGAGTCATTGTAACAGAAGTTGGTGCTCCTTGGTTGTTGTAGCTATCAGAATTTTAGTGGAAGACGTATTGAGTAAACATGAAGTCCTATTAGGGCATTATTCCGTGGCTGTAGGCAGTGCATCTGTGCTGAACCTCGTAAATCCTGCCCCTATGGTTTGTGTTTTGCGTGGATATATTGGAGTGTGTTTTCTGCTGGGTGGGTGTGCACACCAAGTAGGCCTTGCTAGTTGCTACAGTGCGTGTAGTTGAGAGCAATGTGTGTCACACGACTGTGATTGTGTTTGTGAGATTGTCAGCGCTGTCTAAAATTTAGAGGGGTCATTGATTCACTCCCCTTTTAGTGATGTATTGGGACCATCATACCTAACTCAAGAATATGTCATTGCTGCCTATACCATGCTCAATTCTGAACTTTTGATTGACCAATAAACTTGATGTATTCAATTCCATCTTTACTACCTGTTTTGGGTCTTCATGCAGCAGCAACTTGGTGTACTCTACCATATTTTCTTATTATCTTTGATAGACCATTTTTACTACTACTGTTAGTCGAACTGCTACTATTATAATGCAAATTACTAGTATTACTACTGTTGTGGCAATTGTTGTTTGGTTAAATTGCATTTCGTTTGTGAGTTATATTGTCTCCTACTTCATCTGATTTTTTGCTAATCAAAATTTGAATAGAGTGGTTCTTGCTGTGTCAATTAAAAAAATGAAGTTTCTTATTCCATCTCTTTTGATTTCTCAGTGCCACAGGTATAACTTATAGAGAGTGGGTACCTGGTGCTAAGGTTTGTTTTCTTGATTGTCTGAGAAAGATCACTAATTGCTTCTTATATATTCTGTATGGAACTTATGCTTGCTTGTTCTTTTCATATTCCATACTAAGTTGTAAGAGATGCTACCAACATGGAATCATGAGCACCACTTTAATCTGTATTTATGTTGTTTGGCCACCTCCTGGAGCAAGTTCTCTTATTCATGTTGAAAAGATAAATTGATGCAAACCGCTGAACTCTTAGATCGTATTTAGAAATGAGCACATAGAGCTGGAGTAGATGGTGGAAGATTAGACAGAAGGCTGATGCAAACTAACAGCCTTTTTGAAATAGTTAAATTCAGCAATGTAAATTATATAGAGAAGGAAAGAATAGAGGGAAGGGAGGAGGAAGAGAGGGAGAAGTTGTTGTACCTTTGGGAGTCGCAACATTGTGTTGAGATTCCCTATTCCTAACCAATATAATGGGAATAATAACCCTAGAAGGGTACAAAGGTAAAAACCAAAAAATAATAGAAGAGAGGATTCCCGATGGCCCTCACGCTGTCATCGATAACTCATAACACTCCCCCTTAAGCTGGAGCATAGATATCAATAATGCCCAGCTAGTTACATATATAAGCAATCCTTTCACTTCCTAGAGACTTAGTAAACACATCAGCAAGTTGTTCTTATGTACGAACATGATCGGTAGAAATAATTCTTTGTTGTAGTTTTTCACGTACAAATTGACAATCTACCTCAATGTGTTTTCTTCTTTTATGAAACACATGATTCAAAGCAATGTGAATAGCAGCTTGGTTCATAGTTTGAAATCTCGGATCTCGAGGGTGTCTTGACCCTTGAGAAAACCGAGATTACCGAGAGATCTCGGCGAGAACCTGCAGAAACTCCCAAAGGGTAAAAATGGAAGTTTCGACAGGTTTTTTTTTTTAATATTGTTTTAAGCCATTTTTTTTTTATGTTTTAAGGCCATTTTAAGCCATTTTAAGGCTAGATTTTGTAGGAAAATACTTATTTAACATATATAAACACATTTGAAGCATAAAAAGTAATCACATTGTCAGAAAATCGTACATTCATAAATCATAAATCCCACAAAATGACATAACTCATAAGTGCTCATTATATTAAAGACTTAAATACTCAAAATGAAATAATACATTCCCATCAGTCCATCCCAATGTCTAATCATATATAGAGTGGCGTGCAGGTTCCATTTGATTAGCATGACTTTGCTGAAGAAAATATATCTCGGTCTGATAAACAAAGTCCTGCCACGACATCCTTCGGCTATAGAAGGTCTGGTAGTCTTTCGCATATTTCTCATACACATGATCCGGGAAGTTTCTAAAGATACCCAACCTTGGATACAATTTACTATAATGTGGAGTAAAGTGAGCATATATTGGCTGGTGTGGGGGCGTGGTTCTTTGCAAATTTGGGACTGAAAAGAGACTGTCCACAAAGTTTGAGCAAGTCTGTGATGTAGCATTACTAGTATCAGTGGAATAATCATATGCACTTCCTATCATGCGGTCATCATCATCGGAATAAGAACCGTACGCCAAAGCGGTGCCAAATCCATGAGCACTCCACTGCCCCTGCTCCCGTCCACTGCTACCCTCAATGCTCAGTCTTCCAAAGCTTGTGGACATATTATCAATTTCAACATCAGGCATAATATCAGGATCAGGAACGATGTCAAAGAAACGATCTTCTTCTTCTTCCACTGGTTGCAAAGGGCGTTCCCGTTGATGAGACCTACATGTATACCCAGTTGTAGGCCGTGATGAAGATGCGCGTCCACCATGGAATAAAATCTCGGCGAGATCTCGCCGATCTCGCCCTTCTCGGCATTAGCCGAGACGAAAACAGGGTCGATAACCCTTTTCGTCTCGGCAGATGCATAATCTCGTCGAGATCTCGGTAAATCTCGCAATTTCTCGGCGAGACTGTGGGAGTTTCATATGAACTATTGAAGGTTAGATTCTTGCCCAAAAATGAGATTTTTAAATGAGACTATGAGAGAGAAAAAAAATTGGTAGAATTTGATGAAATTTTTATATACGTGAGCCCGATCTACGAAACTATGGATCATTCAGTATTGAACATTTGAACCATGATGTAATGATTTATAATGAAGTGTTATTTTGTTTCTCTTTCCCCCAATGCATTATGTTATTGTCTCATTTGCCATATTTGATTGAATATAATAGACAATAATAGCCTAAGTTTACAACAAACTTCAGTATTGACTGCCAAAACATGGCTGTAAACCCAAACAACCACAAAGAGTCATTATTTTTATAATTTTATGCTCTAAATGTGTTTATGTATGTAGAAATGATGTTCCCCTGAAGTTGGAGACCTAAAAAATACAGTGTCTCGGCGAGATCTCGCTGAGATCTCGGTTTCGGAGGAGGCCGAGACTCCTCCGAAACCCGAGATTTTAAACCTTGGCGTCTACCATGATCTGGATCCTATGTAGTGTGTGTATACTGACTCTCGCCGGTCCATCTAATAATGGGTACAGTCGGTCTAGGACCACCACTATCATAACCACCACTACCACCACTATCATAACCACCACCACCACCACCACCCTCATCACCACCACCACTACTATCAGAAGCTGACCAGCCACTTTGATCCATTGTATCATCATCGTCTTCTTGGTCACTACCAGTTGGGGGGTCAAATGGTCTAGGCGATTGTGCGTGTACACGACCCTCATCCGATGACATAAATCGCTCGAGATTAGAACCCATCGGAGCAGACACAGTTGGGTCGGGCATCCGACCAGGCTCATTCATTACTGGAACTGCTCTGTCTCTGACCTATTCCACATAGGGATCCTCTTCATCTGAAGATAGTTAGAAGACGTCGGCTAGCTCGATTAGCTCTTGTTCATTTCTTTGTTCAAATTTCAAGCACTGTACCCGTAGTCTCATGTTGTAATGGGCGTAGACCAAGTCATTTAGCCGTTGAGAGCCCAATTTATTCCGCCTCTTTGAATGGATAAGGGAGAAAGTACTCTAATTTCGCTCATACCCAGATGCGGAACATGTTTGAGATAGGACTTTGATTGCTATTCTCCTTAACTCAGCTGCATGCTCGCCATACAACAACCACCACTCAGCTGCACAAGATGAAGAACACATTTTAATACACATATTAAATAAGATATGTTATTTGGAAGTTTTAATTTTCATAATTCCATACCAGGATTGGTCTTATCTCGTCTAGCCACTGCGGCGGGAGTTCCAAAACTCCCAAGACCATCTCTAAACGTTTTAATCTACACCCATTTCAAAATTTATAACCATTAGCATTGTAATATATGGATATTTAAATAATTAGCACTTAAACCATACAACTCACCTCCAGATTGACCAATGCTTGTACAGTATAATATGGCATCAATTTTGCCACAACATCTTTTACCGCACCGATAAGGTCAGAATTGAGCCCAAGCACATGTGAATATTGATACTTGGGGTTCAAATAGTATGCTGCAAAATATGAGTCGCCAAATTAAAATAGAGTACTAACTATTAAGTGAAACTAAATTAAAGACATTATTAAATATACTCACCAGCCTTATGCAATGGGTGCATCAGCTGACTCTCCCATCGATCTTTGATAATCTTAACAAAATATTTGTTTCTACGTGGAAACACAATTTTTATACGGTCCTTCAACATATCCATGGCAGCATATAAATGTGGCATGGTGGGCTGGAATGCTGTATCTACTAATCTCAGTACCTTTATCACTGGCTTCAGAATTTTGACTACATCCTTCAATGTTCTCTAAAATTCCTCTGAAGCTATAGTAGTTTGTGTTTGAACCCCAGCATGAGAGCTGGACTCCCTCCACCCGAACTAGTCCTTAGATGCAAACATCGATCTGAGGCCTACCATCTTTTCCTGAAAGCTCTTTAGTGCTATGTAGTTGGTAGCAAATCTAGTAATTCCGGGTCTTACTAAGTCCCCTCCACATCTTTCCCTCAGCAAATTCAAAGAATAGCCATGGTTGTATACAAATGTTGTCACCTGGCGTGCTTGTTTAACCACTTGCTTTACTTTTTGGATCTTGGCTATGTCCTTCGACAACAAGTCAATGCAATGGGCAGCACATGGAGTCCAAAAAATGTTATAGTTAGCCATCATTATCTCTCCTGCCTTCTTGTAGTTGTTGCCATTGTCTGTCACAATTTGCACCACATTTGTAGCACCAACTTCATCCACCACTGTCTGTAGCAATCCATAGATGTAGTTAGCATCTTTTGTGCATGCAGATGCATCCACAGACTTCAAGAATGATGTCTTTCCATCACTGTAGACCATGAAGTTGATGATGGACTTTCTAGTGGGACCAGTCCAACTGGGACCAGTCCAACCATCACACATAATAGTGACCCCATATGTACCCTAATTATTCCTTAACCCTTTTATCCATACTTTTAGCTCTTTTAATTCTTGGGAGATAGACATTCATCACTTCATATGGAGTGGGGGCTTTAACACCAGGACCAGCCTGAGCAACTGCATCAAAGAAAGGCTGATAATATGGGCTACCACTGGCATTTGCTAGGATACTATTATAGATGGACCACCTAGCAAAGACATCCCAATAAATTCTTTTGTACCCTTCCAGTTCTACATACTCTTCAATCTATCCTGTTTGACGCCAGCCTTTTAAAAACTGCTGGATCCTGCTGTAGAATCTCAACATAATCCTAATACCTAGCAGTAGGTGGTGGTGCCTGGGGTTGTGCTCTAGTACTTCTTGATCTTCTAAACATAGAAGCCAACCCTCCCTTACTCCGTGTTTGTGGTTCTTCAGGCTGCTGAAATGATCTCCTACCACCTGCCCCTAAGGCTCTTTGCCTTAATCTTTCCATTTCCATCTCATGGCTGACTTTATTAGCCATTGTTGCCCGTCTTAGATCTTTGGCCTCTTTCTCAGTCAAACCACTGGTATCTGGACCATCATCATCTTAACTATCATCATCCAAACCACACACTGTGCCTCCGTTTGCTTCTTCAAATTGTTGTTTACTTTTTTTTTTCTCTGCCCTTCTCTGCTGGCCTCCTTTCATCTGTGCAGCTATAGCCCTGACAATCTCCACTGGAACTATAGCACACTTTGCCACGTCTGTAGAAGTCCCACACAAGTATTGCTTAAGTCTGGTAATCCCACCAGACATAAGCTTCTTCCCACAGAATTTGCATTGGGTCTTCTTTCTATCACCGTCAATGGCGGTACAATATTGCCAAGCCATGTTAGAACGACCAGCAAAACCACCTCCCTCACGAGAACCTGAAGCAGCCCTAATATTTAGATCGAGACACTGTTACATAAGATGATAAATAGAAAAATTTAAATCAATAGATTTACATTAATAAAATTTAAAATTGAAGAACATAAAAGCATCAAATATGCAAATACAACTCAAAACACATTTGAATTACTTTTCAAAATTTTAAAACTATGTTATAAGAAAAGATAATATTTTTCCTAATTTTCCATAATTTTTTAGATATTATTTATAATTTCAGATGTTAAATAAAAATAATTTATTTTTCTAAAAATATAATCCAACAACATGGAACCGTAGATTGACCAATGGTGTTCAACATATATTATTTTGAGCACCAATAGATAAATATTAATATTTTTTTATTAATTTTTTATTGTTGAAAAATAGGATTTATTAATAAAAATTCATAAAAATAAATATATGTACAGAAAAAAAAAACTGAAACCTTGACCGCGTAGATCGGCCAACGATGTTCAACATATATTACCAATAGATAAGTATTAATATTTTTTTATTAATTTTTTATTGCTGAAAAATATGATTTATTAATAAAAAATTAATAAAAATAAAAATATGTCCAAAAAAAAAAACTGAAACCGTGACCGCGTAGATCGGTCAATGGTGTTCAACATATATTATTTTGAAAGTAAACCGATTAATATTTAAGGAATGTATTTTTTATATTTTTAAACAAAAAATAAAATAAATAAATAAATATATATATATATATAGAAGAAAAAAAAATGAAACCGTGGCCGCGTAGGTCTGCCAACAGTGTTTATCATATAATATTTTCAACACCATCTAATTATTATTTATCATTTTTTTAATTTTTAATTGCTGGAAAATACATTTTTTTAACAAAAAAATCAAAATAAAAAATATATATGCAAGAAAATAATTTCGAAAGGATGAGGTTGTAGATCGGCCTAATGACTCTCACATATATAAATTTCATGATGAACCAACATGTATTGAACATATTCATGTATAAAAGTAAGTTTTAAGGAAAAAAATCATATCTCAAACCTTAGATTTGCCAAGAATAGGTCAAAATGAGGCTCCAACAGCACTTTGATGGAGAGAATTGCAAAGAACAAAGGTTTTCGAACCTTAAATGCAAGGTTGGAGAAGAAGGAATGGAGGAGAAGAAGAAAACAGGAAGGATTTTAGAGAAAAAATGAGATCTCGACCGAGACTTCTATTTATTCACTTAAACCAGTCGAAACTGGTTCTAAAATCTAGTTGGGTCGAGATTTGTCGAGACCAGTTCGAAACTGGTCGAGATCCAGTCGAAAAACTGGTCGAGATCCAGTCGAGAACTGGTCGAGACTAGTTGAGATCCAGTTTCGAACCAACTTCTCGTCTCGACCCATTCGAGACTACCGAGAAGGTCGAGATCTCGACCCATCTCAGTCAAGTTTTAAAACTATGGCTTGGTTATCACACCATAGCTGCATGGAAGACTTATCCCAGAATCCAAGTTCAATTAACAGTTGCTTGACTCACATTAACACACATGTGACATGTGCCATTGCATGATATTTAGACTCTGCATTGGACCAAGCAACAATAGTTTGCTTCTTGCTCTTTTAGGAAATAGTTTTAGACCACTTGTCAATAGGGGATGCTGTCCAATCAGCATCTGAAAATCTTTCAATACGTCCATGTCTATGGTTAGAGTACAGTAGATCATGACCTGGAGCATTCTGGGGGTACCATAAAATACAAATAACAGCATCCTACTAAGACGTTCAAGGAGAGGACAGAATCTGACTCACAACACTAACTGGAAACATAGTCCTAAATTTTGGCCGAAATGTTTCTGATGCAGTCAAAGTCTACTCCAGAAGGGGCCGAAAAAAGAAAGAATCTCCCAAAATTGGGCCGGGCCCAATTGGCTGACCAATCACCCCCACTGTTCACGTGAACAGTGTTCACGGTACTGTTCACGTGAACAGTACCAGCAGCAGATTTTTCACTCTTTTTTATTTCTTTCCTAAAATATAGTGTTAGTTATTTAGAATTTTAATTGTTTGGAAACTAAGAACTTTCTTAAATTTAGTTTCCTAAAAGTGTTTAGAAACTTTCCTATTTTCTATTTTGGAAACTTTCCTATTCTCTAAAAAGGAAGTTTCTGTTTTAGTTAGGATTTCCTATTATTTTGTAATCTTACAAATTATATTAGTAAGAAGTAAAAGAAGGCTGGGGCAGATTTAAACCAGAAAAAAGAAGAGAGTTTAGCTCCTGAATTTCTGGTTGAGTCTCATAGGTTGTGAGACTCAACCGAAATATTCTGTTTTATGGTTTTCTTGTCCTTCTGTTAATTCCTTCAAGTTCTTATTATTGCATACTGAATTGCAATACCATTAAGTGCTGATTTGATCAACGAAAGCTCGTGGGATTAAAGATTAAAATCATATCGACCAGCTCTAACTAAACCAGTCCCGTTTTCAGATGATAAGTAGTTTTCAAAAAATTACATCTCTCTCATCTGTGATCGGATCATCTCCAACTTTGGATATGTCTTCAAGTACATCCTAAAGATCATTTCCTTCAAGTTTACAGAACAACCAACGGTCAGATTCTCAGATAAGCCGAATTTTCTTTAAAGTCTCTATTCTGATTTCTGGGTTGGGTTAAAGAAAGATCCTGCAACAAAGGGAATTAATTAGGATTGTCATCTTTGAATCCCCTTTATCATCTAGGATGACAATCCTAATTAATTCCTTTTATTGCAGGATCTTTCTTTAACCCAACCCAGAAATCAGAATAGAGACTTTAAAGAAAATTCGGCTTATCTGAGAATCTGACCGTTGGTTGTTCTTCAAACTTGAAGGAAATGATCTTTAGGATGTACTTGAAGACATATCCAAAGTTGGAGATGATCCGATCACAGATGAGAGAGATGTAATTTTTTGAAAACTACTTATCATCTGAAAACGGGACTGGTTTAGTTAGAGCTGGTCGATATGATTTTAATCTTTAATCCCACGAGCTTTCGTTGATCAAATCAGCACTTAATGGTATTGCAATTCAGTATGCAATAATAAGAACTTGAAGGAATTAACAGAAGGACAAGAAAACCATAAAACAGAATATTTCGGTTGAGTCTCACAACCTATGAGACTCAACCAGAAATTCAGGAGCTAAACTCTCTTCTTTTTTCTGGTTTAAATCCGCCCCAGCCTTCTTTTACTTCTTACTTATATAATTTGTAAGATTACAAAATAATAGGAAATCCTAACTAAAACAGAAACTTCCTTTTTAGAGAATAGGAAAGTTTCCAAAATAGAAAATAGGAAAGTTTCTAAACACTTTTAGGAAACTAAATTTAAGAAAGTTCTTAGTTTCCAAACAATTAAAATTCTAAATAACTAACACTATATTTTAGGAAAGAAATAAAAAAGAGTGAAAAATCTGCTGCTGGTACTGTTCACGTGAACAGTACCGTGAACACTGTTCACGTAAACAGTGGGGGTGATTGGTCAGCCAATTGGGCCTGGCCTAATTTTGGGAGATTCTTTTTTCGGCCCCTTCTGGAGTAGACTTGGATTGCATCAGTTTCGACTGAAACGAAATTTAGGGTCGAAACAAAAAAGTTCCAAATTTTAGTCCGAAATCACTGTTTCGACCATGTTTCGGTCGAAATCTCTAGTTTCGGCCAAAACTTGGTCCAAACACTTTATAAAATATCAATTTTCGGCGAAACTTGGTGTACTATTACCTTAGAAGTCAGAATAGTACAAGATGGGAAATAGTATATAAGAGAGACAGTATACAATACACAACACTTATTTATAACTAATATCATTAAATAATATATTATTCATAAATAAGCAAACACCTCCCATTTGAATCTAATAAAAATAGTCTAAAATTCAAATTGCAAAAGAATAAAAAATCAACTTTCCAGTTCAAGAACAAAAGATTTTCGATCGCATGGTGATTTTCAACTTTTAAATGCTGGTTTTTTCTTCAATCTAAAAATTTCGCAAGTCTTATTAGAGTAAAACATCGTTAAAAACCAAGAGTCCGTCAAAATAATCTTTTGTTTTGATGTCCAAAAAATTATTTTCATTTGGATGACTTTAAATAGCATTCGCATGCTTTGAACAAGGTTTGACCGGCACATAACTCTTTCAATAATATTCGGATTCAAGTAATCTCGGATTTGTTGCAAAGCTGATTATGCTAGCTTTTCAACAAATTTGACATTGCTTAAATGCGAGCTATATTGAAGGAGTTATGCTCTGGTTGGTTCGGGTATGCCAATGCTGTTTAAAGTCATCTGAATGGTAATAATTTTTTGGGTATTGAAACAAAAGATTATTTTGGCAGAGTCTTGGTTTTTAGTGATATTTTACTTTAATAAGATTTATGAAATTTTTAGATTGGATAAAAAAGCTAGCATTGGAAAGTTGAAAATTGTCTCGTGATAAAAAATCTAGTTTTTGTTCCTGAATGAAAAATTGACTTTTTATTATAGTAAATTTGAATTTTAGACTATTTTTATTAGATTCAATTTTTTTTTTGGGGGGGGGGGTTGTTTGCTTATTTATGAAAAATATCTTAAGTAAATGAATATAAAAGTTAATAAAATGCTATTAGTCATAAATAAGTGCTTCCTATTTAACTCTAAATCCAATACTTTGAATACCATCCTCAGGTTTTAGCATACATTAGCATGATATGGTAAGATAGAGAAATACCATTTGGGATTTTTTTGTGCAAATCATTTAATGGATATGATAAGAAGGTTAAAAATGTATCACAGAAAAAATTGGGCTCAAAAATCAATTTTTTTGACCATCGAAACTGATTTCAAGACTCGACAATATTTTACCATGGTTTCAGCGAAATTGCGGCGATTTGGCCTGGCTGAAACTAGGTACAAAACCGAAATTCCGAACCTTGACTTGGAAAGCCACATTCGGTCTAGTCATAATACGATAATTTACTTTACCAACCAACCTGTGATACCACTCAGGTCATTCAAAACATCACTACTATCAACTGTAAGTTTTATGTCCAGAGGCTTGGAGTCCATAGTTGTCAAGGCGTCTCTTAGGGGCCAAGGCGGCCTTGGGACACCTTGGAAAATCGGGCGCTTTGGTCGTCTAGGCTCCCCTTCAGGCCTCCAATGCCTTGGTTCGACTTGGCGCCTTGACAACTATGGCTTGGACTCTAACATCTCTATCTCTGTAAGCAAATCCAGAACGTATTTCTGTTGTGAAAGAGAAATACCTTTCCTTAATTGAGCCACCTCAACTCCTAAAAAATATTTTAAGATCCATAGTATGAAATTGTTGCTGTAAATGAGTCTTCAAATTCATGACGCCTTTATTTTCCTGTAATCACAATATCGTCAACATATACAATAAAAATATTCTCCTTACATTGGATTGACGATAAAACACCGAGTGATCACTATCACATCGTGATAAGCCGAAACCAAAAACAACCTCTGAACTGACCAAACCATTCCGAGGAGACTGCTTTAACCCATATAATGACTATTTGAGTTTATACACCATACCGGACTCCCCTTGGGCAACGAAACCAGATGGTTGCTCTATATAAACCTCTTCATGGAGATCACCATCAAGGAAAGCATTCTTCACATCGAGCTGGTGCAATGACCAATGATGGGAAGCAGCAAGAGAGATTGAAATGCACACATAGGTAAGCTTGTCAAAAGAGAAAAAGTGTCAAGGTAATCAACACCATAGATCTGAGCATAGCCTTTGGCGACCAGGCGAGCCTTCAAACAAATATGTATCAATCAGACCTCTCCTTTAAATCATGGCCGTTGACCGATGACGTGTCACCGTCTTAAATTCGTTAATAACAAAACTACTCTCATCCATATTTTACCCTTTTAATTTTAAAAAAACTTAAAAAAGTTTATTTCCTATTGACAAAGATGGGATTCATGTTCTCCGCCTCATCATCGTCTTCAATTTCAATGGCGTTGTTGGCGTCACTTTGCTTTTCAAGAAAATCGAAGCTGAAGGCGAAAGGTCATCGCCACCACCACGCCTGATGTGAATGGAGCAAGAGTCGTCGTTGCCTCTGAAATCTTCTTTGAGAATAAAGAATATCTCCAGTGTCCTTCTTGAATGCAAAACCCATAACCACAATCTTCTGTCAGGATACAGTGTTAAACATCGATGCCACCACTCGATTCATGAATCGAACTTTCTGGTAGTCGTTGATCTGAGCCACTTGTCTCTAGTAATTGGCCAAATTCAAGTTTCTCAGCTTCTTCTTCACTCAGCTGTGCTGCGAAGCCATGGAAAGTAGTTCCGTAGCTATAATATCCTGTCTGCAGCTTCTTCGACTGTGTCACCCTTCGTTTTAGGTCTAGTAAATATTGGATTTACAGTGGACGAGTACCACTCGAGATGGTCTGCGAAGGACTCTGGTTTTGCAGAGTTTTCCATTTGGATGATATATATTTTCATTGGAGACGGAGTGGTTGCCATAGAGGCAGGACGGCTGATGGTAAGGAAGCATGTTAGAGAGAGTAAATAGCCACTGTACTGAATTCCCAGTCATTGTTGAGTACAGATATATAAACAATTAAGGTAGTGAATCACAATTAATATGCACTATCTCATAATTTGTTCTCTTTTCCTTGAGCTATTTCTCCATTCTGTTTCTTCTCTTCTATTTTCTTTCTTGGAGTTAATACGCACTATCTCATGTTCTCTGTCGGACAAGAATCACAGTTAGATTGCCATTGAACTCTCAAAACGAGAGATACATCGCCGGAAAAGAATTGTTCCAGAGTAGTGAATAGACAGATTTGCATCGAATATATCTTGATTAGACCTCGGAGGAATAATAGTGAGAAAATAAAATGTCGCCAGAGTTTGGGAATCTCTGAAATGGAATTTGATCACCGAAATCAGAGGGATATGTAGAACCGTCGCTGTCGACGATCGGAACTAAGAAACACAAACCGAACTCTGTACATTTGGAGAAATAAATCTAAGCTAAATCTTCGTCGATCTGCTGGCTGGAGATGATCTATCCCTTTCACTTTTCCCATTTTAGGTCTATCCCATCTCTCTGTTTCTTTCTTTTTCTGCCTCTACTTTCTGATCTTCCGGTGGAAGAAAATAAAAAAATTAAAGTGAATAGTATTGAGGGTAAAAAAGTCTTTCAACTATTTTGTGAGTCTAAACAACGTTTTGGTGTCCTCAGGGTGTGTTAGGGATATTATCGCAAACAAAAGCGGGTGGGTGAGATTAAGCCATACTACAAAGGGTGTGGTAGATATTTTCCCAAAAATCTAAGGATAAAAGGGGCACCGTTAGGCGTAAACGCAGTCACTGCAGTCGTAGCCCTCGCAATGGTCTCTGGAGTAGTCCTCACCTGCCGAGGCATCACCTACAAGAGGGGACTCCATATGACCGGTAACAAAGAAGTCACCTACATTAAAATCTAAAAAGGCGTATCGATACGAGGGGTGAGCTCCCATCCCAGCTTAGTGAGGAAATCAGGTCTCACATGCCATGCACAAACGAAGGATGATGTAGTTCTACTATTAAGTCATTCGTATATTGGTTTTAAAAAGTTCCTTATTGAGATTTAGCCACAGCTTGCGGCCCCATCTACTGTCAATGGCCTCCAACTTTCATGTACCGGGCTAAGGTAGAAGCAAAATACCCAAGTTTCTTTTGCTAAATTGTTTCTACAAGTGAACCTGCCTGAAGGCTTGCCACCTCCTAAAAGGAACTCCTTCCTGACATCAAGAGACCCAACCTCTAATTCCCCCATCGCACAGTACATTTGGTATATCTAGGTATATGAACCTATGCTAACACATAACCCCCCATTGGCAAGGGTTTAAAACCATGGATAATGCAACCACCTAATGCCTAGCATATGCACAACATGAAGCAAAGAGAGCCATACCCCAGCAAGAACCCTAGTCCCCAGTGCCTTTGGGTCACCGTATTCCTACTAGGATGCTAGCACATAAAGCAGGGTCCATGTGACCATGTGTCACCGATCCCTTTGGTACCCACATGTCACACAAAGCAAACACCTACATTCATCCATCATCAACATACATAGTTATATTGTACGCAAATGTATGCTCAGATAATCATATACAAAGATGGCATGTTATCAGTTCACATCAATCATTGACATACAACTATGTCCTAATTCTAGGGACCCGACCCTTCACTTGTAGGAATAACAAGTGCTACAGAATCTAGAAGCCGACAATAGGCTTCGTCAACTATCCGCGTCAGTTTACCTGTTCATGGGCATAAGTTTTATTACATGTGTTAGATATCTTTTAAACTTGCTTGGACATGTTTTAATTGTCCCAATGCGTGTCCCAAGGCAAGCCGGGAACCCTACGGTTGGTCCCCGATGCTTAGACTAGTGAATAGACTATCAGCAGCAAAGGCGACGGATAAGAGCCCCGGCGGTAGGTGCCGCCGGTTGTATCCGCCTGCTGAGCCTTAAGGCCTTCTGTGAGTGAGCCGACTGACCAAGTTGGCAGATCAATCCGCCGGCTCTGGGGTGCCACCGGCTCTTTACTGAAAGGCCTAAGGTAGCCCCTCATTGTAATGCGGCCGCATGAGCTGAGCTGGTGGATGTTATCCGGCAGTATGTGCTACCGGCTAGTCCGCCGTTTGAGCTCAACCAAAAAGTATCTAAGTATGGGGTTTGGCGGTGGATGAGAGCCCCACCGGCTCCATCTCCATCCATTGCCCACACCATCTTGAATCAAATACTGGATCTGGGGGCAAGGCCATGCCCCATCTGCTAGCTCGGGTCCGCCGAGTTCGAGAAATCAAACTCCGCGGGGAAGATGAAGTCTAACTTGGGGAGTTTGTCTCCCCAAACATCTTCCATTCATGAATAAATGGGGGGAAACATATTCCCCCCCCTAGGTCCCTAGGTAGTGCTTTTAATGACGTTAACACCTCCATTAGAGGTGGGGAGGGGGTGGGGGTGGGGGTGGCCTAAAACATGTTTTAGGGTTTGGTGGCCTCCATTATGGTGGCCATTAAAGGTGGCTAACCACTACCATAATAGTAGAACCTTTACATAACTAAAAAGGGGAGAGGAGGCTATCCTTTGAGGGTGATAGTAGTTCTCCAAGCTTTGAATATCCAAGCTTCTTCCAAGCTTTCCCCAAAGCCACAACAACAACTCACTCACTCCATCAAATGGCTCAAACCCTCATTTGGGGTTTTAGCCCTTATTTATAGGAAATCGGGGAGAGAGAAGGTGACATGTACGAATAAGTCGGCGGCAAGGAGCCAGGCGGCTCATCCAATGGTTGTGCCGCCGGTAGAGCTGAAACACAGCTCAAGCTTAAGTTTTTCAAGCCCCATGTACTGGGATTCATGATGGGCCCACTTGGGGTCTACTATAATCATTAAGGTTTGGGTCGGTTATCTCACCTCTCATCTGGTTACATCCATCTGGTCCGCTCCGAGTGTGTCAACTGTCGGTGTGGGAAGAGCTGGCACAGGTGGAATCTGGGTCAGTAGGAGATTTCTGGTGTAGGTCTTGCAATCCCCCTAATTTATAAGAATGTCGCCCTTGAAATTAGAACGTACTTGGATCTTTGAATAGATGCGGATACTTATCCCGCATTTGATTTTCACCCTCCCACGTGGCTTCCGTAAGCCATAGCTACGCTAGTGGACTTTTACGTAAGGAACGGAACGGTGACACAACTGTTGGACCTTCCTGTCCAGAATGGCCACCGGTTCCACAGTGTAAGATAAGTCCTAGTCTATTTGAGGGGTTTCTGCACTCAACACGTGCGAAGGATTGGACATGTACTTCTTAAGGAGAGAGATGTAGAAGACATCATGAACCTCTGACAATACTGGGGGGCAAGGCCAAATGATATGCTACCTCCCCATTCCTCTTCAGTATTTCATAAGGACCAATGTATTTGGGACTTAGTTTCCCCTTATTGCTGAAGCGCCGAATGTTCTAATGGCGTGACACTCTTAGGAAAACTGTCCCCAACCTGGAACTCTAGGTCCTTATGCATACATCAGTATAGCTCTTCTGCTGGCTCTAGGCTGCTTTGATCCTCTCTATGATCAAATCCACCTTATTACAGGTGTCCTGAGTAATATCCGGCCCTAGTATTCTTCGCTCGCCCACTTCATTCCAGTATGATGGAGTCTGGCAATGCCTTCCATACAAAACATCATATGGAGTAGCACCTATAGTAGCCTGAAAACTGTTGTTGTAGGAGAACTCCATCAAGGACAGGTACTTATCCCAATTGCCTTTGAAATCTAAGCCACAGGCCCTGAGCATGTCCTTCAAAATCTGAATAGTGCGCTTCGACTGACCATCAGTCTTGGGGTGGAAGGCTGTACTGAACTTCAATTGTGTTCCCATTGCTCTCTATAGGTTCTTCCACAACTTGGATGTAAACCTTGGATTCCGATCTGACACAATATTTCCTGGCACCCCATGAAGCCTCACTATGTTATCTACATACAACTTGGCCATCCATGGTGTACTAAGGTCTAACAGCTATGAAACGGGCCACCTTGGTGAGGCGGTCAACAATTACTCAAACCTCATCAACGGGGTTCGGTGTCAATGGCAACCCCGTTACGAAATCCATAGTAATAAGGTTCCATTTCCATTCTGGCATTGGCAAAGGCTGAAGCAACCCCGGTAGTCTTTGACGATTTACCTTCACTTGCGGACAAGTAAGGCATTTGCAGATGAAGCTGGCTACATTTGCCTTCATACTTCGCCACCAGAATTCTTTTTTTAAATCTTGGTACATTTTGGTGCTGCCAAGATGTATAGTGTAGGGAGAGTAGTGGGCCTCAATCATGGTAGACTACTTTAGGGATTTTGCAGTCTCTGGCACACACACCCTCCCTCTGTACCTGATGATCCACATGTTATCCACCAAAAAATCTGGATGTTGCTTTCTTTTCTCAAGTTCCTACTTGAGAGTCTTCAAGTGTAAATCACTCTCAGTTGCTCCCTTGATCTCATCCAATAGGGTGGGTTGGATAGTCAAGGCACTTAATAACCCAGTTGTGGATTCCATCTACTCTGATACTATGGAATCCATTGTAGAGGTCTCGATAGCTGGGGGATGAGTGATAACTAGAGTATGGGCCATACGATGCCCATCAATATTCTTAGTGTTCTCTGTAGGTAGTGAGAGTAGGGCTTTCCGACTCAAGGCATCAGCTACCACATTAGCCTTTCCCGAGTGATACTGAATGTTACATTTATAATCTTTCAACAGTTCCAGCCATCTCCTTTGTCTCATGTTCAGTTCTTTTTGATTGAATAAGTGACCAAGCTCTTGTGATCTGACATGATGCTGAAAGTCTACCCATATAGATAATGACGCCAAATTTTTAGGACGAAGACTACAGCAGTCAACTCCAGATCATGCGTAGGGTAATTCTTCTTGTATGTCTTTAGCTGCCTTGAGACATTAGCCACTACCTTGCCATCTTGCATGAGTATGCAACCCAATCCGAACTTGAATGCATCAAAACACACTATAAATGGGGCTGTCCAAAAATGACTATTCTTCCATTCTGCGACACTCTTTTGTTAAGGGGTGTCGGGACAAGAAGACTAATAAACCATACACTATGCAACCATAAACTGAGAAAACTAGTCCAAAAAATATTCCATGGTATTGTCACTACAAAAAATACTAATAGATGTCTGGAACAGAGTTTGATTTTCAGTAACAAGTGCACAAAAGATTAAAAAAATAACTCAAAATGGCTTTTCATTAAATTAATCCAAGTGACCTTGGAAAAGTCATCAACAAAAGTAACAAAATATTTGAATTCCAACTTAGATGTAATAGGACAAGGATCCCATACATCAAAATGAAATAAAGCAAAAGGGTGTGCAGACCACTTATTGACTCGAGGGGAATAACTCATTATAGAGCTTCCCAAACTGACACGACTCACATTCTAAACTAGAAAGAAAACTAAAATGGGAACCAAGTTTCTTCAAACTCTGTAAAAATGGATGACCCAATGGACAATGAACTTGATGGGGAGATAAAACACTAGAACAGGCAACTGAAGGAGAATCAAGTAGATACAACCCTTCTTTTTCACAGCCCCTCCTACCAGTCGTCTTCTTCATCATAAGATCTTGAAAAATGTAAAGTCAGGGTAAAAAGTTATGGAACAATTGTAAGCAATGGAAAGCTTGTTGACAGATAAAAGTCTAAAAGGAAAATTGGGTAAATGCAGAACAAAAGATAGGGACAAAGATAGAGTGGGATTAACAGTCCTAGTACTGCCCTTTTTCAGGTAGAGAGAACCGAGATGGAAGAGGAGAAAAAAACGATGGGAATTTTTTGTTGTCACAGGAGAGAGAGAGGGGACAAGAATGAGAGCTTTGATACCATGTTGAAAGCAATCTTTAGGAGTTGAATGTTTGGACGGTCTTTAGGGACCAGCCAGCCTTATATTTATAATAAAAGAGAGAGTTACAAAAAGACTAAAAAGACAGACTCAAAACAGGAGTCGACAATAGAATCCAAGAAGGAAACTCTAACTCTAATCTTAAACAAAGCTGGAAACTAAACAACACTAACTTGGTGACACCTGGATAAAATTAGGTGACAGTTAGACAATTGATACATATTGCAAAAAAAAAAAAAAAAAAAAAAAAAAGAGAAAAAAATCTATTTGGCTACTATTATGCCCACTTTTGAATGTGACTAGATGCTCCTCTATCTTTTTAGAGTACGTGTTTACAATGTATAAATCATAAGGTACAACAAAATCTAAAACTGAAGTCCCCTCATTCTTTACTCCAAAATCATATCCTCTATGTACACCTTCATTACCTTTATGATCTCCCCTAGATGTCCCTTCAGATTACCCCCTATTATAATCTTTTATCATGATCTAAAACTTTGCATTAATCCATGCATGTGTGTCCAAAATTGTAGCTTACTGCTTGGCACTCGCATCCAATCCTAGTTGGCATGCGTAAGCGCTAATTATGTTGATGACCTCTTTCTCCATCACCAACTTCATGGTTATAATCCTATCACCGTATCTTTTGACATCCACCACATCATTCTTTAAATCTTATCCATTATTATACCCACTCCGTTGCTATTATTTTATCCCCCATATACCAAAGTTTAAAGTCATCTAACTCAACTTTTTTACCCTTCCATCTATTTTCTTGACTACAAGCTATGTTTATCATTCTTCTCCTCATAATATGTCAATTCTAGACTCTTGTTAAAATTCCTATGTTCCAAGATACTAATCTAATCCTAAGCTTATGGACTAGCTTCTTTACCTGCATTCGTCTGCGGTGTGAGAACCCTTGCCTATTTATCACTGCATCTGGGTGCCGATGCGGTGGCCCTTGGCCATTTTTCTGTACACCCGGGACCAAGTGTAACGGGTCGTTCACCGAGAACGCCTTAGCATTATGCTGAATTTGTTTTGTTTATGGATCCATGTTAAGGTTTTAGCTATGTTTTTTTTTTTTTTTTGGGTTCCCGCTGCTGACCTGATGCACAAACTTTCCTCCTTTATTTGGGCTTGGGACCACCAGTATAACACTGGCGGAGTTTACATATACAATTTTTTCAAAGTAATTTAATGTTTTTAATGTTTTTTTAAAATTCTGCAAGTCTCTGAATCCCTTTTTGGGGTTATCAAGTCCAATATCCTTTCAGTTTGTTGGGCTCCAACAACTGTACATTTATCTATTTTATGTACAATTGAATCTGTTAATGTACCGCAGGCAGTAATCTTGTAGAAAAAAAACACTGCAATCAGGACCTGATAAGTGCTATGTCCCACTATCCACGACAGATCTCCCAAAGGAAGTCCACCTCCACCACAACAGCACACAACAAAATCTCTTGTTTTAGTACCACATCGAACAAGAGAAGTCATCACAAACAAGAAAGATAGAACCTGCTGCACACCTCCACGTCAATTGAAGGACTCTCGAAACAGCGATTAACAGAGTGCAATCTCTGATTGATATGCTCTGATACCATGTAACAATGGTTAGAATTGTAAATCAATTCATGCGTAAGCAAGAAGGGAAGAAAGGAAAGAGAAGAAAGAGAAAAGAGAGAAGAGAAGTAAGAGAGATGGACATGAAAGAGAATGGAGAAAAGGATGGTTCAATAGGAGATATATCTCCTTCCTCCTATTCGATAAGTGCAGATTGACAATATACCCCCACAACCGACATAACATAAAGGAGGAAAAATCTATGACTAAACACCCTTATTTTCTGCGGTATGTTAACAGGATCAATATCATCAAAGCCTTCTAACTGAAGGCTATGCAAAAAGCTATTTCTATGAGCATATTCAAAAAGTTCCTTTTCTTAAAGAATATGGGCGTCTGCTCCCCGTAGAGTTGTCACATGTAAATTTCAATTGTCATTTCATTTCGACCCTTATCGAAACCGGAATATTTTACCAAAATTTTAACCTTTCGGTTGAAATTGAACCATGCTTACAATTACTGCAGTACATGCTATTTTACATAAAGACAATTCTTTTCTTGGCATTGTTTGCGAGTGCATTCATTTGTCTGCCATGTTAGTGTGAACAACTTGTTTTGGATGCTTTATCTTTATGTTGCTGCAATTATATCTCGAAACTGCTTTACTTTTGTGTAACATTTCTTTACTGCTTTATCAGTGGGCAGCATTGATAGGAGATTTTAACAATTGGAATCCCAATGCAGATGTTATGACCCGGGTATGTAAAACATGCTTATTTTGATTTATTTTTACAGGCTAAGAATGTCATGATTCCTTGGAGGGTAAAATTTCCGTGGTTCTAAGAGTTATTGAACTTATTTTCATGCTTTTCCATATCTTGTAATTATTTAGCTGTCTGTATGGTGTCTTCATCTTCTTTCCGTAATAAGCCAAACCTGTTTGTTCTCTCCTTTTTTCCTTACCATACTTCTGAATGCACTCATATTCTTGTCTTTTGTCATTTGAATGTGTCATTTATGTTTTCCTTTCCTGAGTTCTTCCTTATCTAAGCAATGACATTTGCTCATTTTGCTGAATCTTTTACATTTGCATGGGTCAACCCCTTATTCTTTAGCAGCAATTTAATGGCCATTGATTCAGCTCTTTTAGAATCTCCTTCTCTTACATATATATATATATATATATATATAATAATAATAATAAGAAAAAAGAAAAAAAAGGTGCGGTAGACCTCCCATCCAAATAATGCTTCCATCAGCTTTGTGGATTTGTTTTTGGTTTTTATTTTTACTTAGGTTGTTCAGGAAGCACATAGAAGAGAGAATTATATTGTATCTGTTGGGATTTGTCGGGAATAATTAGCTTGTCAATATCACAGGAACCAACCTTTATTTATAGATTGAAATATACATCAATATGGAAAGAAATAAAAAGGAAAGAATTCAAAAGGAATGAAAGAGAAGGTTGAGTTGTAATCCTTTGCCTGACATTCACCCTAGACAATTGTACCCTTGAGCATATTTCAACCCCCCCCTCAAGTTGGGGCATATATATCATGCATGCCCAATTTGCATACAATCGGATTAAATGATTTGCTGCTCAGACCTTTAGTAAAAATGTCAGCTAACTGGTCACCAGATTGAACAAATGGGACACAAATAAGTCCTTCATCCAGCTTATCCTTGATAAAAAATGGCGATCAGTTTCCTCATGTTTGGTACGGGCATGCTGAACCGGGTGCAGGCAATACTAATAGCTGACTTATTGTGACAATAAAGCAACATAGGTAGGTGAACAGGAACGACAAGATCTACGAGGAGACTTTTTAACCAAATCAACTCACAAATACCATTGCCATTGCATGAAATTCCGCTTTGGCACTTGGTCGAGAAATGACAAACTGTTTGTTGCTCTTCCAGGTAACCAAATTACCACCAATAAAGGTACCATACCCAGAGCTTGACCGCCTATCATCACGTGATCCGGCCTAGTCAGCATTTGTAAACGCCTTAACCTTCAAGTGACCATGTGGGGCAATTAGCACATGCTTTCTTGGTGCAGCATTCAATTAGCACAGAACTCGGAAAGCAACATCCAATGAGTAAAATAAGGGTCATTCATATACTGGCTAACAAGGCTCAGTGCATAAGCAATATCCAAGCAAGTATGAGAGAGAAAATTCAATTTTCATACCAATCGTTGATATTGCAATTTATTAACTAGGTCAGCATCCTTGCTTTGGAGATGAAAATTGGCCTCAAGAGGAGTATCGGTAGATTTACATCCGACCATAACCGTCTCAGAAAGTAAATCAAGGGTATACTTTTGTTGAGGAAGAAAAATACCTTTTGTAGACCGAACAACTTCAATGCCCAAAAACTGGCGCAATTACCCAAGATCCTTGATTTTGAAGTCCTAGCTAAGATGGATCTTTAGGCAAGATATTTCTTCAACGTCACTGTCTGGAACGATGCTGTCATCAATGTAGATGATAAGTATAGTGAGCTTACTGTTGGACTACTTAATGATAACGTATGATCAGTATTGCTTTTCCACCTGAACTTTTCAAGGGGGTGGTGATATATATATAAGCGAGAGCTGTGACCTACGTAGATTGGGCAACGATGTTCCACATATTATAAAATTTTGAACACCAACTGAGTAATATATCATATTTATTTTAATTTTTTATTGCTGGAAAATAAATTTTTTAACAAAAAATCTAAAAAATAAAAATATATATAGGAAAAAAAAAATGAAACTGTGACTGCATAGATTGGCCAACGGCGTTCAATATATTAAATTTTCAATACCAATTCGTTAATATTTATCGTATTTATTTTAAATTTTTATTTCTAGACAAATAATTTTTTTAACCAGAAAATAAAAAATAAATATATATACAGAAAAATTTCGAAACTGTGAGCACGTAGATCGGGCTCACATGTCTCACATTTAAAAATTTCAACCTCATCTACCATGTAATGATCAAGTTTATGTAAAATTTTAAATTTTGCAAAAAATTCTTACCTTAATAGTAAAAACAATGATGAACCAACAATCTCTGCTCTCGTACGAAGCTCCCCTAACAATCTCGTGGAATGATAACACAAAGATTTGGAGTTATTTTGAAGCTTGAATGGAAGATGGAGTGAACAAACACACAATATGAAAGTCTTGGTTGAGATTTCGACCGAGACTGTAGAAATAAAGGTATTTATGGGCTTGGTCCAATTAAAACTGGTCGAAACCAGTCGAGAATTGGCCGAGATCCAATCTCGTGGCCCATCTTGTCTTGACCAGTTCGAGATACTCAAGAATTTCGAGATCTCGCCGTGATTTTGAACCATGAGTGTAAATGGACATTCTCCCTGATTTTACTTGCTATAAAACTTAGGGTAAGGTGTGCAAGCTAAAACGTGCTCTATATGGGCTCAAGCATCCGCCTTGTGCTTGGTATAGGTGTTTTGATAGAGCCATAGTTACCGTAGGCTATTTCTCAAAGCAATGCTGACTACACATTTATGAAACGATCAGGAGGAAAGATTAGTCTTTTGATTGTTTACGTTGATGATATTGTCATCACAGACATAGTTGTCAAGGTATCGCCTAGGCACTGCTAGGCATCTAGGCGGTTTTTCAAACCCTAGGCGGTTGGTCACCTTATTGTATCACGCCTTGTTTTATTTATTTATTTATATAATTAATGCCATTTGTAGCTTTTTTATTATATGTATAAAGTACATATATATACCATAATGCATGGAATCATGCATAAGTATTAAATTGATAAAAATTGAAGCTCTAACCTCTTCATTTTTATATAAATCTTTTTATTAAGATAAACCCTTACAAAGCTTTGGGTACGCCTTGGGTATGCCTTAGGTATGCCTAGGCGCCCAAGCAACTCTCCAGCGCCTTGGGTCGCCTTGACGCCTTGACAACTATGATCACAGGTGCTAACATTGCAGAAATTTCTCTTTTCAAAAGTTTATTGGGCAAGGAATTTGTGATTAAGGATTTTGGACCGCTTTGCTATTTTCTAGCCATAGAAGTTGCAAAGGGTCCTCCAAAGTCTTTTACCTCCCTCAGAGGAAGTATGTGCTTGATCTTCTTTCTGATACTAGTATGTTGGGATGCAAGTCAGCAGATGCTCCTATATATGCTAACGATCACTTATTGAACAGAGCAGGCGATCCCGTAGAGAAGGTACGATATCAGAGATTAGTTGGACAATTGATATATGTTTATCATAGTCGCCTTGAAATTGCTTATGCCTTTAGCTTGGTTAGCTAGTGCATGCATGATCCATACTTTAGTCATATGGAAGCAGTGCTGCGCATCCTCTGCTATTTGAAGTCTGTTCCATGTTGTTGAATCCGGTTTTCTCCTCGTAATCATATCAAAGTTGAGGCCTTTATTGATTCTGATTGGGGAGGTTATTTTGATGACCGTAGGTCTACTACAAGTTATGGCACTTTTGTTGGTGCTAATCTTGATACTTAGCCGAGTAAGAAGCAATCTGTTGTTTGCAAGGTCTAGCGTTGAAGCAGAATTTTGTGCTATGGCTGATGGCATTTGTGAGCTTCTATAGCCTCAACATCTTCTCATTAATTTATCTGTCCTTGTCACCCTTCCCATGAAGCTTTATTGTGATTGAAAATCTACCATTAGCATTGCTCACAATTAGTTCAGCATGATTGGATGAAACATGTGGAGATTAACCGTCACTTCATTTTAGAATTGCTGGATTCAGATCTTATTTGTGTGCCTTTTGTTCTTAGTCATGAATGTTGTTAGATGTTTTTACTAGTGGTCTTAAATGTTTTTGCTAAAGGTCTTAGGATTAAGGTGTTTCATCTTATTGTTTGCAAGTTGGGCATGTGTGATATTTATACACCAACTCAAGAGGGAGTATTGTAATATGGGTACGAGGGTAGAATTGTCTCATAAAGCATTTTTGTCTTTGTACTCATTCTAGATTGTTCTCTTCAATATTATAAATAAATATGGCCTGTGTCCCATTAGATACAAGTCATTACATAAATTCAATATTTACCAACTTGAGAGTATGTCGTTTTGGCCACTATCCAGATTGTGGCAGCCGAGTCCAGCGACAAATAGCCACGAGCAATGGTGGGTTGCATGGAATTGATAAGAAAGGCCATAAGCAAGGAATTTTCCGAACTCCACTTATTCCGAGATGAATCAGTAGTAGTTGACTTCTTATTTTCGTTAGTAATGTAACCAGCATATCCATGGACATCAATTGATAAAAAACACGGTCTTGACCACATCAAATAATTGTTCTTGTCTAACTTGATGGAGCTGGTAGGGAATGAGGGAAAACCACCATGAGTCCTAGGACTTGTCCCATCGGTTCCAGTGGATGCAGTAGATCAGACATGATGAAAGGAGATAACCGTGGTTGGACTTGTCATGACCCAAATCTGTACGAGGTAAGAGTATAGCCCTCACGGGCGCTAATCTAACGATCAACGAAACAAATATAAATGGAACTTTAATTTCCTAAAAATAATCCAATTCTAAATAATAATTGAAGTAGCAAATCATTCAGAACCTATTGGTGGCAGTCTAGTGTGTCATAAACATGAAATAAAAGCACTTGTCCTCACACTTGAATTCAAAACCCTATACATTCATTTTAATAAAATAAAACTTCAACTAAAAACTGAAGATAGTCTTGCGCATCCTCTACGCTCCCTCTTGCTCCTGGTCAACCTCCTCATTATCTGAGATATCATGGTAAGGGGTGAGCTTATAAAGCCCAGTAAATAGAACATAACAGAAGTACAACACTAAGATAATCACCAAAAGTAAAATGAATGAACGATGCAAGAAAATTCACATTTCAATTTACTTTCAAAACCATTTTCAAATAATTTCACTTCCAAAACAATTCCTATTTATTTTCACTTTCCAAGCAATTCTCATTTAACTTCAGTTATAGCCAACTGCTAGGAATAAACATCCACCATTCTCTTAGTAGAGGGTTAACCACAGCCTAAAGCGACTCAGATGGCAATGACTCTCCACCCTATTGTCCTCGAGAGTGACTCAGATGGCAATGACTCTCCATCATATTGTCCTCGATAGTGACTCAGATGGCAATGACTCTCCACTCTATTGTCCTCGATAGTGACTTAGATCATCATAGCTTTCCACCCTATTGTCCTCGATAGCAAGTCAGATCGCAATAACTTTCCACCCTATTGTCCTCATTTACCCTCTACTAGACTCAATGTAGCTGATTAACCCTTTCTCAATTCTTACTATTTTCCAATACTTAAACACATGACAAATCATAACTCATGCGTACTATTTAGAAGCTTAGAAAATGCATAACAAGATAAAAGCACAAATAACATCAATAATCAATAGAACATTTCATAAGCAACACCACTCCATCCAAGCAACAATGAAACAAGAAGATAGCAAAGAAGCAAAAACATAAATCAACTACGAAGTGTCACCCTAGTGGTGCAATTCTGAAATATTCCACTTACCCTCCAATTTAAAACGTCTCTTCGTAGGTCAGCAATTCAAACCTACAAGTATTGTAAATTTAACATCAATTAATATGTACTGACTACCCAAACATTACCTTACCAACCCCTAAACTCCACCTCCAGACCCTTCGAACTAGGTCACTAAAAGTGTATGAATCTAGTCTGCCCATAAATCTGAGATGAATGTACTGATTATACACCTTGAAACTTATATGTATATGAATCTAACACCGTCCTTACATATATATGAATCTGATATACTGATATGTGGTTTTGTAGATCCTAATATACTGATATCAGTATATACTAATATACTCATAAACCTGTTAAGAAGTATGATATATAAATCTGTGTAACATCTGAAATATAGTAGGATCAAGATCTCACAATAAATGTGGCTGAAATCTGCCATATTGATTCAATATAGGTTTTGGTACAATCTATAGTAAAATTGATACTAAAGATCTGATTTCAGTCTGCTGTAATTAGATCTAGGATTTGAATTAATATAACACTGAATTGTGTATGAAAATATGGACTGGATTTACAATCTGTATATAAATCTGGTCTATAAAAATCTGGCCTATAAAAATATGGATTGTATAGGTAAAGTCTGTATGCAAAATTTGAACTGGTTATAATACCGGACAGTATACAAAATCTGGACTGGTTACAATAATGGACTGTATGCAAAATCTGGACTGGTTATAGTAATGGACTGTATACAAAATCTGGAATGGTTATAATAATGGACTGTATACAAAACATAAAGCCTGGACTCTATAGATTTGAACTGTATGAACATACAGTGAACTGTGCTAGTCTGTTTATATAAAATTTGTATACATTAAATCTGATATGGAATCTATCCTTGAGCCAGATTCATTTCTGGTGGTATCTAACTTGGTAAAGAAACACTGTTTAGAACAAAAACTGAAAGGTATAGATCAGATCTGAAACTGAAGTCAGAACTGAGACAGAGCTGAAACTGGAGGCTTAACTCAATAAATCTGAATTGCAAGTTTACCTGCTTACTCTTCTTCTTCTTCTTTCTTCTTCTCTTTCTTCATCCTCCTTTCTGTCGATTACCCACTCTCTTTTTCTTTTCTTCTTTTCCTACAGTTTTTTTTCTTTTTTTTCCTCCTCGATTTCTTACACTCTTCTCTTGGCTTCTTGTTCTTTTCTCCTCTTGACTTCTCTTTCTTTTCCTCTCCGGATTCTCTTTCTTTTATTTTCCCACGATGTCTTTATTCCTCCTTTTATTTCTGTTTTATTTTAGTAATTCTAATCCCATTATAATTCTCCCTTTTATTTTAGAAATTTGAATTCTGTTATGACTCTTTTTCTATTCTTTCCCTCTCTCCACACGAGAAGTTGTATCCTCTCTCCTATTCTCCACGTGAAAAGGGATGTGGGGCCCTCCTTATAATTAATCTTGCCCCCTTTATTCTCTTTAATTTTATTAATTTTTATTGTATTTGGACTCTCTCTCTTTTTTAACCAATACAAGAGTCCAAGGTGAGTTGGACTCTTAATACTAGTCTTAAGCCTCAAGATAAGACTAAATAATTATGGTTAGAGTGGGGCCTATTGCTGCCCACTATATAAGTTATCACAGATTAATATTTTAATAATAGGAATAAGCCAATGTGGGCTCCACTTATTATCCACGTTTTTGGCCGTACCCCATAGTCTAATTTATAACTTTTTAATCTAAATCATTTTATTTTGTTATAATATCAACTCTTAGGGATAATTTTACATATTTCCCTATTTTACTACTACTTTTAGTCATTAAAAACATTATTATTCACCATATTATCTCCTGCAATGAGGAATATCCTCCTCGCATCCAATGGCTCATACACAAGGTGGGATTTACTATCTAACACCGTTGGATCAACACCAAGCTTTTCCCTGTGGGTCCCATGCCTCCATAGGTAAGATTCCCTTTTTCGGATTTTCAAATTTACCTACGCTAAACGTCACCATGCATCAAGTGTACTAAATAGCACCTAGTTTCTAAGTGTCACCTAATCTCACTATACTTCACCCAAAAAAAAAAAAAAAATTCTAAAAATCTGGGGCGCTATAGGTTTGACAATCAAAATTCAGTTTCAAACCATAGAGACTGAACTATAAAGGGGGCACAAGGCCGTAGTGGCAGTGGTGGAAAAACACCACCAAGAGCTTGGTGGTAAGAGAGAAACCGCGAAGTTCTAGGCGGTAATTTTTGGTGGAGAGATGATTGCAGAGAGGAGAGAGGTGGCGCTAGTGAGAGGGATTTCGACAGGTCCTTTGTTGATTCCTATGGTCAACCGAGCTCTGATACCATGTTGGGATCTGAGGGAATAATCAACTTGCCAATATGACAGGGGCCAAGCTTTATTGATAGATTGAAATACACATCAATAAGGAAAAAAATAAAAAAGAAAAAAATGCAAAAGGTGAAAGGTAAGGCTGCATTTAATCTTTAGCCTAACATTCACCCTAGACAATTATACCCCTAAGAATATTTCAACGCATATTTCAACTGTATCTTTTCTAGTACATTCTTTGTAAAGTTTCAGTTATCTATTAGAAAAAGAAAAAACTAATTAAGCCATGAGTTGGCCTTTTTTTTTTTTTTTTTGTTGGCATCGGCCGCACCAAATTTAGTACAGCATTAAAAGCTCAAGAAAAAGGTGTACGGAATTTCAAAAAACAATACATGATAGGCAAAAAAAAGACATACCTGGAGAATCCATGCCAGCTTTCCAGCAAAGATGACAGTTGATCACCATGAGTTAGCCAGTAATTAGTGTTCACACATACAAAAGGAGCATTGCATTTGACAAGCAATGGTTGAAATGGTGTGTACTATTTGGCAAAACAAAGATATTATTATCCATAATTGGACAAGGTTTTTTTGCAAAAATACGATGTACTTTTAATATTACAATGAACCATTATATTTAAAGAACGGTGATGGTTTGCATTGCTGCTCTCTCACATTGCCTTGCAGAGATTGCATGGTACCTTTTGACGTTCTTGGTTTGATAAGCTTATCAGGTCTTCAACAGATATGAACATTTTTGTCTCATACATATGCTACCCATGGGGCTTTTTATTACTGTGGAGTGCTTGAGCTTTATTTATTGGTTGGGCCATGTATAATTCAATATACTTACTGGTTTTACAACATGATGCGCAATTGTAACCTGTCTTCAGAATGAATTTGGTGTATGGGAGATCTTTTTGCCAAACAATGCTGATGGTTCACCACCAATTCCTCATGGCTCTCGAGTAAAGGTAATGCTTGCCCTGATGTGTAATAGAATTCGCTTCTGAGATGTTTAGATCCATGATATCTGTTCCCTATTAATCTGTTGATTCCTTTTCTTTTCAGTTATTTTATAAAATTGTTTAGCAATCAGTTCTTTTTTTTTTTGGGGTTGGCTTAGCAATCAGGTTGTTACTTAGTAAACTTGATGATATGCGTGCATTTGATTTCTAGTAGTTATTTTATATGTTATCTTATTTGGTACTTATAGAAATTTACTAAAAATGTTAGAGTTGGAGCACAAGGTAAATAAATAAATAAAGATGGGAGGCAAGTTCACATTGAAACTCGGAGAATCCTAACATTCGTGAAGCACAGGTTTTCAAACTGAATCTTGCTTCCCTCCAACTGGAAATGGCTTGTATAATTGTAAGCACCCCATTTTTGCCACCCTCGGCATAAGTGAACCAATATGGCAGGTTTCTGACCTTTAACCCAAAGATTTGTAATTCTCCACCGACCCCACAAGGAGGGTCATGGGCTATTATCTGCATAGATGCATAGGTCATGGAATTATCTTCGAAACGAGACCAGAATTGCTCAATTCCGGTATCAAATGAGGAAGATATGACCATTTTAGTCGGATGATACATATAAGGGAGGTTTATGAAATTATCATAAATAATCCCAGGGGCTTTCATGCAAATTATCGTAAGTTGGATTGTTTGAATTTCAAATCATCATATCTTGATCATCCGACATCGGATTCAGATGGTTCCAAGACCATTATTCTTCATTCATGATGTCTACAAAGTGGAGTAAAAATCCGGTAGAAGTCACCGGTGGGTCCCATGCAAACTTGCATGCAAAATGATCGCCAAAACTTCAAAGCTTCATATCTTTCCCGTTCTACACCGGATTCGGGGTGATTTCAGCCTCATTATGTTCCATTTTAGTGCTCTACAAAGGGACGAAAATATTTTCGGTAAAAAGCCTCAAGGATCTCATGCAGAATGGTCGGCCAAATTATCGATAATTGGTCCGCTTAAACTTCAAAAATTCATAAGTTGACCATTTTACTTCCAAATGAGGTGATTCGTTCCTATATTCCTCATTTTTAATGTTCACAAAATGAACGTAAAAATTTGGAATAGAGGCCATCAAAAAATTCCATGCGGGATAACAGTGGGAATGACCCGTGAAATGACAAGGAGAAGAAACCCGTAATTCCAATCGGCCCAAGTCAACCCGGTTCAAACCGGTTTTGGTCCAACCTAGCTCAACCCATATCGGTTGTCAACCTAAGTCGGCCTCAACCCATTTCGAATCGGTTCATCTATGTGCACGATATTTATATATATATATATATATATATATATATATATATATATATGTATGTATATGTATGTATATGTATGTATGTTATTAAATATATGTGTATATATGTATATAATTTATATTATTGTATGTAAATGATAATCCAAAAGATTTTGGGAAGAAAAAGGAAAGGGGGAGAGAGAAACGTGAAAGTGAGGGGGATTTTGGTTTTGGAGATAATCCAAAAGATTTTTGAAAAAAAGGAAAGAGGGGAGAGAAAAAAACGTGGAAGAGAAAGGGATTTAGGGTTTTGAGATAATCCAAAAGATTTTGAGAAGAAAAAGGAAAGAGGGGAGAGAAAAAACGTGGAAGAGAAGGGGATTTAGGGTTTTGAGATAATCCCAAAAGATTTTGAGAAGAAAAAGGAAAGGGGGAGAGAGAAAACGTGAAAAGAGAAGGGGATTTAGGGTTTTGAGATAATCCAAAAGATTTTGAGAAGAAAAAGGAAAGAGGGAAGAGAAAAACATGGAAGAGAAGGGGATTTAGGGTTTTGAGATAATCCAAAAAGATTTTGAGAAGAAAAGGAAAGAGGGGAGAGAGAAAACGTGAAAGAGAAGGGGATTTAGGGTTTTGAGATAATCCAAAAGATCTTGAGAAGAAAAAGAAAGAGAGAGGAATAAAAAAAAAAAAAAAAAAAAGAGGGAAAAGATTCCCTTCACGTTTTCTAGAAAGAAAACGTGAAAGAGAGAGGAGAAAGAAAGAAAGAAAAAGGAAGGAAAGAAAAAGGAAAAAAAAAAATTTTTTAGAAAAAAGGATCTTCTAGAAAATGAGTGAAAAATTATAAATAGGCAAGAGGAGGATCCTTTTTTCCAGAGCAGAGAGAGAGGGAAACGTGGGTGAGAGAGAGAAACGTGAGTGAGAGAGAGAAAACGTGAGAGAGGAAGAAAGAAAGAGAGAGAAAAGAGAAAAGAAAGAAAAGAGAAGAAGAAAAGAGAGAAAGAGAAGAGAGAAAGAAGAGAAGAGAGGAAAATGAGGATTCACATTCAAAGGGGATTGATACAACCCCAATCACCCTTCATCAACGGTTTCGCTCGATTTGAGCCCAAGGTTAGTACTCTAAACAAATTTAGAGGTCGTTATAATGCCCGAATGCCAATTTTGCTTGAAAAAGGCTAATTTTCATGAAATCTCAATCATGAATGCTCTATTACATGCTTGTTAATGTTAGGATGCCTATGTCTAACATTTTTCATGAATGATAATTTGTTTAAGCTATTCAATGATAAATTTTTGATTGATATACAATGATGTTTGATGTTTTTTGTAAATTTCATAAAGTGATTTTCTGATCTGAAAATTCCAGATTTAGGGGTTCAAACTTAGGACGTACATCATATGTATTTTTCTAAGATTTTGAAGCCCAAAATTTTATGGGAGTCTCTCCGATATGATAGAAGACTACCCTAAAAATTTCGTTCCATTTGGAATTGGGAAAATATATCAAACAATTTGTCTTTGACATTGCTATTTTTCTCGGATGTAATGCAATCCTCCATCGGAAAGTCTCTAGACAAAGGCCTTATGGCCATAATCAGAAAATCCACTTAACATGAACTTTTTAGACATGAAAGTCTTCTAAAAAATGGCACTGGTTTCATATTTTTTCCATTTTTCCTTGAATTGATATCAATTTTTAAGTGCATAGAGCTTTGATTTCAGATCTGTCATGATGTGCTGATTTTGCATGATTAAAAAGAGTCATTTTTCACAAAGAAAATATACTGTTTTAACTTGTTTTTCTTAATGAAATTTTAGATCAGATAGTTATCTACATAGACATATGTCTGTATTTAATTTTCATTAAGAATAGGATTTTATTTGGAATTTATGGTGCAACTGGTCAAAAATCTGGAACAGACCTGACCAGTGTATTTGCCTGTACTTGGGGAATGTTTTCGACCTGCCTATGGTCTCTTTTAGGAATAGCTTCCTTGAGACAAAATGTTGGCCTCTGAGTCTTCTTTCCAGGGATATCTTTTAAGAATTTTTTGAGTAAGTACAGTGCCCTATGTGCCCATTTTGGTCCAGCCTGACAAAGCTGTCATCTTGCTGCGTGTTCCATCATGTTTTGATTGATTCGCATATGCTTTGGTTGTTTCTCACATACCATATTTGATGCTATGCTATGTTCGGATGCTCGTATGCATACATTGCCATAATTGGAATGATCACATTGCCATAATTGAAATAATCACATTGCCATGATTGGAATGATACACATGTTTATTGCCATATTTGTCTGCTACACTTGCTCACATGCTATATTAAATGCTTATTGTCACAATTAGGGTAGAAAACCCTAAAAAATGGAAAGAAAATAAAATTTAGGGTAGAAAACCCTAATATGGAAATAAAATAACAATTAGGGTAGAAAACCCTAAAATGGAAAGAATGTAACAATTAGGGTAGAAAACCCTAAAATAGAAAGAAAGTAATAATTAGGGTAGAAAACCCTAAAATAGAATAAAATAATAATTAGGGTAGAAAACCCTAAAAAATTGAAAATAAATAATAATTAGGGTAGAAAACCCTAAAATAGAAAGAAAGTAACATTTAGGGTAGAAAACCCTAAGATGGAAAGAAAATAATAATTAGGGTAGAAAACTCTAAAATGGAAAGAAAGTAACAGTTAGGGTAGAAAACCCTAAAAAATGGAAATAAAATAATAATTAGGGTAGAAAACCCTAAAAAATGGAAACAAAATAATAATTAGGGTAGAAAACCCTAAAAAATGAAAATAAAATAATAATTAGGGTAGAAAATCCTAAAATGGAAAGAATGTAACAATTAGGGTAGAAAACCCTAAAAAATAGAAATAAAATAACAATTAGGGTAGAAAACCCTAAAATGGAAAGAATGTAACAATTAGGGTAGAAAACCCTAAAAAATAGAAATAAAATAATAATTAGGGTAGAAAACCCTAAAATGGAAAGAAAATAACAATTAAGGTAGAAAATAGCATACTAGATCATGCCATGTAGGCTCTTGCCTTATTTGCAATACATGCCATATTTGAAAGATTTTTAAACAATCTTACTGTATGTGAATTTCTTGTCATAAATGTTTTATGTGCCATATTTAGATAAAATATTCTATTTTTTTGGCAATAACTTATTTTATGCAACACCCTAGTCGAATCGCCATATATGCACATTCGAAGACAATCTAGGTGTGGGGACGTGCATTTAGGCACCCACATTCTTGGGAAGGGCATAATGGGAATGATAAAAATCTTAATAAAGAAAGAAAAATACTTTGCCAAACCTTCCAAAATTAGAATTCAGAATGAAAAGGGTAATTTAGGACGATTTGCCCCTTGGCAAACCCTAAACCTAGAATAGGTTCTAAACCCTAAACCTAGAACAGGTTCTCAATCCCAAACCTAGAACAGGTTCTCACTTTCTAACCTAGAACAGGTTATATCCCGAACTACGCGGATTCTGATTCCTAGGTCAAACCCTAGGATACGTAGGCTATTTGGGAGAAACCCAAATTCGGATCCACAATTTAGTCCACTCGGACTATCCATAGATCCACTAGGATATCTCTCATATTTTAACCCAAATAGGGTTATCCACACTTTAGTCCACTTGGACTATCCATAGATCCACTAGGATATTTATCCACATCTTAGTCCACTTGGACTATCCATAGATCCACTAGGATATTATCCACATTCCAACCCAAATAGGGTTATTCTTAGATCCACTAGGACTATCTATCAGTCCACATGGACTATCCAGATCCTAACCCATAGGATTTCTCAACCATTCAAGCATAAATTTCAACTTGAACAAATAAACTTAATCATGCACAAGCATAAATCACATCCATAAACTTTAATCACACCTGAACTACGATGGTGAACCCGATTTTCGGAATAATTCCGTATACGTAGGCAATCGATGGATACGATTCGGTTCAATGATATCAAACCCCTTGGTTTGGTTTGACTTAGCAAATAGAGTCTAGCATAGGAAAGGTATAAGAGACCGATTTCGATCGGGGCGGTTTGGGTGCCTAACCCCTTCCCATAACGTAACGACACTTACCCAATCTCTGATGGACCAGAATTCTAATCTAAGGGTCATGAGTCAATCGAAGTCTTACCTTGGGATGAGATTTCACATTTCTAAGGTCCTAGACCTAAATCTAGGTGGCGACTTATAAAGATTTTCCATCTTTGTCCTCACAATAATGTAAACAAATGAACAGGTTTCCTTGGTTTTGAGCTTGCTCCTGTACCATGCGGCAAGTCAATGGGTGATGCTGCTTAGTCTGTATTATTGTTAGTACCACTCTATTATCATTCTAATACTGCTGGTGTTTTAGAACAATGGATATACCTTGTGGCCTGGGTATGTATGCAAAGTTTGGTTACTGTTTTACTTGCTGATTTGTATGATATGAACTGCTGAGCTTGGTGTTATTGCTAGAGAATCAATCTTACTGTGGGGCTGGTTCCTAAATTGATAAGTTGGGGGCTGGTTCTACATTAATTATTCATAAATATGTTGAGAGAGGTTAGCTGGGATCAGTTTTTCTCATCGATCTTTGTCTTTTCCCTATTTTCTTCTTCTCTTCTTTTCTCTTCTTATTACTGTTACTATAGCTTTTGCTTTGGTAAAATGGTATCCATACAAAACAAAATTATAAAATTTCTCCCATCCTTTTGCCCCCTGGTCTATCCTGGTTCTATGAAGCTGGTTCTGGAATCTTGGTTGCAACACTTTCATGGTTTGAAACATGTTCCTCTCTGAATATTGTAGCCCATGTATTCTTAGTAATGTGCTATTCATCCTGACAACTGATTTTAACAGTGTGTGCTGCCTACGCTAAAGCTTTTGTAATCTTGTGATCATAGATTCGTATGGATACACCTTCTGGCATCAAAGACTCAATTCCTGCTTGGATCAAGTTCTCTGTACAAGCACCAAGTGAAATTCCATACAATGGCATATATTATGATCCTCCAGAAGAGGTATGTTTTTGCCAGTTTCCCTACTTCCACCCCTCCTTGAGGGAAAAGAAGGTTCCTCAGATGTTTAATTAATTTATTTTACAAATGATCCATCTTTTATTTGGTAATATTTTGACAGGAAAAGTATGTTTTTAAACATCCTCAGCCTAAGAGACCTAAATCACTTCGGATTTACGAATCACATGTCGGAATGAGTGGCATGGTGTGCATTCCTCCTTTTTGCTTTTGAACATTTTTCTTTTCTTTTAAGTTAATCGTCTTGTTTTCTTTGTTTAATTATTTCACTACCATCTGGACAACTTGGGAACATATGATAGTAGTCAAATAAACATTATTAATTGGGGTATTTTAAAATGAGTCATGTCCCTGAGTAGCAGTGGTTTTTTTTTCTTTTGTTTTTGGATCTTTTTCAATAAAAAAATCCAAAAGAAAAAAAGGAAAAAAAAAATAATATAGAGAATAGTGAGGAGGAGAAAATATTGGAAAAAAATAATAATTAAAGGAACGATTTTTTTTATCAAGTTCAACATTAGCTAGATTAATTAACATTTTTATGCTTTGATGCAGAAACAGGATCTTATTTGCAATAGGTAGATTGGTTGGTTGGTTAATTGGTCACATTTTATTCATGAAACGGGTTGGATGGTTATTTTGGGTACACCAAAATCGTTTTATTAGATCTAATATATCTATTCAATCGAATAATTCCCCTGCAACAAACGAATGTTCAAAAAGGTTTGCATGCGAGACAAGTGTATTATTTTTTGTTTTCAAACAATATTTAAAGCTTTCATTATTCTAAGTCTCCTTCCATCACAGCGTCCCCATTTCCCTAAATTTTTGATGAAATGGGTTGCAGGCTTAGTGAACAGTCTTTGGGGAGCAACACTCTAGAGTTTTAAGTTGGACAACATTTTGTAGAAGTAGAGTTGATCGATTCAAAAGTCCTCATTGGTAAGGCATAGCGTCTGTTATACAAAGTCTTAGGCCAGCACATTTCCCGTGGAACCAGTGGCTGAATCCTTAAAACAAACCCATTGCTTCAATTTTATGCTTTTCGAGCTGATTTATAGAGAGAGAGAGAGAGAGAGAGAGAGAGAGAGAGAGAGAGAGAGAGAGATAGAGAGAGAGAGAGGATGACTTAGGCATTTTCCAATGGTGTTTTTTCGATTGGAACAAATGAAGATTGTTACAGAATAGAAAAGAAAGAAAGAGGAGATGGAGAGAATGGATAATGGATAATGGATAATAGAGAAAAGGAAGAGAGAATCAATGTGTTCTCCTCCTCCTATGGTTCCTTTTTTTATAATCAAGAGGAGAAACAATAGTTTAGGAAACTTCCCTAATTACAATCATAAACCAATTAGGAAACTAAACCTAGACAACTTAGGAAATAAACTTAACCAATAAGGAAATAAATAAACAACTATGGTAGAAACAAATAATAACTAATAGAAGCAAGACCATATGTAGCACCAATAATTGGGACCCATAGCATATCGTTAACTCTAACACTCCCCCTCAAGCTAGAGCACGGGGGAATGTAAGAGCTTTAGCTTGAAACAACTTATCAACAGAAGCATGAACAACAATAATAGTGGTAACGTAGCACAGTATACGTTACTGTGAACCAAGCAGCAACAATAGCACAGTTTGAGGTCATTGTGAACCAAGTAGAAGTAGCATGAGCATAGACTAGACACTAAGCAGCGGTTGTAGTAGCAGTAGTAGTTGTAGCAGGAGCAGCAATAATGGTAGCTTGAACACAAACAAGTAGGTTGCATCACGTGCAACAAGTAGGTAGAGGTTGCATCACGTGCAACTGTAGTAGGCAATAGTAGTAGCCTCTCAACATGAGCATGGTAGTAGTAGGTAGGCTCCCAACACGAGCAAGGATAGAGAAAAGTCTCTTCCATGAGTAGACTCGAACCTACAAATAATATTAATCTTCAACCGATGACTTGAGCAAATAAGAAATCTCCAATCTCCCCCTCACGTGGAGCATACCACGCGAACAAATAATATAGAGGATGCAACCAACATACGGAAACAACAATAAGCAACATCTCAAAGGATGAGCAACACAATAAATCCCATAAGCAAGAGCACCATAAAAAAGACCCAAATTTGAAGTCGATCCGATGGTTGGATCCAAGGTTATGAGGTATGTAGAACTATTTAGGACATATCGGAAAGCCAAACAGACCCTTAGAAAGGGAACAAATTGACTCCAGTGGCATTGTGGTAAATTCTTGAACAACTCAAAGTAAATAAAATAACATAAGACAAAAGGAAGGTAATAGTGGCAATTTTGTAATTAGTCCAAAGTCCAGAATAACTGGTAGGAACCAAACAAACCCTTAATGGCAGTATTGTATGTCAGGAACAATTCAAGGGTAGCCAAACAGCACCTAGATATTACAGGACTTATGACTAAATGGCTGGGGGTAATCATGGAAGCAAATATTGGAAGAGGACAGAATTGATGATAACAGCAAGGGCATTATAGGGAATCAACAGTAAAGGGAAAGAGTAAAATAACTTCAGAAAGCTGTAACTGTGAAAGGGGGTCTTCTTCAACCTAGCGATAACATCCACAGCCGGAAACGAGATTAGTAAAGTCGAAGGAACTTCTTCACATCAAATCCAAACAGCTTGAAACTTGAGATCTGGAGTCGCTTAGGCCTACTGATTTGGCTTGAACCCCAATAATACCCGAAATCTGGGATGTGTAGACCTTAAAAATTGATACCATGTAACAAAATAGAAAAGAAAGAAAGAGAAGACGAAGAGAATGGAGAATGGAGAATGGAGAATAGAGAAAAGAGAGAGAAAATCAATGTGTTCTCCTCCTCCTATGGTTCCTTTATTTATAATCAAAGAGGAGAAACAATAGTTTAGGAAACTTCCCTAATTACAATCATAAACCAATTAGGAAACTAAACCTAGACAACTTAGGAAATAAACCTAACCAATAAGGAAACAAATAAACTATTATGGTGGAAACAAATCCACTACAACAAATGGAAATAACTAATAAATGCAAGACCATATGTAGCACTGATAATTGGGACCCACAACATATCGTTAACTCTAACAAAGATGATCAGGGATGACAAGGAGAAAGAGGAGTTGTTTTATCCACCTTGCAAGTCACAAAAATTGGCCTTCACTTGACATGGTGGAAGTATTGACCACCTTTGTCTTACCTTGCATGAGAGAGCGAGAGAGCTATTTTCTGTTGTTTGTTTTCTTTGCATTTCTTTAGCTAAATGAGACTTTGCTCACAAGTCGACACTCTTTAAAGCCATAGCAGATGCTAACTCGCACACATTCATGTCTACAACTTCAATCAAGGGCATCTTTAGGCCCTTGCCTTTTTACCACCTTTGATGTGTGCCATATCGCTCCATATTGATTGGTCTTTGGGGCATATTTCCGGAGTATCTCCATTGTCATTCCATTACCTTTTTGCCTACTTGTTTAACTTTTAAGTTCCCTCCAATCCAATGCATATATTTTAAGTTCTATCCTTCCTATTCTTCTGAGTATCCATCTCAGCATCCTCTTCTCAGATGCACACATTTTACTTTTATGTTGGTCATTTGTTGCCAGCATTTAGTACCATATGCGTTGCTGTACCAATGTATTTATCATAAAATTTACCCTTCTTTTTGATGGGAAGCATTGATCCCTCAGTACTCAAGAAGATATTCCTTCCTTCTTCTACGCTGATTTTATCTTTAGCAGACCTATTGGCTTACGACAGGAGATAGAGGCATTGTAGCGAGCCTCACTAATACACATCTAAAGAGGGAGGGACATTTTAGTAGCCTATCACAAATGAAGTGAGGGAAGGCTGAAGCTCTGTTCATTTTTGCACAGGGCTAGAGAAGGTTCAAATAATCAATAGCACGAGTGCACCCGTGTGTCACCGGGCAGGCCCAAGCTTCCCACTGGCCACGGGAGAACCTTTAGGCCCAAAGCAGTGAGCAGCAATCGTCGCCTTCAGACTAACTGCTTCGCTCTCCTATTGCATTGAACTACCTTTCTCAAAGGGTACCATGAGCCAATTTTGAGACCTCATCACTCCAACCATGACGCAGCCGCTGAGGATCTATCTCTGTACAGTGCCAAGGCACCCACAAATGTTATTTTTCGAGAAACAGTATCCAAGACTTGTTAGATCAGAAAAAGTTTAAAGTACATTGTAGTCGTCCGGCGAATGTCATGACTAATCCTCTTCTCCCACCTCCAGTAATTAATATGATGGATGAGGACAAAGAATCAGTTGATTCTTCTACCTTATCCTTCCTCTAATCATTACCATCTTCATCAGTGACGGTTAAGATGAGGATGATGATTTGGAAATGGAAAACCTCGCTGCCCCATTCAATCCTTCATTGACCATGTTAGTGTAATAAAATATTAACTTTACACTGCTTGGACTTTGTCAAAGTAATTAGTGTTAGTTTCTAGGACTTGGACTGCTAATTAATTTATTAGTTTGCTTTATTAGTTTCTTTTACCAATTAGGCTTGTTAGTTTCCTTTTCCTATTTTGATTTTACTTCGCCTTTAGTTTGTGACTAGGATTTTGACTTGTAGAATCATAGATCTTATCTAATAGTTGTTTTCTATTTTCTATAAATACAAGCTACGAAGAGAGGAGCAATGGATCGATTCTCTCCATCTTCTCTTATTTTATATTTTGTTACATGGTATCAGAGCAATCACCTAGGTTTCCGTTTTGAGAGTCGGTTAAGGTTTTTCATTAGGTGTGCAGCCACCACTATTGCTGCTCCTGCTAATGCCGCTAGTACTACTTGGTTCACAGTGACCTATACTGTGCTGCTATTACTACTCTGTCATAAGTTTTTTTTATATCAATAAAGACTATATGGAGGTCCTTCTTACCTTCTTTACATATTTCCATGGGTCTCTTAACCAAGTATATAGCTTCTATCGTGGATCTACCTGGCATAAAACCAAACTGGTTTTCCGTAATAGTAGTTTCTATTTTCATGTGAGTTTCAATAACTCTTTTCCATAATTTCATAGTATTACACATTAGTTTTATGCCTATATAGTTATTGTTGCTTTGAATATTACCTTTAGTTTTGTAAATTGAAACCACAATGCTTTTCCTCCATTCATTTGGCATTTTTTTTGAGCACATAATTTTATTGAATAGCTTAGTTACCAAGATACTCCACACATTCCTAGGCTCTTCCAAACTTCTATTGGGACCTCATCTGGGTCTGGTGCTTTGCCTACATTCATCCTCCTTAAAGCTTCTTTCACTTATGTCATCATAATATTGTGTATATATCTACGACCTGTGGTGACATGGTGGGTAATGTAGCCATTTGGGACTATAATTAAAAAAATATGCTATAAAATTTATTTTGAAAAGGTTCTGATTGGGACTTCTCACCATGGAATAAAATCTTGCTGGCCGAGATCTCGCCATTTTCGCCATTCTCGCAAGTAACCGAGACGAAAATACGGTCGATAGCCCTTTTCGTCTCAGCATATACATGATCTCGCCGGATCTCGCCGAGATCTCAGTAAATCTCGGTAAATCTTGTGAGATCTCGCAAGATCTCGGCGAGAAATTGCTTTTTACTTTTTTTTTTTCTCTTTATAAAAGAGAGAAGGCACTATTCTCGGTCGAGAACTTGACCGAGAACTGCTGCTTCCTCTTTTTTCTTAGTTTTTTGAAGATTTTTTCATTTCTTCCCCATTCTTTCTTTGTTTGGACTTTTAACTTGCAACGGGTGGTGCTTCGGACTGCGGGGATTGCTGTAAGAGCTTCATACTGTTGAAGGTAAGTTTCTTGCCCAAAAATGAGATTTTTACATGAGACTATGAGGGAGAATTTTTTTTTTCTAGAATGTGATGAAATTTTTATATGTTAGATATGTGAGCCCGATCTACAAGCTCACGGTTTCAGATTTCGATTTTGATTGTTGTAGGTTTTTTTTTCAATTACTTGCATTTAAAAATTAATTTTCAGCAATTAAAAATTAAACTAATTATTATTTATACTTATTTGATGATGATGACCTATTTATATGTTAATCACCATTGACCGATCTACTGTCCTACAATTTCATATTTCGATTTCGGTTGTTGTTGGTATTTTTTCAATTATTTGCATTTAAAAATGAATTTCCAGCAATTAAAATTTAAAATAATTATTATTATTATTACTCGTTTGATGATGATGACCTATTTATATGTTAATCACCATTGGCCAATCTACTGTCCTATGATTTCAGATTTCGATTTCGGTTGTTATATGTTTTTTTTTTTGAATTATTTATATTAAAAAAATAATTTCCAGTAATTAAAAATTAATTTAAAAATGATTAAAAATACTATAAAATAGGGAAAAATAAGGAAAAATAAGGAAAAATGTTCTAATCGCATTTAAAATATGAGAAAAATTTTGAAATGTAATTTATACTGTGTTCAAGTTTGTAAGGTTATTGAGGTTTGTGTTTTCTATGAAACAGTGCTTGGAAATTATGTCGAGACCAAGTTCTGGGGCAGGCGATGGGGGCGACGGTACCGGTTCCCAAACTGACCTTGCATGGCAGTGTGGGACTGCCCTTCAGGGTGATAGGAAGAAGACCCAGTGTATTTTTTGTGGTAAGAAGCTTCAGTCTGGCGGCATCACAAGACTGAAGCAACACTTGAGTGGATTGGGCAAAGATGTTTCCAAATGCCCGCAGTGTCCCGTGGAGATATCCAGGGCCATAGGTGAACAGTTGAGGGGAGGGAGGCAGAGGAGGGCAGCAATGGAAAGAGAAAAACAACATTTTGAGGAGGCAGTTCAAGGCACCATACCAGAATCCAATGAGGAACATGAGGCTGAGGGATGGGATGTAGAAGATATGACAGAGGCAGAGGCAAGACAGATGCGTCATGCGGCAATGGCTAATAGAGAAACCCTTAGATCAGATGCAGAAAGGAGACAGACAGGAGCAGGTACATCTGGAGCAGGTGGCAGTGGTAGTGGATTTGCTGAGCCTGAGCCACAGAGACGGAGCAAAGGGATTGGTTCTTGGTTTTCTAGATCACGAAGTAGAAGGGAAAAACCTGTGCCTCAGCCACGGGGACGGGATGATTATGTTCAACTTCTAGAGCAAGATCCCGGAGTCTTTACGAAGCAAGGTAGTAAGCAAAAAAAAAATAAAGGCAATGTTTGGGGGAAAGAATAGGGAGTCAGTAGGGTATTCTTACTCTAAGTGGTTGTTTTATCATGACATCCCAGCAAACGCTACCACATGCCCTTTCTTTCAGAGCATGCTAAATGCAGTTGCTGAGACAGGTACAGGGATTAGAGGGCCAAATCAATATGAGCTAATGACTCATTATTTGCCTCAACATAAGAAGGAATTACAAGACTGGATTCTAGGCCAGAAGAAGAATTGGGAAGATTTAGGAGTAACTATTATGTGTGATGGTTGGACTGGTCCTACTAGAAAGTCCATCATCAACTTCATGGTTTACTGTGATGGGAGGACGGTGTTCCTTAGGTCTGTTGATGCATCAGCTGAAGTAAAAGATGCAGATTATATTTATGGGCTGTTGCAAGAGGTGGTGGTTGAGGTGGGAGCTCAGAACGTTATTCAGATTGTGACGGACAACGGCAACAATTTTAAGAAGGCAGAGGAGATGTTAATGAACAATGCCGACTACAATTTCTTCTGGACTCCATGTGCTGCCCATTGTATTGATTTGATGTTGAAGGACATGGGCAAGATAAGTAAAGTCAAGATAGTGGTTGAGCAAGCAAGAAAAGTAACCACTTTCATCTATAACCATGGTTATTCCTTGAACATGCTCAGGGAGAGATGTGGAGGGGACTTGGTCAGACCAGGCGTTACCAGATTCGTTACGAACTTCATAGCATTGAAGAGCTTTGAGGCGAAGATGACCGGACTCAGATCGATGTTTGCATCTGAGGATTGGTTTTCGTGGAGACAATCAGCTACCCCCCAGGGAGTGGAAGCACAGAGTACCATCGCTTCAGACGAATTTTGGCAAAATGTGAAAGTGGTAGTCAGGGTGTTGTGTTGCATCCTGTAGTACAGGTATTGAGATTGGTAGATACTGAGCGAAAACCTACCATGCCACTTCTTCATGCTGCTGTGGACGCATTGAAAGGACGTGTTAAAGCTTTGATACCACATGGCTATAAGAATTACATAAAGATCATCAATGACCGATGGGAGAGCCAACTCATGCATCTATTGCATAAGGCTGGTGAGTAAATTTGATGATGTATTTACTTTAGTATTACTTATGTACCAATATAATTTTTATTTGCTTTAACCATTCTACTGTCAAGTATTTCAGCATACTATTTGAACCCCAAGTACTAGTATACGCATGTACTTGGGACGAACGCAGAACTCATTGAGGCAGTGAAGCTAGTGGTTGCAAGGTTGGAGCCAGATCCCCAAGCACAAGCATTGGCAAACCTAGAGGTGAGTTGTGTGCTTCAATTACTGGAAATATGATCGCCGTGACACTAATTGTACTGGTTACTGCTATTGCTAGTGCAGCAAAACTATATATTGTAATTGCAAATATTTATAAGTTTTCGATTGTGTGTAGATTAAAACCTTCAGGGAAGCCCGTGGGAGTTTTGGGTTCCCCGCTGCAGTGGCTGGACGTGACAAAAGTGATCCGTGTATATATTACATTTAAATGACATACGAAATTAAATTATCTTATGTTTTATGTATTACGTTTAAATGACATACGAAATTAAAATATGTTATTGTTCTTATGCAGCTGAATGGTGGGTGTTGTATGGTAAAGATGCACTTGCTCTGAAGAAGATAACAAGTAGAGTGTTAGCTCAAACATGCTCTGCATCTGCTGTGAGCGAAACTGGAGTACTTTCAACCTCATTCATTCAAAGAGGCGGAATCGACTTGACTCCCAACGGCTAAATGACTTGGTCTTTGTGCATTACAACATGAGGCTGAGGGTGCAAAATATGTTCCATGATAAGGAGGATGATACCACGCTCGAGCTCGCCAACATCTTCCAGCTTGACTCTGAAGAGGAAGATCTATTAGTAGAGTGGGTGCGGGACAGGGGAGTACCTGTGATGGAGGAGCCCGGGGGGATGCCTGACTCCCATTTGGCCAACATTTGGATACTGATGTCGACGAGTTTTTAGCCTCGGAAGAGGGTCGAGTCCATACACGGTCACCCGTGCCGTTTCGCCCTCCTGCTGGCACTGATACAGATGATCCTGAGTAGAGTTGGAGTAGTAGTGGAGCTAGTGGTAGTGATCATGGGGGTGGGCGTGGAGACCTAGGTGGAGGTCGAGCCACTATTTTCAATATTGGGGCTGATCCCGAGCCACGAGCATCACCTGTTAGATACACTGGGGAGAGCCAGTACACTCATACAACACAAGATGATGACCATGGTGCACGTACGCCATCCTCATCACGACTTCGTATTCGCGTATGCCTCGGCATCATTCCCATTTTCAACATGATGAAGATGCTGATTGCAGTAGCACGATGGACGTCGACGTTGATAGCCTCTCTACTAGCTTACGAGGATTGAGTGTGGAGGAGAATAGCAGTTACTGCAGTGGACAGGAGCAGTGGAATTTTCCTGGATATAGCACTGGTTCAGTATACACCTCAAATGATTATGTTGATATCAACTTCGTCCCCTATCCCACTGCGACTGCATATGGTTCTTCCTTCGACGATGGTTCAAATGCAAAAGCACAGACACAGAGTCAGAGTGGATCAACCAACTTCTATTCCGTTCCATCAGTACTTCCACAAGAGTCTACGCACCAGAGTACTACTTCAGACGTTTTTTCATTCTTCCCAAAGATAGGTATCCTTCGGACAGCTACTGATGTTATATTTATGAATCATGTGCAAGACTACCAGAACTACTTTGCATCAAGAATGTCATGGGAAGATTATGTTGCTCAATTGGAAGACAATTTGCGTCGACAACTTTTTCAGATGTATGATGATAGTAGGATGGATCATCCACGACACTCTACGTATTACTAGACATTGTATCTGTATGAGGATTGTGGAATTGTGGACTATGGGCACAGGGGGACTATGGGATTATTCAATATTGAATATTTGAACTATGATGTAATGATTTATAATGAAGTGTTATTTTGTTTCTCTTTCCCCTAATGCATTATGTTATTGTCTCATTTTCCATATTTGATTGAATATAATAGCTAATATTAACCTAAATTTACAACAGACTTCAGCGTTGACTGTCAAAACATGGTGTAAACCCAAATAACCACAAAGAGTCATTATTTTTATAATTTTATACTCTAAATGTGTTTATGTATGTAAAAATGAGGTTCCCCTGAAGTTGGAGACCTAAAAAATGCATTTTGGCCATCGAGACAGCCTTGGACAAAATACACTGTCTCGGCGAGATCTCGCCGAGATCTCGGTTTCGGAGGAGGCCGAGACTCCTCCGAAACCCGAGATTTTAGACCATGCTTCTCACAACATTAATAAACAAGAAAAAGAGAAGAAGCAAGACTAGAGTCATGCATTGCCCCCTACTCATGAGGTCCTCTAGATAATTTTATTATTTTATAAAGCTACTTTATTATACCAAGGTTTCAAGTTTTGTATCCTATCGGTCCGTATCAGCTGATACATATCGTTATCGATAGGGATCGATATGGTACCCCTAAGATACGTCTCCCTTTTTTTTTTTTTTTGAAAAAGGATGTCATGTCGATTGTATCAAACCGATATGGGTCGTTACGCACTGTTATGATAAAGTGTGATTCGACGATATGGTTCGAATCGTACTATTATCACAAATTATTCAGCCACGAAAAAAACGTGATCGTATCGTTTCGTATCGATTTGTGTCAAACTGATACAGTTTGTTACGAACCGGTATGGTTTGATACACTTTGATACCTGCTATATAAAGTCGATATGCTTTGATACCTAACAGAAAATCTGGAGAAACAGATCTGTGGGAGAAGAATACCAACACATCTTCTAAGCAGCAGAAGAAGAAGTGCTTCAGCCGGCCACTGCTGCCATAGGAGAATAAGAAAGAAAGAAGAAAAAATAAGCAAAAAGAAAACTGAACCTAAAGACAAAGAAGAGAAGCAGCAGCTGTGGCCGCTGCTGCTGCTGCTGCCGCCGCCGCCATTGGAGAAGGAGAAGAAGAAGAGTTGTGATAGAGGCCACAGCCGCCACCGGAGCAGAAGAAGAAGACTTACTTGACTTTCCGTGTGCCGCAGCTCTCGCCTAGTCTCAATTTGTTGCACACTTGATCTGGAGAAGATGAAAAAGAAAGGGCATGTGGGGTTTCAACAACTTATCCCCTTTCTCTCTCTCTCTCTCTCTCTTTTTTGAAAAAATTGTTGGTACCTCCTCTATAGTTTGCTCGTAACCCAGGTACACCCAAATGTTTGAAACAATTACAACTGTCCCCTTTTTTTAAATGATGTTAAACTCTAGATTAAATGGACAAATAGACCCCTGTGTCCTTTAAAGGCAATCTGTCACTTCCGTATGGAAAATACCTTTCTAACCTTCCCACTTCACTTAAACTTTCAAATTTGTTCTACATTCAAAAGATCTTTATGCTGGTCTTGAACTTTTTCTCCACTGCGAGCTCCAACGGTAAGCTTCTATTTCGGCACTCAATCACTGGCAAAACTTTATCTTCAACATTTGAAGCAAGAGGATGACTTCGATGCCTTCACCAGCACCAAGGCTCTAAAGATCTGAAGTGTTAAACCCCATCGCTCTACTCCCCTAATGACATTCCAGGCTTGATTTCTCACCTGATTTGAAGCCAAATCACTTCAAATTTTGGGATCCTTACCGTTTTTGGGACAAAAGCAGATCTACCGGGATTGATCTACTGGAAAACATGCACTGTAAGAGATCCAAATCATCTGGAACTGATTTCGAATCATCTCTAAATCGACTGCAATTAACTGGGATTCAGTCGGATTCAACCAGAATCAGCTTGATTTTAGCTTGCAGCCTCATGTAATGTTTATAGCTTTAAAGAAAAAGCGATTAAGAAAAGATAAAAATATTCCTTAATCTTAATTCTTAATTGGTACCTACCCAATGACAACGTCTCCATTTCTGATCTTCTGGTTCCTCTTTACTCAGGTCCTCTCTCAAAATTTGACTTATTTAATTGAACAATTCCAAGTTATTGACCAGTCTTCCCCTTTAAATTCTAAAATCTGCGGCTGTGCGTGATAGTGATACCTATCCTCCTACATTTCCATTTCTTCTGATCCTATTCATTTTGGAACTGTTCATCTTTGCAACTCGGAAGTTAATCTGAAGTCTTACTTACTTGATGATGTGAAGGTAGCTGTGGCGAAGGAAACCATTCCCCATCTCTTCTTCAAATTCAGATCTGTACACATCTAAATAGTCGCCGGAACCCATCCATCAAATATCTTGCTGAAAAATTCATTGTTGTTATGTAAACCTTGACTTCATTTCCGATTCTAAACTGCATCAAAATTACGATGCTTTGACCTGAAACTAATCAGAGACACCGACAGCCAGATTCACCACTGTACTTCACTCTTCAACTCCCATTGACAATCGACCAAACATGTCGGGGGCAGTGTGGTGAGAAAGAAATGTTCTTTCTCAACAGTAGTCAAGGTTACTATTTAGTGAGGGTAAATTAGTCCCTTACATTTTAGAATTTGGGCATGTTGGGAATTAAAAATTAAACCTTCTCTTTGCGTCGTCATTTAATGGAAAATGACTAACGGACTGGGGTTTTTTGTAATTTGTTTTGATTTTAGGGGATGTCTTTGTAATTGTTTGAAACATTTGGGGTGTACCTGGGTTACTGGCAAACTACGGGGGAGGTACCCGTAATTTTTTCTTTTTCCTTTTCTTTTTTATTTATTTATTTATTTTTTTATCATATGATTCCATGTATCACCATGTACCAAACGTTTCTACAGAATCAAATAAAAAGACTAGAAAAAATCTAAATTATAACACAAACCAATAATAGAATTAGGAAAAGAATCATATTTATTTAACTAAAAAGTTAAACAAAAACTTACAAAAAGTAAAAAATTACTGTCAATGATCTTATGATCGGACACACATATTGGGTCCAATCCCTAAACTTCCTATGATTGGACTATCAGTTAGTTATTTATTGTGTTTTTATGTTTTAAAATTGTGTTTTGCATGTTCCCTAAGCAATCCTATGTGTATCCTGCCTGTATCCACCGTATCCACGATATGATATGATACGTCTTTGAAATCGCACTTACCAATACACAATACTTTATTCCTTGCTATATACAAAAAGTTCAGTACATTTTTTTTAAAGGACCCTTGTGGTTTTTTCAATTGAAGAACAAATTGATCGGTGGTTTATTGAGCTTGAATGGTATTCCCTTTTACTTCTTGCAAAGTGTAAGCATCTTAGTATATTTTCCACCCATTTTAGATTTTATGGCATTTAATATATGCATTCAGATGTAATTACGAACTTGCATACTGTCTTTTGTTTCTATAATGTAGTGCATACCTATTCTTCAGTGTGCAACCTCTTTTCACTTTTCCCAACAGTGTTGCAATAAAATGGAGATAAGAAAAGGGAGAGATGCCTTTATAACCTTACTAGGGAGAGATGCCTTTATAACCTTACTTTTATCAACCAGCTAGTGGATGATAAGCGTTTGACAAATAAAACTATTCACAAAGTGTGTGCTTGTGAGAATTAAGTTTTACATACTTCACATAGTTATCACAGCGAAAATGTGATCCAAGGCATTAGAAGGTCGCCGAATGCCCAAGCTGCATGCCTAGGTGCCCTAATTTCCAAGGTGCCTGGAAGGCGGCTAGGCAACGCCTTGATAACTATGGTACTTCAGCTACAAAAGAATATAAATAGTGATCTTTGTCATCTTCAATAACCTTTCCAAATAAATCTTACCCTTTCTAAATTTATATGGTAAAATTGAAAATAATGGAAAGCCTGTCTCATCATTAAAGACAGCTCATTTTCCATTCTCAGGCAGATTCTTGCAAATTCTTGGCCACTATAATATGAAGGTCATTTTGCGATATATTTTCTTTATCCTCAATGCCAACAATTTTGATGTGCAGGAGCCTATGATCAACACATATGCCAATTTTAGAGATGATGTACTTCCTCGCATTAAAAAGCTTGGATACAACGCGGTTCAGATTATGGCCATTCAAGAGCATTCATATTATGCTAGTTTTGGGTATTCTTTCTTGACATGCTCTGTGTGTAGGTCCATAGGGGTTTTTGAATTCTTGAGCAGTAGAGAGAGAAAAGAGAGGATTGACTGAGTACATCTAATGTGCTCTCTCTGTCGCTCTCTCTCTGTCTCTCTCTCTGTCTGTTGCTCCTCTGTGTGTGTGTGTGTGACTGTGAGTGTGTATGTTCTTTCCCTTTTCTGGCCTCCTTTTGGCTTTTAGCTATCTATGTGTTGGTGGCACTATTTCAATTATGGTTATTTGCTTGTCCGAGTGGTGACAGTTGACCTATAATTTTCATCTTGGTGTTCACATATGACTGGTACTTTTCATACATGTAGATTCTAATATTTTGTTTGTGCTGTAGGTACCATGTCACCAACTTTTTTGCCCCTAGTAGCCGTTTTGGAACTCCAGATGATCTCAAGTCTTTGATAGACAAAGCTCATGAGCTTGGTCTGCTCGTTCTTATGGATATTGTTCACAGGTGAGTCAGTTCTTTTGGTATTACTGTATTCAACAACTAACCTACTTATCAAGCATTCCCTTTTGCATCTCCCCCACCAAATAAAAAAAAAAAATTTTTTTTTTTTTGGATAAATTAACAAATTCTATTAATGAGATAAAATGAGCACGAGTGGCCAGTCAGCTGCAATAAAAGGCGGATCTGATCCATCAAAACCAAAGAATGACAAAGTAAGAGGAGCCCTCAACAAACATTAGGCTATGCTATTACAGAAGATATTCCTATCCTGAGCACCATCCGTGCCTCAGTACTCCTTGCGTAGCTGGAAGATCAGCCAAATTGTTTTCTCACCTTGGTTTCTGGGTTTTTCGCCCTGATAATGCTGGCAAAACGCCAAGATCAATCCTTGGAAGAGTTGACACATGCTATTGCTGTGTAGAATCACCCTCAACCAAGATACTGGTGAAACCCTCCGTAATGGGCAAATCCAAATCCTACTGAAGGAGCATCTCAGCTTGCATTGAGTCTACCTCTCCAATTAGAGCCAAATACACCCTCTCAATAGAACCCAAACTCGATCCAATGATCTCTTTCACTCCTGAGGACCTGGCTAGTGAAGACTTTAAAATTGAGCTTCACTCCTTGAGGTGGCAACCACGAATCTTTCCTTCTAAATCTCGACCTTCTAGGAAATATAGTGATACAATCTGTAAAGTATAATGACGCGGTTCAGGTTTTGTAAATCGCAATTTGGATCCACTATGGGCCTAGCCTAGTGACAACTAACTCAATTTACAAGTGCCATGGCGAAGGAGCAGTTGCTGAAACAAATCAGAAAACAGGGCAGATTGCCTGGATGGACCAATACAGTGACGGAAACTAAAAGTTATAACCAGGATTTAAGGACAATGGAAAACAGAATTAGCTGCCATTTTTGAAAGCAAATCGATAGTGAGGAAGCGTAGATGGATTGCACTAACCCTTGACAGGAAACAGAGGTCCGCCTAGTACTAGAACAGGAAAAAAGCAGAATAAAAAAACAGGGAAACTGGAGAAAGGAAGAGAATTAAGAGAGGAAGCTTACCGAGAATAAAGAGTCGAATTAGGGATGAGAGAGAGGGATAAGAAGAGCCGCAGCTCATACGCAAGTCACAGGCCACACAGGCACGCAATAACAAAATTCATTCCATTCCAAATCATTGAAAACGACCGTGGTTACGTAATGTATTTAAAGCGTGGTTCTATATGTCGGCTTATTTTTTTTTTTAAAATGAATTGAGATGCAAGGTCGAAACCAAGTAGTACAGGATTTCGGTCCGACCGAAAGCACAGTTTCAACTAGGTTTCGGTTGAAATCTTTGGTTTTGGCCAAAACTTGGTCTAAACACCTTTAAAAATATCATCGAAACTTGTCTATTTTGACCCTCAAAACTTGGTTTACTATGACTTTAGAAGTCAGAATAGTACAAGACAGGGAACAGTATACAGGAGGGACAATATACAGCGCCAAACACTTATTTATGATTAATATCATTTAAGTAAATGTTTATTAATTTTTATATTTCATTTACTTATGATATTATTCATAAATAAGTTACTACCTTCCCCCCCCCCTTAATTTGAATCCAATAAAAATAGTGTAAAATTCAAATTCCAAAAGGATAAAAGTCCACTTTCCAATTCAGAAACAAAAACTAGATTTTCGATCGTGGGGTGATTTTCAACTTTTAAATGCTAGATCTTGTCTCCAATCTATAAATTTCATAAATCTTATTATAGAGTAAAACATCATTAAAAATCAAAAGTCCATCAAAATAATCTTTTGTTTTGATGTCCAAAAAATTATTTCAAAACAAAAGATTATTTCCATTCAGATGGCTTTATTCGCATACTCTGAACAAGATTTGACCAGAATGTAACTTCTTCAGTATAATTCGGATTAAAGCAATCTTGGATTTGCTATAAAGCTGATTATGGTAGCTTTCTAACAAATCGGACATTGCTTGAATCCTAGTTCTACTGAAGGAGTTATGCTCTGGTGAAACCTTGTTCAGAGTATTCGAATGCTGTTTAAAGTCATCTGAATGGAAATAATTTTTTCGAGATTAAAACAAAAGATTATTTTGGCGCACTTTTTGTTTTTAGTGATATTTTACTTTAGTAAGATTTATGGAATTTTTAAATTGGAGAAAAAGCTAACATTTGAAAGTTGAACATCGCCTTGCGTTCGAAAATCCAGTTTTAAAACTTGAAATGGAAAGTTGATTTTTTATCCTTTCAAAATTTGAATTTTAGACTATTTTTATTGATTATGTTAAATCAGAGAATGGGAGAGAATTGATTATCTCTTCACATAACCTTCTTATTTATAATGAATACGATTACAAACTAATAGGAACTCTAGAGTGACTAGGAGTCCCAACTCTACTAGGACTAGGATTCTAAGGAAAGAAAATAAACATAAAACAAAAATAAAATATAAAACATAAAATTACAACCATGCCCTTATATAATTCAACACTCCCCCCTCAAGTTGGTGCATATATATCATGCATACCCAACTTGGACAATATTATGTGAAACAGCTTCTCAGGTAAACCTTTAGTAAAAATGTCTGTCAGCTAACCCTCTGATCTAACAAATGGAATTTGTATCTGTCCACTTTCTACCTTTTCTTTGATGAAGTGATGATCTACCTCAATATACTTAGTCCTATCATGTTGAACTGGATCATGAGCAATGCTGATGACTGCTTTATAGTCACAAAACAACGTCATAGCTCGAGGACACTTGACTTTCAAGTCTTTGAGTAAGCTCTTTAACCACAATAGTTCACTTATTCCCTGAGCCATTACTCGAAATTCTGCTTTTGCATTGGAACGGGTTACCACATTCTGCTTCTTGTTGTGCCAAGTGACCAAATTTCCACCCACAAAAGTACAATATCCTAAAATTGATTTCCTATCTAGACTACTTGCCCAGTCAGCATCAGTATAAGCCTCTACACTGAGATGATCATTTGGTGAGAGTAAAATTCTTTTCCCTGGAGTAGCCTTTAGATAGTCTATAGACTGCCTCCATATGTGATGTATAGGGATCGTGTGTGAATTGACTCACTAAACTCACTGCAAATGCTATATCAGGCTTGGTATGTGATAGATAGATTAGCCTTCCAACTAAGCACTGGTACCTACCTTTATCTGTTGGTGTTCATTCTTTCTCCCTGAGCCTAATATTAAGATCCAGCAGAGTATCACACGGTTTGCAGTTTAGCAGACCTTTCTCTGATAGAAGATCAAGGATGTACTTCCTAATGTAGGACCAGTCCCCAACTCAATAAATTAGGAACCAGCCTCACAATAGGATCGAAGAATAGTAAATCATGGACAGTACTTTCTCTCTTTGTGTGTGTGTTTTTTTTTTTTTTTTTTTTTTTTTTGAGATAACAAGAAAAGGAAAAGAATCAATAGGTAGAGGGAAAAAGGGATGGAAAAAAGGTAGGGGGATATGACCTAAGGTATCTCACCTTAAGGCCTAGGCAGCTTTTCACCAACAGAGGTCTCTCACCTCATGAGTCTCTCACTCATCTGTCTCTCACAGGCATGGCATAAACCAAATTTCTTTCATTCCTTCAGATCTATCCTTTGGCCTAAGCCTTACATCACTTTAAATAGAGCTCAAATTGGCTCTCAACATGGAAAGGAAATTAACTAACTTGGAAGGAAACTAATTAGGAAAGTAACTACTAAAGGAATTGAAATATATTGGAGATAACTTCCTACTATAAAAACTAAGCAGCATCATATCTTTCCTTGATTGCTTCAGCAACATCACATCCTTCTAAGATTGATCTTTCCAATCAAATGCTTTATTTGATTTTGCAAGATCTGATTTGATCTTGTGAGATCTGATTTGATCTTACGAGATCTTGCGAGACTGTGTGAGATCTTATGAAATCTTACGAGATTGTGTAGGATCTTGTGAGATCTTGCGAGATCTTGTGACTTGATCTTGATGTGATCTTGATTTCCATTCGCATGGGCTGAATAATACTGCATCAACTCTCCCCTGCTAAAAAAAAAACTCGACCACGAGTTTTGAATCAGTTGAGCACATATCAGAGTGAGTATTTTTTTTATTTTGTTGTTGATCTCCACCTTTTTAAATTCCTTGGCAATACCTCGCTCTGATACCAAATAATGTAGGACCAGTCCCCAACTCAACAAATTAGGAACCAGCCTCACAATAGGATCGATGAATAGTAAATCATGGACAGTACTTTCTCTCTTTTTGTGTGTGTGTTTTTTTTTTTTTTTTGATATAACAAGAAAAGGAAAAGAATCAATAGGTGGAGGGAAAAAGGGATGGAAAAAAGGTAGGGGGATATGACCTAAGGCATCTCACCTTAAGGCCTAGGCAGCTTTTCACCACCAGAGGTCTCTCACCTCATGAGTCTCTCACTCATCTGTCTCTCACAGGCATGGCATAAACCAAATTTCTTTCATTCCTTCACATCTATCCTTTGGTCTAAGCCTTACATCACTTTAAATAGAGCTCAAATTAGCTCTCAACATGGAAAGGAAATTAACTAACTTGGAAGGAAACTAATTAGGAAAGTAACTACTAAAGGAATTGAAATATATTGGAGATAATTTCCTACTATAAAAACTAAGCAGCATCGTATCTTTCCTTGATTGCTTCAGCAACATCACATCCTTCTAAGATTGATCTTTCCAATCAAATGCTTTATTTGATTTTGCAAGATCTGATTTGATCTTGTGAGATCTGATTTGATCTTACGAGATCTTGGCATCTTGCGAGACTGTGTGAGATCTTATGAGATCTTGCGAGATTGTGTAGGATCTTGTGAGATCTTGTGACTCGATCTTGATGTGATCTTGATTTCCATTCGCATGGGCTGAATAATACTGCATCACTTCTTTTGAGAAAGAAAGTGCCTTTTGCAGAACGAGCAATTTTGATCCCAAGAAAGTACCTAAGCTTTTTTGGATCTTTAATTTCAAACTCCTCCCCCAGAAACGTTTTGAGTTTCCTTATCTCATCTTCACTATTCCTAGTGACAATAATATCATCCACATATACCAGAAGTATATTAAATTTTTCAGATGAATGGTTGTTAAACAATGTATGGTCAGAATTACTCTATGCATAACCAAAGGCTATCAAAGCTTTGTGAAGTCTACCAAACCATGCTCTAGGGGACTGTTTGAGTCCATAAAGAGAGCATTTCAGCCTACATACCTTCCCATTGGTGTTTGCAATTGTAAACCATGGTGGACAGTCCATATAAACTTCTTCATTGAGTTCCCCATGAAGGAAGACATTCTTTACATCAAGCTGTTGCGAATCCCAATTGTGGTGTACAGCACATGCCAAGAGTACCCGCACTGTTGTCATCTTAGCCACTGGCACAAAGGTTTCTTGGTAATCAATACTGTATGTGTAAGTGAATCCATGGGCTACTAGCCTTGTTTTATACCGATCCACTGTGCCATCACTTTTCTGTTTGACTGTAAAAACCCATTTGCACCTTATTGGTCTCTTACGCGGTGACAGTGGAATGAGGTTCCAAGTATTATTCTTCTTCAGAGCTCTCATTTCTTCCATCATTGCAGCTTTCTACCGTTCATCCAAAATTGCATCCTGCCATTTCTAGGGAAGGGACACAGAAGAAAGCGACGACACAAATGCACAAAAAGAAGGAGATAAAGAATTATATGAATCATAATTGGAGATTGGGTAATGTGTACAGGAGGTGGTGCATCTGTCTTTGGAGCTGAATCTATGACTCTTTCTTGGACCTGTTCTAGTTCCTCTGGCACATCTTCAAACATAGGCAGATCTTTCATGACTCTTTCTTGGACTTGTTCTAGTTCCTCTGGTGCATCTTCAAACATAGGCACATCTTCAACACTTTGTTTATCCTGCTCTCCTTGAAGATGTGGCTTGTAGTACATTAGATGTTTATGAAAAAGAACATCCTTAGTAATATATGTCTTCTGGGTAGGGGGATGGTAGCACTTATAGCTTTTTTTAGTGGCAGGATAGCCAATGAAAATACACAGGAGCACCTGGGGATTAAGCTTGTCAGGAGATTGATGATTGCGAGCATAACAAACATAACCAAAAACCTTCGGTGGTAACACAAAGGAAGTAGCACCAAGTAGGATACTCAAAGGGGCTTTGTTGCTGAGAATTATTGAAAGGAGCCGATTGATAAGGGAAGTAGCAATGAGAACAACAGCAGTCCAAAAACGGGCTGGAACATTGCTCTCAAACATGAGAGCTCTGGCTGTCTCAAGAAGGTGACGGTTTTTTCCTTCTGCGACACCATTCTGAGCAGGTGTATCAACGCAACTCTTTTGGTATAGGATTCCATTTCGGACAAGCAGTGCTGAAATGTCCCATCAAGAAATTCCTTACCATTATTACTATGTAGTACTTTCAGTCGTGCCTGGAACTATGTCTTTATCATATTGTGAAATTGGCGGAAGAAATGAAAAACATCACTTTTATTATGCATTAGGTAAACCCAAGTAGTCCGTGAGTAACAACCAATAAGGGTGATAAACCAACGATGGCCATAGATGGAAGCCGTCTTAGTAGGAGCCCATACATTAGAGTGCACTAAATCAAACAAACCACTACTTCTATTAAAGGAAGGTAAATAGGTTGTAGGAGTCTGCTTAGCCAAAACACAGGCTTCGCATAATAACTTGTACTTATTACAATGCTTAAATAAAAGAAGAAACAGTTGAGACAAAACTATTGAAGAAGGGTGGCTAAGACATCTTTGCCACTGTTGGAGGGTGCTGACAGCGGAGTAAAGGTGATGCGGCGTAGGTAGAGGTAAGGGTGGAGGTGATGATGGAGGTTCTGAAGGACCATCTGCAAGCAAGTAGAGACTACCATGCAATCTACCATGTCCAATCGTCTTCCTACTCACCAGATCCTGAATTACACACGAACACGGAAAAAGTCACTTTGTTGTTAAGAGATTTTGTAAGGCTACTAATAGATAGCAAATTTGTAGCAAAGCTAAGAACATGAAGAACAAACTCTAAAGTAAGGGTAGAGGAGTAGTGGATGGATCCCTTCCTAGATATAGGAGAGAGAGACCCATTTGCCACTCGGACTGTATCTTTCCTAGAAGAGGGAGAGTACAGAAAAAAGGAGTTGGCTGAACCAGTCATGTGATCATTGGCTCCAGTGTCCATAACCCAAGGGCCATGAACAAAGGAAGCACAGTGACCATCATGAGAAGTACCTGACTGTACAAAAAAAGAACCTGGTGTGGCAGATGATGAAGGATGACTGGTAATGGCTGCGGTAGACGTCCTGAGAAGATGTCGGAGAGCCTGAAGTTCTTTTATGGACAGCATAGGTGGAGCCCCAGTAGGAGGGCAAGTCTCTGTCTGATGAGCCTATGGTGCCTTAAAATTCTTAGATCTCTACATTCCTCTTTCATGCCTCTTGGCCTCAAAATCGGCTGGTTTGCTATGTAATTTCTAGCAAGTTTCTTTGGTGTGTTGGTCCTTTCTACAATAGTTAAACTGAACTGGTTTTGGTAATGTAGAGCCACTTGGCTGGTGGTTTGGTGGTCGTACCTTTCTGCTAGTAGTGGGGGCATCATAGAAGTACAACACATATCCTCAGACTGAACCAAGGCGTAAGCCTGTTCTAAAGATGGGAGAGGTTTCCTACTGAGGATTTGAGCACGAATCTGATTGAACTCTATTGAGGCCAGCCAAAAAATTGTAGACCTGTAGTTTGTCCTTTGCAAGTTTCATGGCAGCAACATCAGTGGAGCAGATAGCAGTAAAGGTATCATAATAATCTAACTCTTGCCACAGACTTCGGAGTTCAGATAATATTGGGAGGCTGTGATGTCCCGTTGCTTGCTTGCAGCGATCTTCACATGGAGATCATAAATCAAAGAATAGTTGCCAACCTAGGAATAAGTCTCCTTGGCTGACTTCTAAATTTCTGTAGCATCTGGTGACTGTACATACCCCTGGCCAATTTTGGGCTCCATAGTACCAATTAAATAGGCCATCATAATGGAGTTCTCAGATGCCCATTTATCATATAATTTATCTGTGAGAGGAGCCGTCTTCTTTTTACCATTAATGTAACCCAGTAGGCCTCTTGCAGAGATTGCCATATATGCTGTTTAGACCACATCAAATAGTTGGGCTCATCCAACTTAATTGGGTTAAGGGCAATAGCAGTGAATTCAATCTTAGAAGTCTCCATATTAGGAGAAACAGCTTCAGAGGAGTCAGCCATGGAAATGATCACAACCCAAGAATAATCTGACTAATAAACTAGAGCTGAACAATTCAATTGTTGCTCAACAATGGAAAATACCTTTAACAGAGATGCCTTGTATCAATCTTTTGGGAACGAGAGACACATCTGCAGTAATTTTCGATCTCTTCATACATGCAGGGAAGAATTGAGGTTGGCTATTCGTGTGATATCTTCAAAGCACATCCCAACACCAAGGGATACATGGCAACGAAAATGGTGGTTTAGTTCATGGGTAAGAAATTAGAGAGGATGAAGAGAAGACCTAAATAGGTTGATAGATGGTATTAGGTATTGCGGTTGGGCTTTGGGATAGATGAGATTTGGTTGTGGGAGGTTTAGGTGTTATGGAGAGGAGGTAATTTGAAGAGGATTGATGTTGGCAAGCTATAAGGCTGATGGAATCGCCAAGTGGTAACAGGGAGTAATGTCGGCAGGTCTGTAAGACTCTTTCTGGGTTGGCGGCAGGTTTGTTGGGCTGTTGGGCTGTTTCTGGGTTGGCGGCAGATCTGTAGGACTGTTTCTGGGTTCATGGTAACCTGGAAGAGATTTTTCTGGGTTGGCGGTAACCTGGAAGTGATGGCAGGGGGTGGCGGTAACCTGGAAGTGATGGCAGGTGTGGCGGAGGCTGATGTAGGTATTGGCAGGCTTGGTGGAGGGCTGCTAGGGTTAGACAAGACTGGCGGCAACAGTTTTAGAAGAGAAGAAAAAAGAAAAAGAAAGAAGAGAAAGGAAAAAAGAGAAGGAGAGCTGGTGTGACTCTGATACCATGTTGAATCAGAGAATGGGAGAGAATTAATTATCTCTCCACACAACCTTCTTATTTATAATGAATACGATTACAAACTAACAAAAACTCTAGAGTGACTAGGAGTCCCAACTCTAGAGTGATTAGGATTCTAAGAAATATAACAAATATAAAATATAAAATACAAGTATGCCATGCCCTTATATATTTCGACATAAGCATTCATGGCTTCATGGTGTATTGATCATCTAACCAGAAATTATAAATTGTGAACATTTTAAGGTTGGAAATTACTAAAAGTATTACTTTTTTTTTTTTTAATTTTTTTAATTTTTTAAATTACTTTATTTTATTTTGTTATTTTTTTATTTTTTTACAGTTGGTTACAAACAATTGCTTTTCTTAAAAGTGGATTTGAGATGAAAAATCCTTTTCCAACAAAGCCCAAAGCATTTTCCTTCTCTTTATATTGCGCATAAATTTGCATGTGAATTCCTAAATTTCTGTTTGCAGTACAATGCTAATTTTTTATATTCTAGTTTGTGACTGGAAAATGTGCATTTTATTCAGCCATGCATCAAACAATGTTCTGGATGGCTTAAACATGTTTGATGGTACCGACAGTCACTATTTCCACTCTGGAGCACGAGGTTACCACTGGATGTGGGATTCTCGCCTTTTCAATTATGGACACTGGGAAGTATGTAGTATTGTTATCCTCTCATGTGTAATAGCCATTTAGTTTTGCGACAAATGTTACTATTTCTAGTTTTGATGTGTATATATTTAATAGACTAATTTGTTTCTATCATATATTGTTTAGGTGCTGAGGTTTCTTCTTTCAAATGCAAGATGGTGGTTAGAAGAATACAAGTTCGATGGTTTTAGATTTGATGGAGTGACCTCAATGATGTACACTCATCATGGATTGCAGGTAATAAGAAATGAACTTCTTTTGCTAGGTTAGTGGCTCTTTGTCATGTGCAGGATTGATAGTTGGTGGCTAAATTATTGATCAGTATGTTGTATCTCCAATTCATGGATGTCGCTCAATATCAAATGCAAGTGCTGTTTGCCGGTTGCCTGAATTCTCCTTTTCTCCCACTGATCTAGCTCATGGTTTTTTATTTGTTTCTGTTAGTGGTGCTGGGTACAAAATGTTTATTTTTTCTTTTCTGAATTTCCTGTCCAATATCCCTGCCTCATGTCATAATTATTATTTTATATACAGGTTACACTTTTATCAGCTTGCATGTTTTATTTTAATTGTTATTAGAAACTTGTTGGTGAGATAAAATATCTGAATCAGGGTCTCAAGTTTTGGTAGACACAAGGGCATCTTGACGAGCACACTTTATATAAATGTCAAAGCATCACTAGGAGCCTGAAACAAATTTCTACCAAGCCCACTAAAGACCCAAGCTAAAGAGACTTCGCGACCGAACAGCTGCTCATAAGAGGTTGTTTATTTGCTCGTCAGAAGATACGGGTAACGGCTAAATAGGAAGTCGGATAACGGAGTAGTCTACGCTTGTTTCGGAAATGCTTAAGCTTATCTCAATTCATGAACAAATATGTGGCCAAGTGATGCAGGCCCAGAGGAATATTCCAATGTAATACCATTATCTGCCATATGGCATGTCATGTGGGTCCCAAATTTTAGTTACAGGTAGGACTGCCTTCCCATAGTTATGTTCCAAGTTTCAGCCAATCTGACTCTTCCATGTGTTAAAATAAAGTAAAGAAAAACGGCGGAAATACGTAGAAGTATAGAACAGCAATTCTGAACTGCTGAACTAGGCTCCAAATCTGACATATGACAAACACATGTTGCCTCTTCTCATTCAACAGTTTCGAATGGCCTAGTTGGCTTGCCAAATGGAAAAACTGGGTGCTGGAACTCTTCTTAACTTCTATTTGGCTGTAAATGCATCCTTTTTACTTATATTTATCTACCAAAAAAAGAAAAAAGCCCCTCATGTAATGGATGATCTAAAAACCATTGACAATACTTATCTTGACAAAGGAACACATACTTGTAAGTTCCTGGAAATTGCATGGCTAATTCAAAGCCAACTTAGATGTTGAAGTGGAAAGATATTGGGTTGGTCAACCTTGTCAAAGTGTTTGGATCAACTGGCTTGGACCTGGATTAAAGCATCTTGAACCTGGATGGTTTGAGTACTTATATTAAATGTGGACTGATACATAAATAGAATCTCTGTCTATTTGATACAGGCCAAGATCCGTTGGATAGGAAGATTTAATTTAGAAATCTTTGTAAATTTTATTTCTATTGATTTAGTTTTATTTTAGAGTTTTACTTCTATTAGGAAGGTAGTTTCTCTTTTTATTTATTTTATTAGTTTGTATTAGTTGTGGGTCCCTCATCCCTTAGACATAGGTGAGTATGAGTATTAGTATTTGAGTTGATTTCTAGTTAGTAGTTGAGTTTGTTAGGACTCTTATATTGAAGTCATATTTGAGTTCTAATTGTGTTTTTTTACAGTTTCAGTCCAATTAGGATTCTAAATTTATTTAAAGACATTATTATTAACGAAATTAGTAGTTGATGATTATTTGAAGAAAAAAAAAGAAAAGAGGCTAGAGTGCTCTCACCGCTGCTCTTTCTCTCCCCTCACGTAAGTCTCTCTTTCTCAGCTCCCCTCCCTCCATCTCTCTAGGCAGTAATCACATTGTCGGGAAATCATATATTCATAAATCATAAATCCCACAAAATGACATAACTCACAAGTGCTCATTATATGAAAGACTTGAATACTCAAAATAAAATAATACATTCCCATCAGTCCATCCCAATGTCTAATCATATGTTGAGTGGCGTGCAAATTCCATCTGATTAGCTTTACTTTGCTGAAGAAAATATATCTCGGTCTAATAAACAAAGTCCTGCCACGACATCCTTCAGCTATAGAAGGTCTGGTAGTCTATTGCATATTTCTCATACACATGATCCGGGAAGTTTCTAAAGATACCTAACCTTGGATACAATTCACTATAATGTGGAGTAAAGTAAGCATATATTGGCTGGTGTAGGGGCGTGGTTCTCTGTAAATTTGGGACTGAAAAGAGACTGTCCACAAAGTTTGAGCCAGTCTGTGATGTAGCATTACTAGTATTAGTGGAATAATCATATGCACTTCCCATCATGCGGTCATCATCACCGGAATAAGAACCGTACGCCGAAGTGGTGCCAAATCCATGAGCACTCCACTGCCCCTGCTCCCGTCCACTGCTACCCTTAATGCTCAGTTCTCCAAAGCTTGTGGACATGTTATCAATTTCAACATCAGGCATAATATTAGGATCAGGAACGATGTCAAAGAAACGATCTTCTTCTTCTTCCACTGGTTGCAAAGGGCGTTCCTGTTGACGAGACCTACGTGTATACCCATTTATAGGCCGTGGTGAAGATGCGTGTCCACCATGATCTGGATCCTGTGTAGTATGTGTATACTGACTTGCGCCGGTCCATCTAATAATGGTACAGTCGGTCTAGGACCACCACCACCAGCACCATTATAACCACCACCACCACCACCCTCATCACCACCACCACTACTATCAGAAGCTGACTAGCCACTTTGATCCATTGTATCATCATCGTTTTATGGGTCACTACCAGTTGGGGGGTCAAACGGTTTAGGCGACTGTGCGTGTACATGACCTTCATCCGAGGACAAAATCGCTTGAGATTAGAACCTATCGGAGCAGACACAGTGGGGTCGGGCATCCCACCAGGCTCATCCATTACTGGAACTGCTCTGTCTCTCACCCATTCCACATAGGAATCCTCTTCATCTGAAGATAGTTAGAAGACGTCGGCTAGCTCGATCAGCTTTTGTTCATTTCTTTATTCAAATTTCAAGCATTGTACCCTCAGTCTCATGTTGTAATGGGCGTAGACCAAATCGTTTAGCCGTTGAGAGCCCAATTTATTCCGCCTCTTTGAATGGATAAGGGAGAAAGTACTCCAATTTCGCTCATACCCAGATGCGGAACATGTCTGAGATAAGACTTTGATTGCTATTCTCCTCAACTCAGCTGCATGCTCGCCTATAACGACCACCACTCAGCTGCACAAGATGAAGAACACATTTTAATACACATATTAAATAAGATATGTTACTTGGAAGTTTTAATTTTCATAATTCCATACCAGGATCGGTCTTATCTCGTCCAGCCACTGCGGCGGGAGTTCCAAAACTCCCAAGACCATCTTTGAACGTTTTAATCTACATCCATTTCAAAATTTATAACCATTAGCCATTGTCGTATATGGATATTCAAATAATTCAACACTTAAACCATACAACTCATCTCCAGATTGACCAGTGCTTGTACAATATAATCTGGCACCAATTTTGCCACAACATTTTTTACCACACCGATAAGGTCAGAATTGAGCCCAAGCACATGTGAATATTGATACTTGGGGTTCAAATAGTATGCTGCAAAATATGAGTCGCCAGATTAAAATAGAGTACTAACTATTAAGTGGAACTAAATTAAAGACATTATTAAATATACTCACCAGCCTTATGCAATGGGTGCATCAGCTGACTCTCCCATCGATCTTTGATAATCTTAACAAAATGTTTGTTTCCACGTAGAAGCACAGTTTTTATACGGTCCTTCAACACATCCATGGCAGCATATAAATGTGGCATGGTGGGCTGGAATGCTGTATCCACTAATCTTAGCACCTTCACCACTGGCTTCAGAATTTTGACTACATTCTTCAGTGTTCTCCAAAATTCCTCTGAAGCTATAGTCTTCTGTGCTTGAACCCCAGCAGGAAAGATGGACTCCCTCTACCCAAACCAGTCCTCAGATTCAAACATCGATCTGAGGTCTACCATCTTTGCCTGAAAGCTCTTTAGTGCTATGTAGTTGGTAGCAAATCTGGTAATTCCGGGTCTTACCAAGTCCCCTCCACATCTTTCTTTCAGCAAGTTCAAAAAATAGCCATGGTTGTATACAAATGTTGTCACCTGACGTGCTTGTTCAACCACTTGCTTTACTTTTTGGATCTTGGCAATGTCCTTCAACAACAAGTCAATGCAATGGGCAGCACATGGAGTCCAAAAAAGGTTATAGTTAGCCATCATCATTTTCTCCTGCCTTCTTGTAGTTGTTGTCATTGTTTGTCACAATTTGCAGCACATTTGTAGCACCAACTTCATCCACTACTGTCTGTAGCAATCCATAGATGTAGTTAGCATCTTTTGTGCATGCAGATGCATCCACAGACTTCAAGAATGATGTCTTCCCATCACTGTAGACCATGAAGTTGATGAAGGACTTTCTAGTGGGACCAGTCCAACCATCACACATAATAGTGACCCCATATGTATCCTAATTATTCCTTAACCCTTCTATCCATACTTCTAGCTCTTTTTTAATTCTTGGGAGATAGACATTCATCACTTCATATGGAGTGGGGGCTTTAACACCAGGACCTGTCTGAGCAACTGCATCAAAGAAAGGCTGATAATATGGGCCACTACTGGCATTTGCTGGGATACTATTATAGATGGACCACCTAGCAAAGGCATCCCCAATAAATTCTTTTGTACCCTTCCAGTTCTACATACTCTTCAATCTCTTCTGTTTGGCGCCAGCCTTTCTAAAAACTGCTTGATCCTGCTGTAGAATCTCAACGTAATCCTCATCCCTAGCAGTAGGTGGTGGTGCCTGGGGTTGTGCTCTAGTACTTTTTGATCTTTTAAACATAGAAGCCAACCCTCCCTTCCTCCGTGTTTGTGGTTCTTCAAGCTGCTGAAATGATCTACTACCACCTGCCCCTAAGGCTTTTTTTCTTAACCTTTCCATTTCCATCTCATGGCTGACTTTACTAGCCATCGTTTCCCGTCTCAGATCTCTGGCCTCTTCCTCAGTCAAACCCCTGGTATTTGGACCATCATCATCTGAACTATCATCATCCAAACCACGCACTGTGCCTCGGTTTTCTTCCTCAAATTGTTGTTTACTTTTTTCTTTCTCTGCTGGCCTTCCTTCATCTATGCAACTATAGCCCTGGTAATCTCCACAGAAACTATAGCACACTTTGCTACGTCTGTAGAAGTCCCACACAAGTATTGCTTAAGTCTGGTAATCCCACCAGACATAAGCTTCTTCCCACAGAATTTGCATTGGGTCTTCTTTCTATCACCGTCAATGGTGGTTCAATACTGCCAAGCCATGTTAGAATGACCAGCAAAACCACCTCCCTCACGAAAACCTGAAGCAGCCATAATATTTAGAACGAGACACTGTTACATAAGATGATAAATAGAGAAATTTAAATCAATAGATTTACATTAATAAAATTTAAAATTAAGAACATAAAAGCATCAAATATGCGAAAACAACTCAAAACACATTGAAATTACTTTTCAAAATTTTAAAACTATGTTATAAGAAAACATAATATTTTTCCTAATTTTCCATAATTGTTTAGATATTATTTATAATTTCAGATGTTAAATAAAAATAATTTATTTTTCCAAAAATATAATCCGACAACATGGAACCGTAGATTGGCCAATGGTGTTCAACATATATTATTTTGAGCACCAATAGATCAGTATTAATATTTTTTTTATTAATTTTTTATTGCTGAAAAATAGGATTTATTAATTAAAAATTCATAAAAATAAAAATATGTATAGAAAAAAAAAAACTGAAACCTTGACCACGTAGATCGGCCAACGATGTTCAACATATATTATTTTGAACACCAATAGGTAAGTATTTATATTTTTTTATTAATTTTTTATTGCTGAAAATATGATTTATTAATAGTCCAGAAAAAAAAAAACTGAAACCGTGACCGCATAGATCCCCTAATGGTATTCAACATATATTATTTTGAAAGTAAACCGATTAATATTTAAGAAATGTATTTCTTATTTTTTATTTAAGAAAGGATTTATTTTTAACGTTGTTCAACATATATTATTTTTTTTATATACAGAAAAAAGAAAAAATGAAACTGTGGGCGCGTAGATCAGCCAGCGGTGTTCATCATATAATATTTTCAACACCATCTAATTAGTATTTATCATATTTTTTTTTTAATTTTTAATTTCTGGAAAATACTTTTTTTTAATAGAAAATCAAAATAAAAAATATATATGCAAGAAAATAATTTCAAAAGGATGAGGTTGTAGATCGGCCTAATGACTCTCACATATATAAGTTTCATGATGAACCAACTTGTATTGAACATATTCATGTAAAAAAGTGAGTTTTAGGAAAAAAAAACCATACCTCAAACCTTAGATTTGCCAAGAACAGATCAAAGTGAGGCTCCAACAGCACTTTGATGGAGAGATTTGTAAAGAATAGAGGTTTTCGAACCTTAGATGCAAGGTTGGAGAAGAAGGAATGGAGGAGAAGAAGAAAACAGAAAGGATTTTAGAGAAAAAATGAGTCTCGGTCGACATCTCGACCGAGACTCCTATTTATTCACTTAAACCAATCGAAACTGGTTTAATAAAATCAAGTTGGGTCGAGATTTGTCGGGACCAGTTCGAAACTGGTCGAAACTGGTCGAGATCCAGTCGAAAACTGGTCGAGACTGGTCGAGACCCAGTTTCGAACCAACTTCTCGTCTCGACCCATTCGAGACTACCGAGAAGGTCGAGATCTCGACCCATCTCGATCGAGTTTTAAAACTATGCTTGTACCTGGACATTTCAAACTGTCAAAATATGACTTGACAGATTAGCTAATATTTTGATTTTCTACTTGCTGAAGACTTTGTCTATCAATTTTATTTACAATGATATAATCTGGAATCCTCTGACAGTAAAGGTTGGTTCTGAATTCACCACCTCTTCTCACCCCCCTTCCTGTTGCCTTTCTTCTGTTAATATCAGTCACATATATTGCATCTAGGTTTTTTGTGCAGTTCTCTTTTTCCTATTGTTCTGGTTCTTCATGCTTACCCTATTATATTTTATACTTGCTGGCAGGTAGAATTTACTGGAAATTATAATGAGTATTTTGGGCTGGCAACTGATGTGGACGCTGTGGTATATTTGATGCTAGTAAATGATCTTATTCATGGGCTCTTTCCTGATGCTGTTGCTATTGGTGAAGATGTGAGTGAAGTTCTTTTCCTTCTTACGCTGAATCTCTGCCATATATCCTTAGCTTTACTTCTTAGTTGTGGACTACTTGAAATTCCTACTCGGGACAGATATATCTTCTCACCTAAAAAGTTATTTTCATGTGTTTTTATCATATGAAGTATGCTACAAATAAATGCTTATCAATATATGTACAATCTAATCTCTTTTTAATAAAAAGATCAAGGTTAATGGTAGATTTTCAAATGAAAACTGTATATTCTAGAGAGAAAAGAAGGAGAATGGAGAGAAGAAGGAGAGACTACTGTAGCTTTCGGAGTCTCAAACACTTCAATATATATGATAGAGGGGTTACACAACCCTAGAAGTGAAAAGCAGTAACTGACCACCAAAATAAAAGAGAGAGGGAGAGACCACTATCGCTATTGGGTGCTAATCCTGATAGGCCCAATGGGCCTCCCCCTTACTAGATAACCAATAACACTCTCCCTCAAGCTTGGGCATATATATTAATCATGCCCAACTTGTTACAAATGTAATCAATCTGCCCACTCCCTAGAGACTTAGTAAACACATCAGCAAATTGTTCTCATGTACAAAAATGACATGGAGAAATAATCCCTAGTAGAAGCTTCTCTCAAACAAAGGGACTGTCGACCTCGATGTATTTTGTTCTCTCATGAAACATATAAATGGAAGCAATATGGATGGCCATTTGGTTATCACACCATAGCTGCATGGAAGACTTGTAAGGAAAACCTAACTCAGTTAACAACTGTTTGGCCCACATCAACTCACATGTGACATGTGCCATAGCACGATATTCAGTTTTGCACTAGACTGAGCAACAACAGTTTGTTTCTTGCTCTCACAGGACACAAGATTTCCGCCAAAAAAAATACAGTACCCGGTAATAGACTGTCTATCAATAGGAAAACCAGCCCAATCAACATCCAAAAAACCCTCAACACGTCTCATGTCCATGTTTAGAGTACAGTAGACCACGACCTAGAGATTTATTGAGATATCGTAAAATATGAATAATAGCATCCCAATAAGGCATCCGAGGAGAGAGCAGAAATGACTTGACACTGACTTGGAGGGCTAAATCCGGACAAATCACAGTGAGATAATTCAACTTGTGAACAAGTCTACAATACCTCTCAGGATTAGTCAGATTATCATTTTCATCAGTTATAAGTTTCATGTAAGGATCCATTGGGGTATCCATACGTTTCGATCCTCACATCACTGTCTCGGTAAGTAAATCTATAACATATTTCCTTTGAAAAAGAGAAATACCTTTCTGTGACTAAGCCCCCTCAATTCCCAAGAAATACTTTAAGCAACCCAGATCCTTGGTATGAAATTGTTGCTGTAAATGAGTCTTCAAATTGTCGATGCCTGTATTGTCATCCTTTGTAATCACTATGTCATCAACATGGACAACTTGAAAAATCCTTCTCGCTCTTGAAAACTGCCGATAAAACAACCGAGTGATCACTCTCACAATGGGTTAAACCAAAATTGAGAACAACCTCTGGAAAACGACCAAACCACGCCGAGCCCATATAGTGAATTCTTAAGCCTACACAACATACCAGATTCCCCATGAGTAATTAAACTAGACGGTTGCTCCATATAAACCTTTTCATGTAGGTCACAATGTAAGAAAGCATTCTTTACATTTAGCTGGTGCAGCGACTAGTAATGGGAAGCAGCAAGAGGATCAAAATGCAAACGGAAGCCAGCTTGGACACGAGAAAAAGTTTCCAAATAATCGACACCATAGACCTATGCATAGCCTTTGGCGACCAGACGAGCAAAAGAACTATCAAGGTTTAACTTTACCACATAATCCCCATGACAATCAAATATAGACTTGCCCACAGGTAAGGGCATTAGATACCAAGTGTGATTATCCTCCAAGGCCAAAAGTTCTTCCTCTATAGTGGTCCTCTAGTCAGGACTAGATAATTCCTTTGCAACAGACTTTAGGAAGGGGAGGAGGACTCTCAATAGTAGTCAAACAAGAATGAAATGATGAAGAGAAACTGGATTAAGGCACAAAATTCGATATGGATGTTGGGTACAACTCCGAACTCCCTTACGATGAACCATAGGGACATCAAGGTCAAAAGAAGGTATACTTAACTCAGGTGCAGGATATAAAGACGAAGAGGAAATGGTAGGTGCGGAGGGAACCACGAGCGCAGGATCTATTGGAGGATGACGAGTGTAGACCTGCAATAGAGGTGGTACCTACGAAACGGAGTAAGGAAAATATACGTAGGTTGATCATCACCCAATTAAGACACAACAAAGGACCAATCCTGAAACAATGTCAATTCAAAGAAGGAAACATCGGCGGTGACAGAGTATTTATTGGACTCTGGTGATTAACAACAACAACCCTTTTAAGTACACGAATAACCCACGAACAGATATTTGACAGCCTTGGGGCCCAACTTAAAGAGACTGGGACGATGATCATGAATAAGACAAACACACCCAAACACCTTAGCAGGAAGCACAAATAAAGGTTTAGAGGGAAATAACAGAGAATGAGGAATACCACCACCCAAAATAGAAGACGGCATGCGATTAATAAGATGCTATGTAGTTAAAACAACTTCCCTCAAAAAATATTTGGCCACCTTCATTTCAAAAAGGAGGAACCAAATAACCTTCATTAAATGACGATTCTTCTATTCCATAACACCATTTTGTTAGGGGGTCGGAACAGGAAGATGGATGAACCATACCCTGAGCCGCCATAAATTGCGGAAACTGACTTGAGAAATATTCCTTAGCATTATCACTCCTAAAAATATGAATATTGGTTTGGAGTTGAGTTTGAACTTCATGAACAAAGGTACAAAAGATTGAAATAACTCAACGACTTTCATTAAATAAATCAAAGTAACTCATGAATAATCATTAACAAAAGTAAGAAAATACTTGAATCCTAACTTAGACGCAACAGAACATGGTACCCAAACATCAGAATGAACTAAAGCAAAAGGGTGTACAGACCATTTATTGGCTCGAGTGGAATTACTCAACACACTGGAGCTTCCCAAACTGACAAGACTCACATTCCAAACTAGAAATAGAAGTCAAACGAGCATCAAACTTATCTAGACTATGTAAAGACGGATGACCCAACCGACAATAAACTTGATGCGGAGACTGAACACTTGAGTAGGAAACAGACGGAAAATCCTGAAGTAAATATAACCCACGTTTCTCCCGACCTCTACCAATCATCTTCTTTGTCATAAGATCATGAAAAACACATGAATCAGGATAAATGATTATGGAACAATTGTAAGCAGTAGTAAGCTTACTAACAAATAAAAGTTTAAATGGAAAATCAGGTAAATGGAGAACCGAAGATAGTGACACAGATAGAGTGGGATGAATAGTCCCAGTGCCAGTGACCTTGACCGAAGAACCATCAGCCAAAGTAACATTGGGGGTGGATGGACAAAGGAGGAATATATATCTGAAACCCCAGAAATGTGATCGAAAGCACCTGAATCATTGATCTAGGGACGAGAGGGTGAGAGACATGTAGTGACTTTACCTGTATAAACAAAAGTAGCAGTAGAAGACGAAGTAGTCTGAAACTGGTTGTAATGTGGATATTCATCATCAGTCATCTTAACCATTTTTCCCTCAGATGGTGTAGGTGGGGCAGGAGACTCCGAATTGACAGACTGTTGCTGAGGGGGTTTGCTAGGAAGTTTCCAACAAAACCGTTTGATATCTCCAGGTTTCCCACAATGACGACCGGTGCAGGTGTGACCCGAACAATATGAAGATGCTGGTGTGCTAGGAGGCTGGCTGCAACCTGCACCACCACGAGTACATGACTAGATTGCCAGCACGACCACTACCATGACTGAGCTGGTTGGACACAGGAGCTAACTGTCCACAAATGGAGTGTCACAAGAACCATCACGAGACACTCGTAACACGAGAAAAAGTGTCAGCCTAGAAAGTCACTGCGGCACTACCAAGAATCTAAGAACAAATAGAGTCATATTGAGTTCCAAGGCCTCCCGGAAAACCCATTATGGCAAGCTGCTCCCTTTAGTCTTGCATCTTCTACATATCAGAGCTGATAGGAAGTAGAGAGTCAAGCTCCTCATACATCCATTTAAAATCAGTAAAATATTGAGTGAGAAGGTGACCAATCCGATCGACCCGATAAAAATCCTGAGACAACTCATAAATTCAAGAAAAATTATTGCGACCAAAATACAAAATATTCAAATACTCCCACAATTCATTCATAGTATCAGTGTGGGGAATAGGGTCCACAAATAGAGTTATCCGTACAATTCAACAACTGACCTAAAATCTGAGCATCAACAGTGTTCCGTGTAGTGTCTGTGCTAGACTTAGCCTAGTTCTTCCAATTTCTTCTCTATAATCTGATGGGAGAAGGAAGACACTTCAGTCCTAGTAGTTTTGGATTCAACCATTAGTTCCAAAGAAGGGCAGCCACAAAAAATACCGATTTCAACTATCGATTATAAATTTTATTTCCAACAATTGATTCAGCCAACCAAGAAGCAAAATTATTGCCAAAATATAAATCAATATCAATACTAGGTTCTTCTAACTAAGAAGCACAAGGACAAACCAGATAAAAGGAAATGGATTTCAATCCTCGGTTCCACCAACCGAGAGGCCAAAGCTAAACGAAATCAAATCACCTCCAAGAATCAAACCAGGAAATTGATTCTCAACACAAACCAGAAAATTGATCTCAACTATCGATTTGATTTACTCTAGAAATGTGAACCAGCAAACCGATATCGATTGCAATGATCAACTATTAAAACAAGATTGAAATGATAGGAAGTTTCAGCAATCCTGGTCAATATCGATCTATCCTGAAAAGCACACCAAGCAGTTGAAACCAGCAATCGAGCTCCCTCCTCATTGATGCTGCTCGAATCTCGATAGTGATGCAACTCAGCATCTTGGCTTCATTAATTCGAAACAGGGGGTGAATACACCTGCTCTTAAAAAAAAGGTACAAACTTCTAGGTGGTACAGAAAAAGAGAAGATCTATGAAGTATTCAAATGTGATAGGAAAGAGCATGATAAGACTTTTAGTAGTATCTAAGAACCAAGCTCTGATAGCATGTAACTTTTAGAGTGAAAAGAAAAGGAGAACAAAGAGAGAAGTCATGGAGAGAAGAACAAGAGACTGTTGTAGCTTTGGGAGTCTCATCAATGCGTTGAGATCCTCTAAACACTTTAAAAAAAAAAAAAAAATAATAATAATAATATATATATATATATAATATATATATATATATATATATATATATATATAATCCTACCCTTGAAGGACCAGTAACTAACCACCAGAATATAAGCAAGGGAGACCACTATCGCTATTGGGATTAGTGCTAGGTACTAATCCCGAGGGGCCCAATGGGCCTCCCCTTATGAGAGGTTACACAACCCTAGAAGGACAAAGCAGTAATTAACCACCCGAATAAAAGTGGGAGAGACCACTATCGCTATTGGGATTAGTGCCTAGCACTAATCCCGAGGGGTCCAATGGGCCTCCCCCTTACTCGATAACCAATAACAAAAAATGATTTTTGTGAGTGTTGTTAGATGGTCAAGCTTAGGTAGTTGCTGTTTCTTCATTGGACAATATTGTTTCTGAGTCATCCTTTGATGTACACTATAATTTATTGTAGACCACCTCCTCTAGGCTACATTTGATAAAAATATTTCAATATTTTATTGGTAATTATTCACACTATGCTTGGGGCTTCTTCTCAAAAGTATATGTAAAGTCTCTCCAACTATTGAAACGTGAGAAATTTGTAGAACGTTTTTTTGATTGGAAAATGAAAATTTCAATTTTGGCAGGAGAGATAAATTTAATTATCATGATTTTTTGGCTCATTTTAGTGACATTATATTGCCATTTGGGCTTCCTGTTCTGTTACATAGAACAAAATGGGTTTTCGAGAGAAGACACTGCATTATTCCCAAGTTGGGATTGATTGCCAATTTTTAATATTAGATTATAGTGTCTTTTTCATATAGGAAATTTAGAATATGGATCCTCCTTTAGGCTTTGTATTCTATAATATTTCCTTTTCTGATTGCTGTACTGGAATAGTTGATTGCTAGAGATATTTATTTTTCTTGCAACAATAAATATCTTTCATCCATAAATATTTCTCAGCTTGCATGTACATACTTGATTCTTTACCCAAATATAAATATCTCTTCAAAAAAGAAAAGGAAAGCAAAAACTTAGTATAGAATAAAGATCCCTTTTACAAAATCAATCTTCAAATCAACTCAACTCATCTCATCCTTATCCCAACTACATGGAGTTGGTTACTTGTATCCTTTTTCTCTAATCAATTTAATCAAAGCCATACTTGTTTCTAGTCCTATGTTATGCAAGTATTTCCTCACCACTTCTTCTAAAATCTTTTTAGGCCTACCCCTTGCTCTTTTAGCCCTTTTTATTTGAATCAAATCATTCACTCCTCCAAGCTAGAGCATTCAAAAGCCTCCATTGCACAAGCCCATGCCATCTCAAACAAATTTCTCACAACTTATCATCTCCATGCCACCTCAAAGTCGTTTGAGGTGGCATGGACATACGTAACTAAGGTTTTTGAATGCTTTAGTATGGAGAGGTGGATTTGATTCAGATTCGAGGAGCTAAAAGAGATTGGAGTAGGCCTAAAATGATTCTAGAAGAAGTGGTGAAGAGAGACATGCATAGGTTAGGACTAAATACTACTATGGCTTTGAATAGAGCTATTTGGAGAAAAATTATCCATGTACCCATTTATTTCGGATAAGGCTAAATTGAGTTCAGTTTAAACCTTTCGTCCCAAACAGATTTATTGGCCATTGCACAGTGCATATATATACTTTACATATATCAGTCATTATTAGCACACCCCAAACATGCCAATAAAATACTCTCACAATTTCACTGATTACCTTAGGGAATGAATGTGGTGCTCTCCATTGAGAACTTATTTCTAGTTTAGAAAGCCATTCTTTCCATTGACTATTCCCCCTCCACCCCACCCCCACCCACTATGTGCTGTTTTCATAGTTGTCAAGGCGAGAAAGCGACCGACGGCGTTAGAGGCCATCCTAGGTGGCAGGTGCCTAGGCACCGCCTTGGCGTTGCCTAGGAGGAGTCCAAGGTGTCCCCAATGTATTTTTTTTATTTCTAAAATATTAATGCTATATTAATTTTTATATATATGCAGTATTTTACATAAATAATCAACATTTAAGGCATAACATAATTAATATGACAAAACCAACAAATAATGAATAATGTATAGGGAATAAATTTTTCTGCAAAATCGGCATCCCAATCTTGGAGTGGTTTTTAGTATAAGGATAAAAAACTCTTTTCATCTTTTCCGTTAGGGAACTTAATAGCGTGTGACCAATAATGGGGGATGGTTGAATTGCGGGTAAACGGAAACCTGAAGGGAGGTACATGAAATTTTCTATTTAATAATGATTTATATACACATATGCAACAAGGCGACTGCCCAGGCCTTCAGGGCGCCAAAGGCTATGCCCAAGCGACCTAGGCAGTCACCTTTTGAACTTCCCAAAGGCGCCTAAGCGCCCAGCACACAAAATACTGCCCGGATGCCTTGGCGACACCTTGACAACTATGGTTGCTTCATCTTATGAAATTCTACTCTATGCATTTTCTTAAGCTAGCTCATTATTTTCTGTTTATAGGTTAGCGGAATGCCAACGTTCTGTATTCCTGTCCAAGATGGTGGCATTGGATTTGATTATCGTCTGCATATGGCCATTGCTGATAAATGGATTGAAGTTCTCCAGTAAGTGCTAAACTATCAACTGCAGTCCTTTTACTAGTTTCCTACAATTTCCTTTCCAATGATAATTGATACCGATTGCCTTAAAGAACATTGGTATGAATTATGAGGCACTCTGCTAAAATATTCCATCTAACAACTTGAACGAAAGGGAAGTTATTTTGGAGTTCACAATGGAGCAACCTTACCCTTTTGCCGAGGCTTGCTCTCCAACAACCTGAACGAAAGGGAAGTTGCTTTAGCGTTTCGCAATTTACTCTGCGCCCTAAATTTTCTTTTGACTTCATTACTAACGTGGAACCATGATCATGAAATTGTCTAAAAGGAAATCTTGGCACTATATCTTAGTTGGAAAGTGCTGAACAGAATGTATATTATTTACTATGTATACGACAAAGGTCTAATGACAAGAAGGATAGATGGTGGAGAAGGAAGTTGTTCAATGATTATTCTTCACCTTACAGAAGTGCTCATCTATTTCCAGTTGAGGCCTGGATCAGCAAATTGAGCATGCAGATGCATGCTAGAGAAGGGCTTCTGTGACCTATTATTTTTTTTGGCGTTTGTTCAATTGAAGCTATTGCAGTTGTATTGTTGCCTCATTTACATTTTGTACTTTCATCATGGAAGCTTACATTAGACCCAGGAATTTATATTCTTCTTTCTTCTCTTCCACAATTTCCAAGTTCTCTATCATTAGGGAAACAGAATATGGCAATACCAGATCTTGAGGAGCTATTCTAAACAGAAAGAATAACCCAAGGCTACTCCAGAAGAGAGTTACTCTCAAGTTTCTTGAAACCTAGCTTTTGCAAGAGAACCTACTATATATGTTGTTGATCAAGGCCACTAGCACAAAGAAGAGTCCACGCTGGAGGATGAGTTTCTAGTCTCCAGTAAAGATGAGTGGTCTCCAAGGCTGAGAGGCCCCTCCAAGGATTTAGTAATCGAGATTGGAGACCTTATCGGCCGATCCTGAAATCTATCTGATCTGGTACAGATTGGTTGGTATCAGCCTGTATCGGTCCAATCCACCCTTTCTCAATCACTTTTTGGGATCAGCAGTTCTATCGGTTGAAAAATATAATATAATATTACAAAAATCGGTAAGGTTCCTTAGATTTGGGGTTCCGGCATCCAATTTCCATTCACCGACCCAGGATGCGAAGTTCTACTGGAAATGACTATGCATTCCAAATATTAACTCGATTGGGTCTGCAGATTTGAAGAAATCACAGTTTGAACAAATCTTCAACTTGGAGTCTTGAACACTTGAAGTTGAAGATGAAGGTTGGATGACTCAGACCTGGGGTTCATGCCATCCAACTCCCGATCGCCGACCGAAGATTTGAAGAGAAACTAAAAATGAAAATGCCCTAGAAATTAGAAATATGAAGTCAATCTGTCAAACAGATTGAAGAAATCTGACTTTGAAATTTCTTAAACTAATAGAGTGGAGTAGGAAGATGATGATGTAATTGCTCAGATCTGGGGTTCCGCCCATTGAATTTCTGCCTGCTGACCGGGGAAGAGAAACCAAAAATGGAACTCCCCTACAAATTTCAAGTTGATCAGTCAGTCTGGTGAGAAGAAATCCGACTTTGAAATTTTCTACAACTTCATTAGTTAAGGAGGAAGATGACAATGGGAGGGCTTAGCTCTGGGATTACGGTCGTCGAACTTCCGATCATCAACCGGGGACTTGAAGAACAACCAAATTGAACTCCACTACAAATATGAAGTCGATCAGTTGGACCGGTGGGAAGAAATCTGACTTTTAAATTTTCTGCAACTATGTTCCAATGCTCATAGGTTCTTTGGGTATATGTAGGTGGATCATATCGGATCGGACGATACGCCCAATTTGATCCGATCCCTGACCGATTCTCGGAATATAGCAATAATCGGTATCAGATCGGGATCGGTGACTACCGAAACCGATATGAATCGGCCAATCTGGCCAATTCGATACAGACTACTAAAACCATGAACTCCTCTATCAAAAACCACCAACAACTATGAGTGGTAGTCCCCTTTTGGAATCAAGCTCACAATTTGAAGTTAAAGATTCAGAGCCTTGAAGAAGTTAAAACAGCTTTAACTAACAACAATTTACTCTCTCCCATAGTGCACAGGAAGGAATGGTTTCCCTAGGCTAGTTTTAAAAACCACCTTTATCAAAGGAGTGAGTAATGCTTCCAGTGAAACACACCTATAAAGTCAACATGGTGGCACTCACTAAGCGAAGAGGACCAAGGACTTTAATAGGGAGGATTTAAATTACAGTAATGATTAAGCTGTAAGTGGGAATAAACCATGGCTCTAGTTGCTCCCCAGTATCAATTGTGGTTTCTCTTAAGGTCATAGATTCACAATTAATGAACAACTTGAGCTGTAGCTGGGTCCATCATACATCGTAAACAGGAAAGTGTTGAAAGCACAACTAATGAGAGTGAATGCTTGGATGGTTTTTAGGGATCAGTCAGCCTTGTATTTATGATAAAAGAGAGAGTTACAAAAGGACTAAAAAAGACTAAACAGACTCACAACAGGAGTCGACAATAGGAGAGTTAGAATCCAAGAAGGAAACTCTTAACTCTAATATAGATAAAGCTGGAATTGTAAAATAATTAAAACTACTACCCACCCATGACCAACTCTTATTAGAAGTAGGTTACTTGGGATGGCCCAGATCACCCTTGTGGGGCACATATCACAACACTCCCCCTCAAGTTGGCTCATAGATGTCACACATGCCCAACTTGACCAAATTAGGACGAAAAAGTTTCCACCCAAACCTTTAGTGAATACATCAGCCAATTGGTCTTTTGACTTCATGAAGGGCATATAAATTAGTCTAGCCTCAAGTTTCTCCTTGATGAAGTAACGGTCAATCTCCATATGTTTATTACAGTCATGTGTACTGGGTTATGAGCAATACTGATTGCAGCTTTGTTATCACAATAGAACATCATTGGAAGATGAATAGGGACACCAATGCCTTTTAGTAAAATTATGAGTCAAAATAAGTTGTAGATCCCTTGAGCCATACTGTGAAATTTTGCTTTAGCACTTGATTTTCTGCTTCTTGCAATGCCACGTGACAGGATTACCACCAACAAAAGTAGCATAGCCAAAAACAGATTTCTTATCTAGAGATCCACCCTAATCAGCATCTATAGATGCCTCAATTCGTAGACGATCATGATGAGATTAAAGAATCCCTTTTCTTAGGGTTGACTTCAAGTAATGAAGAAAATAAAGAACAACCTCTATATGAGTGGAGTAGGGATCATGCATAAACTGACTTACCAGACTCCACAAAAGCAATGTCTGACCATATGTGTGAAATGTAGATCAACTTTCCCACGAGCCGTTGGTAACGACCCTTATCAGCTGGTTCACCATCCTTATCCTTGAGTTGAGTATTAGCTTCTAGAGGAGTGTCATAGGGATGGTAGCCCAATAAACCAGTTTCAGATAAAAGATGAAGGAAATATTTTCTTTCGGAGAGAAAGATGCCCTTTGAGGATCGAACAACTTCAATTCCAAGAAAATACCTTAGTTTTCTTAGATCTTTTATTCAAACTCATAACCAAGGAAGCTCTTGAGGCGAGAGATCTCGTCACTATCATTTCTACTGACAACTATATCATTAGCATAGACTATGAGAAGACCGACTTTGTCACTAGATCATTTAATGAACGGAGTATGGTTACTCTGCTTGTACCTTACTTAAATCATAGCCGTCAAATAAGCTTGAAATTGTCTCTCAGGATACTCGCGGTCATTGTCATTGTAACAAAATAGAAATAAAAGAAGATGAAAATAATTGATGTGTATTCCTCTCCTCCAAGCGGTCACTATTTATATAAATTCCACATGTCAATGTGACAATGACTCAAGGTAAGGACTCTCATGACTAAAAGGAGTCCTAGTTACTAAGTAAGAAGGACTCTCATGACTAAAGGGACAAAGAAAAGCAGTCCTATTCTAATTAAGGATAAGATGAGAGGCTAGGACTCTAAATGATAGAGTCTTATAGGACTCTAAAGGATAGAGTCATAGTTACAATTAAGAAGGGATAGGATAGGTCATATGGTCTCTTAGTTAAATCGGTAATGAGCCTGAATAATCAGGTTTATTACTAAACATTTAAATATTTAAACACTTAAACTAATTGGTAGTGGGCCTTAATAAATACGTCCATTCCTTTACAATAATATTAGTTAGCAGTCACTATGTAAAATCTTGAGGGTGGTAGTAAACTGAATGCAGATCATGTTATGGAAGAGCTGAAAACAGTACACCTCACTTTTATGCTGCATCATATACACCCATGTCATGCGAGACTAGCAATCAATGAATGTAACTGTAACACTGTAAATAAAAGAGAACTAGTGAAAGAGACCAATAGAAGGAGAGAAATCGTAGAGAGGGGGAGAGATTTATTGTCGTTGAGATTTATTGTCGTTATCTCCCCCTATCCCACTACTATTTAGAATTAATCAGGCAGCCCATGTACAAATAATGACAGTCCATATACAGCTGTCCACATATAGTCAATATACAGCTGTCTATATACAGCTGTCCATATACAACCATGTACTATTAAGACACCTAAGATCTAGTCATCATAAGACAAAGAAAGGAAAGATTGAAGATTGTAAATATAACCATACGAGAGACACCTAGACAACTCTAGGTGACAACCAGAAATAAATCTTAACACTCCCCCTTAAGCTGGAGCATATATGTTATCGAGACCCAACTTGGAACACTGGAGAAAAGTGTCCATGAACAGAGCTTTTGTAAATATGTCACCAAGCTATGAGCTAGAGCGAGTAAATGGGGTAGAGACCACTTTACGCATGATAGCATCCTGAACAAAATGACAATCAACTTCTATATTTTTGGTCCGTTCTTTGAACACTGGATTATTGGCAATGTGAATGGCCGCTTGATTATCACAATACATAGGAATAGATTGAGTGATTGGAAACCCTAGTTCACCCAAAATATTCTTCACCCACATAAGTTCTGCAATAGTTTGAGTTATAGCCCGATACTCAGCCTCAGCACTAGATCGAGCAATAGTAGTTTGCTTTTTGCTACACCATGTAATGAGGTTCCTTCCAAGGAATGTACAAGTAACCTGTAGTTGATCATCGATCATTATCAGCCCCAGGCCAAGCAGCATCAGAATAACCACAAAGTTCAATATTACTATAAGACTGATAAAGTAACCCTTTACTGGGAGCACCCTTGAGATATCGTAATATGCGATATGCAGCTTCCCAGTGAACTTGTTTCGGAGCCTGCGTAAATTGACTTATGACTCCCACAGCATAGGATATGTCAGGCTTGGTGATAGTAATATAAAGTAGCTTGCCAACAAGATGACAATACTGATGGATATCTGCATAATCCTCCCCATCATAGGTAGCAAGTTTGAGATGAGGATCCATAGGAGTGTCAATTGGCTTACACTTAAGCATATTAGTGTTAGTGAAGAGATCAATAATATACTTTCTTTGGGAGAGACTAACACCTTTGGGGCTTTAAACTACTTCAATGCCAAGGAAGTAACAAAGCACTCCCAAATCCTTCATCTTAAAATGTTGATGGAGATAGGCTTTCATTTCATCAATACCCTGTAAGTCATCCCCTGAAACAGTGATGTTGTCAACATAGACCAAATGGATAACTTCCTTGGAATTGCGACGACGAACAAAAACATAGTGATTAGTATAACAAGACGTGAATCCATAATCAACCACAACCTTAATCGAACCATGCCCGAGGCGACTGTTTTAATCCATAGATAACCTTATGGAGCTTACACACTCGAGTGTCCCCCTGAGCGACATACCCCGGAGGTAGCTCCATATAGACCTCCCCTTGTATGTTTCCATATAAAAAGGCATTCTTGACATCCAACTGAAAAAGAGGCCAATCCAAATTGATGGCAAGGGAGATAAGAATCCAAACGGAATTAAGCCAAGCAACGGGTGAAAAAGTTTCAAAATAGTCCACTCCATATGTTTGAGTAAACCCTTTTGCAACCAGGCAAGCTTTGAGATGCTCCACTGATCCATCGGGGTTATATTTTACAGAAATCCACTGACAACGAACCACATCCTTCCCCAGGGGCAATTCCGTAGAGACCAGGTATTTTGTGAAAGGAGCATCCATCTCGGCATCCATAGCCTGTTTCTACTCAGGTCGTCATAATGCCTCAGTATGGGAGGTTGGAACATCTGTATGAGCTAAGGCATAGGCAAAGTTTTGGTCTAACACAGGAAGGTAAGAGGTAGAGACATAATAGGATATAATGAAACTGAGTGCAAGAGTGTGTACCCTTCCGTAATGCAATAGGAGGATCATCCGACGAAGGCTTCAAGGAGGATGGGACAGAGACTAGAGTGGCGGTTTGCACCTGGTCAGGGACAACAAGAGTATTTAGACGTCGTTGATATACCTATAGTGGGGCTTCAATAGTAGTCGACTCAGGGGCGTGAGAGGAAGGCAAACCAGGATCCTGGATTAAGACTGGAACTAGTGGATCGGGGTTTATAACAAGGTAAAAGGGTGTATGTTCAAAAAATGTGACATCAGCACTTACCACCTGGCGCTTTGTTTGAGGATCATAAGTCTGAGGATCATAACAACGATACCCTTTCTGAGTGTGAGAGTAACCAATAAACACACTTCACAGCATGAAGCGATAATTTATCAAGTCCGTGACGAAGGTCATGTACATAGTAGGTGCATCCTAAAGTACGAGGAGGGATGACAAACAGAGGAGAGGATGGATAAAGCAAAGATATGGGAGCTCCATTCTGAAAAACTGAAAATGGCATGCGATTGATCAAGTAACAAGCAGTTAACACAGCTTCACCCTAAAAGTATTGAGGCAAATGCGTATGAAGGAGAAGAGAACGAGCGACCTCTAATACGTGACGATTTTTACGTTCTGTAACCCCATTTTGTTATGGCCTGTAAGAACAACTAATATGATGAATGACACCTTTAGATGCACAGAATAAGGAGATAGCGGTTTGAGTGTATTCAATAGCATTGTTAAATCAAAAAAATCTTAATGCCAACATCAAATTAATTCTTTTTCGAAATAAAATTGTTTGAATATAGAATGGAACTCAGAGCGATCCTTTAGCAAATATAACCAAGTAGTTCTAGAGTAATCATCCACAAATTTGACAAAATAGCTAAAACCAGAACAATTCTTAACCTTAATGGGACTCCAGATATCAGAATGGACTAAGGAAAAAGCAGTTGAACTTCTGGTTATAGTACGTGACGGGAAAAAAGAACGGTGGTTTTTTCTTAATTGACATGCCTCGCACTCAAGTGTAGTGTCATTCTTGCAACTAGGAACCATGAGTTGAATGTGAGAGAGAGAAACATGACCCAACCGAACATGCTAAAGCATTGGTGAAACCTCAATGGTAGTAAGTGCAGCGGGAGAGGATGGAATGGTGTCCAAGTAATATAGTCTATCCTTCTCATGCCCCCCACCAAGCGTCGCCTTCGTCTGAAGATCCTAAAATACACAACATGTAGGGAAAAATGTGACTGAACAGTTTAAGGTTTTAGCCAAAGAGCTAACGGATAGTAAATTCATGGGTAGATGAGGGACATGAAGCACAGATGAAAGAGATAAACTAGGGGATAGAGAGACAATTCCCTTACTAAAAACATTGGTAGCGGATCCAGCAGCAAGCTAAATGTTGAATGATGGAATAACTTGTCTGTAATAGACAAAGGTCCTCTTATTTATAATGTGAGAATGAATACAAAGAAAGAAAGAGGTAGTACATGTAGTACAATACAGGTAGTACAATGAGGGTAGTACAGGTAGTACAATGAATCTAGACAAAAAATGAAATACGTAATATTCTCAACACTCCCCCTCAAGTTGGTGCATATATATCATGCATGCCCAACTTGGACAATATCATATGGAAGGATTTCCCTGGTAGACCTTTGGTGTAGATGTCTACTAGTTGGTCCTCTGTCTGACAAACAGAATCTCGATTTGTCTACTGTCCAGTTTCTCTTTGATGAAGTGACGGTCTACCTCAACATGTTTTGTCCTATCATACTGAACCGGATCATTAGCAATGCTAATGGTTGCTTGATTATCACAGAATAATTTCATGGACTGGTTACACATAACCTTCAAATCTTTGAGTAGTTGTTGTAACAATAGTAGTTCGCATATTCCATGCGCCATTGCTTTGTATTCTGCTTCTGCATTGGATCGGGCAATCACATTTTGCTTCTTGCTACGCTAAGTTACCAGATTGCCACCCAAGAATGTGCAATAACCAGAGATAGACTTACGATCAGGACTTCCTGCTCAATTTGCATCAGTATAAGCCTCCACCTGGATTTGTTTATTTGGTGAATCTGAAATGGCATATGCTTCCATTTTCAGAGGGTCATTAGGAGATAACAGGATTCCTCTTCCAGGGGCTAACTTTAGGTAGTGCAGTTTCCGATAGACAGCCTCCATATGTGTAGAGTATAGGTCGTGCATAAACTGGCTTACCAAACTAACTGCGAATGCAATATTTGGCCGTGTGTGGGAAAGATATTTGAGTCTGCCAACAAGTCTCTGATATCTTCCTTTGTCTTCTGGTGTGCCTTCTTTTGCCCTTAGCTTGGTATTGGGATCGAGAGGAGTATCACAAGGTCGAGCCCCAAGTAACCCTGTTTCTGATAGAAGATCAAGAACATACTTTCTTTGAGACACATAGATGCCTTTTGCAGATCTGGCAACTTCAATCCCAAAAAAGTACCTAAGTTTGCCAAGGTCTTTAATCTCAAACTCCTTCCCTAGAAATGCCTTTAGTTTCGTGATTTCATCATTGTTATTGCTAGCAATGATGATATCATCTACATATACAAGTAAGGCAGTAAAAGTGTTAGGGGAATGTTTTATAAATAAAGTATAGTCAGCATTGCTTTGAATATAACCAAATGCTACCATAGCTTTATTAAATCTTCCAAACCATACTCTAGGGGATTGTTTTAGACCTTAAAGAGATCGTTTCAACTTGCAAACTTTTCTTTGGCTTTTATCATCTGTGAAACCCGGTGGGCAGTCCATATAGACATCTTCAGTAAGTTCTCCATGAAGGAATGCATTTTTTACATCTAACTGTTGCAAGTCCCAGTTGTGATGTAAGCATAGGACAGTAAAACCCTGTTGGTAGTCATTTTGGCCACTGGAGCAAAGGTTTCTTGGTAGTCAATCCCATATGTTTGAGTAAATCCCCGTGTAACTAATCTAGCCTTGTACCGATCAATAGTCCCATCTGATTTCTATTTCACTGTAATGATCCACTTGCATCCTACTGACCTTGATCCTGCAGGAAGTGGAACAAGATCCCATGATCCATTTTTCTTTAGAGCCCTCATTTTTTCCACCATTGCAGCTTTCCACCTTTCATCCATAATTGCATCCTGCCATTTCTGTGGAACAGACACAGAAGAGAGCGAAGACACAAAAACACGGAAAGAAGGGGAAAGGGAGTCATAGGAAACATAATTGGAAATAGGATGTAGGGTGCAGACCCTAGTTCTTTTTCGAAGTGCAATTGGAAGATCAAGATCAGAAGGAGGAGCAAGTTTCTTACCAGAAGAAGGCTCAGTAGACTCAGTTTCTGGATCTAGGGCTAGTGAAGGGACATGTGCAGGATTGGTAGTGGCCTTTCCTTGTTTGTCTTTGGCACGGCTATAAACTTGCAGAGGTGGCTTGGTGGTTGGATGCTTAGATGGTGCAGCTGTATCGAGCAGTTGTTCTTAGACTATTTTTGATACATCAGGTATATCCGGTATAAGTACATTAGGGATATCAGGTGCATCTTCAACTGTCTGTGTCTCCCCCTGAAGAGGAGCCTGATAATAGGAGAGATGCTCATGAAAAATGACATCTCTACTAACAAGGACCTGACGAGAGGGAGGATGATAACACTTGTATCATTTCTGTGTTGCAGAATACCCTAAAAATATGCACTTTAATCCACGTGGATCAAGCTTGCCAGGGGAACGATGGTTACGAGCATAACAAAGACAACCAAAGACTCTAGGAGGAAGAACAAATTCAGAATTTCCAAATAAGATGTCTAAGGGAGCCTTTGTTGTCTAAAACTCGAGAAGGAAGGCGGTTGATCAAGGATGCTGCAGTGAGGATAGCATCACTCCAGTATTGAGTGGGAACATGTCTCTCAAACATTAGTGCTCTTGCTGTTTCGAGTAAGTGGCGGTTCTTTCTTTCAGTGACTTCATTCTGAGCAGGAGCGTCCACACAATTTGTCTGATGAATTATCCCGTTATCAGCCAAGTATTGCTGAAAAAATTCTTCAAGATATTCATTACCATTGTCACTACGGAGCATCTTCAACTGAGTTTGAAACTGCGCCTTGATCATATTGTGGAAATGGTGGAAGCATGCAAAGACTTCATTTTTTTGACGCATCAGATAGACCCATGTAGTACGAGTGTGACAATCAGTATAGGTTACAAACCACCTATGACCAGAAATAGAGGTAGTCCGTGTTGGACCCCAAACATCAGAATGGACTAAATCAAAGATACAAAGACTTCTCGAAACAGAAGGTAAATAAGAAATACGAGCCATTTTGGCCAAAACACGAGCCTCACATAATAACTCGTCTTTATTACATTGTTTAAATAATTTTGGAAAAAAATGAGATAGAATAGCAGAAGAGGGATGCCCAAGATGGCGGTGCCACTGCTGAAGGGTACTGACTGCGGAATGGGAGGAAGGTGTTGAACAACCATTGTCAAGCGAGTACAGGCCACCATGCACACTACCATGTCCAATCGTCTTCTTGTTCTCCAGATCCTGAATCACACAATAGGTAAGAAAAAAATGTTACATTACAATTTAGAGACTTTGTAAGACTACTAATGGAGAGTAAATTTGTGGATAAGTTTGGAACATGTAGAACGGAATTCAAATCAAGGGAGGAAGAATAGTGGATGGATCCAATTCCAGATATAGGAGAGAGGGATCCATCAACGACCTTCACAGTATTATGTCCAGAAGAAGGAGAGTATAAATAAAAGGATTCAGAAGAACCAGTCATGTGGTCAGTGGCTCCAGTATCTATAACCCAAGGGCTAGAGACAGAGAAAGCACAATGACCATCATGGGAAATACCTAACTGAACAAAAAAAGAATCTGGATTGGTAGATGCAGATGTGGATGATTGATTTGTAGTCGCGGGAGGTAGTAGAAGGAGATGCCGAAGAGTCTGAAGTTCTTGTGCAAAGAGTTGTGGCAGAGGACCAGTAGGAGGACTTGCTTCAGTTTGATGTGCTTGAGGTGCGTGGGAGGACTTTGCCTTGTGCATACATTTTTCCCGACGTTTTGCTTCAAAATCTGCCGGTTTGCCATGAAGTTTTCAGCATGTGTCTTTGGTGTGCCAAAGCTTGCTACAATACTCACATTTAATAGCATCACGGAAAATAGGACTCTTGTATGTCTGAGTATTTGTCTGGAGAGCAGACCTATCCGGAACAAAAGGGGACAACATTGTTATTCGTCGTTGGTACTCAAACTAAACCATGGAATAAGCCTGTTCGAGGGTGGGGAAAGGGTCCCTGCTGAGAATTTGTGAGCGAATAGGATCAAGCTCCACATTTAGTCCTGCCAGAAAAGTATAAACCCTGTATTTCTCTTTCCTTTTGTGAAATAGGGTAGCATCTTCTTCACATTTAGCATGAATAGAATCATAAAAATCAATTGTTTGCCAATAGCTCCTCAACTTAGTATAATATTGGGATACAGTCAATTCATTTTGGATAGTTTCATGAACACTTTTTTGAATGGCATAAATTAAAGCAGCATTCCCAACTTGGGAATAGGTGTTCTTAGCAGAGTTCTAAATTTGTGCAGCAGTATCCAATAATAAATAGCCCTCGGCTATAATGGGTTGCATGGAATTGAGGAGATATTGCATTACCAATGAATTTTCAGCATGCCATTTCTCCAAAATAATGTCCTTGATCAGAGGTTTTTCCTTGGAACCGGTAAGATATCTTGGTAATCCCCGAGCTGTAATTGAGAGTTGGGTGGCCCGAGACCACATTAGTAATTACTACCATCAAGTTTAGTGGTATTAGTGGGAATAGTGAGATTGTCCATTTTAAAACTCTCTATCCCAGAAGAGGTTACTTCAGATGTCATCCTTGAGTTGTGTATTCAAGAACAAACACCCAAAAACAATATGAACAGCCTTTCTGTTTGGTTATAGCACAATATATTGAGATCAAAGTAGAAATATCACTTGTCAGATATCCTAACTTGTCCCATGTGCAACATAATATATGGAAATTGTTGAATAGAAAGAATGAGTGAGAGAGTTAATTATTCTCCCACCATCTCTCCTTTATTTATAAGAAAAGAGAAAAGAGATTACAATCTAATAGGAGTCCTAGAGAGACTAGGAGTCCTAGTAAACTTAGGAAAGAAAGAGTCCTAGTTAACATAAGAAAATAAAAGTAAATAAAACAAATATAATATAAGAGTCCTATATACTAAGGATGACATTCAACACTCCCCCTCAAGTTGGTGCATATATGTCAGCCATGCACAACTTGGATAATAATGGATGAAATTGCTTTGCTGGGAGTCCTTTTGTAAAGATGTCAGCCACTTGATCACTGGACTGAACGTATGGAACACATATCTGTCCACTATCTAATTTTTCCTTGATAAAGTGACGATCAATTTCCACATGCTTGGTTCTATCATGTTGCACTGGATTGTGAGCAATACTGATTGCAGCCTTATTGTCACAAAATAACCTCATAGGCTGGGTAGTATGGATTCCCAGATCCTTGAGTAATCCTTGCTACTATAACAACTCACATATTCCCTGAGCCATAGCTCTAAACTCAGCCTCTGCACTTGAACGGGCAACCACATTCTGCTTCTTGCTGCGCCAAGTCACTAGGTTCCCTCTAATAAAGGTACAATATCCTGAAGTAGATTTTCTATTTGGATTTCCTGCTCAGTCTGCATCAGTGTAGGCATCGACTCTGAGATGACCCTGAGAGGTCAGTAGGATTCCTCTTCCAGGAGCAGATTTGAGATAGTGCAAAATGCGTAGAACAGCATCCATATGAGAAGTATAAGGGTCATGCATAAATTGGCTCACCAAGCTCACTGCAAAAGCAATATCCGGTCGAGTATGAACCAGATATATCAACTTGCCAACTAGTCGTTGGTATTGTTCCTTGTCAACTGGTGTACCGGTCTTTTCTTGCAATTTGACATTAGGATCAATTGGTGTTTCACAAGGCCGACACCCTAAGAGACCTGTTTCTGAGAGAAGATCAAGTATATACTTCCTTTGAGACAAATAAATACCTCTGGTGGAGCGAGCAACCTCAATCCCAAGGAAATATCTCAGTTTTCCCAGGTCTTTGACTTCAAACTCCTTTCCCAAGAAGATCTTCAACTGTCTAATATCTTCATCATCACTACCAGTAATCACAATATCATCAACATATACTATAAGAATAGTAATTTTTCCCTCCCTTTGCTTAATGAACAATGTATGATCAGCATTGCTTTGTTTGTAGCCTACAGAAGTCATAGCTCTGTGAAATCTCCCAAACCATGCCCTAGGAGATTGCTTAAGTCCATAGAGAGATCGTTTCAGTTTATAGACTTTTTTCTCAGTGGCTGATGAGGTAAAGCCTGGAGGAATATCCATGTACACTTCCTCTGCTAACTCCCCATGAAGAAATGCATTTTTTACATCCAGCTGTTGTAGATCCCAATCAAAGTGTACTGCACAAGCTAAAATGACACGGATAGTAGTCATTTTTGCTACTGGGGCAAAGGTTTCCTGATATCGATTCCATAAGTTTGTGTAAATCTACGGGCAACTAATCTGGCCTTGTATCTGTCTACAGACCCATCTTCTTTCTGCTTTATAGTAAAGATCCACTTACACCCAACAATCTTCTTCCCTGGTGGAAGTTCAACTAGGTCCCATGTCTCATTTTTCCTTAGGGCAGTCATTTCCTCTATCATAGCTGCCTTCCATCTCGCATCTGCAATTGCATCCTGCCAATGTTTGGGAATAGACACAGAAGACAAAGTAGAAATAAAAACAAGATATGGAGGAGACAATGATTTATACGAAACATACTGAGATATGGGATGCTGAGTACAGGACCTAGTGCCTTTATGAAGGGCAATAGGTAAATTTGACTCAGGGAAGAATATTACTAGACTGAAGGATCTCATGTTCTGAAATAGTTTCCGGATCCAGAGCTGACGAAGGGATGTGTGTAGGTGCGTTGATGGTGGTGGTCCTTCCCTGCTTGAGTCTAGTATGGCTGTAGACTTGAAGGCGAGGTGTCTCCACGAGAATTTGTTCAGTAGAGTGTTCAGGAGAAGGTGATGTAAGCTCAGGTGAAGGCTCAGCAGGAGGTGGAGGAGGTGATGTCTCCCCCTGAAATGGAAGGGGAGAGGGCATAGGCATGATGATAGGCCTATCTTCCCGAAGACTAGGCTCCCCCGAAGATGGGACTTGGGTAGTAAGGGAGGTGCTCATAAAAGATAACATCCATGGAGACGAAAGTGCGAAGGGTGGGTGAGTGGTAACATTTATAGCCTTTCTGGGTTGGAGAATATCCCAAGAAAAGACAACGAAAACCACGGGGTTCTAGCTTTCTTGGAGATCGATGATTGCGCACATAGCATACGCAACCAAAGATCTTAGGAGGAACAGTATGGGAGTCATCACACAAAAGAAGGTGTAAAGGAGAGTGATGATCCAAGACTGGGGTTGGAACACGGTTGATAAGGTAGGCTGAGGTAAGGATAGCATCACTCCAATATTGTGGTGGCACATTTCGGGCAAACATCAAAGCACGAGCCACTTCAAGGAGATGGCGATTCTTTCTTTCTGCCACCCCATTCGACGGCGGGAGTATCAACACAACTTGTCTGGTGCAAAATACCATTATCCGCTAGATAATGTTGAAACTCTCCATCCATGTATTCTCTGCCATTGTCACTCCGAAGAATCTTTAAAGAAGCTTGAAACCGAGTCTTAATCATTTGGTGAAACAGACGAAAGGACTGAAACACTTCACTTTTATTATGTAAGAGGTAAACCCAAGTGGTTTTAGAATAACAATCTATAAATGTAACAAACCAACGGTGACCAGTAATGGAAGTAGTTCTGGCTGGTCCCCAAACATCAGAATGAACTAAATGAAAGGCAGTACTACTGCGTTTAGAGGTATGACTATACGAAGAACGAGTTTGCTTAGCTAGAATACAAGCTTCGCAAAAAAACTCATCTCGTTTACATTTATATGCTAAAGAGGGAAAAAGACTTGCTAAAACATTAAATGATGGATGCCCGAGCCGCTGGTGCCATCGATGGAGATCAGAGGATGTTGAATAGAGTTGATGTACTGGGCTTGGGGAGGCTGAAACTGACTTTGGGATACCTTCCTCAAGCAAATACAAACCACCCTGCATCTTACCACATCCAATCGTCTTCTCTGTTTCCAGATCCTGGAACAGACAATAAGAAGGAAAAAACGTCACTTTGCATTTTAGAGTAGAGGTAATACTACTAATAGACATAAGATTGATATTAAATTTTGGAACATGAAGAACAAACTGCAAAGCTAAAGAAGGAGTGTATTAGATGGAACCTTTCCCTGAGACAGAGGAGAGAGTCCCATCGGCCACACGAACAGTATTAATTTCAGGATTAGGGAAGTACTCATGAAATAGGCTATGGTTACCAGTCATATGATCCGTGGCACCAGAGTCAATAATCCAAGGAATAGAAACCATTGACGCACAGTGGCCACTGAAACACATACCTGAATGGGCAAGGTGAGAACCTGGAGTGGTAGAAGTAGGAGCAATAACAGATGGTGGTACGGAAGGAGCAGCAGAGGGTGGTTGGAGCAAACGACCAAGTGCCTGAAGTATCTGATGATCTTGCAGTGGAACCGTGGGATCAGCACCCTGATGAGCTGCAGTCTGATGTGCCTGGGAACCCTTGAAAGTCTTGTTTTTTTGCATAAGTTTGTCACGTCTCTTGGCTTCAATGTCTGCTGGTTTCCCATGGAGTTTCCAGCATGTGTCTTTAGTATGCCAGGGTTTACCACAATGCTCACATTTTACGGTATCTCTAGGTGGAGTAGGGCCCTTAAGAGCTGGAGTAGATGTCTGGAGGGCAGACCTATCAGGAATAGAGGGCAGTAACATAGTAGCTCTCCTTTGGTCTTCAAGCTGAACCATAGCATATGCCTGCTCTAGAGTAGGGAAAGGTTCCTTACTTAGGATTTGTGAGCGAATAGGATCAAGCTCAACATTCAATCCTGCTAGAAAGGTATAGACTCTGTATTTTTCTTCCCATTTTTTAAACAGTGTAACATCTTCTTCACACTTGGCATGTATGGAGTCATAAAAATCAATGGCCTGCCAATGGCTCCTCAACTGAGTATAATATTGAGAAACTATCATCTCTTTTTGAGTAGGTTCATGAACTTTTTTTGCATAGCATAAATTAAGGCATTATTCCCAACCTGGGAATATGTGTCCTTTGTAGACTTCCAGATCTGTGCAGCAGTATCCAATAAGAGGTATCCCTCGGCTATGGCAGGTTGCATGGAATTAAGAAGATATTGCATTACTGAGGAATTCTCAGCATTCCATTTGTCCAGAATAGTATCGTCAGTAATGGGTTTAGTTTTGGCTCCTGTGAGATACCCAGATAACCCTCGAGCAGTGACAGAAAGTTGTGTGGCCCTAGACCACATTAGGTAGTTACCACCATCGAGTTTTGTGGTATTGGTGGGAATGGTCAAATGTTCCTTTGTGTAAAAGTCCATACCAGCGGATGTAATTTCAGAAGACATCACAAGCACCAAAGGATAGATCGGAGTAATATAAACCGAAACTAAAAAAATTCCAGAATAATAAAACTGCAGCAGGACCCCAATAAAATTACCTTGAACCAATGTGGTAATATGGATCTCTTTGGGGAATAAAGATCTGAAACCGAAGACCTGTTGCTGTGATGTTGATCTATCCAAAAAAATATTTGTCGATCTCTATTGTAAAGAGAAATCAAAACCATAAATCTAGGTCACAATATGATCCCAGAATCAAGAGTTGAATCTGCTGTCTAACCAAGAAAGAAGCAACACAAAATCGAGTTGCTAAAATAAGGATCTCGAACTGATCCCATAAAAAACTGGTTGACAGCAGACTTTATAAGCAGGATTCCTGATGAAGATGTTTAGACCATGGGAAAAACTTAGGTAGAAAGTTTTTTTATGAGATACAGGTGGTGGCGGTAACTTTAGGTACGTTGGGAGGGGATGTGGTGGCCTGCGGTGGGGCTAGGAAGGCGAGGAAGGTAATTAGGGATTGTCGGTAGGTCTAGGTAGGTCTGTTAGAGCCTTCGGTAAGTTTAGGAAGGTGACCAGATGGTTGCTGTAGGTTGTCGTTCAGGTGAGGTCTGGCAGTAGGTGTTTTTCCAGGGAAGGTAGGGCTGGCGGCAAGTCTGGAAGGTAGGCAAGGTCTAGCGGCAGGCTTTTTTCAGGTAGAGAAGGCTGGCGGTAGGACTAGGCAAGGTTTAGAGAGAAGAAGAGAAGAGAAGAGAAGAGCAGGTATCGTTAACCTTGCTCTGATACCATGTTGAATAGAAAGAATGAGTGAGAGAGTTAATTATTCTCCCACCATCTCTCCTTTATTTATAAGAAAAGAGAAAAGAGATTACAATCTAATAGGAGTCCTAGAGAGACTAGGAGTCCTAGTGAACTTAGGAAAGAAAGAGTCCTAGTTAACAAAGGAAAATAAAAATAAATAAAACAAATATAATATAAGAGTCCTATATACTAAGGATGACATTCAACAAAAATCAATTCTGGTTTGCACCTACTTTTTTGTTTATTGGGGTAAGCTCAGAAACTCATAGATGTCCTACCAGACTGAACCATATTATTAATATCCAGACTGATAAAAAAAATTGATTTCCAATAAAGAGAATAAAAAAAATGATCCGTAATGAGGGATAAAAAGAAGGGCAGTACCTATATCATTGTATGATTCCCTCTTTGGTTGCTGCCCTTAGTGGGGAGAGAAAAAAAACAAAAGAAAAAGAAAAGAAAAGAAGGAAAGTCGGTGGTCGGCTGTGGTAGGTTGGCGTCGGCGGCGGTGAGGCGGCGGAGGGATCTGGCGGTAGAGCTAACTTGGCTCTGATACCATGTTGAATGATGGAATAACTTGTCTGTAATAGACATAGGTCCTCTTATTTATAATGTGAGAATGAATACAAAGAAAAAAAGAGGTTGTACAGGTAGTACAATACATGTAGTACAATGAGGGTAGTACAGGTAGTACAATTGTACAATACATGTAGTATAATGAATCTAGACGAAAAATAAAATACGTAATATTCTCAACAGTAAACATTGGACGGTTGCACAGAATGGGTAAAAGAAGAAAATACAGATGATTTACTAGTCATATGAGATGAGGCTTCCGAGTCAATAACCTAAGGAGTAGAGGCCATGGATGCAAAGAAGGCAACATTACCTGTATGTGCTGAAGTAGCAGTGGGTGGAGCATTGCCTTGAGTATCCAGCTGATTGAGTCAAGCCAACAAATTATGAAAATCATACTTGGACAATGTAACAGTGGAAGAGGAACCTCCATCAATAGAAGGTCAGGTGCGTTGGGTATCACTCTGGGATGTAACAATACCGGCTACCTGAAAAGGGGACGTTGAATTCCATTGAGGAGGCTTACCATTTTTCACCTAACAGCGATGAATAGTGTGGTTTTGTTTACCATAATGAGAGCAGATACGCATTGAAGCATCACCTCGGCCACCACGACCTCTACTAGAGCTACCAGGACCTTGGCAGAGTTGTCAGTGATAGTAGTGCTGTTGTACTTGGAGAAAGTAGGGTTAACGATACGTTGAATACGGTAAAAGGCCTCATTCAAGGTCGGAACTTTATCTCGAGCGAGCAGTTAGCTTTTAAGAGGCTACAACACAGAACTGAGACCAGAAAGAAATGTTGCCACTTGAAATTATGCATGCTGAGCCTTCAAAGTATTAAGGTCAGTAGTAAGGGGCTGATGGACATTTAGTTCTTCCCATATTCCTTTGAGAGAGCTATAAAATTACGCAATTGACCTGTCTTCCTATTTACAATTGAACAGACGTTCATATAAGTCATAAACATGAGATAAGTTTGTATCTTGAGAAAAGCTCTCCTGTAAGTCATTCCAAACGCCTTCGGCCGTCGTGTGAAACATGACATTGGCAGCCACATGCCATTAAACAACCAGACCATGACAATAGCATTCTCGTGGGTCCAAGTGCCATATGTCGAATCCTTGGAATCTAGGGGGTCATCGTACATATAAACTAACTTATCTCTGGCAGTGAGATAGATGGTCATAACTTGCTTCCAAAGCAGAAAATTAGATGAGCTAGTCAATTTGATCGAAGTAATTTGGACATGAACACCGTCCACATGATTCTTTGATTCAATCATGTTTGGAAAAGAACCAATACATGAAAGAGAAATATCTGTCCAGAATCTTACTGCTATAGCACTGTAATTGAATAAGAAGGAAAATTTGAACTAAATAGGAAAGAAAAACTATCTTTCGAAAAAGGAAGCACTGGTGTAACAATGGGATGTCCTTCCAAAAAAATTGCTTCTTATCTTTCACTGCTACAGAGGTACAACCTGTAGTACAGGAATGAATACAAAATAAAAAAACTGCTGAATAAGTAGAGTTAAAAATACTAGGTAGTGCTAGTGGCTGATTACATCGATATAAAAAAAAAAAAAAAAAAATATATATATATATATATATATATATATATATATATATATATATCGGGCTGAAGAAAGAATTGCTCTTAAACAGAAGCAATGCAATAGAATCACAAAAATAAATTCAAGAACTGTGCATCATTCTCAAAACTGATGAAGAACAAATTCTAGACAAATACTGTATTGACATCTCATATTAATCGACTCCATCTTATCGAGGTTTGAGTCTAGAATTCATGGGACAAAATTAGGGAAAGAGAAGAGAAGAGGGCGAACCGAAATAGACTCTCAAACTAGTAGCGACCAAAAACTGACACCAAAAGTTTATTAACTTTGCTCTGATACCATGTAACACTGTAAATAAAAGTGTAACACTGTAAATAAAAGAGAAAACTAGAGAGAGACCAATAGAAAGGAGAAAAAGCATGGAGAGGGGGAGAGATTGATTGTCATTATCTCCCCCTATCCTCTACTATTTATAATCAATTAGGCAGCCCATGTACTGCTAATGACAGTCCATATGCAGCTGTTCATATACAGTCAATATACAGCTGTCCATATACAGTCCATATACAGCTGTCTATATACCGCCAATGTACTACTAAGACACACCTAAGACATAGTCATCATAAGACAAAGAAAGGAAAGATTAAAGATTGTAAATATAACCATATGAGTGACACCTAGACAACTCTAGGTGACAACTAGGAATAAATCTTAACAATAACAAACTAACGATGCAGGACCCCATACATCAGAATGGACCAAATGGAAAGGGGGTGCACTTAATAGTGAATAACTAGATAGAGTTCAAATGGCCAAAATACAAGCCTCACAAGAAAACTCATCCTTATTACGTTGTTTAAGTAGGTTTGAGAAAACATGAGATAAAGTCCTAAGGGGGGGTTGACTTAACTAACAATGCCACTGATGGAGATCTGAGGATGCCGAGTGTAACTGATGAATTGGTGGATCTCGGAAATCTCGACCTTTATATGTTCAAAAAATGCAGTGTCTTTGTGAGAATTTTCAAGATCTCGGAAATCTCGGACCTCACCGAGATGAGGTCGAAATCTGAGATTAAAACCATGCTCGGTAGTTGGTACTCAGTGGTGGTAAGTTTTTGCAATATGTTTGATGGGTATTGCCACTAATTGTCTGTTTCCTAGTAGTGCAGTTTGTTTATTTATTTTTTCCAATTATTCAAGAGAATAGTTGTATGATGCAAAATTACCTCTTGCAAGCCTTGTGTTTTTATTTTTATTTTTATAGGGTTGAAGCCAGATATAGTGTAGAAGGCCAGAGGCCTACAAAAATCGAAATGTTTTTGTTTTTGCAAGTTTTCAATTAATATGGATTGTAGCATTCGTGGAGATTCTATTCTTTTTTTTCCTGTGTAATTTGGTTATTCTTGGTCATCTTCATACTGGTACAGGAAAAAGGACGAGAATTGGAATATGGGTGACATTGTTCACACACTCATCAATAGAAGATGGTTGGAAAATTGTGTTGCTTATGCTGAAAGTCATGATCAAGCTTTAGTCGGTGACAAAACTATTGCGTTCTGGTTAATGGACAAGGTTGTTTTAGTTACTATTGTTCATTTATTGAGATATTATTTTCTTCCCTTTTTCTGACTTATGCTCTACGAGAAAATTTATGGGTAGAAGAGGGTGGGGTAAGCTAATAAAACCCCAGAAAACAAGGATATAGCTGAAGAGAGAAGGACAAGAATGGGGCAATGATGAACAAGGCTATGATAGCCTGGCTGTACAACAATGTAGTGTGCAATACTGTACAGCGAGAACAAATACAAGATCATCAACCATTTAACAAGTGGATTTTTAGTGCCAAACCTGAATTGGTTAAGCTCATGTAGCTCCTTAAGTGTAAATCCAGCCAAGCATATAATTACCTTTATCCCTTCTCTTTTTTTCTATAAACCAGAATTTAAAAAAATAAAATAAAATAGAATTTAAAAGTCTCTAGAACGGTTCCCACAAGTCAAGCCCTACTTGAAGGACCTGATAAGTCTCAAATTTGGAACACTTTAAACTACAGCTTGCCTGCAAAATTTTTTTAATATGTCAGAATTATATTAATAAAGAAGAGAGAAAAAAAAGTGGAAAAAAGATCCCTTCTATACTTTAAAAGGCCCTAATGAAAAAGAATTCTATTTCAACCTTCAATCCATATGTACTGGTAAAAGGTTTAGTTATAACCATTGAACTGGTTTGAGAACTTCATCCCTGTTGGTTCTTGGGCTGCTTTTGCTCTAGTAATGGTCATAGCGTATGCACGTGTTTTTTTTTTGGTTAGGTATTATGCATGTATGTTAGTGTGTGAGGGGAAGAAAACCCCAAAACAAGAGTAGCGTACGCACGTTGTTATGGCTTGATTTAACAGTAAACTGTTTAAACGGAGATTGAGTCCAGAAAAGCATGACTTAATAGAAGCAAACATTGACTAATGAACCTATAATAAAAGGTTTCTGAGTACATGTCAACGTTATTTTTCGACATCCATGTGGGTTCTTCTTTGGGTCCATATTTTTTTGTAAAACACCTTTCTCAGTTACACTTCCCTGTAAAAGTTTCTCAGTTATTGGTAATGTATTTTTTTGTCCAGAACCCACGGATCAGGATTCCATCAGAGACTCGCCACATTAGCAAAGTTTGCTCAATTGTCCATGAAACCAGAAATGATGACAAACATGAATGCACACTATAAATATGCAAAAGAATCTTAACCCCAAAAACAATAGGCTTAGATCATTTCACTAACCAACTAGTATTGAACTGATGGAAGACTAAAAAGGATCAATGACTTTATGATTCAATATAGCACGGAACTTGCAGCACATTCTAGTCCTTCAATATGTAAGTATGATGATTTGTTTTTCCTTTTTTGTAATCTATTATTTAAGGTAAATTAGTAATGGAACCTGTACAATCATGTTATGATCTAATGTGATATATATCTAGTTGTTAGTTTGAGCTCTTCTAGTGGAGAAACCCTGAAGTGGCTAAGCATAGAGATGATTTTCAACATGATTCCTTTTAAATGCACAACTATTAAGAAGGAGGGTCGATTATTTTTCCCCCCTATGGACAAGCCATTTTAGTGAATTGTGAACCTCTAGTAACCAGGTGATGGATGCTAGAAAATATGTGCAGAGTAGATATTTCTAAAAAAAATGAAAGGCCTCTTTACCCTGTCTGATGCTGGAGGCTGATATCATTAAAATCCTAAGAATACTGATGTTCTTCATCTGGAATCATAACGTATCCTTTTCCTGCATAACATCAATGCAAAATTTGAAAGCCTTTTAGATAAGTTAACTTATATAATCGAGAGTTATAGGGAACTGCTACATTATTTCGATAATTTTGACTTGTTACTAGTTTTGGACATCTAATAGTGAAAGAAAATTGTACTTTTTTATGCCACAATGCTGTCAGTGGAGGAATGCAGATAACATGCACAGTTATATAAGTCTTGTATAACTTTTATTTTTTAATATCATTCTCAATTGCTTGCCTTCTTTAGGACATGTATGATTTCATGGCTTTGGATATACCGTCAACTCCTGTGATAGATCGTGGAATAGCACTACACAAAATGATCAGGCTAATAACTATGGGTTTAGGTGGAGAAGGATATTTGAATTTCATGGGAAATGAATTTGGACATCCGGGTAAGTATATGTGGAGTGGTTAAATACAAGTTTTTAATTTCTTAGCTTTCAAAGCTTTAGAGTCATTAGTGGAAATTCTTCTTTCTTCGTTATTAGAATGATCTTTTTTGTTTTCCTCTTTTTTTTTTTATATTTTATTTATTTATTATTATTATTATTTTTTCACAGAGTGGATAGATTTTCCAAGGGGCGATCAGCATCTGCCTGATGGGAGAATAATCCCCGGAAATAATAACAGCTTTGATAAATGCCGGCGTAGATTTGATCTTGTAAGTTTCAAAATCATGGCTTATATTATGTAGATCAGTGTGTGTTCATTCTCATGTATAAATTGAAACCTTGAGGAGTAAATTTTGTTTATCTGCTTTTTTTTTTGTATATTAGAACTTAAAAATTTAGATATATAGGGATCCAAAGCCAGAAGATGGACATATACCTGTTGTTGAAGATTATTGATTATAGGATATTAGGCATGTATCCCCGTGGGGGTACAATATATTTGATGTCAACTTATGTGTTCCACGACGGGGAGTGTCCCTGCCTTACATGATTTCTTCTTTTTTTCTTAGTTCTTAAGGCAGTCTTTCCTCCTAGTTAAATAGTCTATATAGTTTGTATTTTTTTTATTTGTTTTACTTTCCGTAGAATCTGGGACTCGTAGTTTCTCCAGAGTTCCCTTTACTTTTTAACTCCATGTTCTAGACATTATTTCATGCAATATGGATAGAGAGGATTTCATCATGGTCGACTACTCTAGGAGTATTCAACATCTCTTCTCGTCCATTCTCCATCTTCTCTCCTCCTTTATTTTTCCTTTTTTGTGATTGCTGAGTTATTTTTCTTGATATTGCTACGTGGTACCAGAACTTTAAATAACTCAATAATCTTTCACCTTCATTCCCTGGTTTGAGAGTCTACTTCAAAATCTGTTGTGAACTAGTTGCAGCCATCAACGATGCACGCTAATATCTCCCGGCCCTAGTTAATAGATCCTACGAGTGTAAACTGGGGCTGTGTTATTGTTATTATTTTTTTCTGCTGGTCATGGAGTTCTCTACATTGATGACATGGAGATTTGTTAAGTTTTCTGCTACCTACGATGCTGTCCCATGGTCTAACCTTGAGTAGAACACTACAACAACAACAACAAGAAGAAGGCCTTATTCCAACTAAATGGGGTCGGCTACATGAATTCTTGCCTTCCAATCAGGTCTGTTCAATGTCATACTTAAAACAAGGTTTAATTATGCATATCTTTCCTCACCACTTACCCTAGAGTCATTTTAGGCCTGCCTCTACCTCTTTTAGATCCTTCGATCTGAATTAAATTAGTCATCTGTACTAGAGCATCTAATGGCCTCCATTGAACATGGCCTACTCAATTATGAGCCATTGGAAGTTAAAATACTTACAGGAGATGACGGTGAATGATAGTTACTTAGAAAAGGAAATGTTAAGAGTCATAGATGAGAAGAACCAGAATAAAAAAAATCCAATGACTAGAGTTTATGCTAGAATTGAGGGACCCGATCAAACCTGAGTGAGTAGTAATGGCAGAAGCATGTGTCTGTTCCGATGATGAAGAAGGTAACATGGACTACAGCTGCTCAATCATAGACTGAACCATGGATGCAGAGAGATAATCACCTGACACTGCTGGAGGCAATGCTGGAGTTACTAGTGCTGTGGGATTCTGTGGAAACTGCTCATAACCATGACGGGGTGATCCTTTAAACTGCTGGTTCTGAGTAGGGTATTGCTCCTTTTGAAGTTTGGGACAGCCAGTCTCCAATGCCCCTTTTGACGACAAAAACTGATTTCATCAATTCTAACTTGAGATTTGGGTTTTCTAGTTACATAAACAAGATTTCCCATAAGTGTAGGGAGTAAAGGAGCAGAGGAGGCAGCAAAGATAGATGGCTATGAAGAACTAGAGTGAGCAACCTTAAATCGAGTTTCTTCTATGATCAACTCATGTATTGCAGCAGCAACAGAAGGTAGAGGAGTCCGATGTAGAATAGATCCTCTGAGAGGTTCAAACTGATCTCATAAAGCCATAAGAAATTGAACCAATCGCTGTTTCTCCCTGTATGCAAGATAGCTCTCAGAAGATTGAAGATCCTGCGGTACCATAATTGCTAACTAATCCCGATAATTTGTCATCTGGTTATAGAATTCCTGAATGGATTTACCATTTTTCTTTGCATGTTGTATCTCTATTTCCAATTGATATTGCTTAGCAAAGTTAGATTCTAGATACATTTGATTGAGATAAGTCCAAACATCCTTTGCAGTTTTATACTTAGAGCAGTTCATTCCAATACTGGGTTCAACAAAGTTATGAATCCAGGTTAGAACTTGAGCATTTTCGATCTCCCATTTTTCTATGGCTATTGCATAAGTCTCTTCCTTGGGATCAGTTGGTTTGACTGTTGCACCAGTCACATAACCCAATCTACCCTTGCCAAGTAAAAAAATTTCCATCACGGGAGGCCAGTATGAATAGTTGCTGCCATTCAATCTGATGCTAATAGACTGATTTTCCTTGTTAGTAGTAGACATTTTTACCACAAGAAGAAAAAAAATTGCTGCAATGGAAGATAAATAGAGATAGGGGTTACTACGATAGGAGATGCGGTTCCTATGCTGATGCTGTGTAAAGGAGGAAGAAACAAGAAGACTTACGATACTGCAATGGTGAAGATTGCTGTAACTTGCGATAGAATGAGGAGCAAGTAAAAAAATTGATGATGCTGTAACTTGCGATGAGAACTGCAATAAATGAAAATAATGTTGCTGTAACTTGTGATATTGATCTGTAATAGAGCTTTTAGGTCTTACAAGATCTTTGCTCTGATACGACAAGGGAATTGGAATAATGGTTGGACTTGTCTTGAATGACAGAGTTCATACTACATTTATAGAGTAAAATGATTTACATGAAAGGAAATAAAGAAAAGTAGACGAAAGAACATGAAAGGAAAGTAGGTGAGGAATGAGTCAGCACTCACATACATCGAACCTAGGCATTCAACACATACATCGAACCTAGGCATTACAATATGGTCTAACATACCCTTTTACACATACCATCTCAAATGAATTTTGTTAAGTGAGCCTAGAGGTGGGGTGAATATGCTTTTCTTAGTAGACTAAAACATTTTCAATGATTTGACAAGTATTGTAAGTAAATTGGCACATTTGAAACAAACCACAATACAAGATGTACAATGGTTCACTTGGGATCCCCCAAGCTAGTCTACTAGTCCTCAAGTTTACCCTGAGATCCGTTATTCTCCCTTTCAATATTGTAGGTAGGGAAGAACACCTTCTTACAAATTTTTTTGGTAAAGAGTGTAACAATAACACAAAGAAAATAAAAGAGAACTTGCATACCACAAATTGAGAGAAGGAAGAAAGAGGAGAGGAAGAGGTTTTGATTACAGTAGTAAACTGTAATTGAATGTGTATTCCATTCTCTCCTTATGCTATTTATAGATGTAGAATACCACTATTACAAGAAAGCTTTGAAAATAGAGGAGCTAAACAAGGAAACAAAAATAGTCTTTAGGAAATAAATAAAGGATAAAAGGAAAGAATCAAGCGAAATAACCAAACATCGCTGGTATTGTATCGAGCTAGTGATATCGTAACACCCTCCCTCAAGCTGGAGTGTATAAATCTCCCAATCCAAGCTTGTAACAATTTAAACGATATGCTGGTCTAAACAAGGGCTTAGTGAGAATATCAGCAAGCTAATTTGAAGAAGAAACAGATGGAGTGATAACAAACTTCTTCATAATAGCATCACGAATAAAATGGCAATCCATTTCTATGTGCTTGATACGTTCATGGAACACTGGATTGCTAGCAATGTAGATTGCGGCCTGATTGTCACACATTAGAGCCATAGGATGAGAGATAGGAAATCCCTACTCCTGCAAAAGAGTTTTTAACCATAGTAGTTCAGCTGTAGTTTGTGCCATACCACGATACTCTGATTTAGCAGTTGATTTTGAGACAATAGTCTACTTTTTACTTTGCCTGGTGATAAGATTGCCACCAACAAAGGTACAGTAATTAATAGTAGAACGTCTATCACCATCTACCCCAGCCCAATTAGCATTAGAAAACCCAATAATATCAAGATGACGATGGCAATAATAAATAAGACCTGTGCCAGGAGACTTATTAAGATAGCACAATATATGACAGACAACTTCCTACTGAACAATCTTAGGAGCTTGCATAAACTGATTAACCATTCTAACTGCAAAGGAAATGTCAGGTCGAGTAACAGTAAGATAAATGAGTTTCCTAACCAAACGTCTATACTGAAGAACATCAGAATATTCAGGATTGTCACTAGTTTCAAATTTTTGATGAGGATCCATAGGAGTTTTAGCTGGCTTAGTACCAAGTAGACCAATTTCAGTAAGAAGATCGAGTATATATTTATGTTGGGAGAGACTGATGCTTTTACTACTTTAAACAACTTCAATGCCAAGGAAATAATGAAGAAGTCCTAAGTCTTTCATTTGAAAATGTTTATTTAGGTGAGACTTAATTTCTGCAATTCCTAACTTGTCATTCCCTATAACAATGATATCATCAACATAGACTGCTATTATGGTGATAGTAGATTGATGACGTCGTACAAAAATAGAGTGATCTGAATAGCAAGTAGTGAAACCAAAGCTAGTAATAACTGTGCTGAATTTATTGAACAAAGCCGAGTCCATAGATAACCTTGAGTAATTTGGAGACTTTGGTAGAGTTCCCTCGCTGAACAATATACCATGGAGGTTAGTCCATTTATACTTCCTCCTGAAGATCTCCAGACAAAAATGCATTATTAACATCTAATTGATAAAGGAGTCAATCAAAATTTACAGTCGTAGAGATGATAACTTTAACAGCGTTAAGGTGAGCCACAGAAGAGAATGTCTTAAAGAAGTCAACTCCACGGTCTGAGTGAACCCTTTGGCATCAAGCAAGCTTTCATCCATTCAACAGAGCCGCCGGAATTATGCTTCATAGTATATACCCACTGGCAACAAATCACAGATTGACCAGGCGGAATATCAACGAGAGTCTAAGTTTAGCGAGATGTCAAAGCATCGTTTCAGCATCCATAGTTGCTTTCCACCCTGGATGGGATAAGAACAAAGGTAGCTGATAAAGAGTAAACGAGATTCTGATGACAAGTAAGAGGATGGTCAGTGGTAATAAAATGCTTAATAAGAAAAGTAAGTAAGTAGTGCTGAGTGCAAGTATGAGTACCCTTACGAAGAGCAATAGGGAGGTTTAGGGTGGAGCATGAGAGACGATAGTGGTTGGAGCCGGTGGAGATTGATGTTTGTAGACTTGTAGAAGTGTGGTGTAGGAGATGACGGTGGTGGTGGGGTAGGGGCTGGGGTGTCAGAAACATCATCCTGAGAGGGGATGAGAGGTAGTGGAGGTTTAGAAGGGGGTGAAACAACATTAGACACCGTAACCGGATAATACGGTTTGTCTTTAAAGAAAGTAACATCAGCACTCACAAAATGATGCCTAGTAACAGAGTCAAAGCATCTGTACCTTTCTGAGTACGAGAATAACCAAGGAAGATATATTTTATCCAATTTTGGATGCATTATGTGGACAAAGCAAGTACTACCAAATACCCAAGGGGAGACATGGAATAAAGGGGTATTGGGATAAAGTAGCTTAAATGGGATTTTATTGTGTAGTATAGAGGAAGGCATCCAATTAATAAGGTAACAAGTAGTTAAATAGCATTACACGAATAATACATATGTACATTCATATGAAACATGAAAGACCTAGCAATATCTAGAAGATATCTATTTTTACATTCAGCAACCCCATTTTGTTGGGGAGTGTAAGCACAACTAGTATGATGACGTATACCATTAGCAAAACAAAAGTCAGAGACAGCAGTTTGAATCTATTCAAGAGCATTATCAGTATGCAGAATGTTGAGAGGAATCACGATGGAGAGATCGTATCGTCCACATGGATTAACCACCGTATGGTTTAGATTAATTTATCTTTGTGTCTAGATTCATTATACTACCTGTATTGTACATTTATTCTACCTGTAATACCCTCATTGTACTACTTGTATTGTACTACCTGTACTATTTTTTTCTTTCTTTGTATTCATTCTCACATTATAAATAAGAAGACCTCTGTCTATTGTGAGACAAGTCATTCCATTCATTGTTTCTACATGGTATCAGAGCCAAGTTAGGCTCCACCGGCTCATCATCTTTCATCTCCAGCGCTGCCACCTCTTCACTATCGCTGCCATCTACTTAGATCAGCGCCAGCGTTAAGGTTACCGGAAATCTTTTTTTTTTTTTTTTTTTAATCCTTCCATGAAGATGGTTTTTTTTCCATTTTTTTCTTTTTTGTTCTATACCTCTGTTGATGGTTTATTTGAGATCAGTCCTTGCGTATATACCAATTTTCTATTCCTAATTGAAGATCGTGTTCTTTGCGGAACTTGATTATCTTATTCCATAAATAATAAGATTGGTACAAGGCCCATTGCGGTATCCCTGTTGGTGGACTAAGTTTTTCCATAAAAAATAGGATTGGTACACACCCATTGCTGGTTATCTAGATTTTTTATCATGTCTGAAGCATCTGAAATTACTTCTACTGGGGCTGAGTTCATTAAATTGGCAAATTTTACAATTCCTGTTAATACGACAAAATTAGATGGTGGAAACAATTTAATATGGTTTAGATCCTCCCTTCTTTCAATTACTACACGAGGACTAGCTGACTATATTACCGGTACAGAAAGTGTATCAACTGCCGGCGCCGCCCTAAAAAAATGGAATGCCGAAAACTCTTTGGTTATTCAGTACCTCCTTAATTCTATGCAACCAGCCATAGCCGAGGGGTACCTTCTATTAGATACGGCTGCCCAGATCTGGAAATCTGCCAAAGCCACATATTCCCATGTAGGGAACTATGCTTTGATTTATGCGGTCCAAAAGAAGATCACGGCAACTGTACAGAATGAATTGACTGTATCTAAGTATTATACTAAGCTCCGGAGTCTTTGGCAAACTCTGTATTTTTATGATGGTTTTTATGCCAAATGTGATGCTGATGCAACCTAGTACAAAAAAAGAGATGAACAGTACAGGGTTTACACTTTCCTAGCAGGTTTGAATGTTGAATTAAATCCCATTCGATCCTAGATCCTCAGCAAGGACCCCATCCCATCTCAGCAAGGACCCCATCCCATCTTTGGAACAAGCATATGCAATGGTGCAACTTGAAGACCAACGGTGAACCACGATGCTCTTACCAGCTGTTCCCACAAGATCAGCTCTTCAAACTTCATCACCTCACCAGGTAACTTCAACCACTCCTAGCTTGTAGGAACTTGTGACGTGTAAGCACTGTGGTAGAACTTGGCACACAAAAGACACTTGTTGGAAGCTCCATGGGAAGTCGGCAAATTTCGAAGCCAAGCGAAGAGAAAAAGGCTAGCAAAGGAACAGGTTTTCCAAGGGCCCTCAGGCACACCAAACTACCTCCCAGCCGGCCGAAGCCTCTACTACATCTTCCAAAGACACTCAACAAATACTTCAGGCAATCAGTCGTTTGCTACAGCCATCTACTGCTTCCGGATCATCATCTGCATCTATTCCTGCCACTTCCCATACTTTAGGTTCAAATTTTGCCCATTCAGGTATGTGTTTTAGTGCATCCACTGTCTCTAATCCTTGGATTATTGATTCTGGGGCCACGGATCACATGACTGGTAACTCTGATTCTTTTTCTCATTTTGTTTCTGCCCCTGAAACTTCCTGTCTGTGTAGCTGATGGGACCCTATCCTCTGTATCTGGAAAAGGTTCCATCAAATGCACCCGTAATTTAACTTTGCAGTCTGTTCTTTATGTTCCTAAATTTTCTATCAATCTCTTGTCAATTAGTCAAATTACTTCTGCTTTAAATTGCAAAGTTACCTTTTTTCCATCTCATTGTTTGTTTCAGGATCTGGCAACAGAGAGGACGATTGGATGTGGTAGGCTGCAGGGTGGCTTGTTTCCACAAACCCTTCTCATCACCTTGATCCAGCATCCTCTGATCTGCATCGATGGCACCAATGTCTCGGCCATCCCTCTTTTACTATTTTGTCAAGTTTATTTCCGTAATTAGCAAATAAATGCAAACAAGATGAGTTTTTTTGCGAAGCTTGTATTTTGGCTAAGCAAACTCGATCTTCGTATCGTCCGTCTCTTACACGGAGTAGTACTCCTTTTCATATGGTCCATTCTGATGTATGGGGACCAGCTCGTACTGTTTCTAGCTCTGGTCATAGATGGTTCGTCACTTTTATTGATTGCTATTCCTGTACTACTTGGGTATATCTTATGCATCATAAAAGTGAAGTCTTTACATGTTTTTACCATTTCCATCATATGGCTCAAACCAAATTTGGAGCTATACTCCAGATCCTCTGGAGTGACAATGGACGGGAATATCTCAAGGGGGCTTTCAGACTTACCTTGGCGATAATGGCATCATCCATCAGACAAGTTGCGTAGACACTCCTGCACAAAATGGTGGCTGAACGGAAGAATCGACACCTCCTTGAAGTAGCTCGTGCCTTGATGTTTGCCAAGAATGTTCCACCGCAGTTCTGGAATAATGCCCTTTTTATCGTTGCTTATCTCATTAACCGTGTTCCTACCCATGTCCTCAATTACCGCTCTCCTTTAGACCTCTTGCTCAATAACACTATCCATATTATTCCTCTTAAGGTCTTTGGTTGTGTGTGTTATGTGCACAACCATTGATCTTCAGGAAAGCTTGAACCCTGTGGTTTTCGGTGTCTTTTTTTTGGGTTATTCTCCAACCCAGAAGGGATATCGGTGTTATCACCCTCCTACCCGTCGTCACTTTGTATCCTTGGATGTTCAATTTTATGAACATCTTCCCTATTTTCTTCCATCTCATCTTCAGGGAGAGTCACTATTACAAAAAGATGGTCAGATGATTGAACCTATGGCTTCTCCACTTCAGGGAGAGTTCATAGATTCATCAGAAGATGTTTCTCCTGTAATACCGCCCCTGGATAAAACCTTGGCTGAACCTCACATTGAAGATGAACCAGAAACTATGGCCAATACTGCTGCTGACCCTACTGATCCTACACTACAGGTTTATACCTGGACCAAACTCAAGAAAGGACAGGTCTCTTCTACTACAAGTGCACCTACACACATCCCTTTGTCAACTTTGGAACCAGAGACTCTGACAGAGGATGAGATACTTCAGCCTAGTAAGACTTCTTCTGAGTCTGATTTAGATGTTCCTATTGCTCTTAGGAATGGTACTAGGTCTTGTATTCAACATCCTTTGTCTCAGTTTGTCTCATATAACTACCTTTCTTCTTCATATCGTGCTTTGTTTCTACATTGTTGTCTGTGTCCATTCCTAAACAATGGCAAGAAGCAGTTAAAGATGTGAAATGGAAAACAACAATGGTTGAGGAAATGAATGCCTTGAAGAAAAATGAGACGTGGAATCTGGTAGACCTTCCGACAGGGAAGAAACTGGTTGGGTGCAAATGGGTCTTTGCCATCAAGCAGAAAGAAGATGGTTCCATAGACAGATACAAGGCAAGACTCGTTGCTCATGGGTTCAATCAGACATACGAGATTGACTACCAGCAGACATTTGCACCAGTGGCTAAAATGATCACTATTAGGGTAATTTTAGCATGTGCTGTTTATTTTGACTCAGATTTACAACAGTTAAATGTCAAGAACGTCTTCCTCCATGGAGAGCTAAAAGAGGAAGTCTTTATTATCCCTCCAGGATTTGAATCGTCCGCTACTACAAGAAAAGTCTGCAAATTGAAGAAATCTTTATATGGACTAAAACAATCTCCTAGGGCCTGGTTTGGACGATTCCACCGAGTTATGATATTTGCTTGGTACAAACAGAGTAATGCTGATCATACCCTATTCATCAAAAGTATGCATGGTAAGATCATTATTCTCATTGTTTACGTTGATGATATTGTCCTTACAGGTAATGATGACGAGGAAATCAAGCATTTGAAGGACTTCTTGGGCAAGGAGTTCGAAGTTAAAGACCTTGGAAAATTGAGATATTTCCTTGGTATTGAAGTAGCATGTTCCACCAAGGGTATTTTTCTGTCTCAAAGGAAGTACATACTTGACCTTCTCACAGAAACAGGTCTCTTAGGGTGTCGGCCATGTGATACACCAATTGACCCAAATGAAAAATTGCAAGGAAAAGTAGGTACACCTGTAGATAAAGGACAGTATCAACGATTAGTGGGTAAGTTGATATATTTGTCACATACCCGGCCTGATATAGCATTTGCAATTAGCTTGGTAAGTCAATTTATGCATGATCCGTACTCGTTGCATATGGATGCTGTGCTTCGGATTTTGCACTATCTCAAATCTGCCCCTGGAAGAGGAATATTACTCTCTTCTAGGGGTCACTTCAGAGTAGATGCCTACGCCAATGCAGATTGGGCAGGAAATCCAGATCGGAGATCGATCTTAGGATATTGTACCTTCGTGGGAGGAAATCTAGTTACTTGGCGCATCAAGAAGCAGCATGTGGTTGACCGTTCAAGTGCTGAGGCAGAGTTTAGAGCCATGGCTCAAGGTATCTGTGATTTATTATGGTTAAAGGGGCCACTCCAGGATTTGGGGTTTTGTTCTACAAGACCTATGAGGTTGTTCTGTGTTAATAAAGTTGCGATCAGTATTGCTCATAATCTTATGCAACATGACCAGACCAAACATGTAGAAATTGATTGTCACTTTATCAAGGAAAAGTTAGAGAGAGGACTGGTCTGTGTTCCCTATGTTACCTTTGGTGATCAGTTGGCAGATATATTCACGAAAAGACTTCCAAGGAAACAGTTTCATCTTGTGTTATCCGAGTTGTGCATGGATGATATACACGCACCAACTTGAGGGGGAGTGTTGAGAGGAATCACGATGGAGAGATCGTATGGTCCACATGGATTAACCACTGTGTGGTTTAGATTAATTTGTCTTTATGTCTTGATTCATTGTACTACCTGTAGTGTACATTTGTACTATCTGTACTACCCTCATTGTACTACTTGTATTGTACTACCTGTTCTATTTTTTTCTTTATTTGTATTCATTTTCATATTATAAATAAGAGGACCTCTGTTTGTTGTGAGACAAGTCATTCAATTCATTGTTTCTACAAAGAATTTTGATAAAAACACCAAATTGAGTAGAAATTTCTTTATAAAAATCCTTAAAAATATTAAGAAACTTAGAACGGTCCTCAAGTAAATAGAGCCATGTCATCTTGGAATAATCATCCACAAAGGTGACAAAATGAAAATAACCAAGTTCATTGGGGATACGACAAGGACCCCAAATATTAGAATGTACTAAAGAAAACGGAGGACTCCTAGGTGTAGAACTAGTAGGAAACAAAGAACGGTGATGTTTCCCTAATTCATAAGCGTTACACTGTAAAGTAGAGAGAGACTTGCAACTAGGGATTAGAACCTTCATCTTTGAGAGAGACAGGTGACCAAGCCAGTGATGCCAATGAAGAGGTATGGTAGTGGATGTTGTGGCAGCAGTAGTAAATGGTTCAGTCTGCTCAAAGTAGTATAGGCCAGCATGCTCATGTCCACCACCAATTGTTACCCCGGTCCTGAGATCTTGAAAAGTTCAATAAAAAGGGAAAAAGGAAGCAGAACAGTTAAGTGATTTGCAAAGTCGAAAGAGATTTGCAACTAGGGATTAGAACCTCACACTGTAAAGTAGAGAGACTTGCAACTAGGGATTAGAGCCGTTATCTTTGAAAGAGACAGGTAACTATGCCGGTGATGCCATTGAAGAGGTGTGGTAATGGATGTAGTGGCAGCGGTAGTAAATGGTTTAGTCTACTCCAAGTAGTATAGGCCAGCATGCTCACGTCTGCGGCATAGTTATTTAATTCGGATTCGGGAATTATTCGGAAGGAGAATAATTCGGAATGAGTCATTTCGATAATTTAAGAATTCGGTCAAAAAAGCGGACTTAAAATAAAATTCGAATTCGGTTCGGTTCGGGAATTATTCTTTTGTCTAAAAAAATTCGGACAAAAAATTCGGATGTTAATTTTTAATATTTGGTGCTTCTATTAATCAATTATTACACTTGCTTAATATATAAGTGACATTAGAATAATATTTAATTTATAAATAACAATATAATACATAATAAATGGGTATGTGTGTATAACGGTGAATTTATTAGATTTCATTAAAGTATATATTGTGGATCATTAGATTTTATTATGATTGCAATACCAATCTAGTGGAGCTGATGTTCATAAAATCAAATATTTTCTTAAATTCATCCAATCATCCTCATGAAATCTATTTCTTTTTCATGTTCGTTAATTACTCCTCATGGTTATTATAATATTTATTTTTAGGCTTATATTTAATCCCAATTGGAAAAGCACACGAAATTAATGATTTGCTTTGTATTATGGTATGATTTTTATACTCATATTTAATTTCATGTTGTCGAACAAAATTAATGATTTGTTTTGTATTATGATTTGATTTTCATAATATTTAATCTCACATTGGAAAAAAAAAATGAAATTAATGATCTGTTTTATATTATGACGTGATTTTTAGACTTATAATTAGTTTTATATTGGAAAAAATGCAAATAATTATGGCATTAAGTTTTTTTTTATTTTCCTGAAAAACTTTGTTTGAGAATAGTAGTAAAGGCCTTAAGTTCTCCATCAGGATATTAAAAGTTTTTTTAAGTATAAGAATTATTCGGTATAATTCAGATTTTAAAGAATTATTCGTGATATTTATTTTTAGACAAAAAATGCGAAAATTTTAAAGAATCATTAAATATAATTCGAATTCGGGAGAATTATTCGTATTATTCGGTTCGGAAGAATAATTCGCGAATAATTCGGAGAATTAAATAACTATGCGTTTGCCACCAATCGTCACCGTGGTCTTGAGATCCTGAAAAGTACAATAAGAAGGGAAAAAGGTAGCAGAATAGTTAAGTGATTTGGTAAGTTGGCTAATAGACATAGAATTAAAAAGTAATTTAGGAACATGTAGTACAAAAGACAATGGTAAGGATGGGGTAAGGGGCACTTGCCCATGTTGTGAGGCAGTGTTAGAGGAACCATTAACAAGATAAATAGTTACAACTTTGGGGGTATTAGTAATGGAGGAAAAAGTAGATGACTTACCAGTCATGTGGCAGGTAGCTCCAGAATCAAGAATCCAAAAAGTAGCAGATGCTGTAGAAAATAAAGCAAGTGTACCTGTATGAGCTAAGGTGGCAGCGGATGATGGACCAGTGGCCTCAAGTTGTTGAACCCGTAATGCCTCATAATGAACAGAGGATGGTGCGGATGCCGGTGGTGGAAGAGCCTATGCAGGGGTAGGTAACTCCTCGATTGTAGCAGAGTTAACTAGTGTATCAGCCCACTCAAGACGAGCAAATTTCTCCCAACAGGCGTCAACATTATGATTACTCTTGTGACAGTGAGTACAATATCTATTAAATTTATCATAAGTTGTTCTACCATTACCTCGACCAGGGGGGCCACGACCACATCCTCCAGTGGAGCCATGACCTCTAGAGGAGGAGCCTCGGTCACGGCCAGCAAATAATGCAGAATTGTCCTTGGGAAATGAGTCTCCCTGAGGTACCAACCGTTGAAGACGAAAGAAGGTCTCACTCAGGTAGGAATAGAGGCACCTGCAAATAGCTGACTCTTTACAGCTTGATAATGAGGGGAGAAATCAGTCAAGAACTTAGCAACGTAAAACTCATACTATTGAGCTTTTAATTTGTTCAGATCAGAGGTAAGAGGTTGAACAGCTTGCATTTCTTCAATAATGCCTTTGAACCCTCCATAGTATTCATTCAATGATTTATCATCAATAGAGTAAGTAAACATCCTCTCATACAGATCATAGATACGAGAGACATTTTTATCTTGCCCATATGTCTCTTGTAAGTCAAACCAAATAGCCTTAGTAGTGTTGTGGAACATAATAGTGGGTAAAATAGACGTATCAATAATGTTCCACAACCAGGTTTAAATAGTAGAATTATCACGCATCGTGGTATTATAGAGTTTCATAGATTCAAGTTCTTTAGAATCAAAGTCAGGAGGATCATTAAATAATAATTCTAATTTGTCCTTGGAATGAATATAGGCCTTAATTGCCCGAGCCCAGAGAAGGTAATTGGAACCCATTTCAATTTAATGGAGGTGATCTAAACCTCTGTATTTTTAGAATCAGTCATCATATATGTAGTAAGGAGGGAAATTACAACAAAAAATAGGTATGCAGCAGCAGCAGTAGCAGTAGGATTCGGCAGCAGCAGCAGGAGCAGTAGACAAAAGAGTCTCGATGAGGTCTTCAACAACAGCAACAAACCAAAAGAAAGATCTCGAGGAACCAACAGATCTGAACTTGATCTTGGTAGCAGCATGGTGATCGAGAAGATGTGTTCTTCAACCAAAATCGTAGCAATAGTATATTAAAAAAAATCTCAATCACTAGTACTAGTAGTATGTAACGGAAAATTCAGTGATATAGGGAGAACAGAAAAATCAAAGGCCTATCAAAACAATGCTTTGAATGAAGACCATGGATTTAATGCTCTGAGACCATGTAACAATAACGTAAAGAAAGACCGCTACTAGCGATATCGAGCTAGCAATATTGTGACAAATAGGAACCTTACAACTCTTCGTTCAAGGTCAAGAAGAACTTATCAATCTTCGTTCAAGGTCAAGAAGAGCCTATCAATTTTCGTTCAAGGTCAAGAGGAACCTATACTCTTTTGAGGATATGAAGACCCTTATATTGCCAAAAATGATTAGGCCAATACAACTCTTATATGGATAGGAGGATCCTTGTGTTGTCAAGTACCATTAGGCCAAGACAAAATGTAGAAAGAATGGAATGACTTGTCTTACAATAGATAGAGGTCCTCTTATTTATAATGTAAAAATGAATACAAAGAAAGAAAGAGGGAGTACAGATAGTACAATACAGGCAGTACAATGAGGGTAGTATAAGTAGTACAAATGTATAATACAGGTATACAATGAATCTAGACAGTAGAACAATGAACCTAGACATAGAGATAAATTAATCTAAACCACACGATGATTAATCCATGTGGACCATACGATTTCTCAACACTCCCCCTCAAGTTGGGGCGTGTATATCTGTCATGCACAACTTGAATAACACAGGATGAAACTATTTCCTTAGAACTTCTTTAGTGAAGATATCTGCCAACTAATCACCAGAGGTAACATAGGGAACACAGACTTGTCCTCTCTCCAACTTTTCCTTGATAAAGTGACAATCAATTTCTACATGTTTGGTCCGGTTATGTTGAACCAGATTATAAGCAATACTGATCGCAGCTTTATTATCATAGAACAACCTTATAGGTCTTGTAGAACGAAACCCCAAATCCTGGAGTAGTCCCCTTAACCATAATAACTCACAAATTTCCTAAGCCATGGCTCTAAACTCTGCTTCAGCACTTGAACAGGCAACCACATGCTGCTTCTTGCTGTGCCAAGTAACTAGATTTCCTCCCATGAAGGTACAATATCCTGAGGTCGATCTCCGATCTAGATTTCTTGCCCAATCTACATCGGTGTAGGCATTTATTCTGAAGTGACCCCTAGAAGAGAGTAATACTCCTCTTCCAGGGCACATTTGAGAAAGTGCAAAATCCGAAGCACAGCATCCATATGCGACGAGTATGGAACATGCATAAATCGACTCACCAAGATAACTGCAAATGCTATATCAGGCTGGGTAAGTGACAGATATATCAACTTACCCACTAATCGTTGATACTATCCTTTATTTATAGGTGTACCTACTTTTCCTTGCAATTTCTCATTTGGGTCAATTGGTGTATCACATGGCCGACACCCTAAGAGACCTGTTTCTGTGAGAAGGTCAAGTATGTACTTCCTTTGAGATAGAAAAATACCCTTGGTGGAATGTGCTACTTCAATACCAAGAAAATATCTTAACTTTCCAAGGTCTTTAACTTCGAACTCCTTGCCCAAGAAGTCCTTCAAATGCTTAATTTCCTCATCATCACTTCCCGTAAGGATAATATCATCAACGTAAACAATGAGAACAATGATCTTACCATGCTTACGTTTGATGAATGGTATGATCAGTATTACTCTGTTTGTACCCGACAAATATCATAGCTTGGTGGAATCATCCAAACCAAGCCCTAGGAGATTGTTTTAGTCGATACAAAGATTTCTTTAACTTGTAGACTTTTCTTGTAATAGCGGACGATTCAAAACCTAGAGGGACATCCATGTAGACTTCTTCTTCTAGCTCTCCATGGAGTAAGGGGTTCTGGACATCTAACTGTCGGAGAGCCTAGTCAAAATAAACAACACATGCTAAAATTACCCTAATAGTGGTCATTTTAGCCATTGGTATAATCTCTCTTCTGGTAATCAATCCCATATGTCTGAGTGAACCCACGAGCAATGAGTCTGGCCTTGTATTTGTCTATGGAGCCATCTTCTTTCTGCTTGATGGCAAAGACCTACTTGCGCCCAACCGGTTTCTTCCTTGTCGGAAGATTTACTAGATTCCAAGTCTCATTTTTCTTCAAGGCATTCATTTCCTTAACCATTACTGTTTTCCATTTCACATCTTTAACTGTATCCTGCCAATGTTTAGGAATGGATACAGACAAAATGTAGAAACAAAAACACGATATGAAGAAGAAAGGGAGTTATATGAGATAAATTGAGACAAAGGATGTTGAGTAGAAGACCTAGTACTTTTCCTAAGAGCAATAGGAACATCTAAATCAGACTTTGAAGAAGAAGTCTTACCAGGCTAAAGTATCCCATCCTTTGTCATAGTCTCTAGTTCCAAAGTTGGTGAAGGGATGTGTGCAGGTGCAATTGTAGTAGAAGAGGTCTGTCCTTTCTTGAGTCTGGTCCAGGTATAAACTTATAGTATAGGATCAGCAGGGTCAGCAGCAGTTTTGGCCAGGGGTATAGGTATAAGTACAGGTGGTTCATCTTTAGTGTCAGGTTCAACCAAGGTTTCATCAAGGGGCGGTGATACAGGAGAAACATTTTATGATGAATCTATGGTCTCCCCCTGAAGTGGAAAAGCCATAGGTTCAATCATCGGACCATCTTCTTGTAACAGTGACTCCCCCTGAAGATTGAACGGAAGAAAGTAGGGAAGATGTTCATAAAATTGAACATCCATGGAGACAAAGTGGCGACGGGTAGGTGGGTGGTAACACCGACATCCTTTCTGAGTTGGAGAATAACCCAAAAAAAGACATCGAAAACCACGGGGTTCAAGTTTTCTTGGAGATCGATGGTTGTGCACATAACACACACAACCAAAGACCTTGGGAGGGATAATATGGGAAGTGTTATTGAGTATGAGGTCTAAAGGAGAGCGGTGGTTGAGGACGTGGGTAGGAACACGGTTAATGAGATAAGCAGCGGTAAGAATGGCATCACTCCAAAATTGCAGTGGAACATTCCTGGTAAACATCGAGGAACGAGCTACTTCAAGGAGGTGTCGATTCTTCCGTTTAGCCACATCATTTTGTGCAGGAGTGTCTATGCAACTTGTCTGATGGATGATGCCATTATCGCCAAGGTAAGTCTGAAAGGCCCCCTTGAGATATTCCCGTCCATTGTCACTCCAGAGGATCTGGAGTGCAGCTCCAAATTTGGTTTGAGCCATATGATGGAAATGGTAAAAACATGTAAAGACTTCACTTTTATGATGTATAAGATATACCCAAGTAGTACGGGAATAGCAATCAATGAAAGTAACAAACCATCTATGACCAGTGCTAGAAATAGTACGAGCTGGTCCTTAAACATCAGAATGGATCATATGTAAAGGAGTACTACTCTGTGTAAGAGTAAGATGATACAAAGATCGAGTTTTCTTAGCCAAAATACAAGCTTCGCAAAAAAACTCATCTTGTTTACATTTATTTGCTAATGACAGAAATAAACTTGACAAAATAGTAAAAGGGATGGCCGAGATGTTGGTGCCATCGATGTAGATCAGAGGATGCCGGATCAAGGTGAAGAACAAGGTTTGCAGAAACAGGTGTGGACACTGAAGGAGAGAGACCGTCTTCAAGCAAGTACAAGCCTCCCTGCATTTACCACGTCCAATCGTCCTCTCTGTTGCTAGATCCTGAAACAATCAATTTGATGGAAAAATGTAACTTTGCAGTTTAAAGCAGAAGTAATCTGACTAATTGACAGGAGATTGATAGAAAATTTAAGAACATGGAGAACAGATTGCAAAGTTAAATTAGGGGTGCATTTGATGGAACCTTTTCCGGATACAGCGGATAGGGTCCCATCAGCTACATGGACAGGATTAGTTTCAGGGGCAGAAACAAAATGAGAGAAAAAATTCAGAGTTACCAGTCATGTGTTCCGTGGCCCAGAGTTAATAATCCAAGGATTAGAGATAGTGGATGCACTAAAGCACATACCTGAAATGGCAAAATTTGAACCTGGATTATGGGAAGTGGCAGGAGCAAATGCAGATGATGATCCGGAAGCAGCAGATGGCTGTAGCAGATGAATGATTGTTTGAAGTATTTGCTGAGTGTCTTTGGATGATGTTGTAGAGGCTTCGGCCAGCTGGGAGGTAGTTTGGTGTGCCTGAGGGCCCTTGGAAAGCCTATTTCTTGGCTGGCCTCTTTCTTTTCGCTTGGCTTTGAAATTGTCGGCTTCCCATGGAGCTTCGAACAAGTGTCTTTTGTGGTATTAAGAAGATTTGTAAAATTTTCCAATTTAAAGGACTTAGTCCCAGCAGAAGTAATTTTAGATGCTCGAGACATGATAAAAAATCTAGATAACCAGCAATGGGCGTGTACCAATCCTATTGTTTATAGAAGAACTTAGTCCACCAACAGGGATACCGCAGTGGGCTGTGTACCAATCCTGTTGTTTATAGAATAAGAGAATCAAGTTTCGCAAAGAATACGATCTTCAATTAGGAATAGAAGATCATGTGGTAGGATCAAAAAAATAAAAGAAGATTTCCAGTAATCTTAGCATTGGTGGTGATCTAGGTAGATGGCGGCGATAGTCTAGAGGTGGCAGAAAAAGATTCCAACAGGTGGTGGCGGCGTTAGAGATGAAAGATAATGAGGCGGTAGGAGCTTAACTTAGCTCTGATACCATGTAGAAAGAATGGAATGACTTGTCTTACAATAGATAGAGGTCCTCTTATTTATAATGTGAGAATGAATACAAAGAAAGAAAGAGGTAGTACAAGTAGTCTAATGAAGGTAGTACAAGTAGTACAAATGTACAATACAGGTAGTATAATGAATCTAGACATAAAGATAAATTAATATAAACCACACGATGGTTAATCCATGTGAACTATATGATCTCTCAACACAAACAAGTTACAAATAGAAGATAGGTGAGATGTTACCTATGCAAGGAGTGTGACACTTTACTCCTTGTGATTGTGCTTTGTATGAATGATATGATGAGATGCACTTGCACAATGTAAAGACTTCTCCTTTGAATGATGCTCGTGAGAAGCGTTTAGATGTGCATAAACTTTGTGGAGGTCACGTTGATATTGAAGCATGAGAGTAAGCTTTGATCTCTTTGTAAGATGTAAAAATCGATTTCTTGTTTCAATGTTAAGCTCAAGAGTATCAATCTTGTGTAAGTGAACAGTAGCTGCAAAATCCTCATAAATGAGGCCTTAAATAGGCTCAATGAATGACCTAAGTGGTTGGTTAAGACTCACTCCAACAGATCTATTTTTTTTTCCTGCCGGTCGATGTTCTGGTTAATTGGTCCAAATGTGGCCGTTGAACATATTGTCAAGGCGACAAGGCAAGACCTTGGGGGGCTGGGCTGTTAGGTTCCCTATTACGTATCAGAAAGGCAGGTGCCTTGGCTGTGTAGGTGTTGCCTAGAGTGCCTTGGTCGCCTTTTTACCTAAGTCAGTTTCTTATATCAGTTTCTTTTGTTTTTGTTTTTTTAATCTTATTACAGTATATAGTCTATTGTGTATACAAGTCATGGCTTATGTGAGATACATAGGATCAGTGGGCTATTTAAGCTAAAATGAGAAGAAAAAATCGATCTTAAAGACTTCAGAAAAGCTAAAATCAAGTCTGAACTCTGAAGTAGAGAAGCCCTACATTTTTGTATGGATTTCAAGTTTCCAATCTTTTACCTTGCTGTTTATATAGTGGATGCCAGTGGTAATAGTCATGCTAATATCTTATTGCATTACCTAAGTTGATTTTTGGTGTATGATATATGCATAGACCAAAATATGGGAATATAAGAAGGGGTGCACTTGGATGCCTTACTGACACCTAAGCGCTCAAACACCCCTCCAACGCCTTTAGTCACATTGGCACCTTGACAACTATGCCATTGAAAACTAGTCGTTATTTGACCATTGAGAGTTTTTAGTCATCCGGTTGACCGGTTAACCGTTTCCTCGAGCATAGTTTGGTCGTGTCACAAAGACTGTTCAATTTTGGCTTGTCCTGATGTGAGAGTGATCACTTGGTGTTTTATCGTTAGTTTGACACAGGGAGGATTTGCCGCATTGTGTATGTTAATGACATAGTCATTACTGGAGATGATAGTACAAGTATTGAGAGTTTGAAGGCTCATTTATAGAAATAGTTTCATACCAAGGACCTGGGTCACTTGAAATATTTCTTGGGAGTTGAGGTAGCTCAGTCGAGGAAAGGAATTGCTTGTTCTCGAAGGAAATATATTTTGAATTTGTTTACTGAGACAGGGAAGTTAGGGTCCATGCCTATGGATACTCCAATGGATCCTAACATAAAACTTATTGCTGATGATGGTGATCTTCTGATAGATTCCAAGAGGTATCATAGATTAGTTGGTAAGTTGAATTATCTCATGTGGCGTTCTTGGTCAGTGTTGTGAGTTAATTTTTGTCTCTCCCCAAACGCCTCATTGGGACGTTGTTATTCGTATTTTACATTACCTCAAGAAAATGCTAGGCTGTGGTCTTCTGTGACTATAGACATTGACGTGTTGGGGGTTTTTCGGATGCTAATTGGGTCGGTTCTCCTATTGATAAATGGTCTACTATTAGGTACTATGCTTTCGTTGACGGAAATCTTGTGTTATGGAAGAGCAATAAGTAGACTGTAATTGTTCGGGTCAATGAGGAGTTTGAATATCATATTATGGCATGTCACATATAAGCTGATGTGGGTCAAGCAATTGTTAACTGAGCTTGGTTTTCCATAAGAGTCTTTTATGCAACTATGGTGTGATATCCAAGCTAGACCCCATCAGGCATCTTGAGATTAACGCGAGGCACTAGTCCTAATGGCAATAGAAGCCTCTCCCTCTCTCTTTTATTTTTATTAGTATTACCTGTTTTCCCTTCTAGGGTTGTGTAACTTCTTTATTATATATATTGAATTGTGTAGAGGATCTCAACATATTGTTGAGACTCCTTAAGTTACAGTAGTCTCTTCTTCTCCTCTTCTTCTCGTTTATCTTCTTCCTCTTCTCTTTAATTTATAGCTTTAATGCTATCACTGAATCTAATAAAGTCCACCACATTATTGTTTAAATCTTTATCCACTACTATGACCACTCCACTGTTGTTACTTTTATTCCCCCGTGTACAAAATTTAAAGTCATCCAACTCCTTAACTTTTTTAACCTTTGCATCTATTCTCTTGAATAGAAGTTATGTTAATCCTCTTCTCCACATAACATTACCAATTCTAGGCTTTTTTACATTTCCATCCAACTCAACTCTTTTACCATTCTTTTTTGGTGAAGATAATACAGAGTTAGTTGAAATCTTGTTTATTCTCAACTAAGCTGTAAAGTTTGTATGAACTATGGCTATATTTTCCTTTATAATCAGTTTTGAGTAATGTCTTTCATATTACTGCATCTTGTTTACTCTTATCATTCTTGGTTATATACACCACAGGGGGATGCAGAGTATCTAAGATATCATGGAATGCAAGAGTTTGATCAAGCAATGCAACATCTAGAAGAGAAATATGGTGTATGTATTATGTCTTGTTTCCCCCCTCCCTTTATGTGTGGGTGCTTTGTGGAAGCTAATTAGGTGTTGATTTATAGAAGTGAGGATGGATTTGACCCATGTCTTGTGACATGAAAATTGGCCAGTGGTATGTTACCAAGCTATGCCAATCATACCCATGTGGATGGCATACCGAGTCATCAGATTATTATTTTTTTTGTGCTAAAATGAATTTCAGGTATTTACTTGGCAAAGAGAAGGATTTATCTTTGCCAAGAAACTTCTATTTCAACCAAAATGATGTACACAATACACCTGATGGGCATATTTTACCAGTCTTCCATCTTGTAGTGGACATTTCTCTCATAGTACCAGCCGTCAGAATGTTACAACTTTCAGGTAAAAGTTTCTAGAAAAGAGAAATCTATTTCACCATATAGAAAGTGCTAATGGACTGAAAATTAATACAAGAAAAGTTTGGCATGATCAAAACTGGAGTCCCTTCATAGCTGCCACATAGTGGGTTCCTTGATCATAAAGATACTTCACTAATTCAGACACCTGGCCTTCTCAATAGTCTTCAGATATGACAGGTGATAAATATTCAATGTACGTCTTAATTAAGATGTGTAGTTTGGAACACAAGTTTCAAATTTTGCTTTAATTTCTTGATCTCTATCTTTAATATTGCTTTTTTGAAATTGTGCTCCTATATCTTCTTAAATTTGTAAATTTTTTATGCACTGTGAACCGTTTGTTTCAGTTCATGACTTTGGGGCACCAGTATATATCACGGAAAGATGAAGGAGACAAGATAATTGTTTTTGAGCGAGGGGATTTAGTTTTCGTTTTTAATTTTCATTGGAATAATAGCTATTCAGATTATCGGATCGGTTGCCTAAAGCCAGGAAAGTATAAGGTATTGTTTCTCCATGCACTTTTTTCGTGTTCTTGTATTAGATTCCTGTGGATGCCTGTTCTATTGTGGTGATTTTTTTTTTTTTTTAATCTCTATTATTATTATAGATGATTACTCCTTGCCACTGTGATTTTTTTTTCCTTCACTGTTTGTCTTGACTGTTTTGGATCTAAGAATAATATGAAATAAATAATTAAAGGGTAAATTACAGCTTAGGTACCCAACGTTTAACAAAACTACGTTTAAGGTACCTCATGTTTCATATATTATGTCTGGGGCTCCTTTTGGGAGCAGCTTTAGTTTAATATTTTTATGTTTCCAATTCTACCCTTAACACCATCCTACCCCTCCCCTCCTGCAGCCCGTCTCCCCTGCACCCCATCGCGTTCCCACCCCCTTCTGTACCCATCTCATGCTGTCGAATTTGCAGAGGAGCACCAGTATTATCCAAGCCAGTTTAATGGTTAATGCCGACGATGGGTTGTCATTGGGGAATAGAGCTGTCAAAGTAAGACTGCGGTAGAGATGTGTTCTCCACCAATTGCCAATCGGCTACTATATCAGAAGATTCCGCTGTAATCGGTAGGAAAGACAGGTAATTCATTACATACCGAGTCAGAGGATGAAGGCCACCTCCGGGGACAGAAGATTTCGAAGTGTCCTTCTGAATGGCGGCTTTTGAAGTCGGAGAGCATAGTCCAAACAGTGTCACCCAGCTGGACCATGAGTGAAATCTGAACATCTTCTCCGGTGACCTGTGGCATTTGGCCACAGATTTGGGGAATTGGAAGGATGGATGGCTCCTTCTTTGGAGACCTCCGAGAAGCAGGACTCTGAGATAAATTCGGAGGAGATGAAGAGGTTATCGCAGACGATTCTTTCGCCTTGAAAGAGCTAAATCATGGAAATCTTGACGGCATTGAACCAGGTCTTGATCTTGAGCTCGACAACCTCCTAGTCCATCTTACGGACCTGCGAAGAGGTGAAACACTCAATTCCAAGCTTGTACAAAGCCTCATTGCCAATGTACTTTCCGATGATCTTGTAGATCTTAACGCACTCTTTGCCATAGCTGGACGAGATCATGTAGTTGGCAATGGAACTTAGGTTGGAGATGATGAGGGTGGAGAAAAGCTCGACCTCGGAGATGGATTTACCGGTGAGCTGAATCAAGTCATTAATCGGAGCCGGCCGCGACCACCTTGATTCCGAATTTGTTTCCACTCAATCTAGGACCTCCAGTGTCACACCCCAAATCTGGACTAACCCAAAGTATGATGAACCGTCATAAGAACCAACGGTTTATGCCAGGATCTCGTAGGACCTTGTCAATAATTCAAACCATACAAATTCCATAACGCAATCAGAGATAATAAAATAAATAACGAAAATCTTATTAATAATGAACTGAGCGTCTAACATGATATAATAAATAATAAACTGCTTATCTCCATGTAAAACCAAAACATACAAAGTAAACTATTACATGTCCTCACAACTTAATTAGGAAAATAAAACTAAGAGTAAACACATTGGATGCACTCGCATGAAGAATCATGCTCGTCCGCCACAGCTTGCACGTCCATAACTGCCACGTGTCCATACGACGGCGCGTTCATATAATCTTCAACAGTAATACCTACATTATCAATTAAAAATATACAACGTCGAGCGGTGAGCACACAACACGGTTCAGTGAGTAAACAAAACAATGCACAAACATATGCATGTAGTCATATTCATATCTTTGGTCCGGTATAAGTTTGCAAATGTGCTATGGTAAGGATAAGCGGCCATCACACCTCCATACATGAGAGTGTGAGCACGTCCAACGGATCACACATCGCTGTCGTCCCACATCACTCACTACGGATTAGAGATAGAGCTAGGGTACCCGGATCACACACCGCCAATACTCCCCCTAGTACTCTACTCGTACCAATATGTATGCCCCTACTGGTGAGGGATTGCAAACTGGGTTCATGCCTAACCAATCCTAGATGTCATCCAGATGTATCCAAGGCGTTACCCCAACATCCCTCAATATGCCCATAGAGATAGAGCTACAGTGTAACGGTCAGGCTGAACCACAATACTGGATCCTCTCCTTGATACCCTACGACGTACTAGTTTTGCTATGGTAACAGTGATACGACGATGTCAATGTCAAAAATAAATGAGAGATAGAGCTAGAGCCCAACGGATCATACACCGCTACACTCCCGTTGATACTCTAACCTAATCCAACACATTGACCACACACACAAGCACATGCCTATCCTCATCATCAATGTCGCAATAGAAACATAAATAAATATGCATGAACAGATATATAACAAATATCAGATGACATGTGAGATGCACAAACATTAGATCACATTGATAGAAAAATAAAAGAGAAAGATAGCTTGTTATTATCCAACTAGTTTAGGTCTTGTTTCCTTACCTGTAAACGTTGTTTGTTCCATTTCACAGCTTTGGAAATTACTTTAAACTAGTTGGAGATTAGTTTACCCCCTTTGGCAGCATACGGTGGTGCTACCAGGCAAATTTAGAGAAGGAAGAACAAAAAAACCTATCAAAACCGCAGGTATGAAGGATCCCCACTCAGACTAACCTGACTTTGATACCACGTAACAATCTCAAAAAAGGAATAACCAGAAAGTAAGAACTGAAGAGAAAGAAAACAAAGAAGAGGAGAACCAGAAATATCGACTTCAAGGAGAGGAGTCGACGTTAACTCTCCTCCCTCTCATTACTTTATTTATATTGCTCAAAATAATATAGAACAAATAAACTTGTGATAAGGCCTAACAAATTAGACTAAACATGGAAACCAATCTAAACAATATAAAAGAGTATCTAACCATATAAAAAGAAATAACAATAAAAGTAGGGCCCACAGCCCATAGCGATATCGCTATGAGCTGTCGCCCAAGTCTCGGTGATGCTAACACTTCTAAGGGAAGGTCTAGAAGATGAACTGAAGAGTCGTTGGAGGAAGTGTGAAGACAGTCTTAAATCGTTTGAACGACATAACTCACTCTCAAGCATAGTTCGAAATCTCGGATCTCGAGGGTGTCTCGACCCTTGAAAAAACCGAGATTACCGAGATCTCGGTCTGCGAGAACCTGTAGAAACTCCCAAAGGGTAAAAATGGGAGTTTCGATAGGTTTTTCTTATGGTTTAAGCCATTTATTGATGTTTTAAGGCCATTTTAAAGCCATTTTAAGGCTATATATTGCGGGAAAATACTTTTTTAACATATATAAATACATTTGAAGTATAAAAAGTAATCACATTGTTGGAAAATCATATATTCATAAATCATAAATCCCACAAAATGACATAACTCATAAGTGCTCATTATATGAAAGACTTAAATACTCAAAATGAAATAATACATTCCTATCAGTCCATTCCAATGTCTAATCATATGTAGAGTGGCGTGCAGGTTCCATCTGATTAGCTTGACTTTGCTGAAGAAACTATATCTCGGTCTGATAAACAAAGTCCTGCCACGACATCCTTCGGCTATAGTAGGTCTGGTAGTCTTCCGCATATTTCTCATACACATGATCCGGGAAGTTTCTAAAGATACCTAACCTTGATACAATTAACTATCATGTGGAGTAAAGTGAGCATATATTGGCTGGTGTGGGGGCGTGGTTCTCTGCAAATTTGGGACTGAAAAGAGACTGTCCACAAAGTTTGAGCCAGTCTGTGATGTAGCATTACTAGTATCAGCGAAATAATCATATGCACTTTCCATCATGTGGTCATCATCACCGGAATAAGAATCGTACGCCAAAGTGGTGCCAAATCCATGAGCACTCCACTGCCCCTGCTCCTGTCCACTGCTACCCTCAATGCTCAGTCCTTCAAAGCTTGTGGACATGCTATCAATTTCAACATCAGGCATAATATCAGGATCTGAAACAATGTCAAAGAAACGATCTTCTTCTTCTTCCAGTGGTTGCAAAGAGCGTTCCCATTGACGAGACCTACGTGTATACCCAGTTGTAGGCCGTGATGAAGATGCGCGTCCACCATGATCTGGATCCTGTGTAGCGTGTGTATACTGACTCTCGCCGGTCCATCTAATAATGGGTACAGTCGATCTAGGACCACCACCACCACCATAATCATAACCACCACCACCACCACCACTACTATCAGAAGCTAACCAACCACTTTGATCCATTGTATCATCATCGCCTTCTGGGTCACTATCAGCTGGGGGTCAAATGGTCTAGGCGACTGTGCGTGTACATGACCCTCATCCGAGGACATAAATCGCTCGAGATTAGAACCCATCGGAGCAGACACAGTAGGGTCGGGCATCCCACCAAGCTCATCCATTACTGGAACTGCTCTGTCTCTCACCCATTCCACATAGGGATCCTCTTCATCTGAAGATAGTTAGAAGACGTCGGCTAGCTCGATCAGCTCTTGTTCATTTCTTTGTTCAAATTTCAAGCACTGTACCCTCAGTCTCGTGTTGTAATGGGCGTAGACCAAGTCATTTAGCCGTTGAGAGCCTAATTTATTCCGCCTCTTTGAATGGATAAGGGAGAAAGTACTCCAATTTCGCTTACACCCAGATGCGGAACTTGTCTGAGATAGGACTTTGATTGCTATTCTCCTCAACTTAGCTACATGCTCGCCATACAACAACCACTACTCAGCTGCACAAGATGAAGAACACATTTTAATACACATATTAAATAAGATATTTTACTTTGAAGTTTCAATTTCCATAATTCCATACCAGGATCAGTCTTATCTCGTCCAGCCACTGCGGCGGGAGTTACAAAACTCCCATGACCATCTCTGAACGTTTTAATCTACACCCATTTCAAAATTTATAACCATTAGCCATTGTAGTATCTGGATATTCAAATAATTCAGCACTTAAACCATACAACCTACCTCCAGATTCACCAGTGCTTGTACAATATAATCTAGCACCAATTTTGCCACAACATCTTTTACCGCACCGATAAGGTCAGAATTGAGCCCAAGCACATGTAAATATTGATACTTGGGGTTCAAATAATATGTTGCAAAATATGAGTTGCCAGATTAAAATAGAGTACTAACTATTAAGTGGAACTAAATTAAAGACATTATTAAATATACTCACCAGCCTTATGCAATGGGTGCATCAGCTGACTCTCCCATCGATCTTTGATAATCTTCACAAAATGTTTGTTTCCACGTGGAAGCACAGTTTTTATACGGTCCTTCACCATATCCATGGCAGCATATAAATGTGGCATGGTGGGTTGGAATGCTATATCCTCTAATCTCAGCACCTTCACCACTGGCTCCAGAATTTTGACTACATCCTTCAGTGTTCTCCAAAATTCCTCTGAAGCTATAGTAGTCTGTGCTTGAACCCTAGCAGGAGAGCTGGACTCCCTCCACCCAAACCAGTCCTCAGATTCAAACATCGATCTGAGGCCTACCATCTTTGCCTGAAAGCTCTTTAGTGCTATGAAGTCGGTAGCAAATCTGGTAATTTCGGGTCTTACCAAGTCCCCTCCACATCTTTCCCTCAACAAGTTCAAAGAATAGCCATGGTTGTATACAAATGTTACCTGACGTGCTTGTTCAACCACTTGCTTTATTTTTTGGATCTTGGCCATGTCCTTCAACAACAAGTCAATGCAATGGGCAACACATGAAGTCCAAAAAATGTTATAGTTAGCCATCATCATCTCTCCTGCCTTTTTGTAGTTGCTGCCATTGTCTGTCACAATTTGCACCACATTTGTAGCACCAACTTCATCTACTATTGTCTGTAGCAATCCATAGATGTAATTAGCATCTTTTGTGCATGCAGATGCATCCACAGACTTTAAGAATGATGTCTTCCCATCACTGTAGATCATGAAGTTGATGATGGACTTTCTAGTTGGACCAGTCCAACCATCACACATAATAGTGACTCCATATGTACCCCAGTTATTCCTTAACCTTTCTATCCATACTTTGAGCTCTTTTTTAATTCTTGGGAGATAGACATTCATCACTTTTTATGGGGTGGGGGCTTTAACAGCAGGACCAGCCTAATCAACTGCATCAAAGAAATGCTGATAGTATGGGCCACCACTGGCATTTGCTGGGATACTATTATAGATGGACCAACAAGCAAAGGCATCCTCAATAAATTCTTTTGTACCCTTCCAGTTCCATATACTCTTCAATCTCTTGTGTTTGGTGCCAACCTTTCTAAAAACTGCTGGATCCTGCTGTAGAATTTCAACATAATCCTCATCCCTAGCAGTAGGTGGTGGTGTCTGGGGTTGTGCTCTTGTACTTTTTGATCTTCTAAACATGGAAGCCAACCCTCTCTTACTCCGTGTTTATGGTTCTTCAGGTTGTTGAAATGATCTACTACCACCTGCCTCTAAGGCTCTTTGCCTTAACCTTCTCATTTCCATCTCATAGCTGACTTTACTAGCCATTGTTGCCCGTCTCAGATCTCTGACATCTTTCTCAGTCAAACCCCTGGTATTCAGGATCATCATCATCTGAACTATCATCATCCAAACCACACACCGTCTCAGATTGCTTCCTCAAATTGTTGTTTACTTTTTTCTTTCTCTGCCCTTCTCTGCTGGCCTCCCTTCATCTGTGCAGTTATAGTCCTGGTAATCTCCACTAGAACTATAGCACACTTTGCCACGTCTGTAGAAGTCTCACACAAGTGTTGCTTATGTCTGGTAATCCCACCAGACATAAGCTTCTTCCCACAGAATTTGCATTGGGTCTTCTTTTTATCACCGTCAATGGCGGTACAGTACTGCCAAGCCATGTCAGAACGACCAGCATTACCACCTCCCTCATGAGAACCCGAAGCAGCCATAATATTTAGAATGAGACACTGTTACATAAGATGATAAATAGAGAAATTTAATTCAATAGATTTATATTAATAAAATTTAAAATTGAAGAACATAAAAGCATCAAATAAGCATATACAACTCAAAACACATTGAAATTACTTTTCAAAATTTTAAAACAATGTTATAAGAAAACATAATATTTTTCCTAATTTTCCCTAATTATTTAGATATTATTTATAATTTCGGATACTAAATAAAAATAATTTGTTTCTCCAAAAATATAATCCGACAACATGGAACCGTAAATTGACCAATGATGTTCAACATATATTATTTTGAACACCAATAGATAAGTATTAATATTTTTTTATTAATTTTTTATTGCTGAAAAATAGGATTTATTAATAAAAAGTTCATAAAAATAAAAATATGTACAGGAAAAAAAAATTGAAACCTTGACTGCATAAATTGCCCAATGGTGTTCAACATATATTATTTTGAACACCAATAGATAAGTATTAATATTTTTTATTAATTTTTTATTACTGAAAAATAGGATTTATTAATAAAAAATTCATAAAAATAAAAATATGTACAGAAAAAAAAAATGAAACCGTGACCGCGTAGATCGGCCAACGGTGTTCAACATATATTATTTTGAAAGTAAACCGATTAATATTTAAGAAATGTATTTTTTATTTTTTTAAACAAAAAATAAAATAAATATATATATATAGAAAAAAAAGAAATGAAACCGTGGCCGCGTAGATCTGCCAATGATGTTCATCATATAATATTTTCAACACCATCTAATTAATATTTATCATATTTTTTTAATTTTTAATTGCTGAAAAATACTTTTTTTTAACAGAAAATCAAAATAAAAAATATATATGCAAGAAAATAATTTCGAAAGGATGAAGTTGTAGATCAGCCTAATGACCTCACATTTATAAATTTTCTGATGAACCAACATGTATTGAACATATTCATGTAAAAAAGTAAGTTTTGGGAAAAAAAATCATACCTCAAACCTTAGATTTGCCAAGAACAGGTCAAAATGAAGCTCCAGCATCACTTGGATGGAGAGATTTGCAAAGAACAGAGGTTTTCGAACCTTATATGCAAGGTTGGAGAAGAAGAAATGGAGGAGAAGAAGAAAACAAAAAGGATTTTAGAGAAAAAATGAGTCTCGGTCGAGATCTCGACCGAGACTCCTATTTATTCACTTAAACCAGTTGAAACTGGTTCAATAAAATCGAGTTGGGTCGAGATTTGTCGAGACTAGTTAGAAACTGGTTGAAACTGGTCAAGATCCAGTCGAGAACTGGTCGAGACTGGTCGAGACCTTTCGAACAAACTTCTCGTCTCGACCCATTCGAGACTACCGAGAAGGTCGAGATCTCGACCCATCTCGGTCGAGTTTTAAAACTATGCTCTCAAGTCTCACCCTACCAGGGCTGCTTCCTTTCTTTACTAATTGTTGTCTATCAAAGCTACCATGAAAGAAAGGCAAAGTGAGATGATTGATGGGGTACAAGAGAGAATGGGATGGCAAAGGGGGTGCAAGGAGAGTGGCTGCAGGAGGAGGGGTTGGAATTGCCACTATGACTAATGTCGAATTATATATAAGGGCATACTTGTAATTTTGTATTTGTTTTATTTGTTTTGACTTTATTTCTTTTCCAGTATTATTCCTAAGGGTATGTTTGTAATTTGTCTTTTATGACTTCATTATAAATAAGAAGGGTGTGTGGAGAGATCATTATTCTCTTCCATTCTCTGATTCAACGTGGTATCAAAGCCTCCTTAGACCTCCCGCCCCCTCTTTTTTTTCTCCTTTCTTCATCTTCTCCTCTAAAGTTCTGCCGCCAGCCCCATATACCTGCCTCTACCTTTCCTCAGCCCTATAGACGTACCTCCAACACTCTAGAAACCTGCCGCCAGTCCCATATACCTACCGCCGACACTCTAGAACCCTGCTGCCACCTGTATGTCTCCGCTACACCCCTGCCAACACTATCTTTCACCTCCCAAAGACTTACCGCCACCTGCAACTCTGTCCTAAACCTACTTCTTCATCCTCTAACCACCTATAACCCCCTAAACCATTCCCCACCCTAACTACCAACACCATATATCAGCACCACAGATCTACCGCCCCTTTCTACCTACTGCCTGCACCTACAATCCCTAATAACCATATTTTATCCTCTCTAAATCCTACTACCAGCTTCTAAACCCTACCGCCATCCCTTAATTTCACCCTAAACTTTTTTTACACCCTTTAAACCTTTTCGTCATCCTCTAATTTCTTACCCATGAACTAAACCTCTCCACAATGATTTGTTAATACCAATTGCCGTGTATCCCTTGTTGTCGGGATTTGCTTTGAAGAGATCACTCGAATAGCCCACCTTGTTTCTTCCCTGACTATATGAAAATAGAAACTTGCTGCATATGTCTCTCTCGTTCCCAGAAGTTTGATACACTACATCTCTGTTAAAGGTATTTACATTGTTGAGCAAATATTACATTGTTATGCTCCAGTTTATTAGTCAGATTGTTATTGGGTTGTGATCATCCTCATGGTTGACTCTTCTAAAGTTGTTTCCCCTACTAGGGAGACCTCTAAAATTGAATTCACTGTTATTGCCCTTAACCTAATTAAGTTTGGATAGGACCAACTATTTAATGTGGTCTAAAACAGCACACATGGCAATCTCTGCAAGAGGTCTACTGAATTATATTAATGGTCAAAAGAAGGCACCCGCCCTTACAGATATACTTTATGACAAATGGGCATCTGAAAACTCTATTGTGATGGCATATTTAATTGGTTCTATGGAACCCAAAATTGGCTGGGGGTATGTCTTGTTACCTAAAGCTACTGAAATTTGAAAGGCTACCAAAGAGACTTATTCACAGATTAGCAACTATTCCTTGATTTATGATTTCCATGTAAAGATTAGTGCAACTAAGCAACGGGACATTACTGTATCCCATTATTACTCTGAGCTCCACAACTTATGGCAAGAATTGGATTACTATGACTCCTTTACTGCTGCTTGTTTTACTGATACTGCTGCTATGAAACTTGTAAAGGATAAACCACGGGTATATAATTTATTGGCTGGACTAAATGTTGAGTTTGATCAGATTTACGCTTAAATCCTCAGTAGAGAGCCCCTTCCCTCATTAGAACAGGCTTATGCCTTGGTTCAGTCTGAGGATATGTGCCATACATCTATGATGCCTCCACTTCCAGCAGAAAGGTCGGCTCTCCAAACCACCCATCCAAGTGGCCCTACCTTCTCCAAACCGGTTTGGTGTGAACATTGTGGAAAGGAACGACATACTAAAGAAACATGTTGGAAATTGCATGGCAAACCAGTTGATTTTGAGGTCAAGAGGCATGAGAAGGGACTGCAGAGATCCAAGAATTTCTGGGCACCTCAGGGTAATCAGACAGAAATTTGCCCTCCTATTGGGACCCTACCCATGTTTTCAACAGATACAGTTCAGGCACTCAGACACCTTCTCAGGCTATCTACGGCACCTACTACCGTTCCTACATCATCGTCTACCACTCCAGGTTCTTACTTTATTCAGTCAGGTATTTCTCATGATGGTCACTGTGCATATGTTGTCCCTGGCCCTTGGGTTATGGACTCTAGAGCCACTGATCACATGACTGGTTTAGCCAGCTCATTCTATTTGTACTCTCCCTCTAATGGGAAAGATACAATCCGAGTGGCAGATGAGTCTCTCTTTCCTATATCTGGAAAGGGATCCATCCGATGCTCATCTACCCTTATTTTACAGTCTATTCTTCATGTTTCTAGTTTCTCTACAAATTTTTTGTTTAGTAGTAGTCTTACGAAATCTCTTAACTGTAAAGTGACATTTTTTTCCTTCCTCGTGTATTATTCAGGATCTGGTGAGCGGGAAGACGATTGGATATGATAGATTGCATGGTGGTTTTTACTTTTTTGGTGATGGTCCTTCAACACCTACATTAGCCCCTTCACCTTCACCACCGATTACTACACATCACCTTTACTCTGCCGTCAGTACTCTCCAGTAGTGGCACAGGAGCCTTGGTCACCCATCTTCACTAGTTTTGTCTCAATTGTTTCCTTCTTCATTTAAACATTGTAATAAAAACGAGTTATTATGCGAAGACTGTGTTTTGGCTAAGCAGGCTCGTACAACTTATTATCCTTCATTTAATAGAAGCAGTGGTCATTTTTATTTAATACATTTTGATGTATGGGGTCCTACTAGGATTGCCTCTATTTCTGGTCATCGTTGGTTTGTAACTTTTATTGATTGTTACTTGTGGACTACCTGGGTCTATCTCATGCATAATAAAAGTGATGTGTTTCAATGCTTCTGCTAGTTCAACAACATGATAAAGACTCAATTCCGGGCTCAACTGAAGGTATTTCACAGTGACAATACCAATATTTGTCCAATAATGGCATTATCCATCAAACGAGTTGTGTTGACATGCCTGCTCAAAATGGGGTCGTTGAGAGAGAATCGTCACCTTCTTGAGACCACTAGAGCTCTCATGTTTGACGGCCATGTTCCAACTCGTTTTTGGAGTGCTGCTGTGTTAACTACCGCATTTCTTATCAATCGGCTCCATTTACAAATTCTCAACAACAAAGCCCCTTTGGATCTACTTCTTGGCACTACTTCTTTTATGCTACTACCGAAGATTTTTGGTTTTGTTTGTTATGCTTACAATCTTCAATCTCCTGACAAACTTGATCCCAGATGGTTTCGGTGTATTTTCATTGGCTACCCTGCCACACAAAAGGACTATAAGTGCTATCATCCTCCTTCCCGGAAAACTTTTATTATTCAAGATGTTCTCTTTCATGAGCATCTGATGTATTACCCGTCATATCTTCAGGAGGAGGAGGATAGTGCTGAAATTGAAGATGTACCTATGTTTGAAGTTGTGCCAGAGGAACCAGAACGAGTCCAAGAAAGAGTCACGGACCCGATTCCGGTTCTGTATGTTCCAGAGACATGCAACATCAGACTAGGACACAATACCACCTTTTACACCTATATCTACACTTATTCCCACAACCAGTCCTAATGTTAAACCTCTATAAGTCTACAGCCAGCCATACCAGAAGCAAACAAGGAAGGATCACTACCATCAATGCAACTTTACATGTCCCTTCGTCAGCCCTGGATCTAGAGACTAAGTTTTCTCTTGGTAAGGAATTTCCTCCTTCTGATTCTAATCTACCCATTGTCATTGGAAAGGTACTAGGTCTTGCACACTTCACTCAATCTTCAATTTTGTTTCATATAATTCTTTATCTCCTAGCTTTGCTTTTGTATTCTCGCTTTCCTCTATTTCTATTCCTTACAAATGGTAAAATGAAATTATAGATGAATGGTGGAAAGCTACAATGATGGAGGAAATGAGCATCGTAAAGAAAAGTGATACATGGATCCTTGTTCCTCTCCCACCTGGTAAGAGACCATTAGGGTGCAAGTGGGTCTACACATTTAAGAAGAAAATTGATGGCATAGTGGATCGGTATAATTCAAGGCTGGTTGCCTGTGGATTCACTCAGACATATGGGAGAAACTTTTGCCCCAGTAGCCAAGAAGAACAGTCCGGGTTCTCTTGGCATGTGCAATACATCATTACTAGGATCTACAATAACTTGATGTGAAGAATGTCTTCCTTCATGAGGAACTCACAGAAGAAGTCTATATTTATCGTCCACCTAGTTTTATAGATGCAAGCACTGATGGAAAGGTATGCAAGTTGAAACGCTCTCTCTATGGACTTAAACAGTCCCCTAGAGCATGGTTTGGTAGATTTCACAAAGCTATGATAGCATTTGGTTATGTGCAGAGTAATGCTGATCATACTTTAGTTATCAAACATAATTCAAGTGTCTTCACTACCCTTCATATATATGTGGATGATATTGTTGTTACTGGAAATAATGATGATGAAATTAAAAAAAATGAAGTCATTCTTAGTATTTTCTTGGGATTGAGGTTATTCATTCTACAAAGAGCATCTTTCTCTCAAAGAAAATATGTCCTTGATCTCCTTTGAGGGACAGGATTATTAGGGTGTCGTCCATGTGATACTCTTCTTGAACCTAAGCTCAAGGAGAAAGAAGGAACACCGACAGATAAAGTTAGGTACCAGCAGTTAGTTGGAAGGTTGATCTATCACATATCAGGCCCGATATTGCATTTGCAGTGAATTTAGTGAGTCAATTTATGCACGATCTCTACAAATCACATATGGAGGCAGTCTATAGGATTCTACACTATCTAAAGGCTGCTCCAGGGAAAGGGATTCTACTCACACCATATGATCATCTCAGAGTAGAGGCTTATACTGATGCTGACTGGGCAGGTAGTCCAAATAGGAAATCAATTTCAGGATATTGTACTTTTGTGGGTGAAAATTTGGTCACTTGGTGTAGCAAGAAGCAGAACGTAGTGGCCCGTTTTAGTGTAAAAGCAGAATTTAGAGCAATGGCTTAGGGAATATGTGAACTATTGTGGTTGAAGGGCTTACTTGGAGACTTGAAAGTTAAATGGCCTCAATATATGACTCTGTTTTGTGACAATAAATTTACCATCAGCATTGCTCACAATCCAGTTCAGCATGGTAGGACTAAACATACTGAGGTAGATTGTCACTTCATCAAAGAGAAATTAGAAAGTCGTCAGATTCAAATTCCATTTGTCAGATCAGAGATCAGCTGGGAAACCATTTCACATGATATTGTCGAAGTTGGGTATGCATGATATATATGCACTAACTTGAGGGGGAGTGTCGAATTATATATAAGGGCATACTTGTAATTTAGTATTTGTTTTCTTTGTTTTCTCTTTATTTCTTTTTCTGCATTATTCCTAAGGGTATATTTCTAATTTGTCTTTTATGACTTCATTATAAATAAGAAGGTTGTGCGGAGAGATCATTATTCTCTCCCATTCTCTGATTCAACAGCTAAAATTGCAAACATAAAAATATTAAACTAAAGCTGCTCCAAAAAGGAACCCCAAACATAATAAATGAAACATGAGGTACCCTAAACATAGTTTTGTTAAACATTGGGTACCTCAGCTGTAATTTCTAGTGCACAAAAATAGGGCAGATTTGGAATTTTGTTTGGGGGCAAAATTCAGTTAATACATTGAATAATATGCTAAAAGTATATGTGGATTCTTATTAAGCTCAATTCATTTTCCACCCTCGTTAAGCTTCTAGACTTTTGCAGCTTGTTCAATTTCTCTCTTAAGCTTTTTATAATATTTTTTTTATCAATATTTATATTCTATATACTGAAGAAGTGAAAGAAATATGAAGAAAAGACTTCGGAAACCAAATCTATGACACAATAGATGCTCCTAATTTTTCAAGAAAAGATGGAGGAAAGAATTGAAGGAAATTCACAATGTGCCATCAAAATATTTTTATTGTGTATCATGAAATTCAAAATCTTATTATCGCATGATGTGTTTGCTGAGTAGAGCAGTGGGCCAAGAGAGAGGGAAAGAGGAAGAGGGAGCCTTGATTCTTTTTCAAACTAAAATGCTTACCAGTACTGTGAGTAACTATGATGCATTGTTGTTGCTGCTGCTGCTGCTGTTTTCGTTATCATTGTCATTGTCATCATTATACATCAATTTGAGGTTTCCTATTTCTTGGAGGATAAAAAATTCTCCAGGAAGTAGAAATTGTTTCCTTTCGTTATCTCTAGTTCATACTCCTGTCGTCACTGTTATTTTTCACTTCGTGCTTTCCAATTACTAGTCCAAGTGGACTTTCATTTTTTTTTGTTACAATTTCTTGCAGGTGGTTTTGGATTCAGATGATAAATTATTTGGTGGCTTTGGTAGAATCGATCACAGAGCAGAATATTTTACCTCTGTAAGGAAAAAAGTACCGGAGCCTCTTCTGTTTTACCTGGATTAACAACAATGTCCTAATTCTACTGTTGTACTTTCGCAGGACGGGTGGTATGATGATCGGCCCCACTCATTTATGGTGTATGCCCCATGTAGAACAGCAGTTGTCTATGCTTTGACAGAGGATTAAGTTTTAGGATAGTGGAGGTTTGATATAAAGGTTTTACTTGTATAATAATGTGCTTCACCCTCTTGATGTAATATTTTAGAACCTTATGACCGCACAATAGATATGCAATTGAAGCATTGCTGTAACTTTGCCTTGTGGATATTATTCCTTAGTTCATTGATTGAGCATATTGGAAGGACAGTTACCACAGTAAACAGAGTACTACCTAGAAACATGGTATTTAACCTTGGAAAATTTAGGGAGTTTTCTTGGATTCTGTAATTCTTTGATGCCTTTTCCCCACAATATAAAGTCAAGCCCTTCAAGAAGATGATCCCGGTTTCTACTTCGATGTACAGTGTGGTACAAAATAAATTGATGTATGGACTCGTAATGGAAAATGAATGATACCATGTGGAATAAGATTTTACTTCTTGTATCTCATTGTCCACACAAATTGAATATATCCAAATGCATTTGGTCATCTAATATTTGCTCTTGCTTGGGTGTTGGGCATTCTGCACATGGCGTCCTTTGGGTCTTCCTCCATCAAGGAGATAAGCACTGGGCTATCAGATTCTCTACATTGCCATCCCCACCATTGCCATTTGTTTATCATTTTGGAATATCTTTTGGCATAAGGTTAGAGATTCTTAGAGCAATCTTGACTGCAGCCGGATCCTGGGGTGGGCTTGATATCCTCGTTTTCCAGAAAATTATATATATATATATATATATATATATATATATATATATATATATATATATATATATATATATATATATATATATATATATATATATGAAAAAAATTTCCTCTACATCCCATCAAAGATTGTTAACATCATCTACACCCATAAGAATGCAGAAACATCACCTAGGTCCACTTAACTGATGGAAATCACTAAAATTGTTAAAATACAGTTTTACCCTTCATTTTAATATTTTATTTTTTTAATTTTAAAAAACTTAAAAGATTTATTCCAAACATTTTTCTTCTCCGGCGACGTGAAGATTTTTCCGGTAATGTGAGCTTGAGACAAAATCTGGATATGCTTGCACTCCATCGTTTCCACAATACCGCATCGGCAACTGCAGAACCCATTACAGTATCAATATCGAATCCAGCAAGAATTCGTGACAGGATAAAGATGAATTCTTCTCCAACGCGCTTGCCATACCCAACTAAACAAATCCTTCGTTTCATCAAATTTAAAAGCCCTAGATCAAGATGGATCAGAGGAGCAATCTATTGAAGGAAAAATGGGAAATAAAGAAAGGAACAGTACCAAAAATCCGAAACTGATGGAGATGATGACAGTGGAAGCAATGGAGATTGCAGCTAGGTTGAGATTTCCCAAATGTCCTGCAAATGCTTGAATTATTAGAGTCATGGCGTACAAGGCTACACGACTGAAAATAGCAGGACCTGCGATCTGCCATATCTTCTTCGATTCCAGCCATATCCTTTGAATCAAAGATCCTTCGCTTCCTTCTTCTAACAGGGGAACCTCATCTTCCCTCATTCTCTCGCTCTCTCTGCGTCTCTAGGGCTCCGGTTTTTCTACTTCCAACCCTCATTAATAATCAAAGAACTACCAAAAAATTGCTAGCTGGGTGGAACAGGTCCCACGAATTCGAGTGATTCTCATAATTGCTACCATTTTTTTTCCTCAAAAGGAACACAAATTTCCATGATTGAAGGTTCAACTGTAAATTTAATCAGAGCGTATTCGTCTCTCTCTCTCTCTCTCTCTCTGTGTATATATTTCAGTCGATGAAGAACAAAAATAAAATAAAAAATCATTTATTAATATGCTTTCATCCACAACCATTACCAGCTTCTACCATATGAATCTGACTATGGAGAAGAGCAGAAGAGGAAAGAAGAAGAGGAAAGGAAGAAGAAGAAGAAGGGTAAAATGGTATCTTTACTCTAAGGGCAGTATTGTCCATGGAAAATTTTATTTCAGTTGACGTCAGCATCTAACGGAAATTAACTGACGGAGTGGACTTCTTTGATTACCACAGCCAAAGTTTTGGGACCTAAGTGATGTTTTTGCAAACTTGTGGGTGTAGATGATGTTAACAATCTTTGATGGGGTGTAGATGAAATTTTTTCTATATATATATATATATATATATATATATATACATTGCAAGATGAATGATAGCTTTTGATAGCTTTTCAACCTAGCATAGAAATTCATGTAGAAAGAAGCCCCACTTCTCTCTTGTTGATCCCATATTTCGCCCACCAATCGTTAGGTGACACGTGTCCCCAGGCATATATATATACATATTGCAAGATGAATGATAGCTTTTGATAGCTTTTCAACCTTGCATAGAAATTCATGTAGAAAGAAGCCCCACTTCTCTCTTGTTGACACCATATTTCACCCACCAATCGTTAGGTGACACGTGTCCCCAGGCATGAGACATGGGAGGGTGACATGTGTCCAGGCTGCTATTATCTTTAACTTGCTACTCTTGGTGGTTTGGAAGTCGCCGCATTCGGCGAGCTGGAACCCACCGGGTGCTTGCACTGCTGGCTTGCGACTTGACAGTACTGTGCCGTGACTCGCTCATCAAGGGAAGGGATAACTCGCCTTTCTAAGGATGGTCCAGCTCGCAACCTCCTCACATCTCGACTGGTGCGCTCCTTAGAAAATCCTAAACTGCTGTATCAGCAAAGAAATTGTTTCAATGAGCAATCTTAATGTAGCGAACAATGCGGATGGCCTGAGTGATTTGACAAGTTGTCATGCCCCAGTCGTAGGATCATCATCCACGGTCGCTCGAGTTTATTGGACACGCTCCTGACAGTTATGCGATTATGTCTTGAACTTATCTGAGACTCTATACTCTCTATATAACCACTCGAAGGTCCAAGGTAAAGCAAGTACAATCATAATCATCATCTGATCCTCACTTTCAGACTTTCTTGAATTCTCCTTCTTCCCCACGTCTTAAGAGCTTGCCTTCTTCTTGCCAAGCTCCACACTGTTTGCTCCCTATATTGACTTGATCGTTCGAGTGGACGTCGGGCCATCTAGGTCCGCCTTCGATAACCTTTTTTCCCCTCTGTTTTTGTTGGAAAAGAAGAACCATGAGACTGTCGGTATTTCACAGCAACAGTTTGGCGCTCACTGTGGGGCCACTCTTTTCTTTCGAGAACACGAATTCAAGAAGCTTCATCTTCACCCTCTTGCATAATAATGGTGAGACACACCCGTCACAATCTTGGTGGAAACGATGACTTGACAGAAGAGGTTCCAACCCAGGACGGCATTCCTTCCGGGAACAATGGTAGAAACTCCTTTGCTGACCATGATATCCCACAAGAACATGTCCTTGCCAGCCAGGAACCTATGCCCCAATATGCCACTCTTGAGCAATTCAACTCTTTTAAGGAATAGATTTTGGAGATAACAAGATTGCTCAAGCCACCGCGACCACCTACCCACCCAAGAAGCACTTACGCACCAAGCAGGGGGTCAGAAAGATCACACAGCTCTGGCTAGGACCAAGGATCACTTGTAGAAGAAGATGAGCTGGATAGAACAAGATGAAGAAGATTTGGATTACAATCTAGTGGAAGAATCAGAAACGGAGTCGTCGAATGGACAACACAACAGAGCAAATGATCTTGGCCGGAGGGGTAACAGGAAATCCATAAATGATGTACAAGAAAGGATAGATGCCACCTGGATGGAAAGGGCGGCCATCAAGAATTGGCTTGCAGAACAAAAGCACGCCACAGAAATGGGAGCATGGAAGGTCTTGCCACAAAGTGCACTGGAACAGCAGTTCTGGCCATACAGGCCAGCTTGACGGAAATGGAAAAGAAGCAGTCTGTGCATGTGACAGCTTCAAGTAAGAAGGAGTATTGCACCGATATGGCCTTTACAAAAGAAATAATGGAAGTTCCAATACCAGAGCATTTCTTTATGCTTCCATACTATGGGACGACAGATCCTCAGCTGCATCTTGATAACTATTCTGCGTTAATGGTACTGCACCGGTACGAAGACGCCATTCTCTGCCGAGCATTCCCGTCAACATTGTGAGGTGCAAGGAGACTCTGGTTCAATAGCCTGCCGGCTAACTCTATCCAGTCCTTTGACCAGCTAAGCGACCGTTTCTTTGAACACTTCTAGACTCAAACCACCCCAAAGAAGACATCTGCGAATTTAATTGCCATCAAACAGAAACCAGAAGAAACTTTGAGAGCATTCTTTCAAGATTTAACCATGAGGCCTTGGAGATCAAGAACGTTAGCTCAGAAGTCAAGATGACGACACTGCAGGGTGGAATCACCAATAAAGATCTACTGAAATCGATCTACAAGAGACTGCCATTGACTTACACCAAGTTGATGACAAGATCCGAGAAGTATACAGCAACAAATAAGACACTCCTTACACATCCCAAAGCCGGAGAAAAAAGAAGGAACAACACTTAAGGCACCAATCAGACCCTCAGCGAATCCACCAAGAAACAAAAGACTGGGAAAGATGGATTCCCTGGCAAACAAGTTGCCATGGTCGACTTCGATTGGGATTGGTTCATTAGGCTCACTAGCCCCATGTCCAAGTTGTTGCACAATTTGAAGGGGACACAGTACGAGTTAGTTAAACCACCTTCGATGAAGCCAGACCCAAGAAGAGAAAGATAAAATAAGTATTGCAGATATTACAGAGAAAACGGACACGATATGAAAAAATGTCGCACCCTACGTTACGCAATTGAGGATTTGATCAAACACGGCCATATACAGGATTATGTGGATAAGCTACCAGTAGTAGATAGCAAGTAGAAGGGCAAGCAGCCCGCCAACAAAGTGAATGACGTTGAGTCGCGACATGCTCGCAGAAACCAAGATGACTCCGATGAAGACAACTCAGCATCACCGCTTCTCAATAAAATTGGTGACCCAGGGGGACGCATTGGAGTCATCCTAAAGAGTACAAAGATCACCCCGCAACGAAGAGGGCACATCAAAACTTGACATTAGAGAACAAGACGCGCAAGTCGCACGAAGAAAAATGATCTGGACTAGAGGTCGGGGGCTAATTTGGGCGCCGACAATGGATCCGAGGGATCTACCACCAACTTGAGTGAGCGACTTTCCAAACACCATCTACAAGACAAGTCTGGTAAAGAATTGTCCAATTGAATTAATGAAAGGATGCCGAGTCCGAGTCTAAACCTGCTACTACGCCGAATTGGAACTCCCCCAAAGAAGGATTGCCTCTCGTTGGGGACAACGAGTACGCAAGTTTGGACTACTATCAGACGCGGCTTGTAGTACCGACACACTACACCAGAGCCATAATAAGGGGGTTCCGTAGCAAGAAATACCTCCAAGATTGGCAACAAAACGTATGCCAAACTAGATTGCCGATCCTCCACTTCCTCTGTATCGTACCAAAATGGAGATGTCATTACTTTCTCCGATGAAGATTTGATCGATGTGAAGGTCCCCCATGAAGATGACGTGGTCATTACCATGGTAATGGACAAAGTGAATGAAGTAGAAAGGGTACTGATAGACACAAGAAGTTCGGTCGATGTTTAGTACTACTACGTGTTTAAGGCAATGAATCTTGACGAAAGACGTTTGCGCCCCATAAAATTCTCCCTCATCAGTTTCTCGGGGAATGTAGTCAAAGTGGGGTGGAATCAACATGGAAACCAGAGTTGAAACCAAGCCCAAAAGGACCATTGTTTCCCTTTCTTATCTTGTTATGGACATCCCTTCCAGCCACAATGTTATTCTCGGACGACCTGGGCTCAATTTATTGCTGGCTTGCATTTCAACATACTACTTAGTGATGAAGTTCCCACTGAGCATGGGGAAGGCCGATGCAAGGTAGATCAAAGGCTATCTCGAAAGTGCTATGCCATAGACTTAGAGACACATGAATATAAACTAGCAGGTTCAATTCGGATAGAGGATCTCCATGAATATTTTGAACAGGAGAGAGGATCTCTTGTTGAGGATCTAATCCTGATACCAGTCTCGAAGGATGAACTAGAGAGGTACTTCCAAGTCGGATCATCACTGCAAAAAGACCAGCGAGATGAGATCATCGCCTTCCTCAAGAACAATCTGGCTGTTTTTACCTGGTTGGCCTCGAAAATGCCAAGGATCCCTCGTGACCTCATGGAGCACCGGTTAGCAATAAACCCACAGTACAAGCCCATGCAGCAAAAAAATAGGAACTTCACACCAGAGAAGGAGGTAGCCATCAAGGTAAAAGTCAAAAAATTACTTGCAACTGGATTCATTAGGGAAGTCAAGTATCCCCAGTGGGTTTCAAATGTTTTAATGGTTATAAAGTTTAATGGGAAGTGGCGAATCTATATCGATTACTCGGATTTGAATAAAGCTTGACCTAAAGACTACTACCCTCTCCCTAGAATTGATAAGTTGATTAATGCTACCGCTGGTCATGATATGTTATTTTTTCTAGATGCGTATTTGGGCTATAATCAGATTAAAATGTATGAACTTGACAAAATCAACACTGCCTTCATAACAAGTAATGGCTTATACTGCTATAACACGATGCCTTTTGGCATCAAAAATGCTGGAGCCACGTACTAGCGCTTATTCAATAAGGTATTCGCATAGCAAATTGACAGAAACATGGAAGTTTATGTGGATGACTTCCTTGTAAAGAGTAAAAAGACCATTGGTCATCTCGATGACTTAGAAAAAGCTTTCGTTGTATTGCACAAAAATCAGATGAGACTCAATCCCACGAAGTGTGCCTTCAGAGTCGGATCAGGGAAATTCCTAGGGTTCATGGTGTGCAGCAGATGCATCGAAGCAAACTTGACAAAGAAAAAAATTCATCATGACGATGTTGGCTCCCACCAAACCAAAACAGGTCTAAGAACAGACAGGAAGATAACCGCCTTGGGCAGATTCATTTCCAAATTAGTAAACCGATGCCTACCATCCTTTAAGACTCTGAAAGGAGCCAAGAAATTTGAGTGGACCAAAGAATGTCAGAAGTCCTTTGAGGAGTTTAAGGTTTTTCTGACATCATACCCTTGCTCGCCTATCCAGAAGTTGGCGACCAACTATAGCTTTACTTAGCCATTTCGCCAGAAGCTGTTAGTTCGGTTCTAATCAAAGAAGTTGATAAAGCCCAAAGACCAGTATATTACGTCAGTAAGGTACTATTGGATGCAGAAACAAGTTATAGGCCAATTAAGAAGTTAGCATTAGCACTTGTCACCGTAGTCCGCAAACTTAGGCCTTATTTCCAAGCTCATACTATCTTGGTATTGACTGACAAGCCCTTGAAGAAAATACTGGCCCAACTTGACATCTCGAGCAGATTGGTAAATTGGGCAATCGAACTCGGCGAGTTCAATCTATAGTTTTAGCCGACAATGGCAATCAAAGCATAAGTGCTGGCCGATTTCTTGCTAGAAACCTCCATGGATGAGAGTGCAGACATCGACAAGACTCTAGAAGAGGAAAATGTTTGGCAGAAATAAAATAGGCATAGGATAGAACCTTCGCCGACTTGGACTTTGTTCATGGACGGATCCTCAAACGACCAACACTCGAAGGCCGGGGTCATTCTGACCAGTCCAGAGAATTTTAGAGTGCAAGTTGCTCTGTGTTTCAATTTCCACACAACCAATAACTCCGCTGAATATGAAACCCTATTGGCTAATCTCAAACTGGCGAAGTTCTTGATGGTACAAAAATTGGATATCTACAACAACTCATGGGTTCTTGTGAGACAGATTAATAGCAAGTATGAAGCTAAATAGCCCCATATGCTAGAATACCTAGCCAAAGCTAAGTCAAACTCGTATAGTTCGAAGATTACCAGATCAGCAATGTAGACTGTGAGAATAATATAAAAGCTGATGCATTATCACGCCTGATGGCAGAAGACTTATCTGGGTTAAACTCGTCAGTGTACATTGATATATTGAAAAAACCTAGCGTAAGTGGCGATCAAGAGGTTTACCAAATCAACAGCGAGATGACTTAGATATACCCGATCAAGACCTACATCGAGACTAATGAGTTACCTGAAGACGGACTGAAAAGATGGCAAGTTCAAGAAAAATTCCGAGGATATACCATCATTGATGGGGAATTATATCGTAAGTCCCTAACTCCCCCTTTTTACAATGTCTCACACCAATGCAAGCTGAAGAGGTAATGTGGGAAGTACACGTTGGGATATGCAGTAGTCATCTTGGAGGCTGCTCCTTATGCCAACGCCTTCTACGTCAAGGTTACTATTGGGCAACAATGTTGGTTGATTGCACTAAATATATCGCCAAATGCAAAACTTGTCAAAAGCATGCCACGGTCAGCCACCTACTCGCAAACGAACTGCAACCTGTCGCACGTCCCCTACCCTTTACAATGTGGGGGATCAACATAGTTGGTCCTATGCCGAGGGCCAAGTCATCAAAAAAATTTCTAATTGTGGTGGTGGATTACTTTTAAAGGTGGGTAGAAACAAAAGCCGTTGTAAAAATTAACATAGCCAAGATTGAAGCCTTCACCAGGAACAACATAATATACAAACACGGCATTCCCTAAGTCATTGTGACCGATAATGGACCACAATTTAACAGCCAACAGTACAATGAGTTCCTCAAAGGTTTCAACATCCAACAACGTTTCGTAGCAGTCTACCTTCTAGAGGCTGCCGGTTAAGTTGAAACAACTAACAAGACCATATCTTGTGGCATCACTTGGCGACTTAGGTCAGCCAAGGGAAAATGGGCTGATGAGCTACCAAGCATGCTTTGGTCTTACAGGACAACGAATAGAACTCTGACCGGAGAAACATCCTTTATGCTAGTGTATGGGGCACAAACAGTTATACCGGTTGAAGCAACTCATCCCACAATCAGAATCGTCAATTATGACGAGATGAAAAGTGACGAGGACTTAAGAGCCAATCTGGATTTGGTGGAAGAACCTCATGACAATGCATGACTTAGAATACTAGCTTACCAACAAAGGGTGGCTAGGTATTACAATTCATGTGTTCGTTTTTAGAATTTCAAGGTCGGCGATCTAGTGCTCCACCATACCGCCGTCTCAAAACCCAAGTAGTAAGGCAAATTAATGCCAACCTGGGAGGGACCTATAGAATAGTCCGTATATGATGCTAGGTACTTATTATCTTAAGACAATGAAAGGAAAATATATCGAGAAGCCATGACACTCCAAAAATTTACGGAAGTTCTATCAATAATGTAATCGACTCTACTCATTTTTAATAAACTGTCATTGCATTACAATTTTAATCGGATCTAATGTAACGTCTTGACGAGAGTCACACTCATGTCGCCTTGTGGAATGATTGGGCAAACAAACCCGTAAATTAACCACAAGGTACACACAACGTGACTTGAAACACTCCTGGACAACTCGCTTTCTTGGCTCACGTAAATAACCAAGTCACCAACAGCGACCTGAGCGGCCGAAGGGTTTTATCAACCAGGGATATAGTTACATAGATCCAAATACATGCACTATGCAACTACTCTTGAACTCGTAAGGTGGGAAACATACCTAAGTTCACACTTTAGGTAAAAACCGGAAGGACTCAAACACCAATACATTCATTATTTTCAATCGGCATATCGAGACAAACACTTCTTAACAGTGGACAAATTCCAACTGCTAAGAACTTGGGGATAGAGGACAGGAGAGTACACAATTACAACAATATACAATACACAATTACAAAAAAAGAAAAAAAAAACTGCTTATGTAGAAGACCTCCGTGACGGCTCAGGCACGGGCTCCCATAATCTCTCAACATCATCAAGTAGTTTCTTTGCCTCCAGCACCATTTGATACCTGGCACTCGCTCTTTGCTGCGACATGGTTTCGTAGATCACTTGTATCGGAGGAAATGGGTTTTGGTAATACCTTCTCTAGCCCCTTTTGTAACCCATCAACTCGGTAAGCTTCTCTTCCGCCTTGGTACGTTTCTCTGCTAAGCAATCCAACTTAGCTCAGCAGAGACTTGCAGATGTCAATCTGTAGCACTCTCCCCATTCAGTTTGGCCATTCCCCCTCTTAGCTGGGCAAGCTCTGCGCAAGTCTCCATATGTAATCTATGAGCCACTGCGTATTGGCCTTCTGATCGAGCTATCCTGTTCTGCAGCACGCGTATGTCTTTCCTCCAAGACTCCTCTTGTCTCTTCCAAGTCTCGTTTAACTCATCATGAGTGGCATCATAGGAAAGACACTCAATATGGAGGAAGTTAAGTTCCTCTTCCAATCTCGTCACCTTGGCAGCAAGCCTATCCCGCTCTATTGAAACATTACGAATACAATTCTCAATAATATGTGTTGGAGCAGGACGACATAGAACGGACCTACCAGAAACTAAAGTGAAAAGAAAAATGTGTCATTAAATTGCGATTGGAAAAAGAATACAAAAAGTAAAAATCCATTCAGATATCTTCACATTCAAAAAAAAAAAGAAGAAAAAAAAAGAAAAAGAAAAAGGAGTCTTCATTTCAGTACAGAAAGAAAAATACAATAAGTACAGACGAAGGAAGGGGACTTCAAGGATCTTGCTGCTCAACCTCAATTGATTGGTCAGGCTTGGCAGCTGGTTCCGGCAAGGTGAGAGATGGAATTGGTCCATGCGGTAGGATGGCGATGAGACGGGACATGTTTCCTCTAGGGGATGCTTCACGACGGGTAACATCCATTTCTCGCGTGACTTCCCTAGTAGGTGCATCCCCTCCTTCTTGCCCTTCACGAATTGCCTCCTCCATGCCAGCTCCATTAGGTGCAGACTCTCTCCCTGTGGCTTTATCTTGTGCGACTTCTTCACCTTCTTCCACCTCTTCCTCGGCATCCTCTGAGGTACCTTCTTCAATGTTCTCTTCTCCAACGGGCTTGTCCAATGGGAGATAATACCTTGAGAAGTCGGCATCCAACAACAGCTTCTCGCTCACAAACTGGTAGACGTTCTGTGCCCCGTCAAAGTAGTGTTTGTAGCAGAAGTGAAGGCGGAAGTCTTCCATATCGGGGGCCCTTGTGACATAGGCCTCTAAGTCTGTCGACTTTTTGAAGTTGTTGATAGCTTTGTTGACTAGCCCCGGGATGCTGGCTTTCATCTCCTGCAACTCGCCACAGAGCCTCTCTAGAGTTGTCGCCAGATCCTTGGTCTTGTCCTTTTCAGCCTCCAACTAGGATGTCAACTCATCAGCCCTCTTGTTGTCATTGTTGGCCCTCTTTTTCTAGTCGTTGGCCCTGGTCTTCTCCGTAGTTACCTATGATGCCAGGTTATTCGCCCTGGTCTTTTCCACCTCGAGGGCATCCTCCATATGCCTCTTATCAACACCAACACAGTTCTTGGTGTCTTTCAACTTTTCCTTGAGGTCATCCCGCTCCTTTTTTACGGATTCATTCTCCTCAAAGAACAGGTGCCTTCCTTTAATGATACCATCCCTTGTATGCTTGGTGGCCCCAGCACGTTCCAGCGTGACGTCCCTCTCAAGGGTTAACTAGCGGATCTCCATACCTGCACCCTCCTGGCGTCGTTAGAGTTCCGTCAGAGCATGGACATCCTGCCAATAGAAAAGAAACCAAAAACCTCAGCAATATCTTAAAAGGGAAGACATGAAATGCAAGGTTTTAGGGGGTTGATGCTTACCCGAACCATATCTGTCTCCATCAATCGAAAGAGCTCTACAGTCTCCACCCCCTTGAAGAACTCGACAGTGTTGGGAAGATAGACTCCTTCTACTTGTTGTCGCACCACAGCAGGATCTAGTGCATTGGCCGATCTTTGGATATTCCACCTTGGTAGATAGGCTCCACTTGAAATAGGCTCCCGCCCGTGAGTTGTGGCCGCTAGTCCCGTGCGATGAGCCCTTGAAGACAGACTCAAAGAGGACCTTGCTAGTGAGGATCACTGAGATTCCGGAGACTTTGCAACCCGTCTTGAAGGTGGAACTGGGATGGTCGCGTGTTCACCGCCTGGCTTTTTGGTGCTAGGCGAGTTTAAAGGCACCCTCGAAGGGGATCTTGAGGTCATCCCTACACCTTCCTATGAACTCAAGGGCACAGTTTTGCTCCCTTGAGGAGGTGTTGAGGATGGAGGAACTTCCACGACTTAGTCTAAGTCCTCCTCCATGTGGACATCTCCTATTGGGGTACCCCTTTCAAAAATTGGGGAAGGAGGTCGGTGACTTGGAACTCGTCCACGCCTCTGTCGAAGCCTCTACGCCTTGCCCTTGTTGGGTGGACCTCACCGTGGTGATTTTTGTAACCTGCGCTCTTCTCTCGATGCCTTTGTTGGCGCCACTCGCAGACCTTTTTCTTGGTTTCTGTCTTGAGAGCATGCTGGCAACAGCCCTGGGGTCCAACTCACTTCCCCTCACTATAAAATCAGAAAGAAAAAATTAGTCGCAGAAACAAAAACTTAACCCGCACGTTAGTTAGTGATATACCTACGCCTTCAACCCTTGCGGGTTCATCTTCGTCGTATTGGTCCTCCCCTTTTTCGAAGTCACTGTGGCACACTACATCAGTGTGGGTGAGTTTTGTCAAACCCGTATCGTACTAACCAGTCTTACCATCTTGTATCAGGTCTTCCTATCATGGTCGGGCCAAGTGGACCAAGTGCGTGAAGAAACCACAATACCAGGTATGAATTTGAACCCAAAAATAGTTAATTAGGAGTGTGTGGTCGCATACTTAAATAGGTGTGGTCGACCACACCTCAGATCAAAGCGACCACAGAAATCTGGGTCGTGTGGTCACAAGTTTTGGATTGTGTGGTCGACGGGTTTTGCGACCACACCTGCAACCACACGAACCCAGTCAGACTCCGTGATTAGGAAACCTTCCTAATCTGAAGGGGGGTTCTTTCCTAATCTAAGTAGGGTTTATATGGGGGGTTTTCCTCTATATATAGGATGTCCCTTAGCCTCTTTCATTCTTTTAGAACTCAAATTGAAAGAGAGAGAAAGAGAAGAAGAGGAAGAGAAGGAGAATTGAAGAGGAAGACTAAGAGGAGGAAATTCAGAGAGAACTCTTAATCTTCAACAAGTTTAAGGTATGAAAACATTCCCCATGTCAATTGAATATCTAGAATAGATCGTGAAGGAGATAGGGATTTAAGTGAGACACCAATCATCAATCCATGGACAAATTCCAAGAGATCCATAGAAGGAATCTAGGTGGATGATGGATTGTGTAAAAATACTAATTTTATGCCATATAATAATCATAGGAAGGATCATGAAGATAAGCCAAGGGATCCAAACATGAAGGAATGGAGTTGGGAGTGAAAAGTCGACCATCACATTTGTGGTCGCATGTGTGGTCGCATGATATGCGACCACAAGAGACACATATTCGACCATAGACCCTCGAAAAGTCCAGGAAGGGTGTGGTCGCATGTGTGGTCGCATGATATGCGACCACACCTTGCGACAACATGCCCTTGGGAAGTTCCAGGGAGGGTGTGATAGCATGTGTGGTTGCATGGTATGCTGCCATACCCTGTGACTACACAACCTGTGGTTGCAGAAACTGAGACCACAGGTGCTGCCATACCTGCGACCACTCAGTTTCTGTTAGGCTGAATTGCTGGAAATAAATTTTAATTTAAAATCTAGAAATTTGTCAGTTTTCTAAGTGGTCTAAAAGTGATTTACAAAGCTTGAACGAGGAACTATCATCGACCAAAGGTGAGGGAACAAGACCTAAATTAATTGGCTAATAATAAACTATTTTACTTATTGAGTCCAATGCTATGAATGATTCTATGCTTGTATGCTTGTAATGTGTATTTCACATGTCATCCAATATTCCTGTTATTACTGCTCATGCATATTTAATTCAGTTCATTTATAACATGATGATGATGATGATGCTAGGAATAGGCATGTGAATGTATGTGTGTGGTTAGTGTGTTTGATGCGAATGGAGCATCAGGAGGAGGACGTGACATTGTGGTTCATCCTGGTCAGCAGACTCTAGCTCTATCTCTACTCAAGTCTTGTCCACTAACATCGTCATATCGTCATTACCTTAGCAGAACTCATAGGGCATCAGGAGAGGTGGTCTCGTACCGTGTAGTCTCTGACTCTGTCGGGGGGCCTTAGCTCTATCTCTATGGATGTATTGAGGGATGCTGGGGTGAGGCCTTGGATACATTGTTTGGCATTAGGATTGGTTAGTTACCAGCCTAGTTTGCAAGCCCTCGCCAATAGGGGCATACATGTTGGTATGGGTAGGACATCAGGGGAAGTGTCATGCGGTGTTTGATCCGGGCACTTTAGCTCTATCTCTATTCCATGGTGGGTGCATGTGGGACGGCAATGGTGTTTGATCCATTGGGCAGCTTTACACACTCATGTATAGAGGTGTGGCGGCCACCTATCCTTTCTATTGCACATTGTAAACTTATAAACCAGACCAAAGATATGAATTGAATGCATGCATATGTTTGTTGCATTGTTTTGTTTGCTCACTGAGCCATGATGTGTGCTCATCCTTTCGACATTGAATATTTTTAGTTGATGATGTAGGTCCTACTGTAGAAGATTATATGAATGCATCGATGTACGGATATGTTGCTGCGATGGACATGGAAGCTATGGTCGAGTCGCATGATTTGTCGTGCGAGTGCAACTCATGTGTTTTCGATTAGATTTAGTTGTTGGATTATTCAGAATATATAATTGATTAATTTATTTTATTTTATGTCTTTAGTCATTTGGAGATAATTAGATAATTTATTTATGTTATCATTGTTCGATACTCAGTTCATTAACATTAAAGACTTCCGCTATTGTTTATTTACTCTGATTATGGTTGTGGATGTATCTGGTTTAATCAAATGGACACGACCTATTCGAGATCCTGGTTGAACCATTGGATCAAAGATGGTTCATCACACCATTCTGGTTGGTTCGGAATTGGGGTGTGATAATTTATATCAGAGTACTCGGGCTTTGTCTATTAAACCTGTGTATTTCCACAAGAGTTCGTAAACTGAGTTAGGATAAAATTTAAAAGCTTTAATAAGAACACACCATAAGCACCTGTGTTGTATGAGACAATAACTAAGAAAGATAATAATACACATATAAAAGGAGAAATAAGTTTCATGTATACATCAAATGAGAATAGAAACAATACATATCCGAATCAGAGTATAGTCCACAATCCGAACAGTTACTCTGTAGTAAAAGAAAAAAGAAATAAAGGCATCATGGAGCTGAAAGTGCTGGAGGAGGAGGTGCCTCACGATCTCGATCATAATCCTCAGCATATACCCTTGTAAGCCAGGCTACCTGAGTCTGGGTCACATGGAGACTAGCTGCCAGATCCACCACCCGTTGATCAGTAGCACATTGGGCCTCCTAAATCTCATACAACAACCCCATCACGTCATCTGGTGGTGGGTGCGAAGGACAAGCTGAATGGGAAGGAACCCGAGAAGGGCCAGCTCCAGTGGAATGCTGTGGTGATGGAGAAGGAACCCGAGAAGGGCCAGCATCCACGTCCATATACATCCTATCTCATCCTCCTCAGCATTACCCCTGTGGACTCTGCTGCTGCTACTGCTGCCGCTGCCGCCTCCGCGTCTGCTATCTCTACCCAAGTACGGGGACGCACCATAGTGTTTCTCTCCTCATCACTGACCTGTGCATCTTGCATCCCATCCTACAGATGGCCTCCCAGTCAAGGTCAGTCGAAAAAGTATCCTCATGAATCCTCTCATCAACCAAGTCGACCTGTAGGCGAGTGAGCAGAGTGGTGATCAAATGCCCATAGGGTAGGTTACCCATCAGACCAGGCGTTATAGCACGGAGCATAATCCTGATAATAATGTAAGGAAGGCAGACGGGTTGCCTAGTGCAGATGCAGTACAGGAGGTACTGAGTCAACTGTGAAACCTTCTCATAGTGCCCACTCTAGAGAATCAGGTTGTGCTGAATGATCTTGCAATACACCCGAGGTTTCGGCCATAGGTTGATTACTTTCATCTCCCAACGATCATCCCTAAGAATCTGGCGGTCAATCTTTGCACGCATCATCACTGACAGGAACTGGGGTTCCTTGGGTGCGCAGTATACTAAGGGGCCATCATTTGATATACCTAGGAGATCAGCCAACTCCTGGCAGTTAAAGGAGATCTCCACCCCTTTAACTAAACTGGTGATCCTGAGCTCTCTACCCCTATCTATGTCATCTGGATCACCCTCTACCTATAAATTATCGTAAAACTGTTTCACCAACTCAAGACAGGTGCAACCCTCATATAAGATCACAGGAAGCCAGCCCATATCACCAAAGGCGCCCTCCACATTAAATAGGGCTAAGTTGGTCAAGTTTACACAACGACCCCCTTCCACCTTCTTACGCTCATAACGAGCATATTGTGCCTCTGCTTCATTAGACCGAAAGCGACGAGGATCATGAACTCTGGGGACTTTAGTGCGAGCCATGTTATCTATAAAAACATAAACCAACAAGCAATACATTAGATATACTGAAAATTCAAAATTTCAGCATTATGATGGCATGATTTGGCCAAAAACCTCACTTTTCACCCAAACAGTTGGGCAGGAGGACTTACATAGGTCCCAAACCATCCTACAAGGCTCATACAATTGGAAATTTAAACTAGGTAGGTTGAATTTGAAGAAATTTTGACAAATTGGAAAAAACCCCAAAAATTAGGTCAAAAGTGGGAATTTTCAAGTTTCTCATAAACTAACAGATGAAACACAAATTTTCTTGAGGGCTTTCATCCATTGGGTGGCCAATAGAAAAAGCCCCCAATAAAAATCAAGTTTTTACTGTAAAAAAAGAGTAATTTGATGAAAACCCTATAAATGGAGAAAAACCTAGATTTGAAAGCTTAAAAAGGAGAACTGGTAGAAAACATACCTGGAAGAACGGAACGTAGGTCGTGAATCGACGAAAAAATACCCAATTTGTGTGGTCGACACTGTAGCAACTCAGTGGAGGCGAGTTGAGTTGAAAACAACAGATAGAATGGAGAATGACTCCAAAAATCGGATTCAAAAACACTGATTTGGGGTTGTGTGGTCGCAAAATTCGATAAAAACATGCGACCACACGATCGACCATAGGCCCTCGGTGAGTTGCCAGGGTTTATGTGGTTGAAACCTGTGGTGGCATATAGTGCGACCACACGATCGACCATAGGCTCTCGGTGAGCTGACAGGGTTTTGTGTGGTCGCATACCCTATGGTCGCACATAATGCGACCACACCATCGACCACACGATGGAAAATACTGTGTTTTGATTGAATGACTTTGAAAATTGAAATTTTACATTGATTAATTGGATTTTGACATGGGAATGAAGTATATTATGATTGCCTCATATGTTCTCTGACTTTCAGACATTACCACCACCGGAAACAGGAAATGGCTGGGCAAAGAATAACCAGGCGATGACGTAACCCAATTCCACCACCACCACCTGTGGTGGAAAATAGCCATGAAAACCCTGAGGGACAGGAGAATCAGAATGTGGTACCGCCAGGAGCCAACAACCAAGCTAACCCTACAAACTTGCTAGCCCCACCTACAGATTTGGCTACTGCGGTGATGAACCTAGCACAAGAGTTGCAACAAATGCAGTAAGTGTAAGCCAATATGCAAGCTACGATGGGAATGGCTTTCTCAGCTGCACATACTACACCTTTACCGGCGAGACAAGCTAGTACCATACCAGGGGGTAGCAACATCGTGCCCCAAGCATCGACTATGAACAACACGGTACCTCAAGCACCATAAACGCCATTTGTACAAGCTCAAGTACAAAACCCTGAAGTAGCTCAAGACATATACAACCAAGGCAATTACCAGTATCAACCACCGATATATGGAGCATATGCTCAGTATCAGTTGGACCATTCTTAACTGATCGAGTGTTTTCTGAAGATGAAGCCTAAGGAGTTTAATGACAAGCCAGCGGATCCTTTGTGGCCAGCTCACTGGATCGACGAGATGGAAAGGAACTTCATGATGATGACTGTTAATGAAGAGGAAAAAGTGCTATGTGCCACATTTATGCTGAAAGGCGATGCACACCATTGGTGGAAGTCTACTCGGAGTTACCTATTAACAAAGCACGCCCAATTGACATGGGCTATCTATAAAAAGGCATTCTTCGAGAAGTATTTTCCCAGAAGTTTCAGAGATGCGATGGAAATAGAGTTCCTGAGTTTGTATTAGGGACAGATGACTGTGGATGCGTATCAATAGCATTATGAAGAGCTGTTTTTCTTTGCTCCCTCTAGCATGCAGGAGGAAAATACCAAAACTCGAAGGTTCATCATGGGACTTAGGGGAAGTATCCGTGAGCATGTATTGGGACTGGAAAAGAAGGTTTATAATGAAGCCATACAGATTGCTCGAGTACTGGAATCGAGCCAGAGAGAAAGTTACTTTGCTCAGAATAGAGGTATCAAAAGGCTCAATGGAAATTCATGTAATAGAGGGAACACAAAGACATTTAAACCCTTTCGTACTCAAGGCTTCAAAGCTGCAGCCAAGACTACTCCAACAGTCCAACCTCAACAGAAGCAAAATAGTAAGGGAGTAAAATACTTTAACTGTAATCAAATAGGACATTATTCAAGGGAGTGTCCTAAGCCCAGGAAGCAGTTACAACAAGGAAAGTTTTATGCAGTTACATCTGAGGATGCTATCGCATCGCCTAATGTGGTCACAGGTATGACCTGAACCTTTCATTTTGTATTATCTTGTGTGAGCATGTAGACTCAATTAAAACAAATCACAGGTATCATACCTATTAATGGCATACCCGCTAGAGTACTCTTTGATTCTGGAGCTACTCATTCTTTTATATCTGTGTCATTTGGAAAGAAGCTAAATCTACCCCTTAGATCTTTAGACTACAAATTGCTTGTACGATCGTCTATGGGATTAGAAGTGAAACTAGAAAATGGTTATGGACCATGTCCAGTTCTTATCGGCGAGAAGATTTTGGATGCAACCTTAATTCAACTCGAGATGACAGACTTTGATGTTATCTTGGGAATGGATTGGTTAGCTCGGCATTCTACAAACCTATTATGTGTAGAAAAGAAACTGACATTTAAAGACAAGGAAGGAGCAGAGTTTAGTTTTGTGGGAACCAGACTTCCCCGTAAATGAAAACTCATTCTCTCTGCATTAAAGGCTAGAAAATGCCTTGAAAAAGAGGAGTTGGGTATCTAGTATCCGTGGTCGACCTCACCAAGGAAACACCACGAATGGAGGATATTGATGTTGTGCGTGACTTTTCGGATGTATTTTTTGAGGAACTACCAGGACTACCACCCGACCGAGCGACAAAGTTCGTTATAGATCTTATACCTAGAGCTGCATCAGTATCTAAAGCACCCTATCAAATGGCTCCTACTGAACTAAAAGAATTGAAGGTACAATTACAGGAATTACTGGACAAGGGTTAAATCAGACCCAACATATAACCATGGGGAGCACCAGTATTGTTTGTGAAAAAGAAGGATGGTAGCTTTCGACTATGTATAGACTATCGGGAATTGAATAAGCTTACAATCAAGAATCGGTACCCGTTGCCTTGGATCGATGACTTGTTCGATCAGTTGCAAGGTGCCAAAGTGTTCTCCAAAATTGATCTTCAGTCAGGATACCATCAGCTGAAGATTAATGAAGGTGATATTCCAAAGACAGCATTCAAAACAAGATATGGACATTATGAATTTTTAGTCATGTCATTTGGATTGATTAATGCACCCGCAACTTTTATGGAACTCATGAATCGGGTATTCCATGATATGTTGGATACATCAATCATTGTGTTTATTGACGACATATTAGTCTATTCCAAGGACAAAGAAACTAATGTCACGAATCTAAGAGCCGCTCTGCAGCGACTAAGAAAAGAAAAGTTTTACGCTAAATTTACAAAGTGTGAGTTTTGGATAAATGAGGTCGCTCTTAGGACATGTTGTATCCACTGAGGGAAGTAAAGTGGATCCTAGCAAAATTGAAGCCATTGTGAAGTGGGAAGCACCTAAGACTGTTGCAGAAATCTGAAGTTTCTTAGGTCTAGCTGGGTATTACCGAGACTCGTGGAAGATTATTCTAGAATCGCCGTACCTCTCACCAATTTGACTAAGAAAGGAGAAAAGTTTGTTTGGACCGACAAATGTGAGGAGGGTTTTCAAATATTGAAAGCTAGATTGAAATCTGCTCCCATCTTGACTATTCCTGTTCCAGGACAACCATTCACCTTGTACACTGATGCGTCTGGGTTGGGTTTAGGGTGTGTACATAAGCAAGGAGAATAGGTAGTTGCGTATGCCTCAAGATAACTAAAGACACATGAGAAGAACTATCCCACTCATGACTTAGAATTAGCAGCAGTAGTACATGCTGTCAAGATATGGAGACATTATTTGTATGGAGAAAATTTTAGATTAAATCAAATCATAAGTCTCACTTATTTTTTTAATCAGAAGGAGTTGAACATGAGACAAAGAAGATGGCTGGAACTATTGAAGGATTATGATTGCGATATCCAGTATCTTCCAAGAAAGGTTAATATAGTTGTTGATGCGCTAAGTAGAAAAGCAATGATAAAATCCCAGAGAAAAGTTAACATGACTTGGCAATGTGTGTTACAGGAAAAGTATTCAATCATGGTAATGAGCAGTTCGTGATAGATACACCGGGTGGATCAACCAACCAAGGGTTTATTCATTGGTTTTCAAATATGTTTGCCACATTGAAGATTATACCTGATATATTAGACAAAGTGAAAGCCACTATTAAATTAGACCCTTATCTAAGAACAGTGCAAGAAGACATCGAAAAATGTAGGACTACTCCTGAGTTCACCTTGGACGTTGAAAATGTACTAAAATACAAAGGAAGAGTATGTGTTCCTAAAAATGAAGACTTGGATATTAGACACTGACTAATGAAGGAAGCTCACACCACCGCTTATTCGGTACATTTTGGAAGAACGAAGATGTATCATGATCTGAAGAAACTATATTGGTGGAGAGGAATGAAAGCGGATGTAGCTAAATTTGTGTCTCAATGCCTAAATTATCAGAGGGTAAAGGCTGAAAGGCAAAGACCTGCAGGATTTTTACAGCCACTACTAGAACCAGCATGGAAATGGGACTGCATCACAATGGATTTCATCATCGGATTACCATTGACTCCCCGAGTAGTTGACGCGGTCTGGGTGATTGTAGATCGTTTGACTAAGATAGCTCGTTTCATAGCTTACGACCTCAGTATACGTATCACACCCAATTCTGCACCAACCAGAATAGTGTGATGAATCGTCTATGATCCAACGGTTCAACCAGGATCTCGAATAGGCTGTGTCCATTTGCTAAAACCATGCACATCCACAATCATAATAAGAGTAAATAAACAATAGCGGAAATCTTTAATGAACTAAAAGTCTAGCAGTGATAACATAAATAAATTATTCAATTATCTTCAAATGACTAAGACATAAAATAAAATAAATTAATTAGTTACATGTCCTTAATAATCCAATAAATAAATCTAATCAAAGACGCATGAGATACACTCGCACGACGAATCATGCGACTCTATCACAGCTTCTGCATCCATCACCGCAACATGTTCGTACATCGGAGCATTCATATAATCTTCTACAGTAGTACCTGCATTATTAACTAAAAATATTTGACGTCAAAAGGGAGAGCACACATCATGGCTCAATGAGCAAACAAAACAATGCGACAAACATATGCATGCATTAAATTCATATCTTTGGTCTGGTTCATAAGTTTACAATGTGCAATAGAAAGGAAAGGTGGCCGCTGCACCTCTATAGACGAGTGTGTGAAGCCGCCTAATGGATCAAACATCATTACCATCCCACATGCACCCACCATGGAATAAAGTTAGAGCTAAAGTGTTAGGACCACACCACATGACACTTCCCCTGATGCCCTACTCATACCAACACATAAGCCTTATTGGCGAGGGCTTGCAAATTGGGCTCACAACTAACCAATCCTAATGTCAAACAGTGTATCCAAGGCCTTACCCTAGCATCCCTCAATACATCCATAGAGATAGAGCTAAGGCCCCCCGACAGAGTCAGAGACTACACGGTTTGGGACCACCTCCCTTGATGCCATACAACGTAATAGTTCCGCTAAGGTAATGGCGATACGATGATGTCAGTGGACAAGACTTGAGTAGAGATAGAGCTAGAGTCTGATGACCAGGATGAACCACAGTGTCACGTCCTCCCCCTGATGCTCCACTTGCATCAACAAATACACTAACCACACACAAGCATTCACATGCCTATTCCTAGCATCATCATCATCATCATGTTATAAATAAACATAATTAAATATGCATGAACATTAATAGCATAAATATTGGATGACATATGAAATGTACAATACACGCATATAAGCATAGAATCAATTATGGCATTGGACTCAATAAACAAAAATAGTTTATTATTAGCCAATTAGTTTAGGTCTTGTTCCCTAACCTTTAATTGATAGTAAATCCTCGTTCAAGCTTTATGAATCACTTTTAAATCAATTGAAAACCTAACAAGTTGATAAATTTTTAATTAGAATTAATTCCCATGGGTTTTGACTAACAGAAACTGAGGGGTTGCAAGTGTGGCAGCACCTGGGGTCTCAGTTTCTGTAACCACAGGGCATGGGGTCGCAGGGTAGGGTCAGACAAACTCCGACCGCACTTGCGACCACACCCTCCCGGGAAACTTTCCGAGGGCATGTGGTCGGACATGTGTGTCTTGTGGGGTCGGACATCATGCGACCTCACGTGCAACAACACGTGTTATGGTCGACCTTTCACTCTTAATTCCATTTCTTCATGTTTGAATCCTTTGGCTTATCATCATGGTCCTTCCTAGGATTGTTCTATGACTCAAAACTACTATTTTATACACCATCCATTGTAAGACCCGTGTAAACCTAATCCGGTCTTACCACCTTGAACCAGGTTCACCCATCATGGTCGAGTCAAATGGATCAAGGGCGTGAAGGAGAGCGAGATACCAGGTATCAAATCGACCCAAAAACACTTAAAATAGAGGAAGGGTCGCATACCCAGCTAAACAGGGTCGACCCTCCCAAATCAAAAACTCAGACCCTTAAAATTTGGGAGAGGGTCGGATAGTGTCAGACCACAGGGTCGTCGGGATCATCGACCCTCACTTTCCGCCGAAACTGAAATTTGGAAACTTCCTAATTTTCGGTTGGGATTCTTTCCAAATCTCAATGGGACTATTATAGGACATTCCTACTCTATTTAAAGGATGTCCCTAAGCCACTTTCACTCCTTTCACAACCCTAATTGAATTGAGAGAAAGAGAGAAGAAGGAAAAGAGGAAGAAAAGAGGCAAGGAAGAAGACTTAGCAAAAAGGAGAAGAATTTCCAGAGAAAAGTAATCTTCTCAGGTATGGATACTAATTCCATGAGTTTCTACAGACCTTAGGTTAGATATGGTTGAGTGTAGGATTTCGGAGAAACCCAAACCATCCATTCATGGTTAGGTTTTCATGGAAAACCCGAGGATAATGCATGAAAGCCATCTAGGAGGATGAATCTTGGTTTCAGACCATGGAATGAATCTTTAATGGAATGTGGAAGCAAGCCATAGGACCCCAAACACGATGAATGATTTAAAAAGTAGAAATTGGACCAGAGTGCACCGAGGGTCGCACACAGGGTCGATAGACCCATCGACCCTAGGCACCCTGACCATCGACCCTCAGCATTCGGGAAGTTCAGACAGAGGGTAGGGTCGATAGACCCATCGACCCTATGTATCCTGAGTATCTACCCTCTGATCGATCCTCAGTTAACAGCATGGTTTTTAAATTCGGAATTAATTCTAATTAAATTCTATCGACTTTGTTAGGTTTGCTAGCACTATAATAACACTGTAGAGGTGATTTTTAAGCTTGGAAAAGTATCTTATAGCAAACTAAGGTGAGGAACCTTAAATCCAAACTAAATCGGTTAATAATAAACTATTTTATAATTCTTGAGTCCTATGCCATGATTGATTCTATGCAAATATGTTTGTAATGTGCATACAGCATGCCATCCACTATTTTTATTACTTGTTCATGCATATTTACTTTATTGTTTATAACAAGATGATGATGATGATGATAGGAATAGGCATGTGCTTGTATATGTGTGGTTGATGTACTTGATGCGAGCGAGTATCAGGGGAGGTGTGATGAGAACGTCAATAAACGTTAACCTTTGGCGGGTCTCATCACTTTAGCTCTATCTCTAACTCAAGTCCTGTGCATTGACATCGTCGTATCGCCATTACCTTAGCAGAACTATTGTGTCGTAGGGTATCAGGGGAGGTGGTCTCCGTCCTTGTAGTCTCTGACTCTACCGGGGGGCCTTAGCTCTATCTCTATGGACATTCTGAGGGATGCTGGGGTGAGGCCTTGGATACACTATTTGGCATTAGGATTGGTTAGTAGCGAGCCTAGTTTGCAAGCCCTCGCTAATAGGGGCTTACATGTTGGTATAGCATTATATAGCAATAAACGTTAACCTTTGTTCTATAATGTTATGGTAGGGTGGATGGGGACGACGATAAACGTTAACCTTCGGGCGGACTTCCACACTCTGTGTATAGAGGCGGTGTCAATAAACGTTAACCTTTGACCACCCAACCTTTCTATTGCGCATTGCAAATATAAACCAGACCAAAGAGATAAATGAATGTGCATGCATATGTAATGTTGCATTGTTTTGGCTACTCACTGAGCCGTGTTGTGTGCTCACCCCTCGATGTCGAATATTTTTAGTTGATGATGCAGGTTACACAGTTGAAGACTATATGAATGCTTCTACGTACGGGACAGTAACAGCAATGGACGTTGGAGCTGAAGATGATACACATGACTCCTCTTGCGAGTGCAACTCGTGTGTATTTGACTAGATATTTTTATAGGTTTCTTTATTGGATTTATAAGACATGTATTTGGTATTTGAATATTTATGTCTCAGTTAAACACAGAATAATTTGCTATTATTTATGGATATCATTTTAGTTCTCAGTTCATTTATTTATAAGACTTCCGCTATTGTGTATTTACTCTGATTATGAAGGTGAGTGTACGAAGGTTCAGGCAACGCGGGGATAGCCTATTTGAGATCCTGGTTGAACCGTTGGTTATTTAGCGGTTCATCACACCATTCTGAAATGTACGGAATTGGGGTGTGACAACTTGGTATCAGAGCATCTCAGGCCTTGCCCGCTGAACTACCATACATTCATAGCAATAGTGAACTGAGATAGGATAAAATAAATAAAAACAGTAATATTAACACATTA